>SWKJ01000209.1:0-600000 GCA_019425465.1 Colletotrichum falcatum | reverse complement strand
AGGGCCAACCGGCCTGAGCTCGTCTACCACGAAATCGACTTCGCGGTCACGGTCCGGAAGAAGGCACGCATAGTGCAGTCAGTTCCACCCTTGCGCCAAATTCTCGGTGTACCGTCCGTAGAGGAGGACGGCTCGTGGAGTTCCCAACCGTCCCCAGCAGACAAGTACTACTGTCACTCACGCGACCTTCGCGAGCTTGTGCAGGGAGGCGCAACGCCCCTCGCAGGCCTCAGAACGGACGTCCCGACATTGTTGATATCGGAGTGCTGCCTCTGCTACCTCGAGACATCCGTAGCCAGAGACGTCGTGGCGTGGTTCGAGCAAAAGATGCCCAACCTGGCCATGGTCATTTACGAGCCAGTCAGGCCCGACGATCCTTTTGGCAAAATGATGACGTCCAACCTTGCGGCAAGGAGGATACGCATGCCGACCCTGGAAAGCTACAAGCTTCCGCAACACCAAACACAGCGCCTGCGTGATGCCGGTTTCGAGCACGTCAATACTCTGACAGTTGAGCGCATTTGGGAAAAGTGGGTATCGACTGAAGAAAAGGAGCGTGTCGACCGACTGGAGGGTCTTGATGAGGTTGAAGAGTGGAAGCTCCTTGCTGACCATTACATTGTGGCATGGGGATGGAGAGGCGTCGGGTTTGCATTGGACGACTCAGACGGAGCACAATGAACTGAGTTATTTTGCTCGGAACTGGTGCGCCGCTTGGGGGAAGTACATCGTCAATCGAACAGTCAGCCGAGAAAAAAATCAGCAGCTCGCAAACGAGAACGCCCGTCTCATTCGCCCGTTTTCTCCTCCTCCAACATGAGGCTTTGCTTGGCTTTCCGAACTCTGGGCGAACGATTACGGGCAGCCATGTGGGTTTTTCGTCGTTGGAACTTGGAAACGTGTCTTTACGGAGCAATCTGTGTTGGGCAAGCGGCAATTGCCCGTTCCGTTGGAAGGGGCGCTCACCGGCTTGGCCGGACTGCTTCTGCCACCACCTTCCCAGCCCGGCGTTTCCCCCGTGTCCCTGTCGGCTAGCAAAGTGCCCCCCTGGTTGATGTTGGTTGGTTTCTTCCTGTTGGACCAACCAGCGAATTCTTTCTACCTGCATGAGATACCAGCCCACTTCGCTTGTAAGCAATGCGCGTGAACCAGCCTCACCACCCGAGGCGCTTTTGCTCGGTATTAACCTGTCACCCGCAAGACACCACGATGCTGCCCAGCTACTTTCACCATCGTCCAACGCTTTACTTTTCAACTGCGACAACGTGAGGAATAGAGGTCAGCGACACGCAAAAAATAACGACTGCCGCAAAGATGATCAGAAGACCTTTGGATACACTCCCGGCCGAGACCCTCATCAATATCGCCGGGTACCTCGAGGGTGTTCAACTGCCAGATCTCTCGTCCTTCGCCCTCACGAGCAGAGCTTGCAACGCTGCCGCTTCGTGCCACTTGTTCCGCGATGTTCATATCCGAATCAGACACCCTCGGAAGCTACAGCAAGACGTCGCAAAGTGGCTTGCCGTACTGCAACGCACGAATGCTTCGCGACATGTCCGACGCCTGGTGATGACCTTCGAGGACAGGACGCTCCATCACAGTGACCTGTATTCGCCTGACCGGTTCAGCCTGACGGTCGAGGAGAGTGAAAGTCTCATCTACGCCAAGCGCATGTTGCCCAAGAACCGCCGTCTTCGCGATATCTTCGTGGACCCCAAGGCATGGGCTCCCATGGTCCAGCTGTTGAAGACCCTGGTCCGGTTAACCAACATGGTCGTCGAGCACGAGAGCAGCTTTTCGCCTTTTCTCCTCGAGGCGCTTGGGCCCAGCACACCAAATGCCTACTGGATCTCAGGTGCTTTGACCTCCACTGCATCGAAGATGCCCTCTAAACCCGTACGACTTGGCCCTGCTCCTCTCGCCCCAGTTACACAGCGTCTCCATCAAGGAATACTTTCAGTCGTCTACCGGCCATGCGAATGAATTGGTTGTGTCCAAACTCGTCAAAGGTCTGTCTCCGAGCCTCAAAACGGTTGAGCTGGAACCGGTCTTCGGGGCTCGCTATCATCGGAGATGCAACCAGGAATTTGAGAGCCAGTTGCAGGATGCAATAGCAAAAGCCGTGGAGATAAATCTCAAATACTGGGGAAACTCGCCGAGGGACACCTACGCACCCAAACTCGGTTCGATATCTTCCTTATCCATACAGAGGACTAGCCCGGAGAGAGTACAATCGTGGGCCGAAACCACGGACTTTGCACTCCTGCGCCATCTGCGGCTGAACGCAGGGTCGAGAGAGCTGCGCTGGCTTGCAAAGCACGCCAAATTTCACTGCCTCGACAGCCTCGAGCTGTACAACAGCGGCTACATCAGCGCTCCTTCGGACATGGAAGGCTTTGACGATCTGGAGAATGTCGCGGTGGATTTCCTGGCCGTCATTCCCGCGTTGACAACGCTGTCACTCGGGGCCCAGATGACTTTTCCAATGCTTCAATTTGCGGTCTCTCGGTTTGGTAAAACACTGCGAAAACTGAAGCTTAGGCCGACCGGAAGCGGGCTCTTGCCGGAGGGAGACGTTAAAATCCGAGCGGAACACTTGGGCCTGCTCTATGCGGCGTGTCCTTTGCTGGAAGACCTGACGATCACGGTTGCCGTTCCCTCGTTTCATTCTCAATCGGCGGAATTGACGGGGGTGTGCCGGGATATCGCACGAATTCCGAGTCTTCGGAACCTTTACCTGAGCCTTCGTTCGACGACAGAAGAGGATCCGATGAAGTTGCTATTACGGAGGGGCTTCGCACCGACCGCAGTGGGCGATTCCTCTCGCCAACCTTTCCGACGGAGGAACTCACAGACACGTTTGCGAGGACGGCCTGGGACACGATCTGTGAGCAGGGCTCTCGCTTGGAGTCGATGCAGATGGACACTCTCTATCGGTGGGGCGGCACGCGCAAGTCTGAAAGGGTTTTCCAGGTGCGCAGAGTCGGGCCGTAGGCGAGGAGGCCGTGACGGAAACGCTTCATCGACAGAATGGCACGTTGAGGTGGCGGGAATGATCCTGTCCGGGATGTTTCTCGCGTGACGGTCGTGATGGTGAGGGGAGGATGGAACGCTACGCTTTTAATGCATGACGGCGGACCATATATGGATGGGATGGGGGCGACTGCGGGGGACATCTATGGAGGTTTTTTTGCGGCTGATGGGAAGCATTTCGCATTATGAATGCCTGGATCTATCCGAGGCTTTTGGCAGCAGGCAGCCAGGAACCAGACCTTGACTTGCTAAATAGGTAACCCGGGTTGATGTGGAAGCACGCCAATTTATTAGAGGGACTATTCTCGGCTCAAGTACGGCGGGCAGTACACATTTAGCGTGCGATGTAGTCGGACAACATCGCTTTCGTAAGGACAGTCAGTCCACTTTGAAGTCCTGCTCAACCACATCGCACCGAAGCAAGCCGAAGGCTTGTCTTTGATCAGTCTTTTGGTCCCATGGACGCGTACTTGGGTCCAGCGTAAGTGGAACTAATTCGTCGCATTCCTCCGGGGTCATGGAGACACGGAAGCTGAACTTATCCCGAGACTCTCTTCACAAGTCGACGGCGTGCTGGGACACATCAGAAGGCCTCGCCCATCCGCGCGCGCCTGCTAGCTCCCCTCCCCCCCGCAGGTGCCTAGAAAATAAAGTGGCTGCAAAACATGTCGTTTGCTAAGAATGGCATCGTCTCCGACCGTCTCGGGAAGCCAAGATGGTTCTCGATGGGGCCACCTTGAGCACTTCTCGTTATCGAGGCCCCCGTGGGAAAGAGTCTTGTCACTCGGTTAAGAGCCGGCCTTTGACTACTAATGTAACTGCGACTCTCTGCTATTACGTTGATTTACTACCTTGGCTGCGCGCGGTGTAGTGCCCGCCCGCCAAGCATCGTGTGTTAGTGTACCTAGTGTAATCGCGTTGGGAAGTTGGGGCTCGCGGCCGGTTGGCTGGTTCTTCGAGTCCGCCCTGTTCCTTTTCCTCGGCACGCGACATGAATCAAGACGACGAAGGACGGTTCTGGCCGCTTCGCACGTACCTGTAGTTGCTGCGAGCCTGGAAGCCAGTGGTGAGGCCTTGCGTGAGCTGCCCCTGCTTGCTGTGCCTTTTTTTATCGGAGTGACGGCGCATATGGCTTCTATCCTGCTCCGGGATGAGATTGAACCAGCACGGCTGGTCTTTCCCTCTCTATGCAGGTAAAGGCAACGGCCCTGCTCTGGTGCAATATCCGGAGGCTAGAGCCCTACAGCACCCTGCTCACCACGGGTGCAACGCTGGGGTGCCAGCGCCGCATCTCGTTTAGTCTAGGCTATATTTTGAGAACCCTAGTCTTCTGGCTTGTTGGATTTTACTCCTCTGGACACTGCGCTCTCTCCCTCTCAGGATCTAGAGCTTTGCGCCTGGAAAGCGAACCGTCCTCTTAAGTCCCTAGACTTCTCTAGGACTTATATACTTAGACCATGTTTTCTGAGCTATTACGAGTATACACTAGATGTAGATTACATACTGTAGCTTAATAACGATGCACTATTCATCTGCTGCACTCTTTGTCTTGGTGTTGAACTAGGCATCTCCTAGCAACTACCTAGGTGAGACTACCGCTTTTTGGTTCTATCTAGTATACCTACACTCTCCGCTGCTTCTAGGGCGTCTTCTAGCACCAGCTATATATTATCCCGTTTTCGGCTTACATGCTACCTCTACCTAAGGCGCTTTGCGCTCCGTAGGTCTTCTTACTTTCTGCAGCTATCTACACGCCAGTGAACTAGATTATGTATTGTAGGGCGTATGCAGCATCTAAGTTATGTTTTTTTTTCGTCCTGAATTAGGCGGGTGGCAGGCTCGCTAGTAAGCCTACGTGGACGGCCAGGCGAATTGGTGGTCTCTTTTTCGCATGGCTGTTCTTCTTTTGTACTGTACTAGCTATGGCAGTATCCCAGAGGTTATAATAGGTCTTAAGGTAGGCGTTATAGGTCTCTTTTCTAGCTATCCTAGGTAGGTTCCTTGCTTATATCGTATTATTGCTGCTCTAGCGTATAATCTATGATGGGTGCTACTCTATTGTGTTAATCTTACCGTTTCCTGCAACTACTCCGCTCCACTCTATGCATCTAACCCACCATGGAGGACTATATCCATAAGTCTCCTCTTCCCCTTTGTTTACTCTTTCACTTCTAAGAGTGCACACTCCTATGAAGCTACTAGAGCTACACATATCAATCGATTGTGGAATTATTGGATCTCTCGACAGCGCCATGGCTGAGCCCCGTGATTCAACCGAGACGTCTCTGCTACCCTATGACGCGGTCTCGCAGCCGTATCAGGAGGTACCCCCCGCGACTCTCGTCAATGCCGGAAAAGTTGGTTGCCACTTAGCGATGTTGGCGATTGTTGCTTTAATGGTGCTAGCGAACTCAATTATGCTCTCGTCCGCGAGGGTGGTGAGTATATTGGAATTAACAGGTCCTAGTAGTCTCAAGGACGTTCGCTAGGGTAGCACTATACAGCTAACTGTTATACGCTACGTCAATAGCAAGCCCTCCAGAGATATCGACACCGGGTAGAGATACCCCTCCGGGGAGTTTGGCAGGATGCCGACGGTGCTCTGGAATCAAGCCATGGTCTTAGGTATTTAACAGGCGCAACGTCTCTCTCAACATCAACCAGGACCAAGCGCAGATAGTCGAACGCCAATAAGGGTCTCACCGCAAGTTTCTCTGCATACACCACGCATATGAATTTACGTCCGCCATCGCTGTCGTGCACACCTCGCGTGAAGGTTACAGTTAGCATATCTATCGTGCTATCTAACACAGCCCCGTCGCAGGCCTTGCCAATCTCTGCAAAGGCGTTGCCGTTTGCTCTTTTCCAAAGAGGAAAGCCAAAGGCGCAGCAACGGCAGGGCCCACAAGGAGCAAAACTCGCACAAGAACCGACAGGGGGTGCAACATCCTGTCGTCAATATAGTGAGGAGAGCGCAGTTAACAATATCGCGGCATACGTTTTCTCGTCGCTAGTTGAGTTGTTGGCCTTTTGTATGTCCTGCCCGGCAGCTAGCTAGCTGCCCCCGGCAAGCTATAGCCGACACGGCAAACCTTTCTCCAACAGGCACGGCCAAGGGAACGGTACGCTGGATGGTGATGGTGCGTCTTGGGCGTGGGTGGGGTTAGATCTGTCCATGTCGTGTTGGGCGGGATGCTGGAGAGAAGATGCAAGGTTCAGGTCATCCAATCGGCGCTAGCCGGGATGATAAGACCAGATCTAGCCGGGGCATGTTGTTAGCCTGGGGTGACAGTTTGTCTAGAGTGCGGTTACTGACACCATAGAATTTCATTATTGCGACCGTAACCCGCCACAATCACCGCCACAACCTACCTCTAGAAATACAATAATCCGCCACGCGAACATAACCAACCTAAACCCCAAGCAACTAGCCAGCATCTCTGCTGGTTCTCTTTGCGTAGTTGATTGTGGTGCTTGTATAGATAGGTAGGTTGTCGCGGTGATTGTGGCAGGTTACAGTCGTAATAATGAAATTATATTGTGTCATTAACCGCACTCTTTGACAAGAGCCCGCGCATGCAGTCCTTCTAATCTGTATGCGCGCGCTGGCTCCGCGCGTTCGCTTAGGCCACGTGCTCGTCTAGAGGGATTGGATGGCTTGAGCCGTGGTGGGTCCAGGCCCTGCACTCCGTGTGGCGTAGCACGTAGCAAATATAGTGCAGTTGGGGGTTTTTAAATGGAAAATATAGTAATACATATAGTTATACGGTAATGCATTTTGTTACTATGGTTCCTGGATGTCTGGTTTTTGTATAGTATGAAAGACCTCGTAGTACTACTATACAGTATTCCTTCTTCTCTATAGCTATCAATTAGGGTTTTGGGGCAGCTTTTTGCTTAACAGGCATAATCTTATTTGAGGCCATCAAGATGCTCTACGGGGTATACAGGCCCCTAAATATTCATTTAAAGTAAGATACCCTTACCGTTCCTCCTCCTTCTCGTCCTTATCATTGGTCATTATCTTGGGAGTGTACAAGGGGCCAAGGGCCCCCTACTCGGTCACACGCGAACTACGGATGCTGTCTTCTTTTGTACTGGACTGTAGATGATCACAAGCTCCCACCAAGCCTGCAAAGCATATGATGGAAGAATATAAGAAGGGCTCACCCTCCTGGGAGTCTTCCTCCTTGCTGTACGGCACCCTCTTGTATTTGCTACCTTGCCCTAGCCTTGCCTTCTCTTGTTGCCTTGCCCTCTCCTGTTCCTCTGCCTTGCCTTGGCTCTTGCTCTGCTCTTCTGTCCCATGACACATTGACACTGTACCACCGAGACCATGGTCCTTCTGGCCTTGCTCGTGGCGTGCCTGTGGATGGAAGCGGCGGCCGCCGACAACAGCCCTTCGCACATGCTGTGGTTCCCCACCCAGGCCATTGACTACAAGTCATCCCTCCCCCTCGGCAATGGGCGACTCGGGGTGACGATTGGAGGATATCCTGATGAGTGGATCATCATGAACGAGGACTCGGTCTGGAGCGGACGCAAACAGGACCGAATCAACCGCAATGCTGCCGGTGCACTGGCTCGGATTCGCCAAAAGCTCGATGCCGGAGCCATTGATGCGGCCGAAGCGGATTTTGGGGGCAGCCTGGCGGGCGACCCGAGTCGACCGCGTAAGTTTGAACCGGCCGGCAATCTCAATATCGTCACGGGCCACCACGGTCTCTCCGACGTGAACCGAACATTGGACCTCCAGACGGGCTTCTACTCGCACTCGTATACCTCGAAGGGGGTGCGCTACACTCGCGAGGCCGTGGCCAGTGCTCCGGCCAATGTCTTCGCCATGCGTTTCACGGCCGACAGCCCGGGCCAAATCGCCTTTGCCGTTTACATGAGTCGCGACAAGGGCGTCGACTCGGTCGTGACTAACTCAGACCAAACGCACTGCATCACTATGAAGGCGCATGGTTCGGACGATCCGGGCTACCAATTCACGTCCCGGGCCTGTCTCACCACCCAAGGAGGTTCGTTACGCGGAATCTGGTGTTGGCGACTCTAACAGACGATGCAGGAACTGTCACGACCGACGCCGTCAAGGGCAATGCTCTTCATGTTAGCGGTGCCGACTCGGTCGTTCTCTGGTGGGACGCCGAGACTGCCTTTTACAGTCCTCAGTGGGAACAGGTCTTGACAAATCGTCTCACCGCCGCCATGGAATCGACCTTTGACACGATTGCCAAGGCCGCAGTCGCCGACCACCAGGAATACTATGACCGCGTCTCGTTCAACGTGGGAGCTACGGCGCCGGCCGCAAGATACAACACCATGGACCGCATCGGCAACATCCAAAAGACTCGGGATCTCAACTCGGACCCGGAACTACTGGCTCTGATGTGGAACTATGGCCGCTATCTCCTCATTTGCTCGTCGCGGCCCGGATCGCTGCCACCCAACCTGCAAGGCGTCTGGAATGACAACATGGACCCGCCTTGGGGCTCGATGTACACCGTCAACATCAACCTGCAAATGAACTACTGGGCCGCCAACACGGCCGGGCTCGGCGATCTCATGCAGCCGCTCTGGGATTTACTCAAGACGGCCGCGACATCTGGGGTGGACTGTGCCGAGCGCATGTACAATGCCACAGGCTGGGTCGTTCATCACAACCTGGATCTCTGGGGCGATTGCGCGCCCGCTGACGGCAGCGGCCCTTGGGCGCCTTGGACTCTGGCCCCGGCATGGCTGCTCAGTCACGCGAGTGAGCACTATCGCTTCACTCGCAATGACACCTTTGCCAAACTCGTCGCGTTGCCGTTGATGTCGTCGGCCCTAGACTTTTACACCAGCTTTGCCGTCGTCAGCCAGGGACAAATCAAAATGTACCCCTCCACGTCCCCGGAGAATCAATATGCCATGGAGGGAGGAGCCTTGGTGGGCATGGACATTACGCCCACGTCGGACCGGTCGTTGCTGTGGGACTTGGCGACGGGCTTCATCGAGCTGAGCGAAGCCGTCGGCACTACCGAGGGCGTGGCGCGAGCCCAGACCTTTTTGGCGCAGATCCCACCTCCCGCCGTCAATCCGAGCAACGGGCGGCTCCTTGAGTGGTCCAAAGACTTCCCCGAGGCCGAGCCCGGTCACCGGCACTTTAGCCCCCTCATTGGCTTGCACCCCGGCCATGAATATAGCCCGCTCAAGAATCCAAACTTGTTCAAAGCCGCACAGCTCTTGCACCAGCACCGGACCGATTCAGGCTCAGGGTCGACGGGCTGGTCTCGCATGTGGTCCGCCTGCCTCCACGCGCGAAGCTTCCTGGGCGATGCCGTCGTGGACGACTTTGTGGAAATGATTGCCACTTACACGCTCTCGAACCTCTGGGCCATTACGTCGGATGTGTTCCAGATTGATGCTAACTTCGGCCTGGTCGAAGCCGTGAATGAAGTGTTTCTGCAATCCCACCTGGACGGCCTCGTGCATCTGGGGCCGGCCCTGCCTACCAAGGCTCTGGCCAGTGGCTCCTTCACCGGATGGAAAGCCCGCGGGGGTTTCAAGTCGACGCTACATGGGAAAACAGCCACATCAAAACGGCGACCATTGTGGCGTCTGTTGACGGTCCGCTCAGCATCAGGGTGGAGAATGGGCTCGGATTTAACGTCGATGGCAACCCGTACACTGCCCCAATTCAGGCCAAGAAAGGTCAGAAGTATACCATTACCCCTTTGTAGCCAAAAAGACATTAGGCGTGCTTGTAATTCTCCTCGCCACCGCAGTAGTACTTTTACAGAAGTCGTTCGACTTGTGAATCTGTTGGTTTTCCCAGGCAATGGGTTGGGGCTATCCCTGTTCGTACGTATGGTGCACAAAGTGAGGTTACCCGTGGTTGTTGTTCTTACTTGCTATCTAACCCATGCGTTGTGGGTTTACCATTCTAGTTGTTTGGTGGAGAAGACTTTTCTGCCGAGGGCGGTGTGTCACGTGCGTGTTCACGTGACAGTCGCCAACAGAATCACATCCAGGCGCAGTATCCGTAGTCTCAGGGAGTATCCGAACTTCGTACTACGTACTCCGTAGTATGTCCCAAGAATACCTAGGTAGGTACGTATCTCAGAGGTACGTACCGCGGCTGATTGCACACCCCACATCACATAGAGGAAGAGTATAAAGCCTCCCCTCCCCCCAATCGCTTTCAGCCTCTCTTTTCTCTTTTTCTTCTCCATCCGAGTGCAAGGGCATTACGCGTATCAGTGAGGATTCGTCCGAGATCGTGTTTTTGCTAGTTGAAAACTATAACTATGACCACTCCTAGCTGGCTTCGAGCTGGCTAGGGAATTTTTGGAACCCTACGTCTTTCTCGATGGGAGATTTTCTTTCTACTGCGATCCCTCGCTTTCATTGCTTTGGGCCCCTTGCTGGGTCGGGGTGAAGAAGGTTGCCTGCTACAACTTTGAATAATGAAGATGGAGAGATGTCAACTGCCGTCGGATTCAGATCGAGCCTCAGACTTTCGCAGCTGGAATTCTTGCACCATCCCAACCTTGGCTTCACAGGCTCTCCAACCTCATAAGACTGACTAGTGGCGCCGATCATCACGCATCGTCGACCTGTCCAGTGTTATTATCCCGATGTCGTGACCGTCCTTGACCATGCACGTCTTTGACGCACGCTGTAGCCGCAATCAAAGTCCTCTAACCCCAGTGTAGATCCTTATTTCCAGCCAAGCCAGGTTCCGCAAACAAGGTCATGTGTTATCGTCCCTCCCTTCCCCGGACGAAAAGCTTTTGCCGTTCAGCCATGTGACGCGTTTGCTGATAACTTTTGCCTTCCTACAGATATCCGTACTGTTTAGGGTATACATCGTAGCCAGAAACCATCACTACGCAACTACTATGCACCCCCTTTATCTTTACACCAAGAGTGATATTGTTATTGATAACGCCGCCAGCCATTGTGCACCGGCAGTTTCCGTAAAGCGCGCACGCCTCGGCGATCTCGATGCCCGCAACTAGGATGACGATGAGGGCTTTGATGATTGACGTCTTCATTTTTGAAAAAGAGTGTTTTTTTTTTGTAAAGAAAGAGAGAGAGGGGGTGTGTGTGTGTATATATGTGTGAGAGGAGAGATAGGCTCTAGTGAGTGTTGTCTAATAGTGAAATAAGAAGAGGCAAGGCTTCGTGTGTCTTCGATTCCTTTGGCTCTTGTTAAACTATCCGTACACGACTTTCGATAATACTTATACGGTCGTAACAGACTATACAACACGCAGCGATATAGAATACAAACCGTTGTCGCTGTGTAGTATTGATGATCGATCGCCAACTCCGAATGAACTGTTGGGCGATCATCTCGACAATCTAATTTTTCGCTTGTGTTGCGCCAGATGCTCGGATTTCCTTCATTTAGGCGGGGAAATCCATCACCCCTTGGCACAAGGTTTCGAGATAGAAACACAGAGATACCGTGGAATCTTATAACTAAAACCTCTCTAACCATCAAGGCTGCCGCTGGCAGTAGCTTTTCGTGCCTATTACCTAGGTGAATTGGTTTGAATCAGGATGCAAAAAGGTGGGTGTGGCTTGTGTGCTGAGCGGCCTCGGATACGTACCTTCTTGGCCCCACGGACTGTTTCCTGTTTAGGGACCGCCCCCAGTACGTACCTACCCGCAAGAGCAGCCGAAGCTCCGTGGCCGCCGACTTGACTTCTCCTGAAGCGCGGGGCGACAACACCGGACCAAAAGAACGGGAACTCTCCGAGGGCATGCGATTCCCGCCGACGCCGCAACAATGCTGTCCTTTATCCTGATCCAGAACCGCCAGTAAGTGTCCCGCTGTTCCCCGGTTTCTACCGTCCGCAAAGCCCGGATAGGCAAGGAACAACGGAGGGTTAAAACAAGTTGGCTGACTTTCCGCGATCCAGGGGCAAGACCCGTCTTGCGAAGTGGTACGCGCCCTATAGCGACGACGAGAAGATCAAGCTCAAAGGCGAGGTACGGTTCCCCCTCTCCACTCCGGCTCCTCCGGCCCCTTGCGCCCTCTGCCCCGTCAGCCGACTGACGCTTCCCTCCTCTCACAGGTCCATCGCCTCGTCGCGCCGCGCGACCAGAAGTACCAGTCCAACTTTGTCGAGTTCCGCAACAACAAGATCGTCTACCGCCGCTACGCCGGCCTCTTCTTCTGCGCCTGTGTCGATACCAACGACAACGAACTGGCATTCCTCGAGGCCATCCACTTCTTCGTCGAGGTCCTCGACGCCTTCTTCGGCAACGTCTGCGAGCTCGACCTCGTCTTCAACTTTTACAAGGTCTACGCCATCCTCGACGAGGTCTTCCTCGCCGGTGAAATCGAAGAGACGAGCAAGCAAGTGGTGCTGACAAGGCTGGAGCATCTGGATAAGCTGGAATAACGGGCTTGGGGCATCTTGGAACAAGAAGAGGGGCCGACAGATGTGAGGCATCGCTCTCGCGGGTGTGAGGTGTAATCACGGTTGAAGACCCGCGGGCTTCACCTGTCTCATTTATAGGCGTACGGACGGGCCGGAGTCTGGAGTTCTGTCACAAGCGGCACGCCTGTAATCGACTTTGGCAACGTGTCAACTATTGATATTTGGAAAGCCCCTACTGGGCTCTGAATGCGAATCGCGGGGAACGGTTTATACCCCGCTGGAACAAATCGCAAGGAGGTGCGTCGTCTCATCGCCCAAAACCTGGCCCAGCTATCACCCACATGGCCTGCTTGCTGGGCCAAAGATCGAAACGGCGACGCCGCTAGATATCCTCGAACTTCCTGGATACATGAGAGACAAGAAGGGTGCGGGGGGTAAGATGAAAAATATGAGTGCTTCCACCTGTGGCTCATTTTTGGGCTCCGTAGCCGAGAACCCCTTGGTTTCTAACCCAACTGGGTGCGAGACCACTCAAGGTCCCAAAGATCAAACCGTCCGGAAGCCCTCCCAGCTCCAAGCCTTGCTAATTGAGCCCAGAGAAACAGAAATTGAATAAGAAAAAAAGGTCGACTGTGGGAGATATTGAGCCGAGTTGGAGATGATTGGTAGCGATAGCCAACGCGTGACCCCATGGTCAAGTGGTCGCGACAGACGCCAAGACTCGCCGTCTCAGACTTGGATAAGCGAGAATGAGATGGGAATGTCGTGGGCAGCTCCAAAACCTTTCAACACAAGGATGAAAGAAAGATCGCTGATCATCAAACGGATTCAGCTTGATTCGGACGAGCGGCCAGCCGTCAGACTGCAAGATGGGACATGCCAACGGTGGCTCGTTCCTCTTCAGACTCTGTGTACATATCGACAGCGGTTCTGCGCCTGACCACGTTAACGTATACGCGACTATTTTTCTTGCGCCGGAAAAGATCCAAAACGCTAGGATCATACGGCGGATCTCTCCGGAGCGACTTCAGAGTCTGAAAAGGGACAATGTCCGGACCAGAACAAGGCTGGTCTTCGTCAGTCTCACAGTTCATGCTTCGAGTTGGTTCGGCGATATCGTCAAGAACGTCAGCCATGATGACGTCCTCGCCATCGCCCGGAGCCGAGCTTGCTGGAGGGTGGTGCTGACCAGCGCTGGAAACTGGCGACGCGGACGAATAGATGGGGCTATCGCTGCTATCTTCGTCCCGAAAATCAGCTGAGGCCTCAAGCTCCGGGCACTCAGCCAACTCCCTGCCGAGCGCCTCCAGAAATGCGTCAGCCTCCATTCCGGCTTGCTCCCATTCGGCGTCAGTCGACCCTCCTGCTGCCTTGGCTACGCCAAGGCTAGGTACAGCTTTCTTCGAATCGGCAATTGGAGCATGCCCATAATCGACGGCGGTAACTTGCTTAGCCGTCAACGAGTTGGCGGAATCTCCTTGATCGTTCTTTTGCGGTACCTCGATATCATCCCATGGCAAGCCGCATTCCAGAACATCTTGTTGGCGCGGCTTTTTCGCTGGCGGATGGATGTCGTCCCAAGGGGACAGTCGACCATCTGAACGTTTTCTCTTGGGTAGGGAGTAAATTGTCGTCTTCTTCTTGCTCACGGCCTTCTTTTCAGAAATCTCTTTGATTTTGGTCTGGCCGTGACGCTTCCGTTCGTCAGGATGGTACGAGTCTGTGGCTTGGCGTGGTCCATTAGGGCGAACCGACGACTCGCGGCGGTGTGGCTCATCCCAGCGACTTGGAGATCCACGACCATCCAGTCTATCCCGGCAATCTGGAGATCCATAATGCCGTGAGTCGTCGCCATGGTAGGGGGAGAGACGTCCGTACTGGCGTTCCGAATTATCCTGACGATCCGGTTCCTTACGGTGAACTGAAACATCAGGATGACGTAAAACATCGGGGCGATTGGCCTCCCCAGGACGATAAAAATCTCCGGGACGATAAGGATCATCGGGACGGTAAGAGTCGTTGTCAACAGACGAAGTGCCTGGGCGGTATAGATCAGAAAAAGGGCGGTGCGAAAGAGGACGGTACGAACCAGGACGACGACGAGGTTCGGTCGGCTTCGTGTTGTTACCGAACTTGGTAGAACCCTCCGTTAGTGTGAGTAAGTCTTGTGACTCGTACTGATTGTTGTTATTTTGGGTTTGTATATATCTGGCTCGATCCTTGTCCATGTAGCTGTTAATTGGCTTTGGAGCTTGCTCTGCGGAGGACGATTCTATTTGTCCATCTGAGCTGAGACAGGCGGTTCCTCCCAAGTCACTCGTGGTAACAGACGTCGAGTATTCGAGTATATCGGCGTTGGAAGGATCGGCAGATACCTGGCATGGACCAGCTCGACCTTTGCCTGAGGGCACGATCTGTCTTGCTCCGAAATCTTTTCTCGACTCGGTGGTGGAAACCGATATGCGGCGACATTTTCCCGGTGTTGATTCGCCGCCATTGCTCACTCCGTACTGAGGGCAATCGTGAACGAAGTGGGTGCGAGCGGCACCACAAATGCGGCAGACGTAGCCTTTTGGAGGTAGCCCTCCAAACCATGGATTGCCATTGGTAGGGCACTGTTGGATAAAGTGACCTGGTTTATAATCAGCCTTGTTAGCAAGATGATGCTTCCACCAAGCAACTCTGCGCATAACTACCTGGTATTCCACAGCGCTTGCAGACGTAGTTGGCAGGAGGCATCCGAGTCTCCGGTGAAGATGGTACAGGCATCTTACTGGATTGTTTGATGGAAGACACGCCTCGAGACTCTGGATCTTCAGAACGAGAAAATAGTTTCTGTCGGTTGCTGGGGTTCAGATCATTCGGTACAGACTGAACCTCTTGCGGTGACTTTGTAACAGGAGTTGCCAAGATCGATTGAGTGTGAGGGAGGACTAATCTCGCTGGTTTCGGGGCTGTTTTTGAGGATCGAGAAGTCGCACGGGATGAAGGAGGATCCGGGGTTGAGCGTAGACGGGGCAATGATTTGTAGTTGATCTCTATGTCTCTTCTAGCCAGGTTGAAAGCCCGACTACCCTCGGGACGGTCCCTGATGTAGCGATCTTTGTGCCTCGAGAAGGCACTGAGGACGAGTCCCTTGTTGTAATTTCTCGAGCTCAAGTAGTCGCAGCCTCTCCTGATAGTTGGAGATGAATTCTCGTGGGAGAGGTGTCCCAGGTTAGGGATCTGGAAGACGAGCCACTTGGTGTAGACGTCTAGGAGTGACTCGTCGTCAATGTACTGGGGGAAGCAGCGTTCTAGCTCGCGTTCAACGTCTTTCTGTCTTAGAAGATAGAACTCAGCCGAACGCATTCCCAATATGTACGCCCCAGAACCCGGCATCCTGGCGGTGGACCTGACTGGTTAAAAGTGAAGTCAGAAGAGGTTATGGACCTTTCAGGAGACAGCGCACGGAGAGCTGGTACAATGCCTCATCAACGTTGACAAACTGCGTCTTCCATGAACATGAATCTGAGATCCAATAACAAAGCTCCAATGAAATTTGGGAGGATAAGCCGCAATTGCAAGACTTGATGAAGAGATGGCATGAAAATGAAAGGTTGGTTGTGATCGCGTGACAAAGCTTGGTCAAGACCGGTCAAGCTTGTCGTGATTGTAGATAGCAGGGAGGCGTTGTGAAAAAAGACGGACAGCAAGAAAAATCGCAAAACCAGAAAAAAGCTCACTCAATTTAAGGAGGTACAGGTTGTTATGTGAAGATACTGGAAGGCAGGAGGCCATGGTTACAAGATGCACCTTCCTCGTTGAATGGGTTCCTTCCAGCACCCAGTCCTCCTATTTCTCTCTCCAACCCAAGCAGCATGGCAACGGCCAAAGCGGCACACCTTCATCTCCAACATGGTGTAGCGTGGGTGCCTATGCCCGCCTGGGGAGAGATAAACAGATAGAAATTAATTAGTGCAGAAGCACCTTTTGGGGGCTGAGGTTGCAGGGGCGGCTGTGGTGCAGAAGGACGAGGCCAAGAAAGGAGGAAGCAAACAAAGCAGGGGCAACAGTGTTTGAGAATAAGAGGAACAGAAAATGACGGTTAGAACCCCTTGCCTATTCTGTGTCGTTGTTGATGATACTTGTAGCTTAGTGATAAGGTAAGATACCTAGGCGGGAGGGGGGGGGGGGGGGGGGGGTTGGACAGTGCCGTATCATAATGACTGGGTGAATATATACGGTACATAACATCTATTTCCCACAGTCTGTATCTAGAGCGATGCGTGCAATTTCCTACCACTTTTTTGACCTAGTGTCTACTCTCTTCTCTAGTTCTGTTAAAAAGCTTGAAGATGTAGATCTCTGTCAGAATAGTCTGAATGACCAGGCGTAGACATAAAAAGGCAAGAGTGAAGAACGTGGTCAGAGGGAAGGAGCTGTAAATAACCAGAAGGATATATACAGTACAGAATATCTAGCACCTACTATATCAAGCAGGATGTCTCTGACTAGTGTGGCCACTATAGATACACTATGATGGGGCACTGTCTATACCCCCCCCCCCCTCCCGCGTAGGTAGACTCTAATATAACAGTATAAATACTCTGTAAGCAAAGGCTAAGGTAGACAGGCATGTAAGTGCCTCAAAGCATACCGAAGTGGGCGTCAAACTTAGGTACTTCTACTGACCTACCTACCTAGGTAGGCAAGTACATGTCAACCTCCAGCAAGTTTACTTCACTACCTACCTACCTAGGTACTAGGTAGGTAGGTTGCTAAATTCTCATTGAACTTGATCACTGTCTACCGGTGACAGCATAAAACGAAGGCCTTGCACCCTCAGCCAGGTGCAAGAACGGCACTCTCAATGCAACAAACGGATGGTCCTGTTGCAGGATGACTGCAAAACAAATGAATTCCACGCCATGCCTACACCGTACTGAATAACGCGTGCCATACAGTTTGCTTCTAAACCCAAACTTCCCAAACTTTGGCCCGTAATGGTATCAGCTTCATCTCTTCAGAGCTGCAAATCTCCTCTCCAACTCGGTAATGTCAGGCACACTGCCACCCGGGCCCTTGGAACCCGCGGGTTTCTTCTGCGCCACCCCGTCCATCTTCTTGTTCGGCTTCAGCTCCAACGAGTTCAGAGTCACTTTCGGGTGGATGTTATCTGTCGTCATCCTCGGCGGCGTGACGGTCAGGGGACTGCTTGGCACCCCAATCGTCCTCGGCGGCGTCGCTTTGCTCAGCTCCTCCTGTTCTTGGGCCAGCTTTGAGCTGTTGCCCAGCGGGCCCTCGGGTATCCTCACACCGATTCCACCGCTCGGACCGTCTTCGTCATCATTGTCCAGCAGGTCAGGCTGCTCTTCAGCGCGGGGTCGCCTCGGCCAGTCGACGTTGTATGCTTTCGCTATCTCCTCCAAATACCCTTGTACGAGCTCCTCCCTCGGCGGTGTGACGCTCAGCTTCTTGATAACCTTGTCCGAAACCTTGCCGTCCGAGTTCTCCATCGCCGACAGAACAAACTCCTTGCCGTACTTCTCGCCTAGTAGCGTCCGCACCACCTGCAACTCCTTGATCTCCGTCTTAGGCGCCGCGTATATGATGCTCTTGACCGCTTCCTCCAGGCCCGGATCACATGTCGACCCCTCGAGAAGCCCCGCTCGCGCGATCAGAAGCTCGCAGTATAGCTCTAGTATCTCGTGCAATTCGGTCGTGATATCGGATCGGATAATGTTCTCGACGCGAATGCGCGCAGAGTCGATCTTGCCCACCTCGAGGAGCTGCGCCATCGCGCGCCGTTGCGTTTTGGACATGGACTCGTCGCGCTGCTGAACCATACGCAACCGTGCAATTGCCAGCTTGAGCTGGACCTTGAGCTTCGTCTGTCGGCGGGAAGGTCGGCGGGAAGGGTATGGTTAGCTGGCCATGCCGTCATTACAAGAGTGGGGGGGGGGGGGGGGGGCAATGGGGAGAGCTCGCGACTCACTGTGATTGACGGCGGAGGGACCATTCTGTTGCGCTTTTCGATTTGACTTGATGATAGATGCAGAGGGTATGGATCGAACGAAAGACACTGCCCTCAAGTAGGTAGGTAAGGTAATAGGACGCAAGGCAGCCGGTTTGAAGCAGGGCAGTGACCAAGCCCGGGAAGGGGTCTGTCTGTCTGCCTTATCTAATCTAATCGCCACAGGTTGGTGGGATGTATAGCTTGCCGCCATGTGGGGTTCGGTGCCCAAGACATAGCAAGCAGTACGATGAACCAGGCGGGGTAGGTACACAGGCATTTATTCAGGCGGATTGCGTGTTCTCGGAAAATTGACTGCACAATATTTGAGTGAGATAGCGCACTGCAGCTTTGATTGCTTTAATACTGCTTTCAGTCTATGTCGATGAAGCGTGTGTTGAAGTACACGGGCGACCACATCCATGTCAACGTGTATTTGACCGTCTATGAGCCGTTGCACGATCGGGCACTTTGCTCTGTTACGTAGTAAGCTGCCAATGGCGACTATCTAGCCGAATCACTGACTGAAGGCGCCGCCCAATTGAAGATCACAAAAACACAAGTCCAATGAACGCCAAGCCAATGCCCACCCGTGGGTATCTTTACATCGTTGCAGTAGAAAAGCGAGTTCGAAATGTCTCTGTGGGCAGCCCAACACAGTTGCCCCGGACTCCGCTTCGAGAAATGAGGATCAAAACTAAAGGAACGAATTAGCAAAGATCACAAACATATGGCATAAATATAACTCACAATATTGAGAGCAGTGTGTTGCGGCAGTCTCGTTCCGTTGAGCATAGCCCGGGTCTTTTTGGGGCGCTGCTGAAGGCGTCGAAAGGCTTCCTGAACATGGCGAGGCTCAATGGGGCTTCTACCCTCACTGGGCGGGTCGAACAAACCGGTTGCCACCTTACGCTTCTTCGACCCGGCATTCTCGCCGCCGCTCTGTGCTTTGAATAGATCCTCCTGCTCCTTGACCTTGAGCGCGTGCTCAGTCAGAGTCTGCACCATCTCGAAAGTCAAGAAGCCCAGGATATCGACGATGTCGTCGGAGGGCTTGCTGTCTGTAACGATGCCGAATCCGGCCCACTCGCGGAATCGCTTGCCCTTGCGGTAGGTGAAAGAGGCCTGGCGGTATTCGGACCACGTCACATACTCTTCCTTCGTCATGGCCTTGGTGCGCTCATCGGCCTTGCGGAGACGCTGGAGGGTGATGAAGTTCATCTCTTCCTCCTCTTCGTCCTCCTCGTCATCGCGCTCGGGAACTTCTTGACTATAGAACGACAAGGGCTCCCAAGGGAGGCCGACCTTGGCCTTCTTGTTCTTCTTGGTAGCATCGTCGACTGGACCGCCAGGAACCACGCCTCCGACGGGGTCTTCGCCGGCACCAAGATCAGCTTCACCACCCTTGTCGTCTGAATCCTTGACGTTCTTTCTGACGTCCTTCCAAGAGAGGAAAGTCCGCAAACGAGAGACCTTGGCTTGGTCGTGACGAATTTGGAAGATCAGGTCGTTGATCGTAATGGCTCGAGCGCCGCGACGGGCTGCGAGCTCAGTGCAATTTCGAAGCTGACGAGATGTGAGCCTAGCTGAGTCGGCTTTGGCGTGTGCAACAACCTACGAGTTCAATGACTTGTTGTCGAACAATGTCTTCAATTATGCTTGTGGTTTCAATCGACGGCTCAGCAGTCTCGCCAGAGACGTACATCATCTTGCGCAGGACGTTAGTAAACCGATCAATCCAGCCGTACGGCGGCTTGCCGCCGCTCTTGTGTTTGAGCATGAAGGAACCAGTTTTGCGTCGGGGCTTCAAGTGTGCGGGGCGCTTGCCCTTCGCCCGCTGGTGCTGCTCTCCGTCGCATGGAACATCTAGGATAGGCTTGTAACCAGACACAACGGGGATGCTCCGGATTTCATCGAACGCGGACTGAAAAAGCTCAGTACTCTCACGTCGAATGCGTGCCGTCACAGCCGCCTTTGCTCTGGACGGTCGTAGAAGTGCTGGTTTCCCTATGACGGCATCAGGTTTTGTGCCGGAGACCTCATGTGGAAGCGGTTCGGTGCATTGTTCGAAGATTCCAAGACTTGTTTCGAGACTTCCCATGAGGTCGTTCATGGGACACCTGACGCCGTCTTGGTCGTAACGAAGCCTCCAGTCAAGAAAGGTTTGAAGCTCATGGTCCTCCATGACTACGGCTGTTCCACTTCGTCGGAGTAGATGTCGTTTGAAAAGGGAGAGGGCTTCTGTCGTTGAGGCTTGGGGGTGCGTTTACAGATGGATGATCTCTAGCGAATGCCTTTTGTCGGGAAGGAGCAGCAGGAGAAGGCGAGGCAGGTGCCCTCGTCGAGGGACATACGCAGATCCCAGTGTACATCGCGGTGAATACCTGCGCTGAGAAGACACAGGATGAAACACAGAAATCCATCGAGCATAGGCTCCCTTGCAATTTGTTGCGATCTTCGCGGTTGTGGTAGTCACCCATTCACCATCGCCAGCACTATCAGGCACGCACGTCAAGGACCTTGTCCTCCATACATTCCTTGACTGGACTTCCGAGCCAACGTGTGATTTACGCGACCAGCACCGCTCAATTTTCAAGGCAAAGGGGCCGCGGCGCCAAAATGCGAGAGAGAGTTGGTGACGAAGCGTTCTTACTCACCTGGCTGATCTCCTGGCGGTACTTGTACGCCTTGTCATCTTTGGACGCCATTTTCGCCGATGTCCTCAGGTACGCTCAGTGACTATGATGAGAAATTCGGTTATTCGTACGGTTCTACGGTAAGTCTCTCTCGTGATGCGATGAGCAATAGCTGATGGATGAGAGATGTGCGTGAGCTTTGAACGTAACTAGAAGGCCGGGTGAGGAGAGTAGTGATCGGGCGGCTGGATGGTAGGTAATAGAGTACAGCCCAGCTCCAGTCTCTACCAGATATCTTTTTTATTACTCTGACAACAAAAATTTAGATGCAAACGTGGTAAGAAGCATGCCAGTGTCATAACAAAGTTGTTGTAAGGTGGTGGATGATATGGGATCGGAGACAAACGGTCGATAGCGGTCCAGTGGCTCAGCAGCAACGCACACAAGCCAGCATCGGCGACCGGACCCACAGGGACATGGTACTACCTAAGCACAGGCTTCTAATTCCCACCTCCGGATAAAATAATATCCGAGATCCGCAGAGCCAGCGCCTGACGTCCCACCATAACTGTGGTGCTCTTCACTGCAACCACAACGGCCGTAGGTCATCCGTTTCCAGGCAATGTCACAACCCACCATCGGGATGCAGAGTGGAAATCGTTCAACTGCATCCGCTTCAGTTTCGAAAATCAGACAAACTTCCTGAAGTTCATCAGCGATATACTGGTATGGGCATACCCACCTGTGATATAGACGAGTAGGAAGCCACCCGTCCGATGCGGATATTCTCCTCTAATACACCTACCTTTGAGCTTTATTGATGATTCCGGCTCGTAGTCTGGATAGAAACCGGTGAATGGGGGAAGTTTGAGCACATCAGCCAACGATGTTCGTGTTCGTGCAGTCGTTGACCAAATTGTCAAGGTCTTGAGAGGTGCCAGGCTGTGTATAGCCACTCCGAGCGTATAAGAGCAAAACGAAAAAAAGGTAGCATCAAGGCCAGAGTAGTTAAAAGCGTTGGAAAAGCCTTGCCCTACCCAGCCGACAACTAGCGCCCAGTGGCAACTCAAGGTATGGCTTCCATGCGCACCGAGCAAAGCACTCACGGGTCTCGTAAAAGGGCCGATGCAGCAGCACTTGTAGTTTGCGGCTCAACTATACAAAAGATTTTGACAAATAATACAGGTACTTTACAAGAAAGTTTCTCGGCAGTCAGAAAACCACACCGATGACTGGCCGGGTTCCATCTGGAGATCAGCGGGATGCGCAACGGTACTCATCGGCTAGCGAGCCGGTGAAGACCTGCTGCGGCCTCCACAACAAGGGCCGCCCGCCTCGAGCATCGCCTCGCGCCAGTGAGCAAGCACACCGGGGATGCGCGACAGGCTGGCCATGGCTATGATGATGTCCGTCTCGAAGCCAAACGCGGTGTACAGAAAGCAGCCGTAGAGGTCCGCGTTGGCCTTGAGGTTGCGGCTCGTGAAGTATTCGTCGGTGCTGGCGACGCGGTCGATCTCCATCGCGACCGAAAGCAGCGGGTTCGACTCGACCTTGTCTCTGTGCTGGTCGATCATGGCCCGGATGAACTTGGCGCGGGGGTCGACGACCTTGTATACCCGGTGGCCGTACCCGAAAAGGCGCTGCTTCTTGGCCTTGACGTCGGCAATCAGCGCCGGGACGTTTTCGGGTGTCTTGAGGTCTTGGAATGCCTTGTAAGCGAGGTCAATGGCACCGCCATGGAGCGGACCATACCCGGAGACGATCCCCGAGATGCAGCACGACAACGGATCAGCTAGCGTGGAGGCCGCGTGCAGGAACGCAGAGGTCGAGTTGGTCATTTCTTGGTCGGCGTAGAGGATCCAGAGCTTCTCGAAACACTTTACTATCTCCGCGTCAGGTTTGTCGCTTGTCCCTTGTCGGAAGCCCATCATCCTCAAGACGTTGGCAATGAATGGAGCCTCTGGATCGGCGGGAGCAAACGTTCTGCCGCGCTTGTGGCAGTACGTAAGAGCGACGACGGTGGCGAGAGCGGACAAGGTGCCGATGAGGGCGGCATCAACCTTGTCGGGCTGGTCCAAGTACGCCGGACGGCCGGACTGAAGCGTGCGACGGGCTCCCTCGTCTCGACTAGCGTAAGCGGCCATACCGGCCATGATCATTGTGCTGGTCAGAGAGTCCCTGGGGAACGAGGTGATGACTTGGACGACGTGCTCGGAGGAACGCAACCTGCGGCAATCCTGCGTTGAAATTCTTTCTTCTCTGCCGCGTCTGGCAGCCGGCCCCAGATGAGGAGGTGGATGACCTCTTCGTAGTCATGATTCTTGACAAGGTACTCTATAGAGTAACCCCGAAACTGTATGTATCCTCGCTTGCCGTCGACGAAGGTGATGCTGGACTCCACGCAGGCGGTGTTGAGATAGCCGGGATCGAGGACACGCAAGCCTGAGTCAACCTGGCCGGCAGACCCAATGCCCCAACGAGCAGGTGTAATCCTTTGAAAATCGAGAGCCCTGACTGCATTGCGCCTGATGGGTATCTCGTACTGCCGCCTCGTACGGTTATCAAGGACCGTCAACGTGCTGCAGGGAGAGTCGATATCGTGCCCGCCGAGGACCCAGTGGACTAGCCGAGGAGACTTCTGGAGAGCCTTGTTGACGACGACTATGCTGCTTTTGACAAGGATGAATATACTGTCAAAGGGCCTCAAGAGACTAAGACCGTACAGGATGACCCCCATCCCGATATTTCGGGTACTGAGGTGACTGGAAATGGCCTGTACATATCGTATCTCTGCTTCTATCGATCGCCAGAATAGAGTATTCCAAAATGTGTTTCCAAGCCGACCGTGTTCGAATTTGGTGAGATTCTCGAGAAGCGTCATTGTATATACGTATATATGGGTTCCTCCAGGTTTGGTGCTTGTTACAGACAGAGTGAAGGGTTAAGGAACCAGGACTTGTCAAAGCCGTGGTGGGTAGCGCGGTTGGTCTATGTTTCGAGGTAACTTGGAATTCATTCGATTCCGTGCCGTTTGTGTCCTTCCATGTCTGGACGGACTGTGATCGGGGACATATTTATACCATTGGAAAAGGACCTTGGCACACATCGAAGCCTCTCCCACGCGCTATCACAGCCGCAAAAAAAAAAAAAGGACCCCCAAACGCCCCCATCTACTGTTTGTTAGTTGCGGCCCCCATCCTGCGCCTTGGTTCTTCAGCAACCCGCCTTGCGCCAATGCGCGATCCCGTCACACCGAGTAGGTGTATTGGGATCTGGCCGTATTGGCCGAGAAACCATCGTAAGGCGTGCTTACGGGATGGACTGCCGAGCTGACGCATCTGCGCGGGAATTGCCCTGCCCCTCGGCCCCTCAGCGTGCAGTCGATGCGCCAGCTGAGAACCGGTACACGAAACATGTTTTCGGCCGGAAAAAAGGCTGGATGGACCGGCTGGGTCGTTGTCCTCGATACCGTCTTCCTGTTCGGTGAGCATTATTTTTGAGAGGGCCGACGGGGCGACAAGGCTTACCCTTCTGACCATACCGCAAAAGCTGCCCCCAACCTTGCCGTCAGATGACGAAAGCCTCACGCTACTAGCAGATAAGCAGCGTAACGTGGCGCGTGATTGACTGGGAAAAAAAAAAGTTGAAAATTACCTGGGCCTCGCAAGGGGGAGGTGAGGGTCCCTCGGTCTAAGCCTTGCGAGCTTGCATAGTTCCAAGTTCGCAAGAGTCAGACTCTTGCTGCTGCAACCCTCAGGACACGCCGCAAAAGTAACAGCCGTCAGTCAACTCAATAACCAAGTCGACTTACTTTCCAAGTCTAAACGAGGATTAAACTGAGAATTGAGAAGCTTAGAGAAGAGGAAAAGCGTGGATAAGAAACACCACGTTCCTTCGTGGTAACGTGTCTTTATGACCTCTGTGTTTACACATACATATACATAACATGCGGCGAAGAATGCTGTCCTCACGGCCGTGTGCTCGCCTGCTCATGCCCTTGAATCCCTCAGCCTTTACACCCTGTCATGTCCTGAAAGGCCCCAAATGTAGCTGTCATTAAACGGGTCTGGTTCGAAAAATAAGTAGAAAAAAAGACAACGCCAGGCAACAAGAGTACTAGTGTCGCCACCGAGGTCAGCTTTTTTTTTTTTTTGCCGCGAACGGTGCTTACGGTTTGCCCCACGGCTTAGATGGGGGCGGCAGGCTCCTCCACCATCTCGGTGTCTTCGGGAACGGGGAGCACGCCGTCAGGACCCTCGCCCTCAAACACCTTGCCGCCTTCGTACGTCTTCCTTCTCCAGCCGCAGGGTTCGGCGGGATCCTTGATCCACTCCATTGTCGGGAAGTAGTGCTCGTTCTTCTTCATGGTGATGACCCACGGCACGCTGTCAAAGGTGACAGCCTTGAGTCGGAAATCTGACCATGACGATTAGCTTACCCGCAGGTTGAGAGGCTGCGACAAAGTGACTTACAGGTGTTGTCCGGGATGCCCTGGACAGAAGCGAGGAAAGTCTCCAGGTCAGGTGTCGGCTTGCCGTTGACATGAGTGATGAAGTTGGTGGGCGCGAGGCCGTACTGGTACGACGGCGAACCACGGGTGCGAGCCGAAACGTAGACCTCACTGTGCAGCTTGCTAATCTGCTGCCTAACGGCGTGGTGAGGTCGGTGCAGGATGGCTCCGCAGAAAGAGATGGCGTGGTCAGTCTCGACATCATCGGCGGCCACAGTGTGAGCCTTGATGTGCATCTCCTCGCAGTCGCGGACGATGACTGCGTCAAGAACCTCGTGAGAGTACATGACATCCAGCTCCGAGACCCGGGTGATGACCTTGCCGTTGAGAGTGAGCAGAATGTCACCCTCAAGCAGCGCGCCCGACTGCTCGCCGCGTTCAAAAGTCCGCTTGCTGACCATGAACAGCTGGTGGTGCGTCTTGTTGGCCTCGGTGACCTTGCGAATCCACTCATCAGAGACTCCCATGACTCTGGCCTGAGCCATGGCAATGGCTCTGAACTCGACGGACAACATGCGCAATTTGGGGACGATGCCCTGTTGGATCTGAGAGACGACGGGCAACAGAGTGGGCGTTGCAAGACCAAGGTGGTACTCCTCGTCCCGGTTGCTGCAAGCCGAGCGCTCGCCAAGGTAAGTGAGCCACAAGGCCTGGACGGCCCCATCGTCGGCAACCAAAACGCCGCTTCCACATTGGTTGCTAAGGCTGGTGTCAACAGTGATGGCATCGACGTTGATAGCTCGGTATCTGGGTGCACCGGAGTTGGCCGGAATGGCAACAGCAGTGACTTCGGTGACCGTTGTCGTGGCATGGACAATCTTGCCAATCCTATTGTATCCCATAAAGATGGTGGAAGCTCCCTGGGTGATGTTGTCTGTACTCAATCGCGCACTTTGGACGGGAGCATTGACCAACTTGGGGTCGTACTGCACGATGGCGTAGTTTTGCAGAGGGTGAAGGAAGACGACCTTGCCTTCGACAATGATCGAGTCCGCAATGGTGATGGTCACGTCGCACAGATCGTAGGGAACAATGGCTCTCGAGATGACAACGAGACCCTTCTCCGCGTCAATGACCAGACCCATGCCCCACTTCCTGTTCTTTGGGAAGCCGTCGAGCTTGACGGGCATGGTGCAGCTGACATGGACGAAGCTTCGCACCAGGTCGGCAATGGCCTTGTGCTTCACGTTCTCCAGCTCGATGAAGGAAGCAGAGCGGGCGACAGGCGCCTTGGGGGCAGGGGATCAGCAAGGTCCGTGAAGTCCCACAGACCCGTCTCGTCGTTTCTGACGGCCATCTTCATCTTGGTCGACCAATGCCGGTCGACGTAGATGATTGTGGTGTTGAGAGTATGCAGGTCACGCAGGTGCTTGTAAGTGACGACGACGCGGGATTTGTCCGGGATCGCCTTCATCACCTCGATAAAGGTCTCCAGATCAGGCGTCTTTTTGTGGTCCACGGTCTGAATTAGCCAGCCGTTATCCGCGTTGTCGAACCTGAAGGAACCAGTGGCCTCACACACGAAGACACCTTGGCATGCAACGCCGTACAAACGGGCTTGCTGGTAAGACAGGCTGTGGAAACTGGCACCCGCGACGGACACGAAGCGGTCAGGGGTGATCTGGTGCAGGTCACCGACGTCAACGTCAACCTCAACATCCTCGCCACCCCTTTGCAGTTGCAGGCGGATGGTCTTGCCGACGTTTGAGTCCAACAAATCGTCCAATCGGATGAACTGTCCAACGCGCTCGCCATTCACCTTGATGAGAATATCACCCTCCTCAATCTTCTGGTCAGACTGGCCCTTGGGAAGAACAATCTCGGCAACAAGCATGTTGTTGTCCTTGGGGAAAGCTTGACGAGCTGCGGCCTCCTCCTCTGGCGTTAAGCCGAGACGTCGGCACTCGTCGAAAGGCTTGAGGAGGAATTGGCACTGAATGTCACCTCGCGTGACGGGCTTGCCCTGGCGAATGCATTCCAGAGCCCGTAGAGGTCGGTCGAGCGGGAGGAAGTAGTCTGTCGAGGCACCGTCGGATCGCCCGCCTGCTTGCAGCGCAACTGCGAAGCCGTCAATGTTCACAACAGGACTGCCGGAACTACCACCACTCGCGGCAGCATTGGCCTGGTAGTAACACGTGTTGAAATCGCTGTAGCCTTCTCCGTACTCGGGGGCGTTTCGATCGAGACGACTGATGAAGCCGGACAAGATACTGAGCTTCTCTCCGGCGTCGTTGCCGACAACTCTGATCTCAACACCGACTGTCGAGGCGTTAGCGGTGACCCGCTCTAGTGCTTGTGGCCATCAGGATGTTTGCCTACCCTTTGCGAGGTCGGGCCGAAGCACAAGCGCGTTCAGCTTCATGTACTTGACGGCCTTGGGGTCGAAACGGAGGATACCAAAGTCGTGTACGGGATCACGGTAAACGGGGTACGCATCGACCTCCTCGTGGTTGTCAAAAACAATGTATCCCCAGAACGGTCCAGCCCCAACGACGTGTCGGTTCGTCAAGACGTAACTGTACCACAACGATGTTAGCACGGTTGTCTCCCTTGCATCTGTATCAGCGCCAAGTATACCATACCCCTTCTGAGCGTCCACCACAAAGCCAGTCGCCTCACTCGTCAGCGCGGCATCCGTGTCGAAAGAGCACGTTTGGCAGAAGCGGATGGAGACGACGTTGCTAACGACGTTCTCGATTGTCTTCTGCCAGGCCTCGGGCTCCTGGGTGATGGGAAACATGCTGTTCAGCCTGGCGGAGTCTTCGAAATCGGACTCGTCCTCCTCGACGAAAGCACCGTGTTCAAGCTCGACCTCGGGGGTATTGTCGCCGGCGGACAGCTTCCCGTTCAGGGCGCGGTGCTGCTTGTGAGGCCGCAAGCCCTGTGGGCTCGACGGGGCCTTGCGCTTGGTGCGCGGCGATGTGTTGTTGCCGTTCATCTTCGCGGCTTCGGGTGTGATGGTCTGGGGAGAGGTGTGGCTTTGATGCGCAGTAGACGGCGTATCCGGTGCGGCGGCGGCGGCAGCGGCGGCGGTAGAGGAAAAGAGACGGCGGGTCTGGGCAAAGTCGGACTGTCGCGTGGTCTTATAGCGTACGTCTCTAGGAGGAACGGCAAGAGGAGTGCGGGAGTAGCCGCGTTGTGCGAACAGAAGGAACTCGTGTTGCCGTCTGAAAAGCTGGGGGAAGAAGGCAATTGTGGTGGCGCCGGTGCTAGTGGTGGTGGTGGTGGTGCTGCTGCTGCTGGTTGTGGTGGTGTAGGACGCAGTCCAAGGTCGTGGTGCTGCTACTGTAGTGGATGCAAGGCTCGAGCAAGTCCCTCTGCGTATGAAGACGGAGCGCATCCAGCGTGGGTAGGGAAAGGACGGGATGGCAGCAACCTAACCCTCCAGCAACAAGAAACAATGTCTCTGTGAATGAACGGCGGGAAATCAGTGCTCTTGGCTATCAAGGTAGCTATGAACTATACCTAAAGCCTCGGCACAAGTGATCCCCTGAAGCGTGATGGGAACAAAAAAGGGAGGAGAAACGCTGTCCCAGAACCAACTTATTATTTTTTATTTTTTATTTTTTGCGCGGTCTGTCGTCGTCGTCGTCGTCCGTCCGTCGTCGTCCGTCGTCAAAAATTTCAGGTGCGGAACGATTGATGGCAAACAAACAGGATCTGTCCAATATGGGGGTCACCCAGACTAGATCACCAGGCTAGTTGCATAAGAGCCCGCTTATAGGGGTGCATGTCCCGGCCCATCCTTGCGTCAGTCCCCACCATCGTCCCCGGGTGCTGATGTAATGTGGCACTAGCGTCATGTTAGAGTCTGAAGCCTTCGCTAAGCCGGTCTGATAACATGGTCAAGTTCGGTTAACAATCTTGACAGGCAGACGTCAACGGGTGTGCCTGACCTGCAGCTTTAGATGGGACGATAATGGATCATGCTCTCACACTGCACACATCACCCGGGATGTCAGTCAGGATTGATATGCAGGTCTCACAATGTTCTGCTCGAATGACCGCCTGAAATGCACCACCATTCTACCTCGGAATCTGCCTTCGGCAACCTGATTCGCTCGACGACACATCTATCGCTCACCGGCAGCCATTTCGGGTCTGTACCACCACCACCACCCACTACGACGGTCGGTGCGTTTACGATACGAGGCACGAAAGAGACTGTAAAGTATCCGTTTTTGGTCCTGCTGGCTTTGGCTACCTGGTAAACCCGCATACTCGAGGGGACATATGTCCAGTATACCTAAGATGCTCTCACAAAGAGGAGAAGGCCCATCCAAGTAAGATTGGAGCAATAATTGCCACCAGTTGTCTTCCTAAACCAAACCTAACCAGCGAATCATCATCCCCAAAGCGAGATCCATGAGTGGTGCGTGAACAATGAAAGCAAGCTACAGTAATGGTGAAGTCGAAGCATCCCAGTCGACCAAGGTATCATGTTGTACCCCCGGACGAAATGGGAAAACGACTTCGGTCCCATCCGAATTACTGCTCATCGCTGTTTTCCTCCTTGAGAACAGAAGCCTCGGCACCAGCCTCATCAGATGCAGGCTCGGTCTTGAGGGCTGCCTTCTTGGCAGGGGGGCGACGCTTCTTGGAAATGCCGTCTAGTTGGGACAAGTCAACTACGGCGTCTTGTAGAGAGGAAATGGCAAATCAACACTTACCAGCGTCAGTGGCAGCAGCGCGCTTCCTGGGGGTGACAGTCTTCTTGGTCTCTCCGTCGTCCTGATCGTCGCCAGAGTCCTCGTTGGCATTCTCGCTGCTCTTGGCAGCAGCACCCTTCTTCTTCGCTGCGGGCTTCTTGCGGGCTTCAGAAGTATTAGTACGAAGCCATGCCTCATGCAAAGCAGAAGGAAACGAAAGCTTACGAGTCTTGGCCTTGGGGGCCGGGGCGTCATCTCCCTCCTCTGTGTTGAGATCGCGCATCTGGGCGACGATCGAGGTCCACTGGCCTTGAATGGCCTTCAGGGTGCGGTTAGGCATGTTGATTCTCTTCCAATCGACGCCTTTGCCATCGGGGAGCTGGGTTGCGAGGACGCGGAGCACGAGCTGGAACTATCCGTGATGAAGTAAGCAAGGAGTCGGGAATAAATGAGCACACAAGGAAAGAGACACTTACGCGCTCGGTGTCGGTCCATCCACCAGGACGGCCACCAGCAGGAGCGCCTTCGGCGGCGTTAGCAGAGGTGGAATCGGCCATCTTGAAGGTAAAGTGCTATTGAGATCCGCAAAAGAGCCAGCCGAAAATTAATAGTACACAAGGCAAGAGCCGAAGTGTTCTGAGGTGAAGCGCGGTAGATGGTGAAGATGGAAAGCGAGAGAGGGCCTGGGCGAGGGAGATGGAGAATGAAAAATGAGAAAGAGTGTACGAGAAGGGATATGGAAGAGGGCAGTTACCACGTACTCTATAATTTGAATGCGATATGGGAAAGCAATGACGGCCTTGGACTGGCTGGGGCAAGATGGTTGTGAAGGCTGATGGAGGCGGTGGCTGTTGAAGGTGAGAGACAAAAGTGGGAGAAGAGATCTAGTAAAAGATTGAAGGGGGTTTTATCTGGGAGGAAATCTGGAAACAAGGGTAGCAGAAAACGGAAGCTGGGTTATCTACTCGAGAGCTGGGAAGGAGGCGAAGGAAAGGAGAAGGATCGGGTAAGTCCTAGGTTTCTCCTTCCTGTTGTGTTCTACCGGAAAGGTCTGGCTGACTTATTTCAAGTGACCAAAAGACCTCCAGCGAGTGAGTTACTTCCACCAGCTGCGTCCATCAAACATAGAAGAAATGGTTTTCAGGATGAGACTAGAACAGATAGCTACTACCGAGGAAGCGCCCCTAAGTTTACTCTCTCCAACAAGGGGGGAAAGAGCACTAATTCAAGGTATTTGCTCGACTCACACACTTTTGATATGCACACTTTAGTAGGTGGTCGACCGTATCAGTGGTTGTTCTGGTACCAGCACATACGAGGCTTCCGGAGCTTTGTGAAAGTCGCGTGGAAGAAGAAAATCTCGGGCGTGGCTTTCGGCGTTTTCAGCGTGGAGAGCGTCAAACAAACGTTCTGCCGCACCGAGATTTGTAACTGTGACTGTGTAAAGGTTGAATTATGATCTCCAGCATCTTTGGTCTGGGATCTCTATCGGCGCAGGCCGACCTTTGGGATATGAAACGGGACGGTATTTTAAGGATGAAGGGCCAGTGTTCCGCCCTCCATGGATGGTGCAGCGTTGGCCCGTAAATGTATTGACGAGTCTTGAAACCATCTGCTATGGGAAGGTGCAGGTCACCTTTTTTGTCCTGAATATACGGCACTGCAAAAGGCGCTGACGATGACAATAGTCATAGAAGGCATTATACCGAAGACACATGAGGGATAACAAATAGCCAGTAAGCAGGATGAAGATGGTATGAACTGGTGGTTTCAACCCTCCCCGAAGATGCAGAATGGCAGCTCGGATGATACTGACTTCTTGAAGATTCCAGGGACAACGACGAGCTTGGCATATGCCCCCCCCAAAAAACCAATGCCGCATATGAGCTCGCTCACTGTGGCTTCTTCCTGTATCTACCCCATCCGAGGAACCCAAGAAACAAGACACCCTTCGTCCCTCTCGATGAAAGCCAGTATCCTCGGTGGTGAGGAACCAGAAATGCATCGCCATGTGGAGAGAAGCAAAAAAAAAAAAAAAGGATTCTAATATGTCGATTATCTATCTCATCCCTCCGTGTCTCGTCAGCGTAAAAAGTACCAACGCCTCGAAGACAGCCAAGTTTAGCACATATTACACAGCCCACTCCATCTAGATACCTTAGCCAAGGCAAGAAGCAACCAAGGCCTGTTCCTTGAAGACCGTGTGAAACTTCTTACAGGGCGACGCGGCCAGTTTGAGTGGCGGAAGAACCTCGAATTCCAATGCGAAAAATAAACCTGGGAAAATGTAGCCCATATATGAGGGGTACACTCCCCTCCTCCCTTCGTCTACGTCGTAAAGAATCGCCGCCGTTATGTGAGATGTGGGCGTCCAAGTTGTATGTGCAGCGCGGATTGAACAACCGCAGGTAATGAGAGACAAGTCGAAGCGTGATCAATATCCTCCCAAATGCCGGGTATCGTTGCGTGCCATGTCTGATCCAGTTTCAAACTGTCGTCAAAGTTGCGAAACACTTCGCAAGGCGAGGAACAACAAACCAAAAGGTAGCCAAATCCTCCCCCCAAAAGAAAGAGCGAGGCTTACGGCGCAAGGTTTTAGAAAACAACACCCCCAGTTCCATTATGCTGCCATCTTGCCCTTGTACACCATGAACTCCCGCATGCGGGCTTCGTGGTCCTCACAGGCAATAGCCCACTTTCTTCGAATCTCCTTATCCTGTGCCATCCATTCCAGATACTCGAGAATCTCATCGTCGCCGCGAGAGACGATAAAAGAATAGCTCTTTCTAGCCCGGAGATCGGCAATGTTTGCCTTGCGTGCGTTGAAGTGCTCGATGACTTGAGCGTTAAAGACCTCCCATCTCATGACATAGTCCTTGATATCCTCCGTATACTTTTGCCAGGCACCGCCAGTAGGCTTGAGACCTACTGCGAACACCGGCGGAGGTCGAGGTGCCTGAGGAATCGCTGGAAAGTCGAGAGGCGGCTTCACCTCCTTCTCGATCGGTGCTCGGCTTGAAGGCTGGCTCTCGAACGGAAGGTTCATTTTGAGCTCGCCCAGAGAACCTAGGCCGGAACTTTGGGTGAAGGGCGCCACATTTTTGAGGTCGGCGAGGCTGGCCCTAAATTCTTCGCTGTCCTCGGAACCGGCGGCGTTGGGATTGAACTCTGGCTCCCTACGCGGGAGCTTGGGGCCGGTCTCCTGCATTCCATTCACATTCCCGGGCCTCCATTCCGGACGAGAGGGTTCGACGGGAATGTTCCTCACGCCGCTAGACCGGTCTCTTCGCGGTGCAGCCCCGCTCTGTGGGGGGTCAATGTCCATCGCATTCGGGCTCTTCGCTCCAACTGGCTCGGCGGTTGACTTGCGACCACGCCATTCGCTCTCCTCATCACTGTCGTATTCCTCGCTCACTAAACCGGCGCCGCCACCCGCTGTTGGCTTGACCTTGGTCTTCCTGGAGTTCACACGTGAAATACGAGTCGGGGATGTCGACACGGACTGGGTCGGCACGAAGTTCTCCGCTCCAATCTTTTGTGTCCAGTCCTGGGCGTCAAATTTGCCATCGGGTGAGCCTAGCGGCTGGCCAGAAGTGTCTTTCTGATGTCTCAAGCTCGGACGTTTGATCGGCGATCGGCGGCCTACGCGACTTCCAGACTGCGAGCGAACTTTGGCAGCCGGATCCTGGACAGGGCTGCCGGCACTGAATGTATAGGCCTCTGACCCATCGCCGTTAACAAAACTAGTGTTAATGTCATCGATGCTCTTTCGGCCAAACGTCGGCTGCCGCGGCGCGGTGCGGGTAAAAGTGTCGTCGTCGATCGGGAGGTTGAAGCTATCGTCGGTTCTCCTGTCAGCACTGTTCACACCATTGTCATGGCAAGGGGCAGCGGCATGGCGCTTGTCACGGCCGAGCGGCGCCAGGCCGGGGGCCTGCCTCTTGACCAGCTTGCTCAAAAGTTCTCCCTGCTTCCGCTCAAAAGGCGTGAGCGAGTGAGTTCCTGGGCTGTCTCCACTAGGAGACGGCGACTCGAACACCACGGCGTCGCTTGTGCGTTCAGCCACCTTGTGCCAACAAGCCTGCGATGTCCGCGTTGAAGATTCTCCATCGTTGCCGTGCGCGAAAGTTAAATTTGACTGAGGAAATGCGAAATCAGAAAACCGAGCTGGAGAATAAGAGATGCCGTACATTGAAGCTCCTTTGGGCGTTCCTGTTGCCTGGCTGGGACCAGTTCCTGATGTTTCAATTAGCTATAGCTCAATACTGACAATAAAAGAGACGTACCGTTGGGATTGTGCGAGGTCGCCGGCCTGGGCTGAGTGGTCTCAGGAGGATGGCCGGCGGCAGTATTTGGCGGCGTGTACTTTGCGCTTGCGCGGGATCGGAAGGGGTCTTTAGGGGCATGCGCGGTGGCGCTCGATGAGTTTGGGCGGTCGTCCTGCGGCGTTGACGTGGATGTCCTCGGGCTCGAGGGTTCGGTCCTTGCCTGGCGTGGGACACTCTGGGCGCGTGTTCGAGCGCTGCCCGGTGAAAGGTTGGGGCCATGGCCCTCCTGAGGTGGTCGAGGGGTCTCACGGGTGCTCTTGGCTCGTCCTATGGGGATTCCGTCGAAAGGGTTCGTCTTCTCTCCGCCATTGGAGGTGTACGGAGTGCTCTGGCGTGTATCCGAGTATGTGTCGCGGAACTGGGCGAGAGGATCCGGTACGCCTGCCTCTTGCTGCCTGCGGGCATTGTCTGCGAAGATGTTGGTGTGCCGGGAAGAGGTGGAGTAGTTGGATGTGTTTACCGGGGGCTCATCTCCAGGCACTGGGGAGTGAGGAGTGTAGCCACCCTTGCGCCCAAAAGAAGCCTCGGCTCTCTGTTTCTGAGAAGGAGTTCGTGGTACAGGTCGCTTTGGAACCTCGGGCTTTGGCTGGGACTGGCTGGCACGGCCACCCTTCATGTTCTCAAACGCATGCCACGCGTTACGCTTTGCTTCGGAATCGTCTCTCGGCTGCTGTGCTTTGGCCGTAGGGGCGGCACCCGACGCAAAGTTGCGATATCTACTCGCACCCGAAGCCGGGGGAGGGGGCGGAGGGTTACGGGTCGTTGCATTACGGCGAGGAGGGGGTGGGAAGTTGGCACCCGCGTTCTGCCAGGGGTTGCCTCTCACCCCAGAGGCCGTGGGGTATCTCGATCGTGTCCGTCCAGCATCATACTTGGCTCTCTGCTGGGGGTCGGTAAGAATCTCGTGGGCAGACTGAATTATCTGGAATCTGGAGTTGACCTCGGCCTCGCGTCCTGGATTGCGATCGGGGTGATATTTGAGTGCTATCATAGGTTAATGAAGTGGCCCAACGCGCAGGAAAATGATCTTGTACCAAGCTTTCGGAACTGCTTCTTGATCTCGTTGGTGTCAGCGTCCGCTGAAAGCTCCAGGTCCGCGTAGTAATCGCGGCTCATATCAACTCCTCCCATCCTGAAGGCGGACAGAGGCAGTCAACGGGCTAGCGATTGTTTGATTGCTGTCTGGTTTGCCCAAAAAGCATTCCAGGCTTGAGGCCCTTCCTCTGTGGCCCAAACTACCCAAGTGTATACGAATTACTGGGCCAGAAAGCACTCGGGACTGCCGAAGCTGCCCTTGCCAGTTGAACTATCGGAAAATGTTGGCTGTGTGCGGACAAGAGACCCTGTGGTGTATCTCTCGGCAGGGCCAAATGCTGCGTCGACGGTGGGTGCACAGGTGATGTGACGTTCAGATTTGCGAAGCTAGCCGGCGTTTCCTGAGCGGCGCGATTGCGTTGTGGGAAAGAGCAAGTTGTTCAACTGCCCTAATCAGCAGTGTTGCGCCCTTTTTCGGATTGTCCGCCAGTAGGTCGTTGTCGGAAGGTTTACTCGAGAGCGATAGTTGTTCGAAATGATGAGGGGCAAAAGCAAAAGAAGTGAAGGACTAAAAGGTAGCGATGGTGTCAGCAGCAGCGTCACGAGGGGTCAAAGCGGCAAAGGCGTTCGCCAGCGGGATATATCGCGGTGGGAGAACACAGAAGTAGTGGTGTCAGGCGGAGAATAAGTAGTTGGACGGATAGGCAACACGCGGGTAGAAGCAAGCAGTCGCCGAATTGGAGGCAGACGGAAGAACGTTTGGCAGTTGCCTCCTCGCGGACCTGGTAGGGATCCGCTTTGTTGTTAACTCGCAGCTCGCAGTGTTATATCGAACAGGCCACTACTGCACAGAAGAGATATGCGTGTGTCGATGCTGGATGACGGAAGCAGGCACCGCGGGGGTCGGAGGGAGAGCAACAATCCAAATAGAGGCAGCGCAGGGGAGAGGCTAGGTAGGTAGCCTGGGCTGAGATGGTAGCACACCCGCAGCCAGCCGGAGTAGGAAAACAGCAAAGGAAGATACCGGCATTATGGTTGGTCCCTCACCGTCTTTCCTCGGTCGTTGGCAAAGGGGGGAAGAGACGCGGCGATGATTGGGCGGGCACATGTGCTGTGAGCGATATGCGTGCGTGGGAAGCAACTCACCGAGATGACGTCAAAATGCAGCTGCCACAGATCCAAAGCTTCGAGGCCTTCCGTTTCGTGAATATCGGATGAAAGAAGACGATGGCCGAGACAGGAGCCCGGAGAGATGCAGACGTGATGCAACGGGGTTCCAGGAGCAGAGGGTTGTTCGGCGGTGGAAGAAGTAAGGAAGGGGAGCGAGAGCCGCGTCCTACTGGGTGAGAGGAAACAAATATTGCACCGTTATTGTTGACGGCCCCGTCCAGTCTGTTTGGTTGCGCGGGCAGCAGGAGGGAGGGAGGGAGGGAGGGATGGATGGATGGATGGGGTAAGGGTCTAAATTTTGGAAGTGCTTTCAGGGACTCCCCGGTTAGCTTGGCCACTGCTCTTCGTGTTGCCCCTCCAAAATGGGACGCTTCAAAGGTCCCTCTTCCCAAAACGTCGGTCGCCTTCTTTGCTCCAAACATGCCTCGCACGCGGCGCGTGCTTCCTTGAGCTCTCCCTTTCCTCGTCCTGAAGCCTCCTCCCGATTTGCCCATTTGCCCAAACCTCTCTCTTACGTACCTAGTAGTCAGTTCAGTTCATCTAGTTGTGCGTGCCGCCCATGCTAAGCCACTCTTCTAGCGGGGGCAGTATGTATCCAGGAGGCGTGTTGCGCAACGTCGCCTCAGACTAACGAAGCCAGTCAAGCCACCCGCTGGTTCTGCCATGCTCACTTCCATCTGCCGCGCCCTCAACCTCTGCCTGTAATATTTCCTAGGCAATTTTCGACTCAACGATGTCTGACGTCGTTGCATTCCGGCTTGTCTTGGGTCGTGAGAGACAGGCAGTTGGAGCCAAACCCGGTCTTCCGACAGCCTCACGCCAGCCCAACCTTACACTGCTACCTATTTATACCTAGGTACCTATGTAGCTTGCTGGCTCGCTAGCCACCAGTCTGCAGACAAGACTAAAACATCAGAGAGGCGGCCTTGACTCTAGGAAACAGGTTTTCGGGGTGAAATGCCGGGCTTATGTGTAAGACGATTCCAAAGGCTCCTATGGCTCCCGAAGTCATCGTGTTTGTCTGAGCTGCCTCCGGGGCCAGAGCACTCCCCTCAGCCCACGTTTTTCTTGTCCGGATTCGTCTTGGCTGATGCATGTTGCCCTCCGTGCCTCCTATTACCTTCCTCTTGTCCCTTGACGTGGGCGAGTCCGACCACCCCTACCTGATCGCCTCCCCCACATGAGCTGAGTTCAACTGCTGCGCCGGCTGGGCGTACGTACGCCTCACCCCGACAACACTGCGTCGCGCGCCAAAAGGGAGAAGGGGGGGAAACCCCGTTGGACGAGTCTTGTAATCATGTTCGGGTAAGTAGAAAAACACATGATGCTGGGCGACCTACCTAGGTAATCGGCCACGAGGTCCATAATCTATATACCTTAGATACTCAGAAGACGTCAGACCCCCCGCTCCACCCCCGCTGTATCTAAAACAAGACCCTGAGGCAGCCCAATCTGACAAGTCCAAACAGCCGATACATAGCACTCATTGATCGCCTGCAGGTTGGTTCTAACGCCGGTTTACTTACTTGATTGGCGCTCCGTTTGACGATACTATATCTTCAACCTTCTTCGCTGGGTGCAAAGCAAAGCCCTTGACCGAAACACCGACTACATAATGTCCAGTATCTTCTCGGCTAGCCAGAGAGGTGGCACACAGGCCTCATATTCTTTTCAAGCTCCTATTCCATGTAAAAGTTTTGAAATCATGGTGCCCAGTTTAGCTCCTAGAATACCAGCGGGCCCCACGGGAGCGCATTCTCTCGCCAACCGCCTGGCGCAAACATAGCCCTTGAACGCCTTCGCTGTGAAATGTTTTCCAGCCCCATTTGTTGGTACATACATTGTAAGTTTGTGTGGCCACCTTCGTGCGAGTGCCCGGAGACTTTCATCATCTCTGTCTGATCGTGGTCGCCTTGATCGCACCCCCTTTGATCCCTTATAGCTGGCTGGGCGCCGTGGTCTTCGTCCATCCCTTGTTCTTCATGTTCGCCTCAATGGCCCTCCAGATCGACTCCGCAGCCTCCTTGTCTCTGAACTTGGCCGCCTCCTGAGCTCCGGTACCATCGCGCCATCTGTCGACTCCCAGCTGCAACACACGGTGACCCCACTCCTTGACGCTGTCGGGCGGCTGCTCACCACGCCAGCCGATGAAGATGCCCAGTATGCGGCGGAACAGGTCTGGAGGAGAGCTCCACTTGTAGTTCTTGAACTGCCACGACTGACCCGTAGTGAACACGGCGACGACGCGGTTCCAATACTCGGGCTTGAATTGTTCGGGGCCTTCGACGAGAATGAAGCGCATGGGCCGCGAGGGGTCAATGTCCCTCATAACGCGAGAGACGTGCAGCATGCTGGCAGCGGCGCTGCCATCGGGTTGCACATAACGGCCTCCCTCGAGAAAAGATCGAATGTTGGACAGGCGAAGCAAGGATGACGCGGACGGCGACAGAAGGATGATGGGATCCGGCCGACGCGTCGGAGGCTTCTGGTTGATGGGGAGCGATGGGTTTGCGCCGATGCTCGATGCACCGTGAGGCTTCTTCTGGACAAACGGAATGGCGAGCTTGCGGACATGGGAGAAGTCCTGGGAAAGCTCGCGTTAGCCGCATGGGAGACAATATCCGGCGCCATGCGCAACTTACTGTAGGTTTCACTCCGCGCAAAACGGAGTTGCGGTCGCCCATCTTGCGCTCCCCGTTGTAGATGACCGCCAGTCGGGGGTCCAGCGTGCCACGCCCGGCTCGGCTCGCCGCCGTCGCCGGAGCAGTCTTGGACGCGCTCGCGCCAGCTCCCTCCTTACCTTCCTTGTCGCCAGCCAACGGCTTGATGTGTTCACTCTCTTCACTAGCACCTTCCAGCCAGGTGAAGAGGTCCAGACGTTCGACGAAGGCAAGATTTTGGACCGTGCCGAGGCTGCCCAGCTCCTCATTCAGGCGGGTCGCACTCGCGTTGTACTCGGGAATGGCAACATCCTTGTTTAGCCACGCGAAGTAGATGGATCGCAAGTCGACGGGGCGGTCGCTGGAGATGAAGCGCGTGGGCGTGGAAAGCGATACTGAGACGGGAGCTGGGTGGGTAAACAGCAGATGAGTGGCTTTCGAAAGGGGCACCTCGGGTGCAGAAGCATCGCCGGACGCTGTCGGAACTGCAGGTCGCTTGGATGCGATGGATTGCCGCAGCAGGAGCAAAGGATCCTGCTCAACGGCGGCCATTGTGGAGGTTCGAAAGACGGTACCGAACAAGTTTTGCCGTAAGTGCCTGGGTTTCTCGATAGCCTGCAAGAATAGCTAGAAAATGCAATGAGCCGGACGAATTGAGCACGCCGAGGATTGGCGATGAAGCACCTATGATCTGGACTTGGCCAGCCTCGAAATTTGGGGCCGGGAGGTCCAGCCTCAGTTGATAGGCTCACCAGCCACAACCTGCCATTGTCAGTGGGGTATCATATATAGCTTGCTGCGCCACACTTTGCTTTGGGGTAGCATGCTGCCAGTTAGCTGGGCACAAGACGATCTTCTAGGGGTCAATCGCTGCATAGGCTAAATACAAGGTTTTGAAGCATGGTTGACATCAACTCGTCGATTAGATGCCCTCTCGCCATTGCTCTTCTCTCTGTGAAGTGATGGATACTTCCGACCCTTGGCGTCTATCGCTCATAGTATTTTCAACCTTGAGTGTGGACCCCGTTTTCCTCCTCCCGTGATAGACGCATAGACCTTTGCCGCCCGAGGTGTGTTTGGGGTTCGCTGGACACATTGGACTATTTGGAAGATGCTCCGGTACGTCGAACTCAAACTTTGGCAGCGATATAAGTCTACTTCTGGATTGCGTCCGCTGCTTCGCATCCCACCACTCTTTGGGCTTTTTGGGAAGGCCATCGACACATTTCCCATGCAATCGCTTCACACTTGCCGATTTGTAAGTTTGCAGCGGGCTCCAGGTGTCCTCTTCTCTTCTAGGTGGTAGCATCTCGGTGAAGAACCCGCGTGGCTTCCCGTCGGCGGTATCTTCGTGTGTAGGTGGGGTTTTTACGCGGGTGGCTTCCTATTTTAGCAGTCAACAAGGGATACTTCCAAGGCGCAATGATAGCTCACTCCAGCCGGATAGGGGGTTGCGGTATAGTCGATTTGGCCTGATAATCGACATTAGCCTTTAACCATTTGGCACAGCAGCGGGCTGATGGGTTTACGGTGATGGAAATCATCGGGATCAGGCGTTGCGGGTGGTGTTTTCCTAGCCAACACCTCCCGAACAGAACTTGTGACACTGCTGACGGTCTCGTCAGAGTCTTTGCGATGCCATGGCGCTTTTCCAAACCAGCCCGTTCCATGTTTCGACCCAGTCTGCTCTTCCTTGTGGGTGAACCAACTCAAAGCTTTGGCTACCGGTGCAGTCGAAGTGTCTTTTACCAACTCGGTCGCTTGCTGATGACCTGGCATTGGGGCGCTGCTTTCGGCTGGTTTCTTTTTCTCATTGTCAGTAGTTGAACACCGTGAAATTCAGAAGCGGCGGTACTCACTGTCTTGAACTTGAAAATGGAAGGAATCTTGATTCCCTTGCGACTCTTGATGCTCGATGCTGCGGATTGCCTGTCACGGGTTGATATCAGAGGTGGCTGAAAAACCAACTCATTCTCTCCAACATTTTGAGTCAAGACATTCATAGTCTGCGATATGCCAGGCATTCGCTCGTTATAACTGCTCGTTGATTTAGGGGCTCCCAATGTTCCTGGTTGTTGTAAAGATAAGACAAGGGCTTCCTCAGACATTGGGCTCAAGGGCTCGCCGGGAATGAGGATGTCCCGAGGGTGGGTTCCAGATTCGCTGGCAGCAGACCCTCGAGATATTCTTTGTTTGGTCGACCAGTTCCACCGCTTATTGCCACTGCCTCTCCGTGACACTTTGGTAACGATTTCCCTTTCCGCCCAGTACCCTGCGGGGAACCAAACCTATTCAAATCCATCTCTGGGAGGCCTTGGTGGATCAAAGGAGAGTGTTGGCATCATTGCAGAAAGTCCATCTTCAGGCGACTGCCTAGTAGAAGCAGATCTGGGCGTGGCTCGGAGCGTCGACTTGGACGTCGACGGAGGGGATGAAGGGGACCCTGTCCTTGTCGACTTCCCAAAGTAACCATCTATGAACACTATATTAGGCGTGCTGTGACCATCCCAGCTATCGCCCGGTGTGTCTGGGAGAATGACTTGGAGAGCTGTCTTGAATGAGAGCCTTTGCACATCACGGCGGGTTGCGGGGTACGATCGTGAGGACGAACTGTGACACCCGTTAGTACTTATATCTGTTCTTAAATGTTTGGCAGTCTTACGACCTCCTCCGGAAGTTTAACGGGTTCGGGGGCGTTACGGCGCTCAATGGTGGGCCTCTTCCAGGCACGTGTTGTTCCATTGGTGCTCCCAAGGACATAAGCATCAACCATATTCCCTATGGCCAGTCTTATAGGTAGATTATGATGCTGAGTGGAAACAATGAAACCAATGGAAATAAAGACTATTCCAAGGTAGCGAGTAGGGAGGTTCTAGGTAGAGGCGGAGAACGGAGAAGAAAACGAACGAAGAAAGGTGAGAACCGAAAGAGACGTTGGAGGTGAAGCAGCATCGGGAAGCATCACGCCGGATAGCTACCTAGATTGGGTCGCTTTGATACACACTTGCCCCCCCCCCCCCCACCCCCCCTTAGCGACGTGTTTCTAAGCAGCAGCGATAATGTGCCTGGAAAATCGTTAGAGTGGCAGGTCCGCCAATCAAATACGGGCACAGAGTGCTTTCCCGCTTCGGTCAATACCTACGATAGTGTGTGTGGGAATAAGTGTAACCCACAACATCCATAGTCACGACATATAAGACGGCCGTGGGTTTCTCAGAATCCATTCGGTTAGGATTGCGGGTATCAAATCAGACCTGCTAACGCCTTCTAATGCCCCGGGGCTGTTCAAGCTCCAACTCCCATTCCCAAATTTCGTTTCATTCAGTCAACAAGCATCGTGTCATCGCCGTCAAACGGAGCGTCCTGCTGCTCAATCGCTACACCCTTCCCTCTTCCAGCCAGCAGTTCTCTTCGGATTTCCGGTGCAATCGAGTGGTGGCCATGCGTCAAGAGCAAGTCCAGAAGCGCCTCTCTCTGGTCCTCGCTGAGATCGTTTCTGTATCGCTGAGCGAAAGCCAACAAACTCTGGTGGAAGACAACGGGAAGCGACTTGACCATGTCTCCAGAGAACGACTGGCCTTCTTTGATTGACGCCGGGTCCACGCTCCTGAACCTCAAGAAATGGAAAACGACCGAGTCAATGACCTGGTAGGGAAGAGCATACTTCTTCTCCAGCAAAGTCTTGATGAAGATGTTGGCAGCTCCACCGCCCTCAGTGCCTTGCGAGGCTTCCTGGGCCGCACTACAATCATGTCAGCATCGATGCAAAAACATATTCGACAAAACGAAATACGTACATTTCGGTGATGCCCTTGAGGGCGGCAGCGGAATGAAGCACTGGCACCGAAACTCTGGCCAGCACTGCAGAGACGATGTGCGCCTCACGAATGGTGCAACCGCTAGAAAGCAGAGGGAACAAGAAGCCGAGGAAGAAGGCTCGGGGTTTGTACAGGGACTTCTTCAGCGCGTTGAAAAGGTGCACGTTCAGCTTCTTGTTCTCATAGATGTCCTCGCGAACCTTGTCTAGGACGACGATCTCCATGAACTTCTGGCAAACGAGGGGCTTTGAGGACGAGAAGATCCTGGTCGCCTGGAACACGGCATTGGGCGTCCACTTTTGGGGCTCGGTGATCTGGATAATGTCCTCCCAGTGCGGCAGAGTCGGTAGGATTTTGAAGGGTTTCGGCAGGGGCCCGCTCTTGTATCGCGACAGAATGAAGCCGACCCTAGTCCTGGTTAGCAACGGCTTTTCGAGTAACACAGCCGGCCGCGTCACTTACTTTGCGTAGACTTCGACAACCTTTGGGGGAAGCTGATAATCCTCGTCAACCACCGGCACACCGGCTGCTTTACGAGCCTCGGCAGCCTCGTGTGCGGCAATCTTCTCCAAGATGAGCTCGGTCAGGTTGGTGCCACCGCCAGCCATTTCATCGTCGGGACCCTTGCTGCTCCAACCGTGCTGGTTCAGCATGGCCGCAGGGTCGTCCTCAGCGTCGGGCAAAAACTTGCGATAGGTTTCGAGGTCCTCGGGATCGATCTCAATCTCCTCAACAACCTCATCCTCCTCACCCCAGGCCTCCTCATCCTCGTACGCCTGCTCATCACCAACATCTACACCGTATCTCGATTCGATTCCGAAAAGGTCGACGGTCGATTTTGCAGCGGCTTTTGGCTTCGCAGGGCCGTCCTCCTCGGCCAGCTCACGGCCTAGCCTGAGAATGGTGCGACTGCGTGTCGCATCGACGAAACCCTCGCCGTTGTCGTCGTCATCGTCGGAGCCCTTGCCCTTCTTCTTCTTAGGGGCCTTGTTCTTCAAAGGACCCGTAGCAAGGATGTCATCCTGCAGAGGGTTGTGCCTGCGCGACTGGCGGTCAGTTGGGGTGGTTGCCTTGCCCATTTTCGAGATAATCGGACACAATGTGATCGTGGCGGAGAGCGACAGACAAGCGGGATTGGCGGTCGCCTTTTTTTTCCCCCTTCCTGTGCCCGAGCCAGAAATTTTTGATTTCTTATCGATTGCCCCGCGCCTAGAGTGCCCAGAACCCTGCACAGGTCTTAGTGGGTCGCAAAAAGACTTTCTAGCCAATCAAACACCCTGTTGTTGACTTCATAGGCGGACACAGCGACTGCCCCGCCACAACACCCCACCAAAAAGCTTCTGCGAGTGACTCTCCCGGCCTGTCTTAAAGAGAAAGTCGAGACATCTTTCTTGGAACAAAGTTAAAAGTTGGCCCAGATTCGAACATTTGAACATTTGTCCCTCATTTTACAGTATATCAACTCGAATAATATCAAAATGCCAACGGAATTGGAAGAGGTAAGCCCGCCCGATCAAAGCGTTCCGTGGACTCATGCTCAGGCAATGACAGCTCGTGGGCTTCATTGCTCATCCAAACCCTCAACTCAGAAAACTGGCCATAGAGAACCTGATCGGCTACTCTCAGGCTGACCCTTCAATCTTCAAGTCGGAGAATCTTACACCAGTTAAGCATCTCAAATTTCTAATTAGAGATCATCCCGTAAGCAAGACTCGCAATTGGGCTCTTTTGACTGCAGCCTCTTAACTAACGGCTCCTAGCAAATCGCTGAACATGCTCTCACAATCCTCATCAACCTTACTGCTGAGAAGGATGTTCTTGAGAACGTTGCGACAGATCAGAGGTTCATTGATATTCTCTTGGATCTGATTGTGGTAGGTACATTTCTTGGTTCAGGAGAAAACAGCACCCTAACAGAGACGTCGGAAACTGATTGACACCCCTCGCAGAAACCTGATGAGCCGAACGCCAACTCGATGGCCATGCTCCTTGCCAACCTTGCAAAGTGGGATGGCCTCAACACCATAGTTTCGAAGAAGCAAACGCCGCCAGCAGAACTCAAGTCCAACGACCTGGTGCTCAACCAGCTTGTCGATCTCTTCGTCAAGGAGAAGGGCGCCTACAACAAGGATGCCGACTATGACTACCTCGCTTATCTCTTTGCTGATCTCACCAAGCACGCCGAGGTGCGCCAGCACTTTGTAACGAGACAGGACTACGACGAAGTCATTCCCATCACCAAGCTCAAGGTCTTTACCGAGCACCCGTCTGATATTCGCAGAAAGGGAGTCGCGAGCACCATCAAGAACATCGCCTTCGAGATACAGTTCCACCCGACGTTTATGGACGAGGACGAGGTCGATATCCTGCCGTACATCCTTCTGCCCATCACGGGCAACGAGGAGTACGACGAAGATGACACCATGGGCATGCTTCCTGATCTGCAACTGCTGCCGCCCGACAAGAAGCGCGACTCGGACCCGAAGATCATCCAAACTCATATCGAGACACTGCTTCTCTTTACAACGACGAGGGAAGGTCGCGACCTGTTGAGACGGGTCAAGGTCTACCCCATCATCCGAGAGACGCACGCGCGGGTTCACGACGAGGGCGTCAAGGACGTCTGCGACCGGCTGGTGCAGGTCCTCATGAGAGATGAGGAGCCGGCCGAAGGCGAGGAGCAGCCGAAGCTTAAGGAACTGACCAACGGCTCAAAGGTTGAGGAGCTCGAGGACGAAGATGACGACGACGACGAGATCGTGGAGGTCTAGACAGGCCTGTGATGAGTTTTACTTCGGTCATGGCTTACGTAGAGAGGAATACCCAGGTTCATAAGAAAATCATGAAAAGAGTTATGATGGCAGTTGTGCCATATGCTCCCTACCGGACCACATGCGTTTGGGTAGAATAGGCGCCGTAATACTAATCATTATGTGCACGGGACCCGGCATAGTAGTTGCGTACCAGACGGCCATCACCTTGGCGGACTCCTGGTACGAGACGTCTCCCCTTCAATCATTTCAGTCATCGAGGATTTGCCCCGATATCAAAGCGGCTGCAAGCCCTTACGCCCCGCGGTCTAAGTCGTCATACATGCGCACGTCTGTCTTATCCTTGGCCGGCAGACTTTCTTCACCACAAGGACGCCCGAAGAACGGGGGGGGGCTGCACTTCCTGAACCGGGGACGACAAAGTGTGGTAACTCCCCGAAACTGGATTTTGTTTTTGTTCTCGCCATTCTCCTTACCGGCAAAGCTAGTACCTTCCCAAGCAACGTCGGGATCTTTGGTGTATGATAGTACGAGAACAAGAACCCCCATCGTCGCCAAGCCGACGCCTGAGGCCTGATCCGGCGAGCTCGTTCGGGAACCCCACCCCCCTTTTTTTTACTCAACAGTAACAGTGACCTTGCTCTTGTCTACATGACGCCGCCACCATCAGCCCCGACGGTCTCGTCCAACTCGGCGGCTCGGGGTACTCACAGAAGGCAACGTGGTCCTTGATCTCCTTGGCCGCGTCCTTGGGCTCAGGGTAATACCAAGCCGCGTCTTTCAGCTCGGCGTCTGCCATCAACCACCCCGCCGTCAGTCCTATTCTACCCCTCTCCCTTCTTCTTCATCCCTGGCCTGCGCTGTCCGTCTCAGGTAGCGAGGTTGCATCCAAGTGTAAGGGAGCCGAGAAGACGACGGACATGGATTAAAGGGGGGGGGGAGGCACTCACCACCGACCTTGACCGAGTAATAGCTCGCGGTCCCCTTCCACGGGCAGAACGTCGTCGTGTCAGTCTTCTCCAGCGCGTCCGCCCGCACCGCCGAGGGCGGGAAGTAGACGTTGCCCTCGACCTCCTCCCACTCCGTCGCCTCGGCGACCGTAGTTCCGTTCGCGACGGCCGTGGCCTTTCCCGACTTGGTCATTTTTTATATTGTTCCTGTGTTCTTGATTTGTTTCGTCTTCCCGTGTGCTTTGGGCGTCAAAAGCAGAGAGTGTGTGATGTAAACTGCAAGGTTTGGCACAGCGTCGGATTTGAGAACGAGGCCGACCGCAATTAGTATACCAAAATGCGGGGAACTCAGCCTTCGCGCAGTTTTGAATCTTAGCCAATCCTTAACGTCATCGTTCCCGATTGATTTATAAGCCGGGCGTGATTACATCGTCTGAATTGCTCTGCGTCGATGGTTTACCTATCTTACATCACTGTTCATGGGGCGAGCGCACCCCTGTGTAGCCCGGAGACTATGTTTGAATGAATTGTCAACGCTGTTAATGCTACTTTTTAGGGCTACTGTCTAGTGCTGATATGATGGCCTCCCCTAACGCCGGCTGGGTATATGCGTATGCTTGTATATCAAATGGTTTGAAAAGAAGAAGACAAACCCAAGTCAGCACGACTTACAGATTGATAATGTCAATCTCTGAGAAATCCGGCGGGTTGGCACCGTACACGACGCGGACCTTGCTGTCCAGCGCCGTTCCTTCGTTGCTGATCCAAATGTGCTCGCTGTACTCCTTTGTGCGACGAATCTCGTCGTCGCTGACCCCGATGTCGTCGCGGGGGATCCAGACAGCGGGTGCTCGTGCTCGCAGAGCGTAATGCTTGAACGCGTTCTTAACGAGTGCATCACGCTCAGCGGGCGTCAAGTCTTCGATTTCGTCGTGGAACCCGCCGTAAAGCGCCTCTCCGAGCGCCCGTTGGGCTTCGAGGTCCTTGAGTCGCTGCCGGCGGCGGTACTCGGCTGCTGTGTGGACTGGAGCTGCTCCCATGTTCCAGGTCTTGCTGCGGAGGTTCTTGCCTTCCCGCTTGGCCCAGTGACCGACATCTTTGACCCGGCGCATCGTCGATGGCTTCCGGCTAGGCGCACTCGCGCTGTTGATCTTCCGCAGTTCAATATCGCGGGGTCCTGTTCCGGCTCGGTCGCCATTTGTCATTGGCGTCTTTTCGTCTTCCATGCCATCATCACCGTCGTTGGCGAGTCCCAAACGTCTGTTCTGAGCTCGCTGGAATGCCTCGTCTCTGATCACCGCCTCGTCTTCGACAGTAATGGGCAGGTATCGGAATAGGGGACCGAAGGACGTGTTCAGCGAAATTTGGTAGATTGCCGTGAGGACAAGCGTCACCAGCATGATGGCGCCCTGCGGCGTTGCGGTACTATTTCCCTTGTTGTCCTGGACGATGAAGAACAAGCCTGCCAAGCAAGCCTCCATGACATACAAGCCTGTAAATGTCTGATTGATCGCGCGGGGGTACAGGACACCACCTGTGTCGGTCTCGAAGCGCGTGACATACAGCATGCTGTACCGCTGTGCGAACCACAACAAACCGAACGTCAAGACTGCAAACAGGGAGATCAACGGTGCGATGACGCTGTAGACCAAGGCGATACAGGCGAAGTTGGTGTAAACCGGGAAGAATTGACCCCATGCAATCGACGAGAGGGTCGTGTTCCTCTTCCATTTGTCTCGAGCCGTGGTGTCGAGAATTCGGGCCAGGAGATACCAGGTGAGCAGGCCGCCGATCTGGAGTAGCGTTCCGGAGCTGACAGAGAGTGCCTGAAGCAACATGTACGAGAAGAAGTAGTTGGATGCCCTGGGCAGGTTCCTCGCGAGGATGTTGAGAATGTTGGTGACGTTTGAAAGTTGCTCAAAGTTGCTCCACAGCTCGTCGACTGACGCAACAAAGAACGAAGCAATCGATACGACAAGAAAGACTTGAATGAAGAGAAAAATGAAGTAGAAGCGCTGGACGAACTCGGCCTTTTGTGACCCGGTCTTAACGCCGCGGAAGAGCGCGAGCTGTTCGAGAATCAGGGGGACAATCAAGAGGAGGAGAGCGAGCAGGATGGCGGGCAAGACACCAGTGATGGCTCCAGCGACCTTCTCGACAGGATCCTTCTTGATCCATTTCAACCAGGGAAACTGTTCCACGAGACTGTCGATGTTGGCAATGGAAGCCGTAAAAGCGATGGGGATGGCCCAGAAAAAGGCCATGGCCGCAATGACGACGGTGACGATACCAGACCGGATGGACTCGTGCCACCACTTCAAGGCCATGTTGTCCCAGATGACATCCTTGGGCGAAACCTCGTTGATTCGGGGCGACATGTGTTTTGGGACGTGGTGCATGAGACTTTGACAAGCCATGTGCGCCGAGACCTGGTGGTTGAATTGGATGAAGGCGGAGTTCATCAGAGGGTACCGCTCAGGGTGAGCTTGATCGTCATCGATCTCGACGTTCAAACGCGCCAGCTCAGACCGACACCAATAGATGGTATCAACCTTGGGGCCGAAGGTGAGCCAGGCGAGCCAGTCGGGGAAACCCCACCGTGGTAGTCGGTGCATCGGCCTGTCCTTCTCCTTGACCCACTTGCGCCACGCGGCATCGTCGTCCAAGATGTTCTTGTACTCGCCACCGATGGAGTTGGATTGGGGATAGTCAACTGGTGCCTGCTCGTCTCCGCCCATGAATGGAATGTGGGACTTGATTTTCTGCCACATGGTTTTTTTCTTTGACTGACCAAAAGGAAACTCGCCATCGTTGTATCCCTGAGGCACGGGCGATGCGTAGCCACCAGCAGGGGCTTTCCAGAATTGCCAGAACTTGCGTTGTTCTTTGTCGTACATGTGGTCCAGGTTGCTGACTTTGCGCACCGTGTTGCCGTTGCCAAACGGTTCGTAACTTCGCTTATAGTTCTGGTCGGTGGTGGCTTGGGAAACGCCGGATGCATTTCGGGAGTGCGTCATGTAAGCCTGGGTGTTCGCAGACGGCTCGGCTTGCTCCGTGGTGCTTCTTGCACTCTTGGGTGTTCCAGGCCGTTCGGCTTCGGTCAGAATTTGGACTTTGCGAGGACGTTCGCTTGGCTGCAGCATCGCGAAGCCGTTGGTCGTCTCAACGGTGTCTTCCACGTCGTCGCTGAATTCCCTAATATTTTGCTGGGCTTTGCCGACGCCGCCGAGGATGCCTTTGCTGACCTTGTTAATGCCCTCCCCAAAAAGCCCGAGCCCGAAGCCCCTGGAAAGAGGTTGGTTGCCGTCGTCTGACGAGTCCGAAGACGAGGTACTTGACCGTCTTGATTTCGGGTTCTTGTTCTCGTCTATTATCGCGCTGATGTCGTGGGGAACGTCCTCGTGCTCACCAGAGCTGAAACCTTGACCGGCCTCGGCCCTCTTCTTAGCCTCGGCATCCTCTCGCTGCCGCCTGAGGGCTTCTTCCTGCCTAGTCGGCCCCTTGGCATTGGCCTGTTTTCTGGCCGCCTTGTCTTCTTTCTTCTTCACCTTGAGCTGCTTCTTCTTTGCAGCTTTTACGAGCTCCGTCTCAGCGGCCTCCAATCTCAAGTGGATACTTTCGCGCAGCTGGATCTTCTCAAGTAGCGTGGTCAAGTCACGGTTGAGCCAGATGTTCCGAATCTGGCCAGGGAAGACGTCGAACAGGCCACTCAAAGCCTCCTCCGATAACCATTTGGAAGGGATACTGTTGACGAGGATGGTCGTAGCTGAGGCTCGGAGGCGGTGCTCGGCACTCGTCAAGTAATCCTGTCGGACTTTGACGTAAACGCGAAGCTCAAAAAAGAAGACTGTGCAGACCCAGATGATGACGAGCAGCGCCAGAACCAGATGTGCCCAATATCGACTGGTATGGGTATTGCTAACGTTGCCCCAGGCCAAGGTATCCAGACCTGTAGGGATGTCCTTGGCTTCGCTGTTGGCCGATGCGCCGTCCCTGATCATGAGGCGGATTCGAGCGGAGCTCGTTCCGTTGGTAGTCTCGTTCTTGGCGTCGGAGATCAAGTCATGACCCACGCCGTCGCTGTAGTTGAGAGGGGTCAGGATAGGGATGACAATGACGGCAATGGGTATGAAGATTGTCAGCAGGGTCTTGAGATAGCGGAGAAAGAAGTAGGCGTCCAAGCCGCACTTCTTGATGATCTCGCGTTCATTGTAGTGTATTAGTGTGCTGAGGAGGCTCCATGGTGTGCTGGGAGGGCTCTCTGTTCTTTCGCGTTCTGGAACAAGATACGACTTTGGTTTACTGCCGCGCGTTCATGTCAGCCGTGGATCACGAGGATGCTTCAGAAGAGGCCAACTCACAAGATGCGCGCAATCTTGTTCCGCAGAAGCAAGAAGGCAATGAGCTGGATAGCAAAAACCGTGATACCGGTTGCCAGAGCAGTGAGAAACGCAACTAGAGTTATCCCTTGATATCTCTCCACATTTACGCCAGGCAGTGCGACCGAAGTGGCGGGCGGGGGCGGTGTGGGTGTCGTTGATGACACAAAAGAGGATATGGTTCCGTTTGGACTTGTGGTGGCAGAGACTGTGGCAGACAGGGCCGTTGACAGCGACGAAGCCAAGGATGAGGCAACTGTCCCCGTTAATGACGCCGAGCCTGACAGCGCCGTGGTGGAAGTTGCCGACATCTTGCACTAGCTGTGCCGACTGTCGTCGATAGCCAATGGCAAGGTTGTGTGGCCAGGCTCGAGAGATGTGTAGATAGAGTCGTCGGGTAGGTGTGGAGTCGAAGTGGTCGAGGAAGAGATGAGGGAACCAAGGGAGAGGGACGTCGTTCACAAGACAGGCAGAATAGGCATCATGCTTTTTGTTGAAGGGCGGGTTTCAACGGGTTGTATCGTTTTCTCGAGAAAAAGGGGCAGCATATGATTGAGTTATCTACCGCTGTCTGTGGTGAGCGTGCGCCGCGGTGGCGGACAGCTTCGAAGATCAGCGGGCGGACAAGCAATTAATGAAGAGGCGACGAGGTGAAAGACGTGAATAAGAGGGCCCAGAGACAGAGGCGGAAAGAAAGAGGGCGCCAAGCAACAGCAGCCGAAGGGGCTTAACCAAACTTGATATGATTCATTGATTGGCTGAACAGGGTGCAGGATGCAACCTTACAGGGTGCCGAGCAGGGGTGGTAGCACCTGCTGGTTGTTGCTTCAGTTGCTGCGGGCCCGCAAAGACAACCGGATTCGGACCCATCCATCTCTCTGCTTTTAGCGGCGCTCCGCTTCCTTGGGACACCTTGCTATCTGCGGCAGTCAGCGTTGACAAGGTTAGCATCAAACACTCGGCAAAGGGCGGGATCTGTTTTGATGGAATGGTGTAAGCTGCAATAGCACACCTCTCTGTCTTGTAAGAAAAACAGGACGCAGTGACACAGCGCTGGGTATTGGTTTGACCGGTGAGGGAGCATGTTCGAGTGTGGAGAGGGTTTCGTAACGGATTCGCCTTGTCCACACAGGGAGCTCCCGGTCGAGAGAGAGACATTACAGGTGATAACCAGCCGCAACAAATGAGGGTTGGTTTCCGCATCTTTGTGCCTTGCTGTGTATACTTCGTACTATGTACTACCTGGATACAAAAGCAAACAAAACAATGTTCGCTTTGACGTAGCAGAGAGGAATGAAAGGCTGCTGTTCCCCCGTCTTCCCAAAGGGGCTAACGAATGAGGAACTGCAGCCGCGTCCAGGGGTAAAAAGGTCCTGGATCGAGGAAACAAGGTGGTTTGGTAAGATTTGGTCGTCGTTGGGACGAAGCGCGCGCTGATCTATTTACGACGTGCGTCAGCGTTGGCGCGTCAATACCTAGGCGAGAGGCGAGACAGCGAGGGGGTTTCTGTACTCGTAACTACCTAGGCACCTAGCAGCATGGTTTTGTTCATAAATGCTGTCGCTGACTGATTGCTCCCTAGGCATCTCTACTAGCGCGCAGCTCAAAAGGTAATCGAGGAATGCTTCGACGTCGTGACGGATGATTGGGCCACAGGCCACCAGCAAAGCTGCTGTGTGGCACAGAGTCACGGCGAACCGCGGCGGGATCCCACTTTGTCCCGCAGATGTGACAGGGGTCCGTTTCGTTTGGAGAGAGAGAGAGTACTTCGTACGGACACCTTGGCCAATGAAGCCGCTGATGTCACAGATGCAGGTCCTCTGAAGCCGCACTGTCTCATCAAATGATGCTGATACTACCCATGTACCACCCGGCTGTCTGGCGAGATTCCGTTGGTTGGCCTGTTGCTGCGCCCCAGAGATGCACTGTCTTATCCCATCGCTGAGAAGACCGCTGCGGTGATTAGGTCATTGTAGCCCTTGAGTGTCTGGCGGTATGCGTATGTTGCTGCATACCAGAGCTGCACTGTCTTATCCCATGACGCTGTCCCTCGAGTGTTTTATAGAGCGCATCCAGTTGTACTTTATGCCTGGATACAAAGATTCCGCGGGCGTTGGTCCCAAGACGGAATTGAAGGGAACAATATTGACGCCCCGTAGATCTGAATCCCAACTTTTTTTGGTTTTTTTTCCCTTCGATTTTTCTTAGTGGGGCACGTCCTGCGGGGCAGACGTATATCGATGGAGGGGTATGCGGAGCGGTCCCTCGGTTTTTGATGACTTCTTTCATCCTCCAGCCCGCGACAAGCCAACTTCTGGAAGACCGAACCCGAGTCCCAAAGGAAACCCCGATACGCCCGTCTCAAAAATGGCCTCCCAGCTGCCCCCCTACAAGCAGGACTTCCTCAAGGCCGCCATCGCCGGCGGCGTCCTGAAGTTCGGCTCCTTCGAGCTCAAGTCGAAGCGCATCTCCCCCTACTTTTTCAACGCCGGCGACTTCTACCGCGCCGACCTCCTCCGCGCCATCTCCCTCGCCTATGCCCACACCGTCATCGAGGCTCGCGAGGCCACTGGCCTCGACTTTGACGTCGTCTTCGGCCCGGCCTACAAGGGCATCCCCCTCGCGACCTCCACCACCGACAAGCTTGCCGAGCTCGACCCGGCGCGCTACGGCACCACCTGCTACTCCTTCGACCGCAAGGAGGCAAAGGACCACGGCGAGGGCGGCAACATTGTCGGCGCGCCTCTCAAGGGTCAGAAGGTCTTGATCGTCGACGACGTCATCACCGCCGGCACCGCCAAGCGCGAGGCCATCGCCAAGATCCGCAAGGAAGGCGGCCAAGTCGTCGGCATCGTCGTGGCGCTGGACCGCATGGAAAAACTGCCCGCCGCCGACGGCGATGACAGCAAGCCCGGCCCCAGTGCCCTCGGCGAGATCAAGAAGGAGTACGGCATCCCCATCTTTGCCATCTTGACGCTTGACGACATCATCGAGGGTGCCAAGAGCTTCGCTTCCGCCGAGGACATTAGGCGGACCGAGGAGTACCGTGCCAAGTACAAGGCCACCGACTAAATTTCAGAAATGAGATTTGGTTTGTTTGGAGTGGCGCAAAGCTGAGGTGCGAGGAGCATGACCAGCTTCCTCTCGACATCAACCCTCTATATTTGCCCAGCACAGCAGGAATAGGGCTGCCAGAACCACTGTATAACCATGTGTCCTAGTCAAGCGACTTCGAGGACGATAGATGCGCTAGTGGGGTCAATTCCTTTGGCGCCAACGTCATATCCTACCTAAGCTTGAAGTTTCGACCAGCATTCAATCAGGCTTAGCTGCTGGCTTACGCCGGACGAGTAGGCAGCCATGTTATTCAAGCTTGGGTGTCGTCGCAAGAGAACATGGAAGAATTCGGTGGGAAGACGGTAACCATACTCAAGCATAAGCATCGGCGATGATAAGATTCATTCTCTCAGACCCTTCCTGTGGCGCGCTACATATAGATACATTGAATGAGACGAGGAATCTCACTGGTTGTGAGCGAACGATGCTGCCAGCATCACATCTCCGGAGCCATCACACAAATGACACGCCTCGATAAACAGCTAATGAACATCACCGAACCTCGTACGGCTGTCGGATTTGGTCTGTACTCGCTGGGGAGCGTTTGGACCTTTTAACTCCCTTTCATAATCCAGGTTCTGTCAGGACCAAGGCCGAGACTGCTTGCAGCTAGAGGCGAGACTGCTTGCAGCTAGAGGCAAGACTGCATCGGTACATGCCAGTGGCTACGTCCCAGAGTCGCATCATCTTATCCGTCACGGATGCTACCGCCTGGCTGTCAGGCGAGGAAGCCACTGCGTTAACATGACCCTTGTGGCCCTCAAGCGTCTGGCGATATATGTCTGTTGCCGCGTCCTAAAGCCGCACTGTTTAATCATCTAATGCGGTGTCACGGCCACAGGGGGGACGCGGCTGTTTCGTGGCTGTGTGAGGGTGCCACCCGTTGGAAGGCGACAATGAGAATCGACAGCCAAACCACAAGCCACTGAAGATTCAGTTTGCGTCACGCATGAGATGGCCGGGTTAGGGAGCTGGCATCGGTGGAAACCTTAATATCGGGGCAGAGCATCGACAGCATTGCCGCATACATACCATGTCCCAGCCGCTTGATCCGCCCTCCAGGGAGGGTGCGAGCCGTCATCGGGCTCCGCTGAACGGCTTAAGCAACTGAAGCAAATCATATCAGTTCCGGCGCCCGGGTACCGAGCCGCTTGCAGCATGACGACGGGACTTCGGTCCTCTCTCCGCACATTCTCGCTCGTTGAACGCGGGGATGTTCCCTAAACCTAGACGGCCTCTTGGTTCCAAGCCACAATACTTAGGTACTTGTCATCCACCGCGACGACATACCTAACCGCGCAGTTGTCAATGGTGCAGCTATCAAGCCACATTTACCACAGCGCACCCCAGACACACATCCATCACTGCATTGCCGACATTCCCACCCGACGCCTACTCCACCGATAAGCCGAGTCTTTCCACCACCGCCGTCAGCAACGATGCCACTGGCCAAGTCTAACCCTTCAAATAACCTTGATTGCACTGGCCCACAGCGCTTGGACGGGTGGACGGCAACTGAATCTTTCTCACTTCCCCTCTTGCGATCCCGGCGCCCTGCCAATCCATCAATAGACCAGGGGGAGTTAGGAGATATCAAACCGTCTACGTTCCCCCTTCCCCCTCATTGTTCGAGTCTCCTTCTCCACTTCCCAAGGCGATGATGGGCCCCGGGCTCCCCCTCGTATCCCCCGCTTCCTGCCCCACGTGAGGCTCGAAGTGCCGACTTCATAAGGAAGCCGGGGACCGGAAACCCCGCAAGATTCGGTCGAGTTGACCTCTGCGGTCTGCTACGCTCCAGAGAAACACACCGGCGTCGTCTCAGAAACCATGTCAAACCCAAAAGACTTGAAGATTGCCATCATTGGCGCCGGTACTACACGCCCCATCTCTCCGTACCTCTACAGACTAACATGATCCCGCCCAGGCATGGGTGGCCTGGGCTGCGCGCTGGCGCTAGCCAAGAAGGGCTTCAAACACATCGACGTCTATGAGACGGCTTCCAATCTCGGTTTCGTTGGCGCGGGAATCCAAATGCCGCCAAACGTCGTCCGCGTCCTCGACCGCCTTGGCTGCTGGGCCGACATCGAGAAGACGTCTACCGACGTCAAAGGCTCGAGCATTAGACGTAAACACCCCACCCCCGCTACATAATGATCTGCAGAGAGGTGGAAAGAAACGGAGAAAGAGAGAGAGAGAGAGCCCTTGGAATTGACATTGCAGACAGAGGGGTCAACAAATGTCGAGCTCGCCCACGTAGACATGCCCAACATCCGCGAGCTGTACGGGCACCCGCACTGCAACGACCACCGGTCCTCGCTCGCCGGCGGCTTGTACAACGCCTGCAAGAAGGAACCCGCGATCACGTTCCACTTCGCGACGGCTCTCGCGTCCATCGATTCGTTCGCGCCCAAGCCCGTCTTCACGGCGCAGCCGCGCGACGGCGAGGCCTACTCCGTCGAGCCCGACATCCTCCTCGCATGCGACGGCATCAAGAGCACCGTCCGCAGCTCCCTCCTCGACTCCACCGGCGCTGTGGGCGGCGAGGAGGAGACCGGCCAAGCCGCTTACCGCATCATGCTCACCCGCGATCAGATGGCCGACGACCAGGAGCTCCTCGCCCTCCTCGACTCGGACGAGGTCGTCCGCTGGATCGGCGAGAAGCGCCACATCATCGCCTACCCCGTCTCGTCGCACAACATCTACAACCTCTCCACGACGCAGCCCGACTCCAACTTCGCCGCCACCACCAACGCGACCTACACCACAAAGGGCTCCAAGAAGGCCATGCTCGACGTCTTCCACGACTTCTGCCCGTTGGTCCACCGCATGCTCAACCTCGTTCCCGACGGCGAGGTCTGCGAGTGGCGCCTGCGCATGCACAAGCCCCTGCCGACCTGGGTGCACGCCGACGGGCCCGTCGCCCTCCTCGGCGACGCCTGCCACCCGACCCTCCCGCACCTCAGCCAGGGCGCCGCCATGGCCATCGAGGACGGCTCCGTCGTGGCCGAGGTGCTCTCCCGCGCGCCCGACACCGACCCCAAGACCCTCCGGCGCTGCCTCAAGGCGTACGAGCTCTCGCGCCGCGACTGGACCGCCCAGCTCGTCAACATGGCCTTCCTGTCGGGGAAGCAGCTGCACCTCGGCGAGGGCAAGGCCAAGGAGGAGCGCGACCGCATGTTCGCCGAGCACAAGTCGGCCGGCTCCGTGCCGGACAAGTGGGCCTCGCCCGACGTGCAGCGCATGATCTACACCAACGACTGCGTGGCCAACATCCAGCGAGACTTTGACGAGCTGTACAAGAGCACGGCGTAAGAAGACGTAGTAGAATCTTTATGCATTGCACGCAAACCGCTGCCCAGTCGCAGCTTCCCTGCAGCTTGACGTTTGTGCTCCGTCTGATGGAAACCGTGGCGTCTGCCTAGGACGCATTGTGTGTAGTCGGCCAAGCCACCTCGATTAAGGGTCGTCCAGGCCTGTACCCCGCACTCGAGCTCAGCTCAGCTCAGCTCAGCTCAGTGCACCACGGGCGTGCTCGGTTCACGCAGTAAGGAGTGCAAGAGGGGCAGAAGTCAATTCGCATCCGTGATGATATTATGCTATCCGTTACCTATTTCGGGAGCACGTCTATAGGGAAGTGTGCGACTGCATTACGGCCTTTCCTAGGCCTCCAAAGCTCTCCGTCTTCCCCCCCCCCCCCCCCCCTCCCCCCCCATCCATCTCCACGCAGGCCTTCGCGGCAGCCCCCAAGGCGCCCGTTGTCGCTGGCTTTTCCCTCCTGGTTTGCCCACGAGAATGAATAAGATCCCGTCGCCCTTTTGCCGTCGCACAAAACTTACACGGGGGAGCCCCTCCGTTGACTGTGAAAATGTACTGCCAGCTGAGCTCAGCTCAGCTCAGCTGAGCGCAGCCCCGCCCCAGTCGGCTGCTGCTGCTGCTCTATCACCCTATTACCCGAGGTTGCCGGTTGGTTTGGTCATATATATCCCGACCTTGCCGCCCAAGGCGGGGGGTGGGGGGACATCTGCTTATAGGCCGCGCGTCCCAAGCTCGCCACACGCCCCAAGTCCCAAGCCATCCCCCTGCCCATCCTCTTGTCTCGCTCGCCCCGATCAGGCTTTCTCGGTTTCTCGTAGACTCTCTGTTGCCCTTTCACGGGTTCGGGGTATCATGGTAAATCCGCAATCGACTTTCGTCGTTTTCCTCGACGCACGCGCTCGCTTAGAACAAGCAGTCAAGACAGCAGCAGCACGCGAGCGCACCGAGAAGACCGGCCATGAGGCCGTTTCCGCCGCCGCCGCGGTTGTCCTGGTAGTATCCGCCCTGCGGCGGGTACGGGCCCTGCGGGCCACCGGGCGGGCCGTAGTACGCCTGAGGAGGGTACTGTCCCGGGGGGTACTGGCCGGGGGAGGGTAGGGGCCACCCTGGGGACCGTAGCCCATCTCCGGGCCGGGAGCGTAGTAAGGGCCCGGTTGCTGTCCCGGGGGAGGGGGGCCGTAGCCTCCGGGGCCGCCAGGAGGAGGAGGAGGCGACCCGTAGCCCTGGTATGATTGTTGGGGCTGCTGGGGAGGAGGGCCACCGTACGCAGGGGGCTTGTCGTTGTCGGCCATTGTGTGATGTGTTGTTTTTGATGGTCTTTGCGGTTGCAAGAAGGGAGAACGGGCGATGCGCCTTCGAAGGTCGAAAGGAGAGAGAGTGTGTGTGTGCGAGGTGTCGAGAGATTACTTGTCCTCTCGGCTAACGACGTCGGTGTCAGGGTGATAAGATTGGCTTTCGGCTAAGCGCAATGCGACAGATGGTGGTCGATCTGATGGCGAACGTTCTTTCGTCGATCGGCAGACGTAGGGGTGTATATGAGGAAAGGAGAGAGAGGGAGGGAGGGAGACAGAATATATGCAAAGGAGAAGAGTTACAATAAATGCCACACCACCCGGAAGAACGTGGCGGTGGTTGGACCGAAGGGATGACCAAATGTGGACGGACCGGATGCGCGGCGCCGGGAGGCAACCTGTCTGGGTCTGTGCCTCTTCTTTGCTGGGGGGGACGGCGTCAAGTTTGTAGTGGTGCTCGTGACTCTAGCCTGAAATAGCTTATGCGCACCAGGTCTCTGGGCGCCGCGCCGCGCCTGCAGTTTGGTTGGTTCGTCGGGATCTTAGGGGGGCCTTGGGGGTCTTCGGGTCTTGGGGTCTTCGTCAGCCAATTTTTTTGTTGGGCCTGACTCTGTAGGCACGAGGCTCCGTCCTACCCGTATTCGACTGGGAAATTGGCGTTGCCGTTTCCCCCCTTAGCGAAATGGCGTGTTGGCCGACTGCATATAGACTCTGTTTACTATGTACACCGTGGCTCATTTCCAATACGAATGAAAACAAGAAAAAAAGAAAGCCAACAAAAGTACGACTCACTCTACGGAACTTTCGTCCCGTCCATGCAGACCCGACGCAGGACGACAGAACGCAGCGCGTCGATTAAGACTGGTCCCAAACTCTCCCTGTCTCACAATCGTCGCCCTGTCGCCCTGTCTGTCGGTTTGTCGCCCTGTCACCCCCGCTTTCAAACTGCCCCTGGGGCCTGGCAGAAGAACTCCGATAGGTCTAGTGACTGAACGGCACCCCATCGAGACGTCTGTTTACCCGGCCATCTCCTGCTTGGGGGGGGTCGGAGTCGGAGAAGCGACCCGCCAACGGAGCGGGGCCATGGGTCCGCGTACCCACCACGGCCGACGCATGGCACGAAACGTGCTGACGCAGCCCGGGATGCCAGTAGACGGCGCCGACAACGCCGGGCTCCACAGGAACGGGGCTCCCCTTTCGCCCGTTTACATGTACTGAGGCACGTATTCAAGGTGGTCTCTTCGTAAGGTCGCACAGGTACGCAACAATACTCTAACACAGTCGCATAAACACGGTATACCTAAGCATCTTGCCCGATACCCAACGCCATAATGGTGTCTACAGCACTGACTACGGGTCAGGAGAATGGGGTTCTGGCCTGGCTTCCGGTACCGGTTCTGGCGTCCGACATCCGGCTCCGATTTCTGGGTTTCCAGCTACCCTGACGTCGGGGCGCGTCAAGCTCTTCCCTGGCCCATCTGCACTCTTTAGTCCCGGCCCTTGTGTGCCAATCCTTGTAGAAGTTAACCCCCCCCCTCTTTCTCCCCGACCCTCCACCGTCACAGTGTCGGCCCTTCGATAAAAGGGCCGGTCGTCGTCGCACCAAGGCCAGGAGCTCGTCGCCGTTTTGAAAAAGTAGACTTCCGGCTTGCATATCCTGGGGGTACGTGTGCTTGACAACCCCTCCCCCACCACCCATCAAGAAGAAGAAACTCAATGACTATTCGAGGCGAGAGGTCCGGGCTTTCTCCCGGTTCCCATTGCCTCGGGCGAGGGGGCAATGGAGAGAATGAGGGTGCTGGCCACCCAGCCCATCCAGCCGGTTTGGCCAGATGAGCCCATCAAGCCATTCGATCAAACGCGTTGGCATCCGAGTTCACGGCTACCGCCTTGCGAGTCAAAAAAGAGAAAGAAAATGAAAGAAGAAAATGAAAGAAGAAAAGGAAAGAAGAAAAGGAAAGAAGAAAAGAAGAAGAAGAAGAAGAGGGGGAAAAGACAGCCTCTCCAGCACGGCCATTAAAGACCATTCGTCTACAGCGGAGACGTGCATGTTTCCAGCCTCGGTCCGTTGTCAAGGAATGGTAGGGGGGTGTGGCCGCGAGAAAGACCTTGACATCATATCAAAACCCGACGACCGAACAAACAGCGAAAGAAACGAAATCCCACAGGCTGCAAAGTCAATGGCTGTGATGTGATGGGTTCATCTCCATCTCGGGCCCCGCGGGTTTCTGACCCTTTCTTCTTTTTTTCCCCGAAACCTTTTGTCTCAGTGCCATCGGAGGTGTTCCAACCAAGCAAGGCCCAGGGCTTCGGCTATCTAGAGAGCGAGCCTCAGGGTCCGGGTCTCGAGCTCAGGACAAAAAACCCAAAAAGAAAAGAAAAATGAGAGAGAGAGAGAGAGAGAAAAAGAAAAAGAAAAAGGGGGAGGGGGGGGGGGGGGTGTACGCGGCTGGATACTCCAAATCTCGAAGCTTTGCTCAAAGGACGGCCCTGCTCTGCGGGATGCTTCCGTGCGAGATACCTACCTATCGTTCGGTAAGAGCAGCTCGGACGCATCGTCAGAAGCGCAGCGGCATGTTTGATGTTTACCTAGGCAATGCTCCGAACGCGTCTGGCCCCTCCCCGCTCTTCGTTGAGCAAGGGTACGCAGCTTTTTAACCCGTTTCGAGACCGCTGAATCACGCATGTAATTAGACTCCAACGTATATTGTGAGCTTAGATGGTGGGGGCATACTGCAGTGTTGACAAACACCGAATGAATGAATCAACGGCAATACCAAGCAAGTGTCATGCATCTATCTATCTATCTATCTATCTATCTATCTATATTTCTTTGCAGAGTGTGCTGAAAAGCCGTCGAGCACAAAACAATGTTTGTAAAACTAAAAAACGTTCCGAAACCGAGAATCGAACTCGGGGCTATGCCTAACCTCCCACGTCAATGAGAGGGCATCATGTTGGCCACTACACCATATCGGATTTCTTGCCGGAACTGACCGGATTAGCAGCTCGGATTTGTATTGGTTCGTCGGGTGATTTCAACATAAAAGAAGTATGTCCTCTCTACCCCACCAACTGTTGACCAAGGCTTAGTTAGGTTCTGCCGCGAAGCCATGCTGAGAGGACTTTTTTTGTTTTCCAGGAAACTTTCTCTACGAGCCCCCCCCCCCCCCCACCGCCTTCGTAAAACGCGACTTCATTCTATTAGGGGTCAATGACACTTTGCATCATGTACATGACGCCCATATCTCAATTTTGTGTGCTGGCCAACGCTGAGCGGGACAAAATGTCTTCCTCCGCAAACAATACCGAGGCGCTTGTTGCCCTCTCCTTGCATCAACAGATGAATTCCGAGCGATTCGTGCGTCCGGAATTGCATGGCATCACAACACTTGCCTGGGTTTACCGGCCGAGAGCAGCAAAGGGAAATTAGAGTTCGACGAGGGGCAAGGAAGGGAGGGCAATTGTCGTGCAGAAGTTGCGAATGTATCGCACAGTGATCTGTGTCAGCGACTAGCCTCCGATCCGAGAGACGGCCATCCCCGTACCCGCAGGTCCTCATTAACCTCATCCGCATATTCAAAGAAGTGGCCTTGCATCGAGTCCCACAGAGATGCAGGTGGCACTGTAAATGTGTCGGATTAGTTTTCGTCTGTGTCTACTTTACATCAAGACATGAGATGGCGGGGGAGCGCTCCATACCTTCTAACACGCCGCTCCTCTCCAGAGCGTATTGTGTTACTGCGCAGTGTGCGCTGATATGGAACATAAACCCTGCATCTCGTATCAGCCTCGGTGCTTCATTCATTGAGTGGTCGAGTCCCTACCGAGGTAGCCTTCTCCTACGCGTTGTGCCTTGAGCTCACTGGTAGTTGCTTGAATGAATGCTTCGTGCGTTTCTACCTCTTGTCAGTGTCGGTACTTATGTCTCAGGCCCATGAAGAGTTACCTCCATGAGGCGTGTAGCTTGATTGGAAGCTCAAGCCACCGGCCTGCAAGTTACGACTCGTGCCCTTATAGTCCCCGTACACTATCCCTACAACCTCTGTTGCCATATTCCGATGGTAGTACTACTGCCGGTTAGCTGGGGAGGGTCACGCCTCCGCAGGATTACGTACAGGGGGCGAAAGGTGTTCGTCGCCGACGACGACTTGGGCGTGAAGAACATGACGTCTGTGGCCGAAACCCCAGGCGTCTTGGACTTCGCCGTCAGAACAGTGTATAAACTTGGATCGGCCTGGTCTTTGTCGACGAAGGCGGCGTTGACAAACTTCTCGGCCGCGTACTTGAATGGTACATAACTGTTCCCGAGTTAGCATCGTAGCCGGTGAGAGTAGTAGACGTGGCGACGTCTACTTACTTGCCATCCCAGGCGACAACATCGAAGGGCGTGTGGTTTTGCTTGCATGACCATAGTTTCCCAGCCAGCTTGTAGACGACTATGCATGGTGGTTAGCTTGGATTAGCGACCCACAGGTCCGGTAGCCTCACTCTCCCACTCTGACTTGTCCATGTCGAAGGAGGCAATGGGAAATTCGAAGTCGCGCGGCAGAGCCATTCCGTTGCTTCCCAACGGTCCCAGCTCCGGTAGCTCGTACCGACTTCCAAAAATCTCTTGAATATCTGAGACCGTCAGCTATTTACCCCGTAAACGGCGAGGAATCGTCAGGGCAACTCACAGCCCCGGACCGGACCATCCGGTAGGTTGACTTTGAAGCGGATGCCAGCCTGGACAACGGCCAACTCCCCAGGTCGCACCATCATCCTGCCATCAATATCAGCAAAAAGGTCTTCTAAAGGGGTCATTGACACTGCACCTTCCAAATTCTGTTTGAATATCCAGTCTTCCGGCTTGAGGAACCAAGAGCATGTCTCCATCATTACTGCAAAAGGCACGGTTCTTCATCGATGCGTTCGCGGTGTACACATGCACGGCCAGTCCGTCCTTGATCGTCGGGTCTCCATACCCGACCATCGTCTTAAGCCCCTGAACAAAGTCCACGGCTGGGCCGGTGGCCTTTGGGACAGGGAAGGCTGTCCAACAGAGCCCACCAGGGACGAATTCGACATTTTCGTTCCCGGAAGAAAACCGGGACTCGATCTGGAGGACCAGGAGAGTCAGGGAGTGGGTCCAACCACGGGCGAGTTGACTCGGCAGAGAGTCACTTACATCTGCGTTTCGTGGCATCTTCTTGAGGTTCCCATGGGCCACAGAAGGAAATATGCGGTAGAACCACGCATGCTGAGTGTCTGCTCGCGGCGAAACAAACGTGGAGCCGTTTAACTGCTCCGAGTATAGGTTGTACTTGACTCTCTGCGGGACATTGCAAGACTGAGGAAGAGTTCCCGGGCTACTTGATTTAGCTCGAACGGGCTGGGAAATGCGAAAACAATGATGGGATTTACTGACATGGCCTCGGAGGAGAAGCGGTTCCCAAAGCCGACTTGGTAGACGTACGGATCCTTCGGAGTGGGCTCCGTGGTAAAGGCGTGTTGCGCGGATGCGCCAACAATCGGCAGCCTCTTGGAGCTGGGGGTGATGGACCCCATGGCTGAAGTGCGTGAAGGGTGCGAGAAGGGAGAAGGACCAGGCACTGAGGTCTGAAGCGATTAGGTAGTTGAAGGTCAACAAAAAGTGGTGGTCATGTAATTGAAGACAGAAGGGCACTAGGCGTGATAAATGGTAATGTGCCAGTTGCGGCAAATGTGGCGTCCAGCCGGACTTGTTTCCCGATGGAAGAGGCAACCTTGGGCCGATATTAGGTATGCTCTTGCAGGCACCCACAGGCACTAAGATAAATCAATCGGCCAGTAAATGGTTACACAGATATTGATGCCCGTGGTACCTACTTAAACCACTCGCACGCAGGCAGTTATGGGTAGGTATGTAGACATCGGTACATCCAATGTAGGTAGGTACGTATTGTCAACGATGGAGCGAGGGAACATCCCGCACGTTGCCTGCCGGCGACAGAAAGGACTGGCCAGGTTCATGGGCATCTAGTATTAACCCTCCCCTCCACCCACCATCGGTGACCGATTTTGCTGTAACTCAAACTGAATACTCACCCCCCCCCCCTCTGGCCAGATCTTAGGATGTCACCAGAAGGTTGAAACACTAGTACAATGCCCTCTGTGAATGGGTCGACATAAGCTTTGGCCAGCGCTCGCCTTTTGCGGCACACAACAAGTCCAGCAGGAGTTGTAGTTATCGGACCAAGGCAGCCGGCCTCGATCTCCTCCCGCACAGGGCATCTGGTTGATGACCGCAACTTGGCCAGTGGTCTATAACCTTCATCCGGGCTCATGTCGGACAAGAGTACAATTCGGTCGCCCTCCGTGCCAGGATCCCGTGTATGGCCTCGAACATCGTTCTGCTTCGAAACATGCGAGATGTTCCGCAAATCCGGGAGAGCAGAGTCCAGCAGTGGCAATGTCCAGCCTCGCTCGCTCGGTTTTTTGTCCGCATATGCTCTTGATTCTAAATGTAGCCCAATAGGGGCTTAGATGTAGGCAACGCTACGTATAAAAGAATAAAAACAAAAACAAAACCCTACGACGGATGGGGCATGTGTTGTTCAGCGCAGTATCCCTCTGTAACAAGCACGCAAAGAAGCTACCGGGTGACAAGCCACACATCCCTGGCGTCCGAGGGGCAATGACTAGGCTCGAAGTGGCGTGCAGAAAGACGAACCAGCCCTAGACGATGCTACGACTGGAGCCCGGCAGTTGGTCCTTCTTGGGGCCGTTGGGGTCGTTGGGGTTGTTGGGGTCGTTGTGTGTGTGTGTGTGTGTGTGTGTGTGTGTGTGTGTGTGTGTGTGTGTGTGTGTGTGTGGACAGGCCAAATACTACCGGTATATCGACCACTCAGTATATACATACCCAGTGCTGGTTGCCAGTAGTTATGGGCGCCTGAGACATGCCGTGGGGCTTTCAACTCTGTCGGACAGGCCATCGCCCAGGCGACACCCTCTGGCCACTTGTCGTCGGATGGAGATGAGATAGATGTCTCGGGGCCCAGACGCGTCGTGCGTGCGTACACTACCTAGACAGGTAGGTAGGTACTGAAGCTACTCTTAGGATATGTAGGTAGGTACGTCGCCTTATTCCGAGTCGTATCCGTACAAGTCTGCGAACACTTTGCGACAAGACGAAGCTGAAAGCCCTTGGCCACTCTTGTAGTGTACCAAGGCAAGCAAGCTAGGTATTGGCCAGGGCCCTGCTGATCGCCTTTAGCAGATGCCGCTGCCAGGGCTGTACACCTTGGCTTGTCTGATGCTGAAAGGCCCCCTGCTGCCCCTCTAATTATACCTCACAGCCGCCACCGTCGTTCCTTGGAATCATCTTGTCGTGTAGGTATTTGCTGCGGGCTCGATAGGTTGTCGCAAGCAATTCGCCGCCCCACGTGCTACCCGCCACGGAGATGTGAAGGATGCCCAACGGCGACTGCAATTGGAAGCTAACACGACACAGTGATGCTTGGTATTGAAGCATGATGATGGTGTGGTTCCCGAGTAAGGTCGGGTCGGGCGGCGCAGTGGCTGCTTCAAACCGAATAACAACTGGCGGCTGTCGTCTTGGCGCTTGTCGGGAACGAGCCGGAATGGCAAACAACAACGCTGTGAGAGGCGGACAGGCTCGGATATGCGGGACGAAGACTGGATAGTAAGGAAGAAGGCCAATCGATGCCATCGAGATGAGTATAGTTTAGGTACCTACCTAGGTAGGGAGGCAAGCGACGGGCCGGGCCAAGCAGGGTATTGTTTGTGAAAGGGGATCTGGAGCAGGCGGGCGTTAGTTAAGGTTACAGATACTTACTTTGTGGATTAGGCAGTTCGCTGCGTTAGAGGTGGAAGAGTAGTGGCTGCAGGCGGCATTGGATACAGCACCTTAGATACCTAGGTAGGCAGGTAGCAAGGACACCTCCGGGTAGCCAGCCTCTGCTTGCTTGGACATGCGTGAAGGGGGGGTCGTCTCGAATTCGAGTAGTCTGTACTCCGTAGGCTGCTTGTAAAGCAAGTGAAAGACAGCGAGCAAGAGCCGGAAATAGCGAGAGAGAGCCCGTGCTAGGTACCTAGGTAGGTCAAGTAGGTAGTCACACGCAGGCAGCCGCATGGCGCACGCGACCGCACACTGTAGCCAAGAGGAATTCCAGAGGACTCATGGGGCAACATGTGTGGCCGGAGGCTTTCGAAGATGGTTGTCCCGAACTGGGCTGGTGACGACAACGCCACTCTCTAACGAGTTGCCGTTAGCAGAGAAGACAACTTGGTCGGCAGAAAGACTGGACCAAGAAACCCTGGCCGGACACCATGGACGACGCATCTCACCTTGCTAGGCCTTGCCTGTGGCGGTCCCCGACGTGACAAATGTTGATTCATCTCATTAATGGATATCCCCCCGAACAACCCCATGGCCATGACGCCTCGCGACCTCGCGGCCTCCCTTCCCTCCCTTCGCGCCAGGCGGTTGGAGAAGGAGGTGGTCAATGCGAAAGACTCGCCGTCCATGCGGGTTCGTTCGTCTTGGCGTACCTACTGCCTACGTAGTATCTACCTAGGTAGGTACGCCGAAGTCGGATTTACTCGCAACTTTACCCCCCCCCCCCCACCATACAACGCTGAACCTACTTAAAGTTCACGTTGAATGGCGGGACAGCCCTAGGCGGTGTAACTGCAGGGCAGGGCAGGGCAGGGCCAAGAGGACATGGGATTCGGGAATGAGAAAATGGGAAAGGCAAAGACGACTTCATCCTCGGCCAATGGACCTCTGCATTAGAAATCAGGTGCGACAACACAACACGTCGACTCAATAAGATTGCTGGAGTCGAGGCGCCAATGGGTAATCATTTATTCGTACACTGATTCGCAATCCTCCAAAGTTAGTCTTGCACAAATTGACCGGGGACTGGGGAGGAAGAGGGTGAGAGGGAAGAAGAAGGGGGGGGGACCGGGATCGGGGACTCCGTACATTTTGCTAGGCGTACTACATCGTACATATCCGTATCCGTACATACCCAAGTGATTTACATAAATGCCTGTCTGGACTCCACGCAAAGGCAAACTGGGGTTGATAGCAGCCGGGCAAAGTCAGTCTCCACGATGTTCCCGACTCGAATAGCCGACGACGGCCTGTCCCAAGCCAAATCTCGTGTCGTGTCGGCTGTTTGAACAAGCTGGGTTGGTCTCCATCCAGTGTCCACCTCCCGTTCTTGTGGGGCGGTCGTGGCTGTTCTCCCACCTACCTAGGTAGGTACGCTATCTGGCGTTTAGTAGCTGCAGTGTACCTACCAGTACTCCGTATAATGTACGGATACTGGAGAAGGACGAGAAGCAGCAGCAGCATGATTCGCTTGGTATGTGCGTTGTGCGTGCGTGTATGTGTGTGTGTGGTGGTGGTGTTTGTGTCCGAGGCAGAATGGGAAGGAAGACGACCTATAGTGAGCGAGGGAGCGAGTAAGTGAGTCCGTGAGTGAATGAATGCGTAAATCACAGCCACTCCCACACTCCATTGCACTCTCCATCCCGACCAACTTGCACCACCACTGGTAATCAGCTCAACACACCCACACACCGTTTTTGCATCGTCCATCTTCCTCGCCATTCTTTCTCTCTCTCTCCCTCTCTCTCTCTCTTTTTCTCTCCCTCCCTCCCTCCCTCTCTCTCTCTCATAATACACAATCTTCGTCCGCACACAGGCACAGCCACGCAGACACACTCGCCCAGGCGCACCCACCCAAGAACAGCGCCTAACGCCGAAATCGCGCTGCGTCAACGCCTCAAATCTCTGCTCAGATACTCCATTACTTGGCGGTGAAAGCAAAGAGGGGGTAGGAAGCCAGCAATACTTGGCCAACTTTTCGCTTTCCTTCTCAGTTCTACTTCGGGAACAGCCCATCGCCAGTCTCGTCTCGTCTGTCTCCTTCGACACTATATCGCGTTTCGAGGCCTTGAATCGACCTTGGCGCAAACAAGGGGCATCGACGCGCGCGGCAACCTTTCCACTGCTCCAAGTTTGAGGAGACAACATCTTTGAATCAGATCACCGGAGAACCCGCATCCTGCAGACCCCTCCATCAAAGACTTGGGGTACGAATAGCAGAGTATTCAAACCCTAGTTGATGCGCCTAACGCCCTTGTTACACATACAATACCTACGACACGGGTACCTATCTGTACCCGGTGCCAATGTATTCGTGCGCCATCGCGACGACCGTAACGACCTACTGTCCTTAGTCATACCGCTCGTCCGCATATCTCCAAAGCCGTGTGCTTTCGGCCGCTCCTGAGCATTGGTTTCGAGTTCTGTCCTGTCATCCAAGCTGCTCAGAGCTTCTTCCGGCACGTATACGTAACCTTGAATCGTCTGAAGCCTAGCACTAGGCTCCCGATTGGGCCATAGGTTTCGTCACTTGAGCTTTCTGCAAAGTATCGGGTTTCGGAGCCCTGCTCAGCCTCATCCAGGCCACCAACTCTGCCAGCTAGCAGTTGACGATTTCCGTTTGGGTTACCACCCGATTGATCAGTCGGCGGGGGAAAATTACTGTCGCAAGTTATCCAGTGCCTGACTGGAGACTCAACTTCCAGCGGTGCTGGTTTTTCAAGCTGTCTCTCGTTAGATAGTGAGGCTGACGTAATTCCCATCGGCGATTCAGACAGGGACGGCAGTCTAGCCGTTTAGACGAAACCAGGGGGCACCCGTCGGTCAAGTCCTTGGATAGACACGAAATCTTGCCCTGCAGAGGGAGCTGCAAGGTGTACAGACCTGGACAAGACAGCCCCTTGTCTTGGTAACCGCCACTCAACCCTCTCCAGACCACGGAAAAGGACAAGCCCAACGACGACCATGTCGGAAACGCTTCAGGTTCTCGATGAGGATGCCGCCTGGTTGGCTTCGCATCTGCCATCAGAATATGCCATCCAGTCAGCCGGGACTCAGAGCCGTCCTTTCGTTACTCTGACCTTCGCAACATCGCTAGACTCTTCGCTTTCCCTAGCTCCTGGAGTACGTACGCGTCTATCGGGCCCCGAGTCAAAGGCCATGACACATCACCTACGTCGACAGCACGACGCTATTCTCGTTGGAGTTGGAACCGTTCTCGCCGACGACCCGGGCTTGAACTGCCGCATCGCAGGTGCGGGTCTTGATGCTCAACCTCGGCCCATCGTGTTGGATCCCCGCGGCCGTTGGGACTTTACCGAACGCAGCAAGGTCTTTGAGGTCGCCCGAGCAGGCAGAGGACTCGCGCCTTTTGTTCTCATCGGGGCGACGGCGGCTTCCCATTCCAAGAAAAAATCCATTTTGGAAGCTCACGGTGGAAAATTCATTGTTCTTGACGCCGGGAAGACGGAGCAGCGTTTCGGTTGGCAGTCTATCCTTTCTGCCCTCTATGGCGAAGGCCTACACAGCGTCATGATCGAGGGAGGAGGTCAGGTTATCAATTCGCTTCTGAACCCTGACTCCCAGCACTTCGTCGATACGGTCATCGTGACCGTTGCACCGACTTGGCTTGGGCGCGGTGGTGTCGTCGTTTCTCCTGAGCGAGTTCATGGTCCGGGCGGGGCGCCCGTTCCTGCTGCCCGGTTGGCAAATGCAGCGTGGCGTCAGTTTGGGGACGATATCGTCCTTTGCGGCAAACTCGGCCGCGAGGGCTAGGTGAGAGTCCGTTGCGGTATACCGCCCCGATGATGAGCGCGACGCGAGTTCCTGGCTGACCTGAGTTGGCCATGCAGCGTCGAAGCGAGCTATGGGCGATTACCACAGTCCTAAAACCTGGTCAACCTAGCTGGGCAGTCAGTCACCTCAATAGTTGGCCAAGCAGGTCGTCAGCGCAACCCTACCATCTGGACGCCCGAGAAACGGTATCATTTTGATCAAGTGTCGAGACTGCCTTGCTAGTCCAGGGCCCTGTAATTATTAATATGTGCCTGTCTCTCCACTGAGGCGCATGACGAGGAATACGGTCTATCATACGTCTCTTGCCTGGGTATACACCCTCGGTCTCAGCTTACGCTTCGTCATCCAAACGAACGTCCGACACGTTCAGACGTGCCCCCGCTTCCAGATTTCCAGCCACCTGAGCGGAGCATATAAGATCGCTGTTAGCACAAACGCCGATTCGAAGCCAATGTCTCCCGTCGTCCTCGCAATCGGCCCTGTGAACCACGCCTGGTCCATCCCTGGTATGGTGAGCCCGAAACTCAAAACACTTGCTCCGATGGCAGCGAGGCCAGAGGGCAACATAGGGGCAACATTCCAGGCGGCATGATTGTACGAGGTGTAGTCCATCCGGCGAAACAGAACCAGCTCTTCGATGATGACCGCGTCGAAAAATCCGGCCCAATACCCGATCAAGCCCAAAAAGTTCTCAAGCGAAGCGGCCCATGCCTCCGCTGCACGGATAGCCATCGGGATCATTATGCCCAGCGTGACGACGACGAAAACGATTCGGGGAATCTTCGTAAATACAGGCAGCACCAGCTGCATGCAGAGAGCGACCGAGTACATGGAGGTTGCAATGTTGCCGATTACACTCAACGCGAGGACCACGAGCACAAACTTTCCGAAGCCACCGGCAGGGGCTAACATGGCGGCCATGACGCCTCCAATGCCATATGTGTCCCATCCCGACTTCCACTCGGGGACATTATTGAGCGCGCCCCCAATCGCTGCGCCTACAACAAGAAGCGGGATGGACGGGGTCAAGATCCCGAGGTAGATGTACAAAAACATCCTGAGCCTATACAGCAGTCAGCAACTAACCATCTGAGGAATAGTTACAACTTACTTGGTGGTCTTATTGGGGTCGTGGTACGCAGTGAAGTCCGATACTGTCCCGCCAAAAGTAATGAAGTACCCTGCCATGATGCTTCCATAGTTCAGAATCTGAGATGCTGTCGCAGGGGGCGCCTCGGTCTGTCTCAACAAGTTGCGTCCACCGCAGCCCACTGCGATCACTATTGCGACAAGATTGGGGAGCCATTGCCACCGCTCCCACATGTGAAGCGCGCGGTAACCGATAAAAGACGCAGCAAAACTGACGAGGCAGGCAATCACAATGCCAACTTTCACATCTATATGGCCGGGGTTAACGGCTGCGAGGGCCTGGCCCCCGACAATCGAGGAGGATAGGGAGAAGCCGGTTACGGTAGCGGCATTGAGGAGAAGAGGGATGGAAACGAGGTAATATCTGTACCGTCGGATGTTCAGCATAATTTTCAACTTTCCCAGCAGCGAGACATTGGCTTACCCAAAGGAGTACCTGGCCTGAACGAGTTGCCTCAGTCCGGTATGAGAACCAGCAATGCCCATGAATGCAGGCGCCACAGTTGTCAGCATCGAAAAGAAGAGTATCACCAGCGAAGCATCTCTCAAACCCAACCCAAATTGTGTAGTGGCTAGCGCGCCCGTTGGGATTCTGCGGACACACGTTAGCGATCGATGGCTCGGTCTCGACCGGGACTGTAAGTAAGGCTCACGGCAGCAAGCAAAGAAGGCTGGTGAAGAAAACGGTGAAGAGGTTGCTGTAGTTGGTGTTGGTCCGCTGCTCGAGAGGCACTGGGAGTACCCCATTCTCCTCGACGCCGGCATCAAGTAGACATTGATACCACTTTGGGTTTCGGCTGCTCTCCTTGTGGTACATCTCGCCACCCTCGACTGCTGCCAACTGTTCAATGTCGCCATGGCTCTTGGTGGCTGTAGATTGGCTCTCCATGTCGTACTCGGCCGCTTGCTTCTGGACGATCGATGTCCGAGGAAGCATGGCAATGAGTTACGGGTACGGGCCAGGGAATGGTCAGGCTGTCGTTACCTTTACTGCAAGCTCGCCGCCCCCCCTTTCTTTTTTTTTTTGCAGTGCGGATGCAAGGTCCGGGCCAAGAGCGGTCCTCTTCGAATACTTGCTTTCTTCCCACGTCAAGCATTTACGGGAGCGCGGCAACCTAGGTTTCGGAGGAGTAGGCGAACTTGGGAGAGTAGGCGGAGAAGGCCTGCGAGAATGGTTCCTTGTACGACAGCCGGTCAAGATGAGGCGCTTCCGGGCATCCGAGCTTGTTTTGGGGTGGGCGGCTCGCTTCCGCCGATGAGTCGGTCGTCTGAGTCTTTCAGCACACGAACCGAAAAAGCTCCGTCGCGGAAGTGACAATTGAGGCGTTGTCTCATGCGCGGTTGCAAGGAGGTGACGGTATTCGGTAATATCGGCCCGAGCAGTTACGGTGTTGGCGAATGTCCAAAGTATGAGATTGGTGTCGGTTGGCAAGCACGAGCAAAGCAGAGAATTTGATGGGATAGCAGGCCTCGAGAAAGGGGGCACCCTAAGAAGTCGCGAAAGAGTGCAGTCGAGGCGACCCGGATGATCAGAAGGCCCAGGGTCCTCCTGGGTATGGCACAGTCGGTGCAATATGGAGACAACTACAGGCGTTGTGGTTCGAATTGGCGACGATAATTAACGTTGGAAATTACGAGTCGACGAATGCAAGCTTGCGCCTTCCGAAACGGCTCGAGTCATCGATATGCCCATGAACGGTCAAAGGTCGTTCCTTGGTATGTCGAGCCCAACCCTACCAACAGCCAACAGCGCCAACAGCCAACAGAAGCCAAAAAACACAATTTGAGAAGGCCGTTTCGTCTCCCAACGCTAAGCGGGCCAAAGGCCTGGATGTTTTACCGGGACAAGGGGAAGGGGTGTGAAAGCATGGGGTGGAAGGACATGGATGGGGGAGAAAAAGAAATAGGACGAGGGTTGGGAGGTGAGAGAGAAGAAGAAGAAGAAGAAGAAGAAGAAAGGGAAAACAGCAGCTCCTTCGACAACGTACAAGTCCAGCCACGACAACGGTTGATATGCCTACGCATCCTCACGAATTCCCCAGTAGGGCAAGCGCGAAGGGTAGGAGAAAGCAAGTGGGGGCAAACTCCGTTCCGGGGAGGGAGAGCACCGAGACGGATGATTCCATGCCGCCGGAAAACCAAACCCCTCCCCCCCAAAGAATCCAACGGAAGGAACCGAACTCTGCATTTCGGATTTTTTTATTTTTGTTTTGGTGCGTTGGGAGGAACGAGTTCTCGACTCCTCTTCCTACCTCGTCTCTCGCCGTCATTTTGCCGTCTTTCCGTCATCTCCTCCCCTTTTTTCGCAACGCAAGGCTCGCCTGTTAGTTTCCTTTATTTCATTTTTTCTTTTGGCGACCGGATTCCCTCGGAAAAGGATCGTTCCCATCTCTTCAGCACCTGACGCGGCCGTTGCGCTACGTTGCTGCACTAAAACCATCCTTTATCATTGCTTTCCTTAAGTCGAAACTTGACAGTCTTCTGGAATCCTTCTCCCGCCCGAGGCCCCCCCTTCCAGATGGGATTGGAGACCCCCAACTTACCTATCCCTACCTGTTTGGGGGTGCGACCTGCTGCTTCCCGTGCCGTCCTTGTCTCACCCTCTCTACACCGCATACGAAATGCAAACTACCTACCTACTTAGGTATGCTTTGCTTTCGCTGCATGCGCCCCGGTGGCCGCACAGCCTGGGACATGCGTCATGTCTCGCCCAAGTTGACAGGGTCCAGAGCTGTCAGGGTTTGGATTATTGCTGCAACTACCTACTACTTCGTAGAGAGGCACTGACCGTGCTTGGCCCCCAAGGGGTTCCCTCAAGCTCATGTGGAAAAGTCCGCAGAAAGCCCGTCGGGACCAGGGACCAACAACACCCCGGGCGGCCGTCGTCGATGCTGGTCAAAAAGCCAAGCCGACGAGCCGGGTGCGAAACGATTTTTTTCCTTGCGAGGAAAGGGTCAGGTCATTACGCACCGCCGAATTGGCTTTATTTTTGTGCGCGTGTGTGTGTTTCACTTGCACAGAAAATTTAAGAAAAAGAAATAAGATTCCGTCGCCTTGCCGACTACCTAGCCTGTCCAACGCAGTCTGCAGAGGTTGCAACCGTTGCGACCAACTCTGCAATTCCTTCAACTTCATCCATCATAATTCGGCCACCAACCATTTACAAACGCAGGAAAAGAGAAGAAAGGAAAGATGAAAAGAAAAGATGAAAAATAAGCCCCCCCCCCCCACCCCCCTTCCACGAGTATGAACCCCCCTCGACGGTGGAAGCCTCGACTGTGGAAATGGGAAACGGAACGGCCAACAACGTTCTGCGCCTGGAGGTCCCTATAGCCTTCTCGAGGGCGGGTCGGGTTGTGAGGCTTGATCCCAGCCCGCCTCGTGGCCTAGGACTCCCAATGGATTCTTCTACACAGCGTATTCGGCGCGTAGCAACATCTTCGCTGTTGCATCGCGCGTGGCGAGCCAGGTACCCCCATGCGCAGGAAACCTCCTCTCCCCCTTATCCTTCTCTCCTCTTGTCTTCTCTCCCCTCGGAGCCACGACTCACGAGTCGTGGCTCTGCACCGAGCTGGGCTGGACGACCACCAACATCGCGTTGCGATTGCCAACCTCGTGGTGGGTTCACATGCAATGCAAGCGTGTAGTTTTGGCCTGTTTGGCCTCTAGGGCGTGCTGCTACCTATCATCCGTTGCTGTCCGCCAGGCTCCGGCGGCTGTACGGATACACCCGCCGAGAAAAGGAAGAAGGAGCAGAACCATGCCTGCGGGAGCATGGTAGCTCGTGCCACCTCACCGGCCCTCCTGCGCCTTATCTCTGTCGTCACGGCTTTCTCCACCGCGACAGACGAGGAGGGTAGGGTGACATACCGGGTGTAACGATTCGGCACTTGGACAAGTAACCTGTCCATGACCGTCTTTGTGCACATGACTCTTCTTCCATGGCGCTTTGTTGGGTTTCGACACGGTCCTGGAAAATGGGCTAAGCGTGGTGAAAACGCCACAAGCTCTCACATCTTTGTGTCACACCTTGCCTCGATTCGGCGAATCGAGACCAGGTGGCAAAGGGACTACTAGGCGGCGTTCCTCTATGGAGGTGGGCACGGCTCGGATCTAGTATTTCTGAAATTGAAAGATCGACAGTGGACAACGGCGGGAGCCTCCACGCCTGACCGTCCCGGTCAGCTGTCTTTGGAGGGATTTGCAATGAGGCTCAGGGCGATGGAGAGCGCGCCATGTTCAGAATGACGCGCAGACATGGTGCCGATTTTAACACGTTGACGTGGAAAATGGTCTCGGTCTATTCAATTGCAACCTCACCTCTACTTTCCCATCAACGGGCGCTCACTCCGGCTCTTCGTGGCTCGGTTATGCTTTACAGTTGTCGTTGGTTCACGTTTTAACTGTTCCAAGCCGCAAGCTTACTCGGTCGTCCTCAAGATTGCAAGGGATGTACCCCGTTAGCATCCATAACGTCCGGTGCCTCCTCGAAATCAACTGTGCACCGTTTCATCAACTCGAAGCCTGGGGTCTAAGTAACACTAGCCCTCGCTTTGCCGTTTTCCCCTCAAGGAAGGGGGAGTGATCGACGCAGCAACTCCTCCGCCTTTTGGCTGCGTGGCGTTACCGAACAGTCAAAGTGCTCTGGATGGCTTTGGTTTTGACATCAGAACACCGCAAACCTTAACAAACATGGGGCAGCACATCAACTTACCAGGTACCGCCGTTGGTAAACGTAACCTTGGGCTCAACAACCTGACCATCTGGTCCCACTTTCTTACTGAAGTTGAGAGTTGCAAGCATCGTGGCAACAGCAATCCATACACTATTGTCTGCCAGAAACCGGCCGATACAGACTCGGCGCCCAAAGCCGAATTGTCCAAGTGGTAAGGGCTCACCATGACCTCCAGACGATTGTGGCAGGTATCTGTCTGGGTTAAAAGACTTGGGGTCCCGGTAAACCCTCTCATCCTGAGTCATGGCGCGCGAATTAAAGAAGACAATCGACCTGAGTAAAGTGATTAGCTTTCCTTCTAGAAGCATTCAGGTTTTCCTTTTTGGGGACCAGCGAGGGGGACCGAGGACAAGCGAACCTACCCTTTCGGGATGAACATGCCGTTATAGACATCGCTCTCAAGGGCCTTGTGTGGAATTCCTAGTGGTGCCAACGGTGACCATCTGGATCTCCTCGTCAGGAAGCATTCCTCATGGACGTTGAGACACATAGGGACCCTTACCTGTAGACCTCCTGGACAACATGGTCGATGTACGAAAGAGATGGTCGGTCCGACAGATCGGGCAGCCGGTCGTGACCGACAACCCGATCGATCAATGCCTGGGCTTTTCTCTGGACATTGGGGTTCAACACCATGTTCAATACAAAAACAACAATGGTGGCCCAAGTCTGTTGGAGGCCGGTGTCAGCAATGTCTTACTCGTGGCAGTCGCGGGACCAAGTTACCGTGTCCGCCCCTGCGATGAAGATGGCGCCCGCAGCCCCCTTGATGTCGTCAAGCGACCATTCATTAGTGTGCCCCCTCTTGACGTTGGACGTGTGTGTTTCCAACAGCGTGTGTGCGAAAGACGGGCTGTCCTTGCCACGAGCCTTGGGTTGTCAGTATTGCGGGCGTCAAACATAACAAGAGACATTAACTTACGACTTCGGATCGTGCAACTTCGAACGGAACATCATGTAACTTCCGTATGGCCCATCCCCACTCACGGGCAAATTTCAGCGACCAGTCCCGAACTAACCAGTTGGGCAAATACCGAGCTGTGGTGCCGACCAAAGTTAATCAATGTACGGTTCTCGAAAAAGGCTGTGCGCCCGCCGCTTACCAAGGGGAAAGATGTCAACAATGCTGTTGGCAGGGACGCCGCCGTTCCCAGTCGCGTGCATGGCGTCTTCGGCTATCTTGACGTACGGGTCGTTGTCATCTTGTACGTCGATACCATAGCTCACTTTGAGAACAATGGCAACTGCAAACCTGGAACCTTCAGTCAGACAGCGAATGGGGCTCAGAGCATATGGGGTCGCCTCACCTTTTCATGGACATTTCCCAGTTCTCTGGGTTCTGCACTATGTTGCGGACGGACTTGCGGGCCTCTGTCACCTGTAAAGAGTGCCACTGCCGGACGTTGGTGTTGCTGAAAGTGGTCTGCAGCAGCTTTCGGTGCATCTGCCAGCGGGGACCAAAGGGGAGGAAGGTCAGCGTCTTGCCCCAGCCCATGCTGCAGAGGTGCCATGTACGTTAGTACGTCCACCGAACGCTCAAGCATGAGGAAGAAGAGACAAAGGGGAGGGGGGTTCAACGTACACCTCGAAGAGAGCAAATCTGGGCCTGTCACAGTAGTTGGCCCCCTTGCGGTCGAGGAGATCCTTGGCGGCATTGACGCTGTTCAGGACGACCATGGACTGGCCAAGGGACCTGACGTGAATGACATCCGACTCTGAGGAAAATCTCAGTCAACCAGAGACGTTTGGTGCGAAAGGGGCGGAGGCTCACTATATTCTCTGGCCCATTTTGCATACACTTCAGCCGTCCTCTCTTTGGGTATAATACGAAGATGGCCAAGAAGGAACTCGCCCGGCGGACCAGGGGGCAGAGGCAGGTGTGCCCAAGACGACCGCGGCCGGACGAGTATGAGAAAGACAACGATGGCCAGGCAGATGAGCGTTGTTACCCAGGCCGAGGTGGTACGGTCGGAGTCCGTCATAGCGAAGTCGGGCGACCGAGGAGGTGGGCCACAAGTGCAAGAGGTCGACCAGCAACTAGGCCTTTGGATGGTGAAGCGGATCCGGGCCAGAGCGAGATGGAGAATGGGCAAAGGAAGATGCCACTCGGAAAGAGAAGAGTCTCAGTGAAGAGAAAACAAGACAAGATAAACAACCACAGAGGGCAAGTAAGAGAGCAGCAAGCCGCAATGGATAGGAAAACCGCTTTTGGTAGGGTAGCGAATGGGACAGGGAAGACGCATCCAGATCTACCTGGCTCTCGAACACGGCCCTTCCCGAGGTGTTCCAACGGTGGTGCATGACGCCGCCGTACGTTAACATGAGCTAAGTCAGACAAGACAGGATTGGCGATACCTACCCAAGGTAGGTAGGTAGCGACGGAAAGAAGGACATGCAGGTAGGTAGGCAGGTAGACAAGGCAGAAGGTAGGCAGGTACCGTTACTGGAAGAGGGCTGCTGCATCCGTCCAGACAGGTAGGTAGGTGCCTAAAGTATGTAGGTAGGTAGGGTAGGCAGGGTCCGCTTTCTACTTCCCTTCCCTCGTGTCGTTGCCGTATTTTCACTTGTTCTGGATGCTTCAAGTCATTCATCCCAACTTGACTTGACATTTTACACTCGAGCATCCACACGCATACACCCTGACGCCAGCGCGCTCGAGCAAAGCAACCCCCCGGCTTACTTCGAGGTTAGACATGGAGGGCGCAACCAATGCAGCATGGCGTGGCAGCCAGAGAGAGACAGCCAGGGGGGTCAATTACTACCTACGTAAGGTCCCTCCCAACCAGGTCGCACAGGTACACAACGGTGGTCTAACAACGACAGGCTGTATGCGCCCTCAAAAGCTACCCCGCTGCGGTGTCATTGGTTTCCATGTGTCGAAGGAATGCAGAACAAACAGGCGGTGTTTCCCGCCGCCTACACCGTACTGTTAGAGTGAGCAAGTGAGCGCCTCGGCTTTCCTCTCCCAAGCAACCAAACCCTTTTGGCAAGACGCATTGGGAGGATGTCGGATGCAGGCGGTCCAGGTCTTCAATGGTGGGGAGATCAGAAGATCCCCGTTTGTGCGAATGAACGGGCATCAAATGGAGAAGAGGGTAAGGGTCTAGTACCTATACTGCGCAACAAAGGGTAAGGTGAGGGAAGGCCCTGGCATTCCATTGTACCAGTCGATCGGAATTGCGTACCCAACTCTCCGACAGGGGTGTCAGATGCGCTTACGTAGTAGTACAGTCCAGCGAGGTTGGACGAGATTGGTCGTGGTGAGAGCCTCAACTGTCAAGATCTCCCGGATCGATCGTTTCCTTGAACCAGATACGCCGGATACGCCCAAAAGACCCATACTATGCACATCCATGCCCGCCAGCTCGTCTGGCTAACTGAGAATTAACAACCAAAACTACGTACGAAGCTAGTGAGGGGGTGGGCCCCCCTTTCTCCCCTTTCTAGATACCTGGTTTACAATGTAGTGTACAAATGCATCTCTCTAGACCACATCCCCCCTGCCCTGCTTTTCACGGCGTTTTTGGTGGAAATTGTACGCGCCGTCAGCAGCCTGAGAATGCAGAGCATGTAGGGATGCAAGGGCTTTCCCCGTTACTCTCATCCCATACAGAGGCGACCTCACATGAGTGTTCCCACCGTGTACCCGCCCTTCCCCTCCACCATTGACACTTTCCAGTCGCGAACCCGGCAGCTCATCATCTGTGCCCCGCCTGGTACATCGTCATCCCACCTCTTCATGGCGGGGCCTCACCGTTGGTCGCCCGGAAAACTTCGACGCGGCCCGTCGAATCTCTGCCGCTCACAACCCGATCTGCGATACCGTTTATTTCGATCATTGTCCGAACCGCCGTCATTCGCACGGAAGCCAGCAAGTCGAGCGACGAGCGCTGCAACAACCGACGACATAATTTCTCGTTCAATCCCCCGCACCTCACCGTCGGGCCCCGGACGAAGCCGCCCGTATTTGTTGCCACTCACGACTCACGACGCCTCAGAACGACCCCGCCCGCTCACGCGCGCGCGCGCAAGTTCCCTCCCAACATGGCCGCCTCCAAGACCCCCCAGATCACTGTTCTCGGCTCCCTGAACATCGACCTGACTTCCTACGTCCCCCACCACCCCCTCCCGGGCGAGACCCTCACCTCCAACTCCGTTGTCATCTCCCCCGGAGGCAAGGGCGCGAACCAGGCCGTCGCCTGTGCGAAGCTCTCACGCTCCCGCGACGCCCCCAACGACGCCGCCAATGAGTCTGCCGCCGTCTCCATGATCGGCGCCGTCGGCAGCGACTCGTACGGCGACCTCCTCCTGAAGAACCTCGGCGAGCACGGCGTCCGCACCGACCGCATCGCCGTTGGCAGCGACCTCAAGACCGGCATGGCCATCATCGTCGTGGACGAGCCCACCGGTCAGAACCGAATCATCCTCGCCCCCGAGGCCAACCACGCCGTCACCCCTGACAAGTTCGGCACCCTCCCCGAGACCCTCACCCCCAAGCCCGACCTGCTGGTGATGCAGCTCGAGGTGCCCCTCGAGACCGTCCTCGCCGCCCTGCGCTCCGCAAAGGCCGCCGCGGTCCCGGTCCTCCTCAACCCGGCCCCGGCCCAGCGCCTCCCCGACGAGGCCTACGACGGACTCGCCCACCTCGTCGTCAACGAGACCGAGGCTGCCATCCTCTCCGGCTGCCACGAGTCGGAGCTCGACACCCCCGAGGGCCTCAAGCGCATCGGCGAGTGGTTCATGGCCAAGAAGGTCCGCAACGTCATCATCACCCTCGGCGGCCGCGGCGTCTACTACGTCAACCAGGACGGCGCCGCCGACCTCATCCCCGCACAGAAGGTCAAGGTCGTCGACACAACTGCCGCGGGCGACACGTTTGTCGGCTGCTACTGCGTCGCCGCCGTCAACGCCCAGGCCAAGGGCGAGGCTTTCGACATCTCCTTGGCCATCAAGAATGCCAACCGCGCCGCAGCCAAGACGGTCGAGCGCAAGGGTGCGCAGACATCCATCCCCTGGAGGGATGAGCTGGTTTAAGGGGGAGTCTCGGAGTATCGAAAACACGTGGGGGAGAAGAAGAAACCCAAGAAGCCAATCAACCAAACAAACATAAGCATGCTTAAAGCTAGAAGGGAGCAGAAGCTAATGAAGAAGAACAAAGTTGAAACAGCATCATGCCATGAATCGATTACTCCTAAACTGGAAGCTTGCTCCCCCGCGACTGCAGACTAGAGGACAAGCTGCGATCACATGAATCGCCACTAGCCGACAAAGTAAAAACCAAACTCCAAGCCACCAACTCTCACGAAAACCAACCCGTCCAGCTCCAGCGGTTGGAGGATCTCTGTCCCTGCTCGTGGAGTGAACCTCCAGTCGTAGACCTTTTATCCACTCCGTGGCCGCCACCGTCCGCCCCCAAACTTCTCAGGAGCCCCGGACCCATTGACCGCGGACTTCTCAGCATACCCATGTGGTTCGAAAGCCCGGTCCCGGTTCTGGTCCCGGCCTTGGCCGTCGGCTCGTCGGGGCACGTTGCAGTTGATGGCACCCGCTCCCCTTGTGCCTCAGGAGTCCTTCGCCAACTCGCTCCCGAGAATTTCCGAGGCCGGGACCATTCGTCGTGCAGTGGTTCTGGTTGTTGAACTACCACGTCTCTTCCGAGGCTGGTTTGCCTTCTGGGAACAACCGGAGGCGTTCGCGTGGCCACTAGCTTATCTTCCGTCGGCAAGCTCATCCCAGATCTTGGCTTGGCCAGCTTATGCGGCACGGTGGGTCGAGTAGCGATACGGCGCATGGCGTTCCGGGCTTTCTCTGGCTCCCAGCAGTCGTAGGTGATGCTCAAGACAGGATTGATGGTTGGCGCAGGACAGGGCGACCATGGCGATTGGTAATTGCGATGCTTGATGATGGCTTTGACGGAAGTCTCCAGCTTTGTTCCCATCTCAACAGCGCCATTGACGGCTTCAGAACGGGACTGAAGGGGGAACGCAGAATGGTTATATCTGACGACGACTTGAACGTAATCCAGCCGAGAGTCTCCCAGTTGATATTGCAGATCTTTAATCAGCTCATCTGATCGTTGCCTGATATGACCTGCTTGCTTTTCAGGACGGGGCCGATCTAAAAGAACATGCACAAGCAGCAGTATCGTCTCGTTGTTGCCCAGAGTTCTGTAGGACGGTCAGAACACTTCAGTCCCGCCTGGGTGGGTTCTTACGTTGGTGTCGGGGTATCCCGGATAACATCAAGAATGCAGTTATTCCCTGTTGGTATGATCTGGATACTCATACTATGTATATATCCGCACTTCCAATGATCTAGACAGACGGTGTCAGTGCAAGAAAAAGCGAAGCCATATGAAATATACCTTCGGCATCCCAGTACATATGTTTGTCGGCTGACAAGTCATGAACCCCAACAAATCTGCCTGGACCATGTCCTCCGTCTTGTGGCGGGCATGCTTGCCCATAAACCCGGATGGCAGCCCAGACGGATGTAGTGTTGTCATCGATGACTTCGACTTCTGGAGTGACGGAAATTCGAGGCACGAGGATTCTCGTGTCGTGGCCGGAGCTTCGTCCCAAAGCTGGACCCAAGCAAGATGGAGGGCCATGAGGTGAACGTTGAGGCAAATCTTCAAGTCCATCACGCGCCAGCGCGGGCGTGGCGGATGCGTTAACGCTCTCGGAGCCATGCAGTCCTATGTTGAATCAGTAGCAGGTCGCTACTCAAGGGCAAGATCAGTGCTTACGGCTTTTTCGCGGTATATTCCCGGGGAAACTTGACATCTCACTGACCTTTGACCCCAGCGTCGGCCTATGCTCTCGATTCCCCCTCATTTTCATCACGACAAGGGGCTCGTCGGGACCCTCAGTCGCACTGTCTAGACTCCCGTCCGTCCCGGCGCTCGTTCGCCTTGGGGTTCCCGTTACTCTTCTGACGAGCCCTCCAGGACTACGCCCGAATCTTTTGAGGACCCTAAGCGGTTGCGGGATCTCCGAAGGTGGTCCTGGTCCAGCCTCGTTGGCGAGAAGCTCCACGTCAACCGGCTCGCCCTCGAAGGGTGCCATGTATCCGGCAGCTGCCGCTGAAACCGAATGGCCGCAGGTACTGGTGCGCTGACCGACGAGGCCTCCTCGTCGGTGCAATTCCGGAGCGACGGTGTCGGCGTGTCCCTGTGCGTGCGCAGGCTCTCCAGGTCCTGCCACGAGTCCGCGTAGCTCTGGGCGCGGGTTGAGAGGCTGTCGGCGGCGTTGCTGTTGGTGGACCTGATGTGCCGGAGGCCAAACCAGCATCGTTGGGGCTTGGGCTCGACAGCGCCGGCTGCGTCTCTGAAGTTACGGCAGACGAAGCGAGCCAGTAGAGACCCTGCTATCAAGGGGGGCACGACGGTTGCAAGAACAATCAGGACTACGAAAACAGGTGGCGAGAGGCCCATAATGTGAAGAAACGATGAAGTCAAGGGCTGTTTCTTGCTCTCTGGGGCGGGCTCTCTGTAGAACGATGATTACTATGCACTGAAGGGTTGTCGTTGTTGTTGTTATTGTAATAGCTACGTGAAAGGAAGATAGCATAATGTCTACACAGGCATGAGTTGCAAGCTCAGCAGGCGCGGGGGGGAGGATATGGAGGGAAGGCTATGTATGTCATAAGGTTGTAAGAGGAAGTCGCTATCAAAAAGAACAAGGTCGTTATTCCGCCGCAGGCACGCTCAGAATGCTGCTGTTGAGGTCTTCGGGGGTCGCGGCGCCGCTGTTTCCCAATGTCCGCAGCAGGTTATCCCTGGCAGTATCCACGTCGCTTTCGTCCATCGGAAGGAAGTTTATCTTGTAGTGCAGTCAGCGTCATTCCACTCCCTTCGGTAAAGAGAGCTCCAAGGCACACTCACCAGGTCATCGCCACCACCCAGCGTCGAGCCGTAAAGAACCGCCTCCGATAGAGAGGATGCAATGTTCTTTTGCACCCTGTCTTCCCACACTCCTTCCCAGTTCCACTCTCCGGGTTTTCTGGGGGCCGCAGCAGCAACCGCGCCGCCGATGGGCTTCCTCGCGATGACGAAACCGCCGCTTGCTGGCTTCGTCTCGGGCGCAGGAGGTGCAGGAGGTTTCTCTTCTTTTTCCTCGGTAGCATTACCAGTCCCCGCTTCCTTCTCCTGCTTCTCTTGAGCAACGGGGTCCCCGGGAAACGTCTTGCCCGCTTGACGCTGTCGTGTCCTCCACGCATGCCACGCACCAGGATTCCCGGCCGCCTCGAGCGGCACCGAATCCAGCACGCTCTCGTCGTCGAACGTGCTCCGGATATACCGCAGGACCTCGTACGTCGAGACCTCCCGCTTCGAGGTATCGAGATACCCCGGTCGGTCTCCTTCGGGCGTAGCCTTTGAGTTCGGTGTCGTCGTGGTGCTGGATGTGCCGCCTCTCGCGGGCGTCGAAGGCGGTTGTTGCTGGCCGCTAGCTTGTCTACTTTCAACGCTGCTTCGGCTGCCCCGCCCAAACCAGGCCGGGAACCCGTGTCGCAGACTAAACCCGCCAGGTGGCAGGCGCTCGGCGTCAGTAGCACTGACGGTGCCATTGTCCTGGATGTCGGTGGTGTACATGTACGTCGTCAATGGTGTTATCAGGGGGTGGAACATGTCTGTCGAAAAGGTGACAAGCGGCGGCAGGCGGGGATAGGTGTCCGGGAACGAAATCTGGAATCTGAGGATGGCCGTGGCATATGGTCCTACAAGCGTCTCAGTCTCGACATGCCCGGAATATTTGTCGCCCGTCCCATCGCGGCGGTGTTCCGGGATTCCATACCGTGCCTCACAAACATGACGCCCGACCACAGCATTGGATCCCCAGGCGTTAAGCTCACAAACACACCCTCCGGACACGCCTGCTTCAGGCCGGCGCTAGCATCCAGGGGTCAGCAATTACATGTTTACTTGGACTTGAAAATGGGAAAGCGAAGAGAAGTCTCACAATTCGGCAAGGAGGCGCTGCCGCCTCAGCGAAGGCATGCTGCCCATGCGGAGACTTGTCATGTTGGACTTTGGTGAGGCATCCGCAAAGAAACAATCAATGAGATGGAATGCGCCCCGATGAGATGAAGTGACTTGAGACGATTGCGTAGGGGCAATCATTCATGCGTGAAGCAAAGGCGGTCAATGAGGGCGGTCGGACATTCTGCCGGATCTATTTCTTATCGCGATAAGAGCATCCCTTACCTTATCGATGACGAAGGTTTCCTACCTACCTAGGTAGGTAGGTCACACACCCCCACCTTGTTGGTACGTCAGTCAACCCATCTACCCCGCCAAAAAATTGTTGTCATCTCGGTCTTATCGGTCATTGTACCCCTCCCGGCTGGCGGTTCGGGCGGGAGAAAACGAGGAGATAACAGGAGGGACGGCAAATATGGCGGATCAGCAGGATACATGCATGTCTTAATGGAGGGTCGAGCATGGAGAGCGGATTCTCATGCGGTGCACATCAGAGTGATTCGTGGAAGATGATACGGCGATACACCCCAAACACCGGGAAAGGAGGGGCAGCTTCCGCTCCGGTGATCTATTCACATCGGAAAGTCGATGTGGCTGCTGCAAGTGACTGATGCGTGCTGCGATGCGTTCCCTGTAGTCCTCGTGCCACGTATACATGCAATCCTGCCAAGTCGTGTCACAGAGCATCGTGAAGCAGCAGAGGGACAGCGCCGACAGACACGCCCGCTCAGCTCTATTTCGCAAGCCTGGCCTCGATCTTGCTCTTCTCCTTCTGCTTGATTTCGGCCAGCTCTTCCTTGGTGGAGTCGAACCTTGCCGTCACTTGGTTGAAGGGGTTCTCCGGGCTCTTCTCAAACTCCTTCCTGATCTTGTCCTTCCTCTGCTGCAGACGTAGGCCCTGGCCGGTGCCGTCGTTGTCCATCTCCGTGAGGCGCCGCTCCTCAAAGGCCGCATACGCCGCCTTGAATCGCCGCTCGGGGTGCCTGTCGACCTTGGAGGCGTCGGATGTCGTCAGGGAGAGGGCATCGAGGGCGTTGTCGATACCCGTGGCGTTGAGCGCTCTGAGCGAGCCGCCGCTGCCATCGCCGTCGAGCTGAGACAGGTCCAGCCCGCGGGTCTTCTTGACGGCCGTCTTGGCGTTCTTCGGACCAGCCCGACCCGGCGTGTTGGCCTCCTCCTCCTTCAGGAGGGCCTCCTTCTCAGCCTTCTTCCGAGCTGCCTCGGCCTTTTTGGCGGCTTCCGCCTCCCTGGATGATCGAGAGTGTGGTTAGCCATGGCTCTGGTTCGGTTCTCTGCGTGGGGTGACGGTGATCTCGCATGGTTTGTGATGGATGACGGATCAAGGTGATGACGGGGCAGTGTATACGTGTCTGTGTGCGACGGTCCATCGTGGGACAATGATGGTGCCACCAGCACCTCGGATTCTTGCTCGCACTCACTTCTTGGCGTTGCCTTTGGCACCCTTTGACCATTCGGCATCTTCGGCTGCGGCCCTTTTGGCGTCGTCGGCCGCGGCCTTTTGGGCAGCTGCTTCGGCCTTGCGGGCGTTGCCAGCGGCCTTCTTGCTGTTATCTGCACCCTTCTTGCCGGCCATCTTGTCCCGTCTTGTATTACTGGTCGGTCGGCGTCGGTCGATAGTATGCGATGTGATGCGATGCGCTGCCACGCACTGGTGGTGGCGGTGGTGGTGATAGTGTCTATGCCGTATGTAGGTTGCTTGCTTGTGTGCGTGCGTGCGAGGAGGGGTCCACGTGCGTGGTTTGTGGCTTGCACCGGATAGGTGGCTTCAGGCAGGCAGGCAGGCAGGTAGGTTGTGAAACCCAAGGAAAATAGACGGGAGAAAACAGGGTGGAAGCCGTTGTTGTCTCCTCCACAATTGGGCTAGACGGAAAACGAGCGGAGCGGAATGCAGCGTCGGATAACCCGTTGTGTACTGTATGTAGGGCCGGCGTGCGGGCAGGTCGCCACCTAAGTGGGTATGCGGATTGCTTGATGGCAGGTAGGGTGGTGAGGTTGCACGGGGAGAGATGCGAGAAAGAAGAAAACAGTGATGGAGGCTACCTAGCAAAAGCTGACAACATGCGGGGGGGGGGGGGCTTGGTTGGTTGGTTGGATGGATCATTTCTTCTTCGTCCGAGGGCGCAATATAAACAGGTATCCGTACCTCTTCTGAAAAGGCTGCGGAAGAAAAAGAAGATATGGCGGAAGCCGCCGGTCTCGACAAATCAGATCGGGAACGGCGACCAGCATACTGAGTACGATGTACATACCACTACCTACCTAGGTACCTAACCAGCACGACATGGCATGCCGCATTGTCGTGCGTCGACCGATTACGGATACTTCTCCCTTGCCTCCGCACGTCACACAAAATGCAGTAATAAGGCCGGCCAAGCTGAACGGCGCCGACATCGAGACACACCTCATGCCCTCGGTGATAAAGTCGCGACTCGGCATACCGTGTCGGCTTTCGTGCGATACACGGTACGGGCGATTATGGGGCTGCCTATTCGTACTAGGTAGGCTAGGTAGGTAGGTAGGTAGGTAGTTTACCATGTACGATGGATGTACTACGGATACAGGCGGTCCCACACACGACGGCAGTAAGCACGTCTTTCGCGTCTTCTTTCCCCAACGCCGTGATGGGCGCTCCCTCTGCACACAACATACGATAACTTGCATGCACTTGACTGGTGAGAGTATGCAGACAAAACCATCATGAATGTAGGTCATTGGGTCGTTGATCATCTCCCGCCCTGCATAGGCCCCAAGACATGTCAAACATCGTGTCCCGCAGCACCTCCCAAACGCCGCCCGGAACCAGCGGTCGAGGGTGTCTGACCTCCTTGCCCGACCGCAATCTATCCGTCTGTTCTGTTCACCGCACCTGTCGAGCAGCTCGTCGTCATGTCCTTCAATCGGAAACTCGGGTTTCCGCCTGCGCTTGCACTGCTGCTGCTGCTGCTGCTGCTGCAAGTCCTCTCTCACCGCGTGCGTTGCCATTCTACTAGTCCGGTCATCGTTGCACGAGATGTACCCTAAACATGATGGGAATGTACCGAGCCAAGAACCATGCTGGTGCTTCACCGAGTGCGCGCCAGCCACTCAGGTAGGCTCTCGGTCAGCGCGAGCTGCAGTACCCTGCCTTTTTCAGAATCGAGACCTGCCATCGTAGGCCCATCCGACCTGTGTCATATGCAGCTAGCTTCCTTCCAGAGCATCACGCCTCCGAGGCACAACAAGTGCGTCGTCCGGTTTGGCGGCCCTCCATCCACGACATGTCCAGAGTGTCCCCTTGCCCACCAGAGGTCAACCATAGACATCGATCCGACCAAGGCTCGTCGGACTGCAGCTACGTGGTTAGTTCCTTGGTGCTAGTTGCATTCTCATCCCCTGCCATCCCAGAGCGCTGTCAGCAACGTCAGATATTGGCATTCTCTGTTCCGGTGATACACATAGCCGCCAGCTAGATAGATGGGCTAGTTTGATTGGCCAAGTAGGACGACTGGACGATGCCCGATTGGAAGCAAGTCTGCGTTCGCCACCAATCATAGACGACCCATCCATCATCGCGACAGCCCAATCCTCTCCATGGCAAACGGCGGTTACCAAGTTGCGTGAGGACACATACCTGCATCCGCCTCGGGGAATCCATGCTTGGGCCGAGGCGCTGGACCGGCAAGACAGGCTACCGTGGATACCCATGCCGTGGTTTTTGGTCATCAGCTAGGTCCGTTTCACGAATGCATGTTCAAAATGCCATCACATGGCCAGGCACCCCTTTCTTGCCAAAGGAGGTTTTGTATATGGCTGGAACCGGGCGTGCAAGTTACACGTCAGCCCTGCTCTGACGTGTCCCAGGAGTTGCGGTGCGGTTGACGGATGAGATGGGGAGCACGTATGGGCAAAGCCTCAAAGTTCCTTGCCATTCCATGAGGCTTCCTTGTTCTAGAATAGATAAAGGAACTTCCGGTCTGCGCAGAGCCCTCGATCGGGTTAACCGAAAGCTTACTAGGTGCGGCCAGGAGGCTCTCTGGCTCGGCCCGCCAAGGTTTCTGACCCCAGACCGACCAACCTCAACCATGTGTCAAGGCATGGTGAGTCAACAAGTGGATTGCTCCACTGCCAGAATCGCAGCGTTGTCGTCACTCTCGAGGCTCATGGCCAGTAGAGCTGAGCGCATTCCACGCTTCTGCTCAACCAGCGGTGTAAAGGCAATTTACCAAAAGGCCGTGACGCCTGGAATGGGCCTTTGGTGGCCACGTACCTAGCGGACATGATGTCAGCATACCGTGACCTGTCGTTCTCCAACATACGGATTTCCGGATATCCCGGGGCCCATGTCGACCACCGGACGAGACAGACAAGACAGCCTGACCGATGGAAGCTAGCCGGCGAAGCTGGGCTCCCATGGAGGTTGAAATGACAAAAGACGCCAAGAGAGGAAAGGCGAGGCGAGCAACAGAGGGCATGCGGCCTGTCAGGGCCATGGCACCGCAACCGATCATGCCTGAAGCCGTGTGACGTGAGAACAAACCCTCCCCCCCCGCTGCCTGGAGGAGCAGCCTTGAAGAATGCCTGCTTCAGGATATGCTGGGGGTTTAAGTGATACATCATACATGTGATGACAACCAAAACTCTGCTGGGGTGTTCTAAGGTTTAGGTCGGGAATACCGCCCCGGGGAAGGGAGGCCGGGATGCTGGCTCCCATGCTCATCTCGCGGACCATGATACAGGCCATCCTTGCCGCTTTCCCAACTCAAGAGTGAGGAAATGTTATTTCAGGCGGTGAGAGATCTACAGGGCTGCGACGGGTTGGTAGGTGACTTGTCACATATCAACTACCGGAGAAACATACCAGGGGCGCGTAGAACCCCCCAGGGCGGCCGGCGTCAAGCTTTTGAGGCTTTCGACCTAGCGATATTGTGGTGGAGAACTGCCCCCTTTTTCATGACGATGCCCATCGCCCAGGTCAGCTACATGGCAGTTTACCGAGTCGGTGAGTAGTCATGGCCGTCGGTGAGTATTCCATGTCGACGGAAGCTTTGTTGTGCTTCGTGTCTGTGGCCATTTCTTGCGCAGGGGGGCGGTATCCTTGGAGACCGTTGGGAGAAAACCTGACAAGGACCATACCATCCATGATGAGATACTTTGAGATGTTATGATTGAAGGGCGATCGTAGTCATGTCACTCACGGCTTGGTCCACGTTTCGTTCGAGTTGAGACTGGCAGGGCAGAGTCGTCGCAGTCATTTCCAATTGGTCGATTCGACTGTCCCACGGACGGTATATCATGTGTTTCCGTGCCCTGTTGGTGCCCTACGCTGACAGCCAAGTGAATTAGGCGCAATGTTGTGGCCATCGTTGCTTTCGAGGTGGGTCACCATGCTAGGGGCCAGCGGGTCGATTAACAGAACCAAGAATGGGTTGGCTATATACCATTATGACTTGTGCGTTTGTGTCGTTCCCGTCGTCGTCTATAGAAGAGTTGTGTTTTTCGTGAAAATAAAAATAATAATGAATGAATTCAATATCGAAAGTAGCCTACCTAGTTGGTGAATGAAGTAAGTAAGACAAGTACCAAAAAGTGTTGGTCAAACCTTGTGCTGCACAGTGGGCTTGAACCACATCATCTCCCCGGCGTGGGCTCGAACCACGAACCTCCAGATTAACAGTCTGACGCGCTAGCCAATTGTGCCACCGGGGATACTCGAGCGAGTGTGTACAGATCAAGGTCTGGTCGTTGAGGCAACCGGCGTTTCTTGGGAATATGGATGGCAGATTTCCTACAGGCGCCCCGCAGTGCGAGCGAGGGTTAGGGCCATTGAGAAGCGGATAATCTGGTCAGTAGCCCCAGTCTGTCGGCTAAAGGGTTGAAGACGGAGAAGACGAGTATTACTGCGTGGATTGTTGTAGTGTGGCACAATGCAGCCAACTGCTTTTCACACCGAGTTGTGTTGCTGTCCATGGATTGGAGGCTATGCAGTCACCCGTATAAACCCGCCGGTCCATCATAGGCGCGAGAAATCGACATGGTGGTTAGAAACTAGCACGTCGTTGCCTCGGTTCTCACACCGAGTGAGTCGGCATCATGTGTCCAAAACGTGTGCAACAAAACACCCATTGATAGATCAATCGGCGGCATATTGGCAAGAGGTGCGGTACGAATAGAACGTTTGCTGGGCCCAGAATCGGGCTGACGCATAAGCAGGCAACGATAGAGTGCACGCGTGTGCGTCTCCAAAAGCAACATGAGGGGACCTGTTGAGGCATTCGGTCAAGGAGTGAGACGACGTGGTTTCATGCGAAAGGGTGCACATCTTCGGTGACCATTAGTCAAGGGTCTGAGGGATCTTGCAGGTCACGTCCATTTGACTGCGAGCCGTTCCCTTAGCGTCGTCCACGCACGCATGTAGGTAGTGTATAACTCGGTGCTGATGGACATGATGCATACCACCGGGCGACAGGGTTTCGGCGGTGTAAACCAGAGGTAGCGTGACTAGTTGCCAGCAAACGGGTCGTGGATGAGAGCCCTAGGTGGGCAAGTAATGCCATGTTACAGATGGCTTGACAGCCAGACTCGCCATGTAGGTTTGTACGTCGCGGCCGCCGAGAGCAAGTGCAGGGATGTTGCAGATTCGCCTCGCGGATGAGGTGCATGGGCATATGATCTGACAGAGTTAGGTAAGAGACGAACCGTTCAGTTTGTCTGTCCATGGAGTGTGCATGTGTGGTGATCAGATGCAACTCGGTGTGTGTACGATTAATCATCGTCCGTTTGGTGCTTTGAATGGTTCGGTGGATCCGGCCACACTCACTGTGTAATAGTATGTTGACCTCAACTTAGCCGACGGCCAAGGAATGGCATGATATGATGAGAAGACGCGAACACCAACATTGACGGCTCTCGATACACAGCGCCAAGCATCATCAAACCGGGCGCGTCCGAGTGTTTCCGTACAGGCGATGATGCAAGTGGATAGTGGTCAAGCAGGAGGGCGGTATTATGGGGCGACAGACGGGTGATACAGCCCTAAAAAGGAAAGACTGATCATATGACGAAGGGCGAAAGCTTTCGTTCTTGACATACCTACCTAGGTAGCTAACAGGTAACAGGCGCAAGTCTCAGCTCACCAACATTTTTCAAGCAATTGGTCGGGGAGAGTAAGAGTTAGGTGAGGCTCCTAGGAGCGGATAAGAGGGACGAACAAGGAACCACAAAGTGCAGCCAAGCCGCTTTCCCAAGGCTCAAACTGCGACGGGGAAGGAATGTTGACGCGAATCCAGACGAGGCAGGCTGGCATCTCGTCCAGGTAAGGGCGACGTAGGGTTCGATTCGGATTCTCAATATGTACCTGCTGTTTTTACGGCATGTGTACGGATACGAAGTAGTCCGTACGAGTATTCATATATCATTTAATTACGTGCTTGCCTTCCCCGAACCCCGTTTACCCCATGTCCAAGGTACCTAGGTATCTACCTAGGTAGTATCTATGCGTATTAGACGTGGACGCGGCTCCCCAGCCTTCCTTCCGGCAGCATCGTCAGTTTGCTCATTTCTTTTTCTCCGTCCGCAGGCATGAGCTACATCTGCACCTGACGAAATCGCGATTCAGTTGCGTTTGCTGTACCCACACACCAGATAGGTACCTACCCTACTAGGTAGGTAGGTAGCTTGGCAGCGTGGGTACCCAGGGGGGTACCTACCCACCTAGGTAGTCCATGGCATCTTCCGTTATTTGCGCCTTCCAACCTGACCCAACCAAAGAAAGGTTTCTGCCAACAATAAGAAACCTCCATGTGGGAAGTTCAGACCGACCAAGGAATTTACGTACGTAAATCCGCATGGAGTTTTTTTTTTGGGGGGGGGGGGGGGGGGCAATCCTCTTTCCTTGTCGGGCGTCGTTTTCTCACCGACTGCACCTGGGCTGTACGGGAGCAGCAAATCCTCAACTGCAGCAAAGAATGAAAGGCTCGAGTGGGGTGGGTTATGTGGAGGACTGCAAAAGGAAGCTATCGGCGACGAGAAAGAGGAAATAAGGAGCGACCAGACTTGGAAAAAGCAATGCAGCGATTCCCAGCATCAGTCAGCCACCCGTCATTTCTCACTCATTGCTGAGCCCGCCAATCTCCCTCCCTCCCCCCTTCGTCGCTAATCCTCTTGCCCGTTGCAACTCGGTCACGTTCGACTGGCTAAAGAACTGTGACGCAGACTGATACTTGGCTACCTACCTAAGGTAGGTATGGTACTCTTTATCCGTTGCTCCAGCCTTCTTCGTCCCACTGTTGACCAATAATAGGTACTCGGCCCGTACTTCCTCTCTTATCGCCGCGCAGATTCGATTGCCAACCAATACAGCTGAGACAGGCATTTGAGATCGATGACAACTGAGATGGCAGGAATGACAAAAAGGCAGCCAGTATGACAGGGCTAAGACAAGCCGGCCGATTCGGCCACACGCCACAGCTACGCCACGGACGACAAAGACACACCGAAATCCCATATCCGGAGCAGGCAGGACACTTCTCAGAGGAGAGCATGCACTGCATGGTACACACACTTGCAGTAGTCGCCCGCTCGCCCGCCTCGCCTCGCCGCATGGTACGCACAGCTTTTGATGGTAACCTTGACTCGAACTGAGCAAAATGCAACCCGCAATTTCCAGCCACTCGGGACCGGACGGACGGGTGACACACCACGCACTGCGGGGCTTTCTTCTTCTTCTTCTTCTTCTTCTTCTTCTTCCATCTTGTTTGTGGGTTGGCGCAACAAAGGTGTGAGCTCCGCTACCGCTTCTCGCCCTCCTTCTCGAGGCCATTGACCGCCGTCTCGCATCTGCTGCGTACGCGGGTTGATCGCCATCAAGAAATGCAGCCTTCTGATTCGTCCGGCAAGCTCTCATTCCTCCCCCGTGATGGAAATTTGGTTGCAAATGACGGGCATGTTTGACCCTGAAATTGCTCTTCGCATCGACCCAGCTGTTGGGAGCACCCCCTGCTTCTATCCCCACTCAGTCTGGGATCCCAGGTGTTCCCGTACCCATCAACCCAGAGTTCAGGACCAGTACGAGATGATACCGTGAGGAGGGGCATTCCAGGGTGCCGGGCCGCTGGTCATTAATATTGTAATCGTCGCCTCGTCATACAAACCATCGCGCGCGCGGGGTCACCGTTCAAGGTTGAAAGCAATCGCCATGTTGATACCCAGCGTCCGGGGTGTATCACATTGTATCAACCAGCAGGAACAAGACAAGCTGCCTACCGTACCCAAGTGGCGGCCGTTTCGTACCGTCTTTCTGTCTGGTGGCCTTGCGTAACTATCGGGTATTCGGTAGTCAGGCGGCCTGTGGCCTTGGCGGCGGCAATCCAAACATCTAGGTACCGGTGAAGACTCGTTGTCTCCTTCAGCACTCTCTCAAAAGGGCCACCCAACAACCCCTGCGGAGCGAGCCTACGTACGCAGTAGCTTACGTTTGTGTGCGGGGCCTGCCCGGAACCCACAGTCGTCTCATTCAGGAAGTGGCAGAGAAGCTCGACGGAATCCGCAGAAGAATTCGAAGCATCGGGGAGGACATGAATGGGAGAGCCATCAGGGCCCCTCCCCGGCAAGCCCGAAAATATTTCTGAAACCGACGATGGGGCAGTCAAGGTTCAATGATCAACTCTCGAAGCAGGGACATATCCTTGTAGGCCGTGTCTAGCGAGCCCCGTTCCTGACGTTGACAGGTCATGTGGTTTACAATTCCAAACCCGGCCATCCCATCGGAGGTGTACTTCCCCTTTTCTGGATACACACAGGCGCCGAAATGGGCTAGGCTGGTTTATACAAGGGAGAGGAGCTTGGAGCAAATTCCCAGCCATTCGGCTGCTCCCCTTCGATGGGTCTCCAAGCACCGCGTGGCGAAGGACTAGGAGACTTTCTGCTGCCCCTGAGATCCGGCCATCCGGGTCTAGAGAACATTGCATCTAGACGAGGAGGAGTATCCCTTTGTATCGGCACCCCTGACCGCTCGGACCGGCTTGCACCAAGCGCGTCAGTAGGTATTCATGCTTTGGTACGGAGCCCCGAACATGATGGCAGCGATCCCACGATAAGGGACGAATGACGGCCAAACAAGACGTTTGGTCATACAATTGCGAACATGACGACCGGAGGAGACTTGGGCTGCAGGCGATCGGTCGCCTGTTCGATTGTCATCCAAGGACTACGGAGCCTGCATCCGGCTGCCTTACGGCTCTCGACTAGGGCTGCGGCGCAACAATTCTGCTGAAGCGTATGATAGCGATCAACCATGCAAAGGGGGCTCCAAGGAAACGCAAGGCTCAATGTCTGTATCGGTGTCGTTACCCCCCCAGTCGTCTTCTGCTGCATTCAGATGGAGCATCACCCAAGATTCCGAGCGACATCGCCAGCACATTGACGACAGAGAACCGGGACAGAAGACAACAACGTCATGATACATTTACACATGAAGACCCTGCTTTCGATTAAGCGCTTGCTGCTTCAGCGCCCCGAAAACTCTATAACCAAGGCTTTGAAGTGCGTCATGAATTGACAGCATCGACGTGAGATACAGGACGAGATGGAGATGCAGCAGTCTCGCGATCCAATTTTTTCTTTCTTTTCAGCATCGGGGATCCTCTAGCTGCCAGATGCGGCGGGACAAGGTTCGAATGCATTTCCTAAAACCTCTCGCCGGCTGGCTGGCTGGCTGGCTAGGTGGCTAGGTAGGTGTTGGGGTAGCGAGCTTGCTTGCTTTGGGGACGATTGGTGGTGGGCAGACGAGTGCCGCGGCAACGGAAGACTTGATCCGCGAGTTGCCCCAGAGGAGATGGCTACATGAGGGTACTTCCGCTCTGGTTCCCTCTGCGAACCGTCTACCTGGCGTTTCGGCACCGGTTCCGGCACTCACCCGATCAGGGCCCAGAGGAACGGTTGTATGGGGGTGCTTGGACGCATGGCAGGGATGGGGGACTGGGTACCCCTGACCTGGCCCAGAAACGAATACCAATTTCCCTGGTTGTGATTAGCCTGGGAGGGGATCACCGCCATTTCGTTTTGCGGGCCGGGCTGGGTTGGGGCATGCACTCTCTCGCCTCAAAGCTTTCTTCTTCTTCTTCGGCGGTCGATGAGACTCGAAGATTGCAGGTTGCCGGCGCAGACAAGAGCTACGACCGCGGAAGACCAGGCTAAAGCCAGGTCCGCCAACGTCGAGAGCGCGGATGCTATCCGGCCACGCTCGGGAAGGGAGTACCTACCTAAATGACAACCGACACCATGCAGTTACACTGACCTCCATCTTGTCATCAATGATGGCAAACTCTGTTTTTGGGCTGGGATTCGAGGGATAGGGTTTCTGGCTGATATGGCTTGCTCACGTGTACCCAAAGCCGGCCAACCGTCCCTCATCGACTGCGGGGGCTGCCTAGGTATGGCCTTGTTCTCGGACAGTAGGCAGGTACCGACCGGTATCGGTATGGCCAACCCATGAGGCTCTTCACCGGGGGTGTTGGCGACCTTGCGTGCTGGGCCGAGACACCAGACGCCCTGACTAAGGAAGATTCCTCAGAGCCATATTACGTAGCGATACGGGGAAGAATATGGCCATGCCACATGGTTTTGAACAGGGACCTGCCCTCGTCAATCCATCCTCCCTTATGTTTTGCAAACTGGGGTAGACCTCGGTTCTGGGCTCGACGTTGAAAAAACAGCGGTGCGCGGCGGTGGGTGGGGGGAGGGGCAAGGAGGAGGACGAGAAAAGAGAAGGACGGACTCCAGAACACACAGGGCACTTTGGCTCGAAACCGCCCGTTGTGCCCAAGCTCGTGCCCAAGACTACACGCACGCCAGCCGACACCTTTCGTTTCCCGCGTCTCAAACCTTGCGTTGATGTTCAACCCCATGACCCTGTCGGATGGGACTCTCAATTTCGAAAGTGGCGAGCTGGTCAACATGATGCTCCTGAATGCTACATCTGTCCGTCTTCCGCGGCGCCCACATGAACTTCTTCAATACTCAACCAGCCATGACAACCGAGTCCGAGCGCTTCTTCACAATGCTGGGCAGGCCGGCACGGCAAGGCAAGGCTTAGCTGGTACCCCTATGGAAGCATTGGGAAGCGGCGACAGCTGGATGGCCTCGCGCCTCACACACGGGGTTGCCCGGCGCCGTCATTTGTGTCATATGTGATGATCGGCCAATCTGTACTTTGTACTCCGTACCGTACACTCTGTCCGGATAGGGTCAGAGAAACGACGGCCGGCGGACCGGGATCGTAGGTTTGCCAAAAGAAAGAAGGACATTTCAGCTCATAACGACCCTGGCCACCTCATTTGTCGTGTCCGCCCCGACGGCCGTCTCTGGAGAAAGGGCCAACACTGCGGCCTGCCCAGTGCATGATGTTGCAGGCCCAGTCTGTTGGTTCGTCCCTCATACCCACATTCGCTGTTGATCATGGTGACACCAGAGCGTTATTTCGTGTAGCCCCATGCTGCGTGGGACCGCCAACGACTATGGATACCTAGAGTATATGTACGACGCCAGAACAACATCAGCCAGTCGTCGAGAAGACGGCAAAGGCTCAGCCTCCAGGCGCCGGCATGTTGGTTGAGTTGGCTACGTCCCAGGAAGGGGCGAAAGCGTCCTGCTTGCTGGGTAAGGAAGCCGGGGCAGCGGCAATGGCTGTTGTGCAAGCAAGACGGCAAGCAAACAGGCTGACTGTTTGCCAGCGCAACAGCCCTCGTCATGCGGAGTAAGATACAGGGTCAAGTGACGCGGTGTACGCAAGTAAGATGTCGACATGTCACGATATGACTCTTTGGTGGAGGGGAATGGCTAAAAAGGATGGATGGGAATCTGAGGTTGGGCTTGCATCGCCCTGCCTGAGCCCCTTTCTTTGGGTGTCCGTTCGCCTTACGGATACAGACCCTACACCGTCTGGAAGGGGTGTCCATTTGGAGGCCGGGGGGGGGGGGGGGGTTGGCAAAAAGTGTGCCGTTGTCATTCCAATCGGAAGCCGCCAATGGGCAGTGTGCATACAATCAACAGGGCATTGGGGCCGTTCGGCACCAACACGCAGAGAAGGGCTTGAGCAAGCTTCAGCCCGAGGGTCGCCATTTTCAGACGTCACAACACATGCGATGCCTGCCTGCTTTGCTTGGAGGCACAGGTAGGCGGAAACTCGTCTCGGCCGATAGAGCTGTGCGACGTTTGAGGGGCCCACAACCACATACGGCCGATGCAGGCAGCAGGGTGCCACATGAGGACACACGCACACGCACATACACACACTCTCTCTCCTCCCCCCTCTCCCACTTTCTCGTTGCCTTCATCAACACACCGATGCCGGTGCTTGACCAGCCTGTAGCATATCGATGTGGACTGGGCAGGTGGTGCGCGTGGGACAAGGCCATGATGGGGGAGGGGGCGGGTCGGGGATTCAACTAAGATGCCTCGAAAATTGATGGGCAGCGGGCAGCGGCAGCGGGAGCGGCATCCGTCACGGCAACGACATCTTGTTTCTGACGATTGCAGGATGGTTGTGGTGCAACAGCTGTCGATGCCCGCGGAGGGGGGGGGAGCGGCTCCGCGGCCCTTGTCTTTGAATTCACCGCCTCACAAAAGCGATGATGGGAAGGGACGAGACTATGTGGCTCTACCGGCCGGCATTGTTGCTTAGATCTTATTCCTCGGCGCTCTGATGCAAGGTCTTGGGGGGCGTGATGAGCTCCGCGTGGCACAGGAAGCGTACCCGCGTGCCGCCTCGACGTCGTCCAACCCAACAACGAGGGGCCAGCGGAAAAGGAAAGAAGAAGATTTAGGATGATCAGTCTTGGAAGCCGGCGCCGCGTCCCCCAATGAAAGGCACGGCAGCCAAGCCAGCTTGTTGTGCTGCCGCTCACCGCAAAAACATCGGGCAGCGCGGGGAGCCGGTGAAGTTGATGCTGCTGGGGGGGGGGGGGGAGGGGAGGCGGTCTATGTACGAAGTATTACTGAGCCACAGGGACAGCCTGGGTTTCCCCCCCATGGCCCCTCTCGATGGCTACGCAGACCACTAGCGTTTGACCAGCCCCCGGCCGGTGGTTTGGCGTTTTAGTACTACTTTGTACGAAGTAAACTACCACCTAGGTAGGTACGGATACGTAGGCATGGTAAACTGCTTGACTGCCTAGGCAGGTACCTATGGACGATACGTACTCCTACCACTTCTACTACGTATACCACACTAATCCAATGTTGACCCCCTGCTGCAGCAGTGCCATGCGACCCAAGTGCCGGGGTGTGTGTATTACTGTAAAATCCTGGGTCACACGGGTATTTGTACGCTACGTACGCTGCTACCTAGGCAGTTGCCTATCGTGCGTGCTGTGCTGTGCTGTGCGGCCATGCCTCACATCACGAACACTAGCAGCTGGCATCTCTCTCCCTTCCTTTCCTTGCAAGGCAAAACTGGCAGCAGCATTGTGGCGCCCTCTCTGCAGGAGCCCCCTCCCCCCCATTCCTTCCGTGCGAGCCTTGGGAGCCCGGACTCAGGAGCCGGCGTAGCCAGCCAGCATACCCGTCTAGGTAGACAGACGGGGAAAGAGCCCAAGGGATCGATCCCGCTTGAAGCCAGGGCGGAACAAAGGAGATGGGTTTGGTGTCAAGTAAACGAGCGAATAGGAGACGGCGCCGCTTGGGAAAATACACTACACAGCGAGCGGCACGGGCACGAGAAAGTGGTGGTGGTGCTGTCGCTGCCTCTACCTCTTTCTCTGCGCTTCTTGCATCTGCATATTTGCGCGACTGGCTGTACCTGATGGCCATGTAGATGCTACGCAGCGGCCATCGACGACGCTGCACGGCAGCCATTAGGTGTTATGTTGATTCGTCGAGTGGTCGAAGTCATCCTTTTTTTTTCCTTCTTCCCTCGTTGCTTCGTGCTTTCTTTTTTCATTTGTTTTTCTTTTTTCTTTCCTTCGTCGCCCTGCAACTACCCACATCCCGGTTCCGAATCGGCCCCAGAAAAAAAAAACACCTACTTCGTACCCTCCCTTTCTCAGTTAGCCTCGTTGCCTCTTGTGAAACCTTTTATTTTATTTTTTATTTTTCTCTCTTTCCCTTACTAAACACCTCCCTTTTTTCCTTTGCCTTTCCTTCCTCTGCTGATCCCTGCCTTCCGGTCTGGCGCCATCGTTCCCCGAGTCTACCACCCCTTGACTATTTTTTTCTCATGTACGGATACACATGCTACCTACAGATACTACCTACTACTTTACGAACCTCGCCGCTCATATCGGCCCAGGTAGGTATGAAGTACGTACACTCCGTCGCTCGCTCAAATCTTTCCGCTCCATCTCTCCTTGCCGTGCGTGCTTTACTACGGCTGCTACTGCTACAACTACAACTGCAGTACAACCAACAGCGGCTTCTTCTGAGGAAGGCTTACCCGAGAAGTACACGCCTAGTATACTTGTGTACTATCCATACACGTCGGCCCCAGGTACTACCTAGCTAGGCTCAATTACGCGCAAGTACGTACTCTACCCTAGGTAGGTAGGTACGAACACCTACTTACCTATCCACTGTTGTAAGGCGAAAGTTCAAAGCCTTGGGGACCGCCATCGCGACAGGGGCAATATCCCCCCCTACCCCTCCCCCCTTACCCCCTACCCCCTCACACACACCCTACCCTCTCTCCCCCGGTCCGACACTCGACCGCGCGCGTGTAGGTACACTGCTCATGTACCTCGATATGGAGACAGGGAAAGAAAGAAAGAAAGTGAGAAAAAAGAAGAAGAACCCACCGGAATGTCGTCTGGGGGGGGGGCACCCCTGGATCAGGCACAGGGCTTCTCAGGCCCCACGGGCGTCATGCCGGGCAGTTGGATTCCCTTTTTACGGCGTGGGGCTTTCGCCGCCGCATCTCCCTGAATCCCTACTCCCCGGTGGACAAGTGGGAGGATCGTCTGGTTGCTTTTTTGCGCTGGACATAGTCATGGTCACCGCCGTTCCAATCTTAGATTCAATTTGCTTCCGCGACCCAGGCCATGTAATATGGTACGGTGCGGTTCCGGTGTCCTGTCCAACCCAGCTGGGTCTGGTCTGTGTCTGGGGTGGCCCTGGGCTTTGACGTCTCTTGGTCCTCTCATCATCACGTCCGCGCTCCCTTCATATTAAGTTGTTTGCTTCCCCAGAGCTTGCTGTTTTCTTTTCCCATCTGATACTCTCCTTTCCAAAAGGTAAACCCTCCGCCACGGTGCCCGAATAGCTTTGGTCTTGCTCTGGTTGTTTTACCTTTGCTTTTTTTATTATTTTTCTGTATACCTTTGCTTCTCCTGGCTGCATCACCATCCCGTCGCAACCGGACCCGTCCTCCCTTTGACGACACTAGCAAAAACAACTCCTTACCCACACCGATCTGGACCACTGGCACCACGATATCCTACTTCTCCCTCGATTCTTGCCTGCTTGGCCCAAAGTCGAGACTCTTCTTGGAAACCGCAGTCTCTCCTATATATTACGACCCCACCCACGCATCCCTTGACCTGGCCAACTTCCCGCCGCCTACCGAACACGCCCACTCGATCCTCGCACCCCGAAAAATACGGATTCGCGCCTGCGCACACTAGGAGAAACGACCCAACCAAAGATGAAGAGGTCAGGATACATGACGGGGGGCCGTCGAGCCAGCTCCCCGGGGCGCATCACGAAATCTAAGTTGCCGCCATTCCCCATGCGACAGATGTTTGTTCTCGGTAAGTCGACCGCTGCACCCACCGTACGGTCTTACACGGAACGGCCCTCACCCGCGGCGCAATTGTTGCTGACGGGGTTTGGAAACAGCGCTCTGTCGGATATGCGAACCAATCGCCTTCATGTCCATCTTTCCCTACATTTACAAGATGGTCGAGGACTTTCACATCACTGAGGATGAGAGCAAAATCTCCGTTTACGCCGGTATGGTGACCTCCGCCTTCACCCTCGCCGAGTTTTCAACCGGCGTCATGTGGGGGAGGCTCAGCGACAAGGTCGGTCGCAAGCCTGTTCTGTTGATGGGCCTCTTTGGCACCGCCATCAGCTCTCTGGTTTTCGGATTCGCCCCGAACCTGCCCGTTGCCCTTTTCGCGCGGGCACTCGGCGGTCTTTTGAATGGGTATGGTGCCCCGGTCGAACCCGTGGTGAAGGTTGCACGATGCTGACTTGAGTTGGGAAAAAAACAGCAACATTGGTGTGCTGCAGACCACCGTCGCAGAGTTGGTCACGGTCAAGGAGCACCAGCGTACGTTCGGGTCCCTTCCCCGGTTACAGATGAGAGACTAACGGACCCCTCATTAGCCCGCGCATACACCATCATGCCTCTAGTTTGGTGCCTTGGGTAAGTTAGGTTTGCGACGGGCGTGGTCCATTCGCCTGACTCGTTAAAGTTCATTGGTCAATGTCTCTGACAGTTAGTAGCTCCATTGCCGGTCCATTCATTGGTGGCGCACTCGCCAGGCCTGTTGTCAACTACCCTTGGCTGTTCGACGCCGGCACCATCTGGGACCGATACCCCTACCTCCTGCCCAACCTGTTCAGCGCCGCCACCGTCTTCTGTGGTGTCGTCATTGGCCTCCTCTTCCTGGAAGAGACCCACGCCGAGTGTAAGAAGAGAAGAGATCCGGGTGTTGAATTGGGGAGGCGCATCTTGTCATGGGTGTCTACCAAGAGCTGCCAGATTCCGGCTCGCAAGGCAGAGAAGCAGGCTTTGCTCGACGACGACGAGCTCCCCGGTTACCGCACGACAGAGAACTCGCCTCAGCTCGTTGGCTCTAACTCGGCGATCCCCGAGCCTACGGAAACCCTGGATCTGAGCGACGCCGCAAACAGCGACGAGGTCAACGAGCAGCCGAAAAAGATCTTCACCAGGCCCGTCATCCTGAACATCATCTCCTACGGCATCCTGGCCTTGTAAGTGTTTTGTCCGTCTTTTTTTTGTAGGCCCGCGAATCGCTGACCTCCCCCCGCAGCCATACCATGACGTTCGACCAGTTGTTCCCCGTCTTCCTAAGCACCAAGCCTGACGAGCACCCGGACACCCATCTTCCTTTCAAGTTCGTCGGCGGCTTTTCCATGGAGACGGGCCCCATCGGTGTTATCCTCGCCGTTCAGGGCGTCTACTCGATGATCTCCACGGTTTTCATCTTCCCGTGGGTGACCCGACGCCTTGGGCCCCTGCGCCTCTTCAGAATGCTAGCCATCTCGTACTTCATGCTGTACTTGACAACCCCTTACCTGGCCCTCCTGCCCGAGAACTTGAGAATGGTCGGCGTCTACTTCATGGTCGTTTGGAAGTGCACTTTCTCAACCATGGCCTACCCCAGCAACGCGATTCTGCTCACCAATTCGGCGCCAAGCCTCATGTCCCTCGGAACGATCAACGGTGTCGCGGCCTCCACGGCAAGCTTGTGCCGGGCTTTTGGACCGACAATTTCGGGCTTCATCTATTCACTCGGCATCCAAACCGGCTATTCGGGTCTGGCATGGTGGACCAGCGGTGTCATCACCATCGTTGGTGCCTTCCTCAGCATGCATCTCACCGAGCCTCGCGGCCGGTTGGACGAGCCTGTAAAGGACATCGAGACTGCCGTCGAACCATCTGAGGCTGAGGGTCTCTTGGTTTCCATGGACGGCGAGGACGAGTTTGAAATCGAGGCCGGCCCAAGCCGCAGACCGTGATCAACATAAGGCCACGGTCTTTACGTCCTACTACCAAAATGTGGCTCACATGCTCACTGCGGAGTTTTAACGACAGAAAGAAGAAACAACGAAAAAAAGGCTTTCATCATTTAGCAATCGGCGTTTTCATCCTACGGCGTTCAATATTGACAAGGGACGACCAAGATATAGACTATCGCTCACGGGACATGACGGGATCGGACAAAAATACTGTTTTTTTTCGGTATCACGATTTAATTCGGACAGGGCCTTGGAGAGAGCATGCGTGGCATATTCTCGACGATCTGTCACCTCATTTATTTCACCATTTTCATCAGCGGGCTGCATGACGGATATTGGCTTCTTCTTCGATTCATTACATCTTGTAGGGGGTGTATTTTGTAGCTGGTGTCTGGAGACACTCGGCTATGCTCATGTTTTTCTTTTCGTTTCCTTTTTTTCTTTTTCAGTTGCTACACCGGCCAATGGAGTTGGAGATACCATGGAAGCCCAAGGGACACCCGACAATGGAAAGAGAACTAGGAATTCGGAAATTGGGGGAGGCGCAACAGCGTGAAAAGCGGAATGGCATTTTTTTATGTGAGGGAATATCATTAGGAACCGGCCAGGGCCTCACATCAACATACCGAGGAAAGAGGGGAGACAAGCGGGATGGCGATTGGGACACGGGATACCTTGTAGGGGGAACTACGGATTTGTTGCATACGACTTTTTCAAGTCCCAGGGGTGTGATTATTATTATTCGCGTTGTTTGCTTTAGGATTATTAGGAAATTGGCAGAACAAATTCCTTGCTTGATAACCATGGAGGATACACAACTTCCATGCAAAAAGAAGACCTGTCCCACTGCCAGAGATGAGACTCGGGAGAAGTGAAACTTTGTTGATGACTGAGACAGGTTCCTCAATGCTCACGACGATGCCAAGAACCGGGCTGCTGTGGGTGAGGCGGTGCCAAAAGGGGGGATGACGTGTGTGTGTGTGTCTCTCTCTCTCTCTCTCTCTCTCTCTGTATGTGTGCGCGCGCGTTTCGTGTCCATTCTTCGGCACGTGGAAGCAACGTTCGACGACGTGCAGGGGTGGCGGGGAACAGACGATGCGCGAGGAAGGTACGAATGCCTATTCGTAGGTACGATGTACACTGCCAGAGAGAAATCCGGGGTAGAGTCGGTTTCAAATGGTTACAGGGGGTGGGGGAGAAGGGTTCTATTTATTCGTACGTGGCTTTCGACCGGCTGACGCTCCCGAGCGGTTCTCTGGTGGGCAGGGAGGGTTTCTGGTGGTGAAGGGAGTTTGGTTCATCCAGTTGGTGGGTGGGTTTGGCACACTACCAGGGGGGGTGAAGGAGGGAGGGGAGGAGAAAACACCAGCCCCTTGGGTTGGGTTGGGTTGGGTTGTGTTGGGCTGGATTGGGTTGGGAGGGGGGGGGTGGCGGTCGCGGTACCGTGGTAACGTGGATGAAAGCCCAAGAGTGGGTTTCGTTCGATGGCAATGCCGTTTTGATATAGTGGTATTCGGGGGCGCATTATATAGGGCGGGGTGTGGACGGGCTCGGATCGTGGATGTCGGGCGTCCCGAACGTCGCTTATGGGTAACAGGTAAGCAACGGCCCGGCGAGCAGATGAATTGGAGCAGGGGGCCGGCCGGTGTGTCCCGAATTTCGGGGGGGGGGGGGGGGGGGGGGGAGGGGCATGGCTTCGGAAGGTCTCCGTCTGGGCCATCTCATGCCAGATGGCGGCGGCTACGCTTCTATTCGTATTTGCAGTTACGGATACGGCACCCCGGCCGATAGAGCGGGAGGGAACAACGCCTGTTGAGCAGTGTCAGCACCTCCTGGCCGGCACCGCCGGAGTGGGTTCGTCTACGGCCCTTCGCCGGTGGACGGCGACTTGGTCCGGGGCTTGCACTCGGGTCGATCGCTCCTACACCTACCTACCTACCTACTAACTAATAACACGCTAGTTTTATTCTTCTCCCATCTCACCTTGGAAACCTAGAAAATCTTCAACAATATGTAGTTTTTGGCCAACAGACCCTTTCATGCTAGCACAGCTGTGTTTGATTATTAAATGCGGACATGATAGGCTTCTGGAATACAAGCATTGTTGGTGCTTGGGCGATGATGTAGCCGAGACCGATGCCGTTACTGATTTGGTATAGACACGTAAAGCGTGGGCTCGAACCGCTCAGCTAGAAAACGTTGGAAGGGGTGGGGGGGAGGGGGGGGGGGGGGGGGGTCGTCATTGGTAATGATGCCAACCGACATCAACACTGGAGGAATCGGATAACAGCGAGCGGTAACTTGGGTTGGGAAAACAACCCCATCCTCCGTTGGTCTACCCGGTCGTGTTCTAAGCAACCTGCCTCTGCTTCGGCCGGGCGGGGGCGATGGGATGTGAGCTGCAACTGAGGTGCCTTGGAGGGAAGAACAATGTCCTTCTCGGGCGAGGTTGAGGGCGGATCGTCCCAGGAGGACGGCGAATCAATCGGAAACATGCAAGTACAAAGATCGGATCTAATTAGCACGTCCACCGCAACGCTAACATCAGGGGACGGGTCTACTCTACTGTCCTTATTCGGGAAAAGGTGTGCGGTGCCGTAAAAAAAAAAAGGGGGGGGGTTCCGGGTTCATCACATACCTACCCAGATAAGAGTGTCGCGTTTGTGTGTCTCGAACCCGGGCACGCAGCCTATGCAAGACGTCGAAGTCGACGCTCGTAAAATGCATGCCAATCAATCAAGCAGGGCCGCCGGCGACAGGTCGTCGCGCCTTAGCTCCAGGGTCCAGGTGCGTCAACTGATACCCGGCGGCCATCACACCAAGTGGAGGGGGCAGCGCCAGAGGGTCCAAGGCCGACGACGTCTGCGGCGTGAGACGGGAGCCAGTGGTAGCTTCCAAACTCGAGATGGGGAACAGGACAAGAGGGGTTTGGGATTGGATTCGAGGTTATATCCGAATGCCATTGGGTTGTCCGATAGTGATTGCCTTGCCCATCTCTTCCGGTAGCCTTTTTTGGCCGTCGGGGAAGCGAAAGTCTCTACCTAGTTGTCTGTCATCTCTCATGTGTTCCATGCGCCGCCACCCTCCCACTTTCCGTCACAGGCGCCTCTTCCGATTCCTTATCGGCCGGTAAAGATATTTGCCTGCATTGACATGGAAAAAATAAAAATAAGAATACTATCGTAGCCAGCAGATTGGTCACCCGTCAATCAACGCGCCCGCTCCGTCCCCGAACCTTCAGTCACTCGCTATTTTCTTCGCTTCTCGCCCGCAGCCCGCAGCCCCAGCTCAACGTCGTCCTTTGTGCGAGTTCAAGGCGCCGCCGCCGTTGGTGTCCATTTTCTCTTTCAACCCAGCCTTGGCCGCTCAGGCGACAGCTACCGGGCCGGCTCCCTCTTGTTCCCGTCCGTCACCTTCCCATTGCCGTATGCGTGTTCCTCCTTCGCCTCGACTCGACATGCGCAATCCTGTCCTAGACCTCGGTCAGGTCCTCAACTCCCACAGAGATCCCAGTTAAACGTGCGCCTTTTCCTTGGGTCGTATTGCCTCGAGCGTGCACCTCCCTGGGTGAACCCCCACCAGCTCTTTTGCCCAGACGCCTAGCTACCCTTACCTACCTAGGTGCTTAGCGCGGCGTTAGCAGGGGAAAGACAAAAAGACGTCCTCTTCCTTCCTGCCGTCCGTACCACTGCCGAATGATGTGTGGAGCTGCCGCCGCGCAAGTCGAGATAGCGTCGCAGTAGCCGTGTATTCCCCGGCGCTTTGTATGCCTCATCGAAGCCTTTCCCGCCCTCAGCACCCAGCCCTCCCAATCGCGCCCGCGCACCCTTTCCGCCAGCCGTCGGCTAACAGTAATCGCTTGCCTCGATTTCAAAAGTCTCGCTTCCCGCTCCTACTCCTCATCCGAGTCAGCCTCCCACCGCTCCCTCCGAGCGGAGGCCCAGAAAACCCAATCCGACCACAGACCTCCGTCTCCAACCCCCCCCCTCCCCTTCCCCCAATCGAAAGAACCGGGAAAAAAGCAAACCACGATGCCCGCCCACTCGCCGCCCTCGCCATCCCTCAAGCCCACAAAGCGACCGCGCCAGGACTCCTACGACGCCGACGTATCCCCGCCCGCCTCCGCCGGCATCGATCAGAGCCCGTCCGCTGCCGAACAGAACGATCCGCTCGCCAGCGCCGGCGCAGCTCTGACTGCCGCCGAAAAGGCCGGAGGCAAGGCTGGCCAGAGCAGCAACTTCCGCAACGTGAGCGCCTGCAATCGCTGCCGTCTGCGCAAGAACCGCTGCGACCAGAAGCTGCCGAGTTGCGCGAGCTGCGCAAAGGCCGGCGTTGCATGCGTGGGCTACGACCCCATCACGAAGAGGGAGATCCCCAGAAGGTACGCCGCCGCCGCCGCCTCGGACGGACATGTCCGGCCTGGTGCTTTGCGGAAGCATCGGGCGCTATTGTTGTTGTTGTTATTGTTGTCGTCGTCGTCGACTGGGTTTGCTGACTTGCGCGGTTAAGCTACGTCTTCTATCTAGAAACGCGCGTCGAGCAGCTCGAGGCACTGCTCGCCAGCCACAATGTCCCCTTCCCGCCCGCCGAGAACCTGGAGCCGTGCTCGCGTGTCGGCGCCGACGCCGCAAGATCAACCACAGACGCCGCCCCCTCGGCGCGCTCCGAGAGCATCGACGGATCCGGTCCCGCCAAGAGTAGCGTACACCGTCCCGATCTAGAAAAGGCCAAGAAGGCGGAGCCCGGTGCCACGGCCATGCTCGACATCGTCAGCCCTTCCAAACCAAGATCTCTGGCCTCGGCCTCGGGCGTCTCATTCAACCGCGTCGTCTTCGCCGCTGTGCAATACTCGGTGTCGGATCACAACGGGGCCCAGGACCGGACCGCGGGCAAAGGCCTGCCCATTGGCAGCGGGACGTCGATGCGCGATTCTTTCTTTGGTCTTCACACGAAACCCACGATTTGCCCGGCCGGCTTTCCCGAGAAAGACGTGGGTATGAGGCTCGTGACGCTCTACTTCGAGCACGCGAACCCCCAAATACCCATCCTCCACCGCGGCGAGTTCATGCATATGTTCAACCAGGCGTATGCAAGCCCGGGCGGGCCGCGAGGGTCTCGGGAGCTGTACATGCTGAACATGGTCTTCGCGATAGGCTGCGGCGTGATCGTGGGCGAGCCTGTGAAATCCGAGGGTTCGGGCGCGGGGCCGCGCAATCCTGCAGACGGCAACAATTTTGGCCAAGCCCAGCCGGAGGAGTACCACGCGAGCGCCCTCGTGCATCTCGAGGCATGTCTCGGCAACAGCGGCGGCGGCTTGGAGGTTTTGCAGGCCGTGCTGTTGTTGGCTAATTTTGCGCTTCTGAGGCCGGTGCCTCCCGGCCTTTGGTACGTTGTATTCGGATCCGAGTGACCCTCTGGCGGTGTGTGTGATGTTGACAAGACTTTTCAGGTACATCATCGGCGTAGCTGTGCGTCTAGCTGTCGACTTGGGTCTGCACTACGAGGACGGCAGCGACGTGGAAACAGCAATGCTCGACCCATCTGGCAAGGTGAAGGGGGAAAACGGCGACATGGGCGAGGCGAAGAGCGCCCAGTCGCGCGAACGGGGCAGGCGGCTGTATATCAGGGACATGAGGCGGAGGTTATGGTGGTGCACGTACTCCCTGGACCGCCTGGTGAGCACTTGCGTCGGGAGGCCTTTCGGCATCAGCGACCAGGTCATCACGACCGAGTTCCCCTCGCTGTTGGATGACCAGTACATTGCGCCGACCGGGTTCTCGGAGACGCCTGGTGGTTCGCCCGGGCCGAGCTATAAGCACGTAGCGTATCACTACTTCAAGCTGCGGCTGCTGCAATCCGAGATTCTGCAGGTGCTGCAATATAACCAGACGCAGGTCGTGCGGGCTTCCGGTCAGAACCTGACCAACTCGGATATGCACACCCACCTGCCGTCCCCGTTCCTTGTCAGGTTCGACTCGTTCCGCTCGTGGCGCATCGACATCGACCGCAGACTGTATCAGTGGAAGAACTCGGCGCCGACGCGGGAGGAGACGGGCGTGGCGTTCTCGACAGAGTTCTTGGAGCTCAACTACTGGCAGGCCATCATCATGCTCTACCGCCAGAGCCTGAGCGTGCCCGCCTTGTTCGAGGGCGAGTACAACCCGTCCAACGAGGTGAATAGCCCGACGGCGTTCCAGGCGGAGCTGCGGGAGGACGAAGACAGGATCTATCTAAAGGTGGCCGAAGCCGGGCAGAAGATACTACGCATCTACCGCCAGCTCCATCTGAGCGGGCTGGTCAGCTACACCTATCTTTCGACACACCATCTCTTCATGGCCGGCATTTCATACCTCTACGCCATCTGGCACTCGCCCATCGTCAGAAGCCGACTGGTAAGTGACTCCCCCCCCCAATCTTGGCGAACCGAACGTTGGACGGCTCTGACGCAGCAACGCAACAGACCATGGACGAAGTGGACTTTACAATACTGGCCGCCAAGTCGGTCTTCACGGACTTGATCGACAAGTGCCCGCCTGCCGAGACCTGTCGCGACGCCTTTGACCGGACGGCAAAGGCCACCATCAAGATGGCCAACTCGACCGGCGGCTTCAACTCGGTGCCGCCGCCGCGCAAGATGCGCGAGAACAGGTTCGAATGGAGCTCCGCATCGGGTGACGGGGCACCGGCGCCCGGCGCCGGCAACCCCCGGCGCCGCCAGCAACAACAAGGCCAGCAGAGCAGTTACCAGATGGACCTGACGCTATCCGACACCCTCTCGTCGCCCAGCCTCTCTGTTGCCGGGGACGTGCCTCCGCGGAGCTCGCCGCGCACCGCCGACTTCAACATGATGGCGCCCGGCCAGGGAAGCCCCTCGGAGATCGACCCCGCCTTTGTCGCTTCGCCGCCGGTCCCTCGCCGCCTAGCAGCCGATCGGTCCAGCAGCAGCGGCTCGTTTTTGACTCAGCAGCAGCAGGGAGGGTCATACAGCACGGCCGAGTACCCAGACATCCAGACCATGGATTTCTTTCAGAGCCTGCAGGGCAATCCGAACGGAGAGCTTTGCGGGTCTGGTGACGTGACGACGCCGCAGCTTGACCTGGGGTTCGGGATCAACTGGGACAATGTGCACCACGACTTCAGCAACGGCCAGCAGATGAGCATATTTGACGGATTTTTCTTTGGCAGCCAGCAGCAGCAGCAGCAGCAGCAGCAGCAGCCTCAGCAACAGCCGCCGGACGAGCAGCAAGTTCCTACCGGGAGCGGACACGTGAATTGAAGACCGGGATTGTGAGCCTGCCCAACGACTTTTCAAGACCCCGGGCACTGCTTTCATGCGGGCGCTGGGGGTACATATGAGACATCCGTGGGAGATATCCATATAGACGGGGTTCTATTTCTTTTTATTATTTTATCATTTTAAGAAAACAATACATACGAAGGAACGCGAATGACGACGGCAACAACTAGCCAGGGCTGAGGGTGTGGTTGCGCGAACGAGATCAACTCGGAAACACAGTCAAAGGAGTCCATGGGCTTGACGTTGTGTGAGAGAAGGATTGAAGGCTAGGTGGAACGGTACATACAAACCAAAAACTGGGGTAGAGTGTCAGACCGGGACGCGAAAAAGAAAAAAAGGGGGGTGGCAGCTTTCGAGGCGATTTTCTGTATTGGTATACCCAAAAGAGCGGGGGTGAAAAGTGAAGGACGAGGGCCGAGGGGATGATAATGAATGAGAGTATGCAATGAAAGTGGCATGTGGCGGGCGGGTGGGCGAGCCAGCAAGATGCCCCTCCAGCCCGTTTACTCCTTCACCCTTGGATCGAGGCGATCAATTCTCCTTTGAGCAGAAATGTCTCCCGTGTGTTTTTTCCCCACCCCCAACACCGCGTGTCCGGTGGTGCTGGACGCGGTTAACTACAGCGAGCGAGACCCAGGATGTTGGGCTCCAACCATTGTCGCGAGAGCTCTGGTGACGGGAGGGGGGGGGGGGGGGAACCCTCATAGCTGGGCGAAACCGATCAGCCGCATTCAATGTGAATAACTTCATCGGCCATGATGAGAACAGCCAAGCCCGTCATCGTTTCTTCCAATCGTATTATTTTTGTCATCTGTGCAGACTGTAGAAAAGCTATGCTCATGCCTCTGACCGACCATGTAGTTCAGACACTGGTCGGATAACGATACACTGAACAAACGCGTATGTCTTGGTCGTACCTCATACACGACCAAACACACGACCAAACTACCAGAATCATCAGTATACGTTGACGACGTCCATGCAAGGGTCCATCACGGGGTCTGTTAGTCTCTCTTCACTTCCTGGCTGCTGCCCGTGCCGTTGGTGCTGTTATTCACAGCAAATTGCTGGAAGAGGAAGGTGAGAGGGTAGCCGACGAAGGCACCAACCACGCACAGAACCGTTGCGAACAGGGTCCAGACATGCCAGGCCCAGTAGCCAAAGAAGGGGACGAGGAACTTGAGCCACTCTCCAACTTGGTAGTGGTCCTCCTGGCTTACGATGAACTGGCGCTGGCGGTTGCCGACCGCGTTGGAGTCGCCGTAGCCGCGGGGTAGGAGGTGGCCATTGGCATCGACGGTGCGGGTCTCGAGGCGGAGGACAACAACGAAATCGACTGGCGCCTTGTAGAAGGGCACGAACCACAGGCGGAAATTTTGGCGCATCTTTACGTAGAGGAGGTTGGTCTTTTGGTCTTGGACTGTGGGACGGTCAGTATTGTGCAAGAGGCTTGAACTTGTAAGATGAGCATTCCGACTGCTGCGTACCACTAGACTCGATTTCCATGTCAATGTTGGGGCTCAAAATGCGATACCAGCGGTAGATCATGAGGATCAGCCAGCGCGAGTTGACAGTGAAGAGGAAAGGGATGTGGGTGTTGCCGAAGGACGGAACGTGACAGAAGGGGTGGGTGAAAGCGGCGTCTTCGGCGAAGTTGGAGTAGAGAGCATTCATCTGCTTTTCCGGGGAGCCCTGGACCAGATCCCGGATGACGGTCTTGATCTCCTTCACTGCGGTAGATATGTTAGTGTGATGACGCGAGCTCAGAAAACACCAAGAGGATGAGCGATTGCGGCGTATTGCACTCAGCGATGGGTCAAAGCCACTGATGTGGTGTTGGGCTAGGTGCAGCCACACATCTTGACTGAAGGGATTTGCGACTGGGGCGGCGTGCAGGTGGTGCGCAGGAGTTGTTCCCTTCAGGGGAGCAGACGGCATGCGTACCTGGATGATCCATCTTGCGCCGTGCCAGCTAGAAATCTGTCGTGTCGTCAACAGCAAAGTGCGATCAATGGTATCAGACTGCCAACAACCGCGTCTGTCTGTTGATATCAATCAAGTCAAAAAAAAGGTAGGAAGCCGACGAAGTATCCGCAGTGTTGTTTGTAAATTTGGCGCAGCAGTACTGAGTAAGAGACGATTGTAAGTTGAAAGATGAACCGCCGGGGAGGAGGAGGAAAGCGGAATGTTAAAAGAAAGGGGACCCGGACCGGCTGTCAGCTTTGATGAAATTCGCGGGGGCGAGGAGCTATGGCGTCTCGCAAACAACAGCTTCCGAGGCTACTACCACTTTGAGTAGGGTCGACAATTAAAGTAGGAAAGGAATGAGGGAAAGCGCCTCTAAAGATTACTGATGGGTCATGTGCCTGGGAGGAAGAACCTTCCTTAACTTGATTCCTTTGCGAAGAAAGCTGTGCGAGTTGCCTTCTCCAGGAAACCGAAGCTCGTAGGTGATGTCATTCTGAAACTATTTTGGAGCCTGGCGTGCGTTCATTTGTCCCCTCTAAAACACCGTCTGGGGAAAGCATGTGAAATGTGCCTCCCGCCTTGTTATTGGCCAATCCCACCGGTACCCACTTGCTCGTTGCTGTTTGGCTTGGGTTGAACATGACAGGAAACAGGAAAGCTTTCTTCCTTTCTGGGCCGTCAATGAGGTCGTCGATCGGTTACATTCCTCCTGCTACCTAGGTAGCTTTGTATTCTTTTCGATATGGTATTAAGCGCACGCGCAGCTTGGTGGTAAATGGCTACTGCCCCTTCTAATTTCTCCGCAAAAGGCTCTCGAGTACGGATACTCCGTATTAAAACGCGAATTCGACAAGAGCACGAAACCTGGCCTGCAGTGGGTGTATCCATCCTTGCCGCTCAGACGCAATACCCCTCACAGCTTCACTGGACACTCGGTCGTTGCCCTACCCGTTTTTTGACTGTTCTGATCCAGCCATCTCAAGAGACGCCAGCAAAGCCGACCGAGCGGCAACCCTTTCGTGAGCACCAGCTACCGAGGCTGCACGTCAGAAGGCGTCGTTGCGCGACCCCATTCTGATCATGGGATCTCTGCATCAGCCGTATTCGGGAAACACTCGAGACCGAAATTCTGGGGTAACGGCATGTAGAGCTTCGTATTGAAACCGAACACGTCCTCCCGCCATCCCTCCCGCTATTTACATGGACAGGCAGGGGAACGACCCTCCAATCTTCCATCCCATCTTTCCCATCCGCCTTTGACGTACAACCACCCGTGCCACGTTATATCGGGAATTCGTACAGTGTTTGCCTATCGCCTTTCCAGAGGCATTGCACCTGCGGCTCTTCAAGAGGACGCACCAACATGTGCCACGAGCCTGATACATTACAATATGACCTCGGCAGTAAAGCCGTGTCTCTGAAAAAAAGAAGAAGATGAAGAAGAAAAAATGAAAAGGAGACAAGGTCGATCCAGGTATACTCGCGCCAACTTCAGTAATCCCGACTCCGCCGCCGGCTCTCGCCTCGGTGACTGTGCCGCCGCGAGCTACTGTGCCGCCGCCGCCTCCTCTCCGGTGTGTGCTCCTCAATCACAACCACCTCGTCCTCCTCGTCATCAGTCATGACCGTTGGGGGCGGCCGGCTGGCTCTGCGCTCGTGCATCATCCGCGGCGCAGCTTCGACGATGACCGGGCCCGGCGGCCTGCTGATGCTATCCCTCTCCCGGACCCTCACTTCCTCCGTCGCAATCACTCTGGCGCGGGGGCTGCGGTGTTTGTGGTGGCGATGACGGCTCTTGGAGCGCCGTGCAGAGACGGCGGAGGCTGTACCAGTGTACACAGACGAGGATGAGTTGTCGACCGGCCGGCCGAAGTTTAGGCACGTGTATATCATCCACAAAACGAGCAGGAAGCCGGCGACGGCGCCGAGGGTGATGCCGACTATCGCGCCGGAGGTGAGATTAGAGTAACCGCCGTAAGTGGCCGGGACCACGACGACGCCGTTGGTGGTTTGACGATGGATGACAGGCATCCTGTGCCCGGTCGTGCTGCGCTTCGGGAATGACGTAGGCAGGCTGCACAAGGGTGTGGCGGCGCGTCGCAAAGCAAGCGCTTGCGGAGAAGGGCGCGATGTCGGCTTCGAAGGCCGAACGGTAAGACTGTCTCGCTCGCACAGACTGTCGCAAAGGTCGTTGTATATACTGTACAGCGAGGACAGGCGGCTGTATGTCGTGATGTACGCGGGGGATGTTGAATGAAAGCACGGGCTGGCGAGTGCGGTCGTGCTGCGCCGTGCGCCTCGGTATTCTGGTTAAATCCCGATGGGCGTGACGTTGCAGTGTTGCAAGGCCTGAGACGGAAACCGGGGCTCGAGATTTTGATGCCGCCGAGGTCTATCAGTGCCGTAGATGATGGCGCGAATGCTCGGACCAAGAACAGCACGCGTGCGTGCTGGCAGGGTCACCAAGCGATGCGATGCGGGCGGGCCAATATGGGATGAAGGCAAGTGTCCACTGTTGTTCGGCTGCGCGAGAAGAGGCGGGAGAAAGAGAGGGATGGAAGGAAATGGATGGATGACGGGATGAGTGAGACTACCTAGGAAGGCGGGATGGTGACTTGCGATTGGAGCGCTGCGCTCGCTATTGGCTGCATCTGCACAACACCCAGAAACTCACACTCGCATTTGCACTCGTCCCTGTCTATCCGTACTCGTCCGCTAGTGTAAGGTCTTACTCAGCAGACTCGTCGGGACCCCTCGAGAGTCTACACCTAAATCTTGAATCTGCCCCTACTTTGAATATTAATAAAGACTTAACTAGCTATATCTAAGTAACTAGTATTAGTAATAAGTAAAGAAATATATAATAAAATATCTTAAGTTAAGTTTTAAAGTTTATATTAAGCTTTTAGTAGTATACTAATATAAAGATTTTATAAAGATTTTATTTATAATATTTTATTAGTATTTTTTTAAGAATCTAAAAGCTATTTTCTTAGTAAATCTCTATTAGTTTCTAAGGTTATTATAAGATTATATACTTATAAATAATAAAAATAAAATCTTAGTTTTAAGTATTATAGGATATTATATCTTAAAATATATTTAAAATAAAGTTTATATATATAGTATATATAATTGACACAGCCCTCCTGGCAGCCGTTCCGGATCTGACAGGGCAAATGGGCTGTGGGAGCTGCTGACCTAGAAGGGCGGCAGCGACGTGAAGAGACGCGGCGAAAGAGCAGAGTTAGACGAGCAAAGCGATGAACGACGAGGCGAATAAGCAGGCGATGAACAAATGACACAAGCAATAGCAAAACGTAGGTATAACAAGGTTAATTCTAGAGAACTTGGCCCTTGAGCAAAGATACCCAAGGGTGCCGTATATATACTCCTCTGGGAGGTGGATCTCCCAGTGGGTATCTACGGTGTTGTCTATCTATGCTTGTGACATGACCCCCTCCACACGAAAATCTTATTCCCTTGTATCCTTCAGCATGTATATAACCCTTGCTTGACGAAGAAGAACCCTCTTGCCGCGTTGTTTTTAACGAAACAACACGTACCACGTTGCCGAGGATAGTGTGCATCTAGCTGGTCGCGGCGGTGAAGGTCTAACCGCGGCGGGGCGTAAAAGGGTTGGCGGTCTTGGGGCGCTTCGCCAGAGGGCTGGCAGCGTCAGCGGGGGCAGCGCGCTTGCCGGTCTGGGCCTCGGTCAGCTCGCGAACCTGCTCGCGGAGGGCGCGGACTTCGTCGACAAGCTGCTGGTGTTCGTTGGCCTTGAACTCGGCGACGACCTCCTCCGCAGTCTTCCTCTCGTAAAGGGCGTCGACGTCGACCTCGTGACGGTGCGAATTGGCTTCGAGGGCAACAATTCGGTCGCCGGCAGCAATCATCTGCTCATCGCGGATGGCGAAATTCTCCTCCAGCTGGCTGACCTTAGGCTCGAGTTCGCTAACCTTGGCTGCGGCATGGCCGATAAGGTTGTTGTTGTTCTTGACGAGCGCCTTGTTATCCTGAATGATCTGGCGTCCTCGATCAGCCGCGGCCTCCATGTCCAGAATACGGTCGTTGAGCTGAACGATTTGGCGGTGCTGGGTGTGCGGCAGGTTGGTGTACTTTATCTCTGGGATAGAGATAAGATCAAGGCGCTGGATCTTGAGCAGCACGCCGGTAACAGTACTGTTGACGTGACCCTCCGGATGGAGGTAGACGCTTCCAATGAGGGCGGCACGGGAGGGAAGAAGGTGGGAATACACGTTATTCTTCACGAAAGCGCTGTAGACGTTGTGGATGGGCGTGGTGATCTCCCGGCGGAAGTTTGCGTCCGAAGAAAGCGAGGTACGCGTGGTAACCTTGGCGCGAGCCTTGTAAAACTTCTCGATCCAGAGGCGAGTCTCGCGGTATAACTCGCGGTCGGTGGAGTCTGCGAAGTCCTTCTCCAGTCGACGCAGAGCCGTCTCCTGGGTTGGAATACCCCTTGGGGCCTTGGGGGCGGAGGCCTTGCCCTTGGCAGGTGTAGGCTTCGGTTCCTCCTCCTCACCGTCATCCTCGTCCTCGTCGTCGCTGAGGTTAGAGCAGCTGGAGATGGGAGAGGGCGGCTCGCCGGTGCTGTACTTGGCGCGCTGTTTGACAATGAAATCGTCGAACTCAATGCGCTTCTTGCCATCCTTGTCAGCCTTGAGCCAGAGCTCGCGCAAAGTGATCTTCTCATTGTTGATTTTGACGGCCTTGCGGTGTTCGACGTAGTCATTCTTGTCGCCTCCAAATTCCGACGGGGGTTCAGTGACATCGTCGTCGTCAATGTCGGGCCAATCCTTCTCGTCGATCCATTTGGTGATCGCGTCGTTGCCCTGCTCGCGGGGCTGTTGCTCGGTGTGCTCGACAGTCTCCGCGGCGGCAGCATCGTCCTGGCTGGGAGGGTTGATAGGCGTGAAGCCCTGAGCCTGACCTCCCTGCTGCTGGACAGCCCCGTTGTTGAAGTCCGCGACGGGACGGAGACGCTCCTCGTCGGTGTCCATCACGTCGATGTGCTGGTCAAAATCGTAGTTGTTGAAGTCCTCAATGCCGTCGTTGAGGGGGTCGTCTCGAAAGTCAGACATACCCCGGTCGTGAGAGAATCTGGGCGGGTTTCTCGGGTTTCTGATAACGGAGTCGACGTGCGGATGCCGCCGATACTGAAAAGAAGTGGGAATTGAGAAAGGAAAAGAAGTGTCTACCGTCAATGGGCGTATTGACCACATAAGTCACTGCGTAACCGTTGTAGTCGGCGAGAATGAAGGGAAAAGGGATAGTTGTATAGTGACAAGGGAAGAAAGTTGTGTTGTTGTGGGTGAGAAGAAGGGTTGTGTTGTGACGCGAGGAAAACAGGTGGATGAGTTGTAGGTGAAAGTGAGGGAAGGAGCGAAAATATTTAGGCGTAACGCGCCCTTCCGCGACAGAACAACCTCCTCCTCGAGAACAAACACCCTACAATGGATGTGCTGTAGTTAGATAAAAGAAAAATAAAAGAAAGAGTATTTGCTATGAAGGGCGTTGTTGAAAGGCCTATGGGTTGCTGTTTTCGGGAGACTGGTATTTACGCTTTGGTTTCGTGTAACAACCCGGCGAACTTGTGTTGCGGCACCGCTGTGCCCTTCTGGCGTTTCTTTGTGTACACCGAGGTCCAGTCAATAGGGCTTTTAGTATCGTAGTCTTTCACTATCTGACTGGCGTTTGGCTCGAGGTGCTCGCGTGGTTCCCAAGTGTTTGAAGCTGGTGAGTATCCCTTCCACTTGACGAGGTACTCAACTGAAGGTCGCTTCTTTCTCCAGGTGATTCGTCGATCCACGAGTCTTTCAACCTCGTACTCAACTGCGCCGTCAACCTCGACGGGCTCCGGGGGTGTTTCTTCGCGGTCAAAGGGATCCTTTCCTTGCGCGGTCTTCCACAACTGGGTAGTAGATACGACCGGGTGTACTCTCCAGCTCTGTGGCAAATCAATCTCACATGCCCCTGGGCCAACTACTCTCTTAACAAAGAAAGGTCCAGCGCGTTGCGGTGACCATTTCTTCTTGGGTTTGCCGGGCAGAGAGTAGCCTTTACCCAGCCGAAGGTAGACTTTATCTCCCACAGAGAATTTCACGTCACGATGCTTGGCGTCATATCGCTGTTTCCGCATAACGCCTGCTGCGTCTATGAGGGCTAGCGCTTCGGCCTGGTACGTCTGTCGGAGGACGTCTAGCGATTCCGTGGGCATATCGTCGGTACTGACGTGCTCTAACACCGTCCGCGGGCGAAAACCAAGCACCACTTCGTTTGGGGACCGGCCGATAGTGACCGCCAGCGAGTTGTTGAGGGAGTGTTGCAGCGATGGGATCATATCCGTCCATGGTATCTCGGGGTCCGTATACGTGTGAAAACGAACAGCGATCTCAACCGTTTGATTGGTTCGTTCGCTCTGACCGTCGGTCTGAGGGTGATACGCGGTTGAGATGAGTAACCTCACCTTGAGGGCGTTGAAAATTGCTCCCCAGACGTCGGAAACGAACTTCGGGTCCCGGTCGCTAATAATCTCCTTCGGCAGACCCCAGTCGCACATCATGAGGGTCCGTAACAATACTCGAGCCCAGTGATGGGCCTTGTATGTGGTGTGGCCGGGTATCAGCAAGACCTTCTTGCTGAACTTACACGTCACGGTACAGAGGCAATTAAGCGCGGGGAAATCGGGTAACGCCCAAAAGCTGTTGCTGCTGCTAACTTCGGGCATATCGGTGATGAAGTCCATAGAGATCGTGTGAAACGGGATCCCTGGCGTTACGATAGGTTGCAGAGATCCAACCGCCTTCTGTCTGTCTGTCTGGTTTTCGCGGCACGCCGGGCAATGAGCGACATACTGGCGGACTAACCCTTTCTTCCCGCGAATGTGTATACCGCGTAATTCTGCCAGCATTCGGTCAACCCCAAAGTGGAACTTCGAGTCGTGAGCGAGCTCAAAGACCTTCTTGTACGCTGGTCGGGGTAGATAGAGTCGGCGGGTGCCGTCGGAGCTGACGTGATATAGGAGTCCGCGATCGTCGATTTCCCATGGGAGAATTGGTTCGCGGGGCCTTCGGTCTTTTTGACGCGGTTGTCGTTGAGATTCTCTGGCTATGTCCGGAGTAATAAACTTCTGACCAGAAGACAACATGCGCTGAACGTGGTCTCGAAGCGCCTTCGTCCGTTTGTCCGCGAGTATCCTTTTACGATATCCTGCGCGAAGGCGTCGCTAATCTGCACTATGGTCGCGGTGGCCTTCCCCGCGGCGGGACTTCGTCGTCCGCATGCCACGCAACTGTCTCAATATTTGCCTCAACCTCGTCTTCACTGTTGATGTCCGCCAACTCATCTTTGAGGGGAAAATACTCGGCGAGGTCGGGCCTTGTCGCTGGCAAGCGGGATAGAGCATCGGGGACCACGTTAAGTTTCCCGGAACGTGGAAAATCTTAAGCCGAAATTGGACAGGTAGTTAGCGGCGTTTGCCAACTTAAGATTGGCCTTGGCGAGATCCATGGTTCGTAGCGACGTATGGGTGATGATGGCTTTTGTGGCGGCGTGGTCTGTGAGAATATTGACTTCGTGACGGTTAGACTGGACGAGCTTGCGGAGCTTTTTTACGGCCCAGACGACCGCAGCCACTTCTGCCTCAGTGGCGCCATAGCGTTTCTCTACTGACGTGGTAGAGCGGGATAAGAAAAGTATTGGCTTAACGTGCTCCTTGGGTATATCGATGCCGGGTATCTGCTCGCCGTCCCAGTCACAGTCAAGCTGAAAGACCATTAACCCAAATCCCGTGATGCAGGCGTCGATTTTAAAGAAGAGGGGTTTCTCGGGGTCATGGTGATGCCTGACGACCTGTTCGCAGAGTTTCTCTTGGAGGGAACGCCATGCGTCGAGTTCTTCTGGCGTTGGTTCGAAACTCTCCTTTGCTACCACCTTAGCACGGGTTTGTCGTGATGCCCCGGGTTTCAACACTTGCTTGTCGCGTAGCTGGGCCACTAGACGGGTCTTGCGGTCCGTCAGCGGCTGGGCGATTACGTCAAACCAGGGTAATCCGGCGCGTAACCAACCGCCCATACCGAGATACATTTCGAGGTCGCGGAGGCTACGAGGGAAAGTGAGGCGTTGAAAGGCGCGAATGCGATCGTCTGTTTTGCGTACTCCTTCGCCGTCAACGACCCAGCCGAGAAGTTTCACCGAGGGGAAGCCCACAAACGACTTTGTCGCGTTAATGTGGATTCGGTGCTTATCGAGGATCTCGAGGACCGTTTCAAGGTGCTGGAGGTGCTCCTCGTCTGAGTCGCTAAAGATGACGATGTCGTCGATATACGCCCGTACAAAGTGCCGGTACGGGAAGAACAGTCGGTCCATAAAGCGCTGGGCGTACGCTGGCGCGTTCTTAAAACCCATAAGGACCACGTTAGAGTATTCGAGTCCTCGCGGACTAATCATAACCATGCGGTCGCGGTGGGGGGGATACACGCCAAGCTGGTGAAAGAACCCTGACGCGTCGAACATCGTCATCCTCTTCTTGCCTCTTAGACTACCGATAATGTCGTCTTGGTCTGGCAAAGGGTACACGTCTGGTGACGCTGCCTTGTTGAGGGGCCTCATGTCGACCACTACGCGCCCGCGGTACTTTGTCCCGTCCTCCTTGTGTTTCCACACGACGAAAACAGGGCAAGCAATTGGCGCTGGGCGCTGCTGCCAACCGATTTTCCCATTCTTGTGCTGTTCCTCGTGCTGGTTGTCAAGGACCTCTCTGTCTTCGAGTCCAAGTGGATAGACGCGGATATTGTGTTTCTGATTTTGCCATCCGTCGAGTAGGTCGATACGCATCTTGTCCTCGTCCGGTATTGGAATCATGCCGCGGTTGTGATAGATGTCGTATTTGTCGAGCAGAGCCTGTAGTTTCACGGCGTATTCGGGATTGTCCGCGCAAATCTCTACCCCGTGGCGATTCTTAATAGTTGGGTAGGAATCCGGCTTGGATATGCCGTAACTCGGCACGTCTCTGGGCGCGGCTTCTGGGTCTTGACCGTTATCCTCCTCGGCCTGAAAGGCGGCATCCTCGGTCGCAACGACGTGATTCACCACTTCCTCTGATAGGTCAAAGAGGCTGTTGCCACCGGTCCGGGCTATTCGCTCTAGCTGGTCCTCGGTGATGGCCATCATCGCGTCGTCCGCGTGCGAGGGTGCGATTCGCGCGACCTTGGTGCCCTTTTTGATTGTAACGGGGAAGTTCGTCGGGTTAAAAACTGGCACCAGTTTCTCTGACCTGTGATCGATGAGTCCGTCCAGCACGTACGCGTGTTCGGAAAACATTCTCTGTGGCAAGGGTTTCCCATCGTCGGTGACCCTTTCGGGCAAATCGATAAAGTTAACGGGAATCCTGTGAATCTTGCCCGGAGGAATGATGGCGGTGTGCTGGGCGGTGACCTTGCGCAAGACTGGAAAGCGATTTTCGATCGAGGCTGGCACTGAGATATTATGTGCCGACTTGAAAAGGATAGACCTCTTGTTAAAGTCCACCACGAGACCGTGGTCGTCACAAAAGGGTGTGCCTAGAAGCAATCCTGCTGGCAACCGGTCGACTACTCCCGCAGTAACCGTGGTATGCATCTTGATGGGGATGTCTTTTACTGTGCCGGCCACGTAGAAATCGAAAGTAACCTCCTCTGTCATTGAGAAAGACGAGCCGACTGCGCTAACACTACGCGGCTCTATGGGTGAAAAGCGCGGATTTTTAGCGAATCTGGTAACCCAGTCTCTCTCAGCGAGGAGTATAGAGGCGCCTGTATCTACGCAGACCATTGCGTCTGCGGAGTTTTCATCGGCGCGGATACGTATCTTAAGATATGTACGCTTGCGGCGATTCTTTTTCTTGTCATGCTTAACTACCGCCTCGATAACCTCCTCCGGCTGAAAGGTGAAGTTTGCTGTCTCCGTGGGTGGAGAGGAGACAGCTGGGGGATCGGTCTCAGCTGGGCATTCTTCACTCGTGGTTCTGTCAAGCAGCGTCACGGCAGGCTCGTTCGAATGCGCGGCCTGAGCGAGGTACTCCTCAACCTCGTCCCAGCGAGGTGTGTATTCCTCTACAGGAGGTGGGGGAGGCGCACAAGAGACTGACTCTTGGTGAGGCATGGTAGGCGTAGGGTTTAGGATAAAGTTTACAGTGTCCCCTGGCTCTACGTTGACCTCGTTGGTGTCCTCGAGAACGTACCCCACGTCCACGAGACTATCGATAACGAAATGGACATTCGGCTCATCCTCCCAGACCACATGGACGTCTTCCTTGCCATCCGGACGTCGGCGAGTAAATCTCGCGTTGCGTCTCCATCCTTTGCCCCGTGAATTTGTTGGCCATGGCCGTCGATCCCTCGACTTACGGAAAGAGTCGTCCACGCGAGAGTAATCTCGCTGGTTGTGGCGAAAATTGCTCTGTCTGCCACCGCGGCCTCCTGCTGTGAAATCCTGACGGGCGCGCTGGTTACGCCAATTAGGGTTTCCCCAGTAGGCGGAGTCGCTGCCCGTGGAGGACGTGTTAGTCCCCGTTGGGCCGTTGTCACTGTAGAAGACATCACTGGAGGGCGCGGGCTCTGTCGCGGGGGCAGGATGAGGGGCTACGGTCCATGGGTCTGAAGGGGGGCCTGCCGGCACGCCCCTCCAGTCCATGGAGTGAGGGCATTCTGGGGAATATTGGGGTCATTTACCCAGTACGCGGCTGACGGCAGCTGTGAGACCGGGTAATCCAGCTGGGGGTAGATGTTGTTCACGTGGTTCTGCCTTGGGATGTGAGCAGCGTCTCGCAGCGCCTTACGGCGCTCCTCCGCTAGGGTGATGAAGGAGTCCAAGGAGTCAGTTTCTCGGGGCTCGTGGAGAAATTGACGGAGCTGCGGGGCAAGGTTGTTATAAAAGCGCGTAAGCCACTGGCGGGCTGTCCTATCTCCCCAGGCGCGGGAGTGCTTGAAGCAGTCCTGAGCGAATGCGCGGATGTCTGCCTGCCCGACGACCTTATCCATAGAGAAGTGATTCTCTCGAAACCACTTTTCTGCCTCTGCTAACGTTGGCCCAAAACGCTGTCGAAAGCGCTCCGCCGTAGTGCTCCAGTTCTTCGAGACTAATATCTGGCGGTCTTGTTCAGTGAGGTGAAAGTCCCACCAGTTTCGGGCACTTCCGCGAAGGTACTGGGATAAACTCTTTAGGACGATGGCCTGCGCGTTGCCGCTGTAAAGCAGCGCGTCTATCGTACCAATCCAAAGGTCGACATCACGGTAATACGTTGCGTGGTGGTCGTGAAAGATGGGATCACTGCCGTACTTTTTCACGTCCGCATTTGGCCAGAAGATGCCGACTGAGGGTATTGGGGTGGAGTACAGCGCTGGGGGGGCGTTGCTACCCTGGCGAGGGGCGTTCTGTTGCAACGCAGCCATAATTGCCGAAACAAATTGCGAGGCCATTCCTTCGAAGGTCGTCGCCGGGGCTGCCGGCGGGGAAGGCGATTGGTAGAGGTGTGTTGCAGCCGGTGACGAACCCGCTGACGGGGTTGGATGACCCGTCCACGTCGTTGGGTTCGTCGAAGGGGCGGGCGCTACCTGCGCGCCTTGTTGGGCATGTCGGATCGTCCTATCCGAAGGAGTGTTATCTGTGAGCTGTGGCCCCTGTGGATGGGAAATTGGCGGTGTGGTCGCTGGTTGTCCCACTGAGGGGGGAGAATACGCCGTCGCAGACGTAGCTAGCTGAGGCCCTGTTTGAGGATGCAGGGGTCGCTGCGCGGCGGGCTGGAGTATTTGCGCGGGTGGGTCGGGCGTCTCCACGCCTTTTCCTTTCGATGAGATTCCTCCGTATTCCATCGACGGGTCCGCCGAAGGGCCAGCGGTGACCGTGTCACCTCTCTGATAACTCATGGTCGAGGAGTGAGGACGCTGGGCGCGCGGTTTCTGTGGTGGGTCGGGCTGCGCTGCCTCGGGGTCTCTTGGCGGTGTAGACGGGGTGTTTGACGATTGGGAGGTCTGCGAATTTGTTCGCGAGAGGGGTATGGGGTCGTTTGGGTCGTCGAGATGAAGTCGCGAGGCAAATTCAGGTATTTGGCGCGCAGCCGCGACGATACGCTTTGCGGTGCTGAGGATGGATTTCCCCCAATGCGGGTCAATCTCTGGGTCTCCGATGATATCGTTCGAGTATTCCCAGTTGTTGTGGGAGAAATAAGGTAAGTCGCCGTCAAATTCAACCGTGCAAAGGAGTCGTAGATCCTTGAAGAAGTGTGATGGTAGTTGCTGAAAGATTGGCAGGTCCGGCGACTGATCAACGAGCGTCTGAAGTCGCCGTAAATCCTTGATTTGGCTAGGCCGGAGCCGTTTTGGCAAGCCCATGGGCTATCTTGCGGCTTGCTCTCTTGTCGGGGTGAACGTGTATCTTCGCCGAGGTCGGGCGAAGAAAAATTTTTCTAGAGGCCGTATCGAGAGGTTGTGCTACCACTTGACACAGCCCTCCTGGCAGCCGTTCCGGATCTGACAGGGCAAATGGGCTGTGGGAGCTGCTGACCTAGAAGGGCGGCAGCGACGTGAAGAGACGCGGCGAAAGAGCAGAGTTAGACGAGCAAAGCGATGAACGACGAGGCGAATAAGCAGGCGATGAACAAATGACACAAGCAATAGCAAAACGTAGGTATAACAAGGTTAATTCTAGAGAACTTGGCCCTTGAGCAAAGATACCCAAGGGTGCCGTATATATACTCCTCTGGGAGGTGGATCTCCCAGTGGGTATCTACGGTGTTGTCTATCTATGCTTGTGACAATAATAATAAATCTTTATTTAAATATATTTCTTAGGTAATAAAATATTTTATATATACTACTTTATAGATTATAATATTCTATAAAATATATAATATTATTTTAAAAATATTTTATATACTTTATCTATAAATAAAACTATATATTTTAGATAAAGTATATTTATATAGTTATATATAAGATATATTAAATAATATTATATATATTACTTATTTAATATAATATTTAATATTAATTTTTAAGATAAGTAATATAAAAACTTAAAATTATAGTTAAATATTATAAAGTTTAAATATTAACTTAAAAATAAATTTATAGTTTAATATTAGTAAAATAACTTAAAAAAAGCTTAAAAACTAAAAAAGATTTACTAGTAAAATCTAAGATTACTAAGCTTTTTCTCTTTAAGGATTCTTAGTTATAAAAGTAGTATTTATAAAAAATAAAATAGTAAATATAATATAAAAAATAAAATAAAATTACTTAAAGATAACTTTATATAAGATCTATTTTTAAGATATATACTTTTTTTATAAAGTATATTAGTTATTTAGTTATTACTAGTTAAGCTGTTTCTAAGATTCAATAGAAAGGGTATATTCAGGATTTAGGTGCACACTCTCACGTAGTCGAGTGTGTTATGTGGGTCCACCCACCTCAACGCACGGGTACCTACTTACCTATTACTCGCCCATCATCGCGACAGGCACACAGCCTACAGGCCCTGTCGGTCCACCGCAACTCGGGCCGATGCAAGGGGGGTCGCCGTCGCTGCGCTGCGCGGCAACCAGCCAATCTTTGCCCCTCTCCACTTGCCTTGTCTTCGGCAATCTTGGTGAGAGGAACTGTTTCGTTTGCTTTCTTTGGAAAGCAGCGTTTCCCTTGCCAAAGACCCGCCGTACACAGGGTTTTTCCATCAGCGATTCGCGACCGCTGGATACATCTCTGTCAACGCTTTAATTGACGACAGGGGCGAGCGTGCCGCAAAAGGAACCCCGACTGCCGAACCTTCTGGTGTTGCTAATTACTCAATCCCGTCATGTCCCCAGCATCCCATAAGAGCTCCTACAATGTACAAGGCACCCTTCCCCAAAAACATGCGTAATCAGCCAGACAGATGTTCATGAAACTTCCATTAACAGCATTCCTAGCGTTCATGCAGAAGTACAGTACCGTTCACACGACCTCTAAGCAGGCACCGTGAGGACGAAAACCTCGCCAGTGGAGTCGCTGGCCATGAATAGCCTGCCCTCTTTGTCCCAAGCAAGCCCAACAGGTCTGAAGCAGCTCCCAGGGCAGGCGGCGTTCTCGCTGTTCCACGCAACCCTGGTCTCGGCAGACTTGTTAGTTGACGTGGCAGTGGGCTGTCCGTCAACACCAAATTCGACCTTGCTTAGACGGTAGCCGTCGGGGGGCTGACGGTTCCTGCAAACATTGTCAGACTTCGCCCAGGCACGGCCACGCATAGCTCAAAGACTTACCAGCTGCCGTGGAAGGAGATATAGGCGGATTCTCCGTTGGGGTCGAACTTGATGTCCAGAGGCGCCATGTGGGCAGGGAAGGTGAGACGCGGCGCAATCGGAACCGTCTGGCAGTACTGGTCTGTAATGTTGCCTGACGGACTCCCCTGAATCACTTGGCTCCCCACCTGGACGTCTGGCACGCCGGTAATGGTGCTGGTCTCCCAGACAGCAAAGCAGTGGGGGTAGCCATAGTTGGCCCCCTTCAAGAGGTTGCGCGCCGCTCTGTAGCTGCCATGGTAGTTCAGTTCCTCGCCAGGATTGTCGTTGTGTACATCCACGCCGTCACGCTCCATGTCGTCCAGTGAGTTTTCAACCGACCACTAGATAATGTCAGCTGCCAGGCATCTTCAGTTGGCCGTATCAAACACATACGATGCCGCCGTCCTTGGGATTCTCCCCAACGCCCACACTGTTACGCAGTCCCCAGCCAAAAACCTCGCCAGAGGTATAAGGTACGGGGCCGTCTGTGAGCTTGGTCAAGTCAAAGGCACGGATTTGACTGCGGCCGGACGAGGCCTCGGCCGTCGGAAGGTCGAGGTTCGGGGCAGATCCACGAGAAACGAGTAGCACATTCGGCTCGTCCTTGGGTATCAACAGAGTGCGGGTTTGATGGTATCCGGTCTGTGCCATGTCGTTGATGATGGAGCGGGCTTGTCCGACGGTGCCAGCAGCAGCGTCGTAGGGATAGGCCAAGACGTCGGTGGGGGTTGATGCGTAGAGAATCTTGCCGTCGGCGGAGAGGGCAATCCCGTGGGTAAGCTGGACGAGTGTCAGTGAACCGGTGCTAGACAGGCATCCAGATGACGAAGCCGGTTAAATGCATACGTTTCCATTGGGAATGAGTTGCTTCTGGGAAGCCACACAGACATTCACGCCGCCGTTGTCTGTGAGCTTGACATATCGAATACCAGTGCCGCCTTGTTCGACGATGAGCAGGTTGCCTAGGTTATCAAAGTGGAGGCTACGAGGCTCGCTGAGCTGGTTCAGAATGAGTTTCGCGGCGTAGCCGGGGGCGAGCTGGGGTTGCGAGACGGGCGTCAGGTCGGCGCATTGAGCTGCAACTGCTGGCAGAAGAGCTACCCCAAGGCCGCAACCACTGTGACGAGGTACTTGACGGGTGCCATCCTGAGGATCTATACTGAGACGGTGGTGGATCTGTCGCCGATTATTGCGTGGCTGTCTCCCGACAATCTCGCGGGATGCTGAGCTTGGTTGGAAGACAACTGTCGAGCCTACGGCCTCAAGAGGCGAATGCAGGTATATATAGCGAGGGATTGATACCCAATTCTCATGCGAACAAAAGCTAGTGTTGCCAGAAAAAGAGGGAAGGTGACGCGGCGTGCTTCCTGCTTTACTAGATGGCGGGCAAAGGCCAGAACCACCTTCAAATGCACCTGATGTGGCTCGACAGGGGCGTCCAATCTATCTTCTTCATCCGCCCTTGCCTTCCGCAATGGAGATCAGGTGCTGACATTTGCGAGCTTCTTGACGTTCCCCTGGCAGACCGAAAACAGGGATGGTGCGTGGTTCATCGATCTTGGCCATCATTTCTCCTCCTTATCCTCCTGCTCCACTCTGTAAAGCAACCCTATTTCCTGTGGCTCGCAACCAGGGGTCGCAGTAGATCCCATATGAGGTATGACGACAGTTGGTATCATGCTGAACCCCCTTCGTTCGAGGCAGACCGACTGTTCGACCACTTACCAGCAAATGTTTCTCTTCCCGCGTAATGCAATCGACCGGAAACCGCCCTGGCATATACAGGTACGCAGGCCTGGGAAACTTGTTTGTGTTTGTTGCCTGGCGTTTGTTTTTCTGCTGCTGGACCACTTCTGCGTCGCCAAGTCCAATTTACGCCGTACGCGATGCAACGAACTACCGGCGGACAACTTCCCATCACGGCAGCTCCCAAGACGGAACGGAACAGGGATACATAAAGGAAGGTGCATCCCACCCCAAACCAACCCCAAGCCCTGCACAACGGTCATTCTTGGCCCACGGTCAGTGACGAAAAGGAAACAGGGCAGGGAGTCTTGACTTGTTACAGGCCATCAGGTATGACAGAATGAAACCAGGCCTCAAAGAGCCATCTTGATGAATAGTCGGCGGCGATGATTCATGTGCAGCCAAATGACGTTGATCGCCTTGGCAAAAGTCTGCAAGTTGGGGCAACTTGGGAATGAGGAAGGCAGCTGGGCTCGAGTGATGTGCCCGGGTCAGTTGACGCGTCAACATCTACATTCCTCCACGATCGAGATTCTTTCCGGGATAAAGCAATAGCCGTTACATTAAGGTTGCCTCCCGCGAAGGGTGCGGAGCTCTGCCCAACCGGGCGACAACCGACGTGTTGATCACTGGACGTCGTCGTTCGATGCGGGGGAGTCTCAATTTGCCAATGTCTTTGAATGACACGAACCGGGGTGGGCTCTGGCAGGGAGAGGGGGTTAGCGTTCTTGGCGACGATGTTGTACATTCTGCCGATTGGATGGAGATATTGTTGCGCAGACCGATTAAACAATGATGAGCGGTTCGAGATAGCGCGGGGCAAGAGCGGACGTCTTGAGGCGAGCATAAAGCATCCGGCGCCCGCGCGTGCCAGCTTGTTTGGGTACCTAGGTAGGTACGGACCTGCATTGTCGGCCCTCTCCCAGTCAGATGACAAATGGACATGATGGGTTCCCAAGCTGATACAGAAACGGTCCAGTGTCTCTCGTTTCGCCGGACCATCCTCGTCTCCCAAGTTCGAGTGCACTTGTGCTTATGTAGCAAGGTACGGGTAATCCGCCTTCAGACGGCACCTCGGCGTGATAGAAAAGCCCACCATGGCCCCACCCCACCCCGAAACGACACGGCCCAGCGGGAGTTCAACGCTCAGCTCCGAGAAGTGGGTGTTCGTCTCAACATCGTCCCCAACATGCCAGATCTGTTCTCCGAAAAGACTCGCTTAAGCAGAGTGGCAGTGAGTGGCTCTTCCCGGCCACTCAACAAGTACCGGCTGCTTGGCCCATTGCAGGCCGACCTGGCTCCTTTCCAATACTGTGCTGCCTCCCCGCCGACGGCATCTCACACCGATTGACCGACGCTCAGCCCCAGCTGGGCCGAGGTCGACATGCCAGTGCGAAACCCTTTGTGACAAGGTGACCCTAGTGTGATGTGTAGCTGCTCACAAAAGTACAGCTGCAATGACTTACACCCAACTTGCGTAGAAACCTGACCCATCATGTTCGTATAGATTTCGTCCGTGAATCCTTACAAGACGGCTCCGTAGGTAACCTCGACCACCGCGCAGCATCGGCGTAAAAGTCACCTGACGACGCGGGACATCGCGTCCTTCGGATTTGCGGGCGTCACGGTGGCTTAGCTTAAAACCTCACAGGCGGTTTTACTTGCAGAGGGCGGCGTGCAGCCCGCCCACAGCGTTCGCCGCCGGCCGATCTTTGTCCGTGACCCGCACAAAGGAGCCAAAGTATCCCTCGAGTGATTTCCACACGGCCGGCAAGTCCAGACTCGCCATTACCCGCGACGGATTGGCTACCCTGCACAAGTTACGAAAACGCACCTCGCGTGCCCACTCGTTTCCTTCTCAACGAAACGTGGCGTTTATTAATCACTGAAAAGCGCAATGCGGCTGCCTGGCGGACCATCTCAGCTCCCAGGCTCGGTTCTATAAGTACTGTTTATAGATCCTTAACTTTCGTGTTTTCAAAATCCCGAACTCTTCACCTTCTCATCCCACTGAACAAGCCATACCGCCCCGCCACGATCACATCCTCGTCATGGCCACTCCCGAAGAGCAAGAACCCAAACGGACTTACCGCGGCAACTGTCACTGCGCCGCCTTCGTCTACGAGGTCGAGACCCCCGAGATCAAGATTCTGAGCGAGTGCAATTGCAGCGTCTGTGTCAAGAAGGGGGCTCTCTGGATCACGCCGCCCCGCGACAACTTCCGCTTCGTCAAGGGCGCCGAGAGCGAGCTTTCTAGCTACAAGTTTGGGTCGGGACAGATGATCCACAAGGTGACAGCTCCCGAAATACATTCATGTGCTGAACCGTGAGGCTCACTTTCGGACGTGCAGTTTTGCGGAAACTGTGGTACCGCCATCATGGTGGACTTCCCCAACGGGCCACCGTACATGAAGATGGCTTTAAATGTAAGACAACGGACCGACTTGTCCGTTCCATGGCGGAATTGGGGTCCCGGGTTGACGACAGTACAGGCACGCTCGATCCAAGATCTTGACATCTCCGAAATAGAGAAGAGACCGTAGGCCTCCAATCCCCAGCCCGGGCCTTTCGCTCTGCTGACATCTTGACCAGTGTCAATGGCGCAAGTTGGGGATCCAAATACGAGGTCCCAGCCCATAAGGGCCCGAATCCGACAGCTGAGTTGGAGGGGGGCAGGCTCTACACCGGAAGCTGTCACTGCGGCGCGGTCACGGTGGCGGTCATGAGCAAGCCCATCGACGAGACTTATGAGGGCACGATTATCGATTGCAATTGCAGCATCTGCGTGAGAGTAAGCCGCCATCCTGTTAGCGCCTATGCGCGCGCAAGTGGTGCTAACCTTTGTCTCAGAACGCGTACATCTGGCTTAAACCCGACGCTGACCAGGTCGTGCTGTCGGGAGATGACAGTAACATCGGCCGATATACCTTTTCCCACCGCATCCTCGCAAAGACCTTTTGCAAGACCTGCGGCGTCCCAATCACCAACCAGTGGAACCAGCTGACGGAGGAGGAACGGAATGCGTTGTCCGAGGACGCGCGTTACTGGCACGACTGGTCCAAGGCCAAGCATCCCGTGAATGCTCGGGTGCTGAATGGAGTGGATCTGAAAAGTCTCAAGGTTCATCATGCAAACGGCAAGACTGACTTTCAGCCGGGCTATGTGAACCCATGAGCCGTTCAAGCAATATGGGTAGTGGACGAAAAATGGCGTACATGCCGTTGGGCCCGTTCCGCTAGGTGTAACAGCTTATCAAGATTTCGGTTTTCGATTCGTATGGGTCCAGATAGGGTTGCCGTCATCGTCGAACCGCCCCCACAGGAAGAACGAGCAGCTGTCCTTGCCGGGCACATTGCCTCCATGGCACATCCAAAAGTACTTCCCATGGTTCTCCTTCTTCCGCTGCACAACCCTTAACACGCACGGAATTCCGCAGTCGCACTTTGGAGTATGGCGCGGGTGCATCTCAGCCCTGTAGTCGCGGTAGGTGATGTTGATGCGCTTGTTGCCGGCGACGGGGTGCGGGTCGATCGACTGCGCCGGCGCGATGCTGTGCTTCCACTGCTCCTGCATCTCGGCGTGCATGACAAGCAGCGAGTTGTGCGGCAGATGGATTGAAATCTGGCCCTCGGCGTCGGCGTCCTCGGTCGAATTGCCGCCGCCGCCGTCTCCATCCTTGGGAACGATCCGTCGCACACGGAACTCTCGTGCGACGCCCAGCGATATCGAGCCAATGACGGCGCGGGGACCAAGGTAGGTTAGCTGGTCACTGTGCCACCCGACATTTTCCTGCGGCCCGTCGTAGCAATTGACAAACGCCGAGTTGGGGGCCCACGGCTTGGGGGACTGAAACCGTAGTTTCTTCCCTCCCGGGTAGCGAGTCCTGATCCTCGCCTGTATCTCCCGGTTCACGGCCTCGGCGACTCTGGGCTTGACTTTGGAAAGTTGAGGCGTGATGCGGCGGACGTCGGTGAGCTTGGCGCCGTTGTAGAGATAGTCGGTCTTTTGCGTCTGGATCTCATCGTAGCTCTCGACATAGAAACTCGACGTGTGCGGGCTGGCCACGACGTTGTCAAACAGTTTGAACGTCACATTTTTCTCGAACGACTCGGCCTCCGTCATGAGCTCGCGCAGGAGGTCGTCCGCCTCCTCCGGCGGGAGAAAGCCGTGGATCACGGTACAGGGGGTGTGCTCGGCGATGTCTGCCGGGTCGTACAAGTGAAGCGTGGCCCCCTTCCTGGACATGAGCCTCTTCGTGGCCGGCGACCCCGAGCTCGAATTGCCGTCCCTGGACTTCACGGCGAAATGTCGCAGAGAGCTTTGAGCGCTGGTGGCCCCACTAGTCTTCTTCGCGAGGCTTGGCGTCCGCAGAGCTTCGAGCGACTCCGCGACCGAGCCATTGTGCGCCAGGAGGACGTCCAGCAGCACTTCTTGCTCAATATTTGGGTGAAGCGACGAGAGAATTGCCAGTTTCACCTCTGTGGGTTCATCTTCGTCGGCCTGTTTTTCCGTGGCTGGGCTCAGCTTGCGCTTCTTTCTGACGAGGAAGGACTCCATGACGTTGCCAATAAATGCATGCCGGTTTTGGTGGTCGTTGTGTACAGAATCGTTGACGCATGGCGGTGTAAACTACACCCGGGGCCTCAATCTCGGCAGCGAGACCATCAGTCCACGGCCAAATACCATATTCTCCAAATGTCTTCCCGAGGGCGTCGCTAGGAGGCGCATGTGTAGCGCCTGTTCACGTGCTCGGTCTCCCAGGATACCCCTCTCAAAATATGGGCCCCGATAATCGCATCTCCCGGTGCTCCGTACATACCTAGGACTAGGTAGGTAGGTACTGTATTGCCCGCCATCCAATACCTGGCTCCCCTCCTACTCTCATTGTCCACCGGTCTGCCGAGGTACCCCGGATCGGCGTTACATCACCGTCCGCCCCCGCCCCCGGGCAGAGCTATCCCGCCCGCGTTCATATGCTTTTCTGCGCCGTCTGTGTACCCGGTCAGCATGCTGCACAAACCCCTCGCGTTTTGAGCAAACAAAACACTACACGGGCCGCAGTTCGCATCAGGTAGCTAGCCATCGCATTCTGCCCGCCATGGCCCCGATGCTCGAGTTCCGCACCCAGGGCTACAACCCGTACGCCGTCAAGTACTCGCCCTACTACGACTCGCGCATCGCCGTTGCGTCGTCAGCCAACTTTGGCATCGTCGGCAACGGCCGCGTCTTCTGCCTCGCCTTGACGGCGCGTGGCGTCGAGGTCGAGACGACGTGAGCCCCCTCCCCCGCCCCTCTTTGTCCCTTCCCTCTCGGCCCAAGAACGGGTACTAAATGCCCCCCTTCGACCGGCCCGCCAGGTTCGACACAAACGACTCCCAATATGACCTCGCCTGGTCCGAGATCAACGAGAACCAGCTCGTCGTCGCCTGCGGCGATGGCTCCATCAAGCTCTTCGACCTCGGCGTCAAGGACTTCCCCGTCATGAACTTCCACGAGCACAAGCGCGAGACCTTTTCCGTCAACTGGAGCCCCATCACCAAGGACACGTTCGTCTCCAGCTCGTGGGACGGTACGATCAAAGTGGCATGTACACCACACACAAAGAAAGACACCATCCGTGCCATCGCGTGCTAACTCGCGTCCCAGTGGTCCCCGACCCGCGAACACTCCCTCCGCACCCTCCCCGTCGGGAACTGCACCTACTCCGCCTCTTTCCAGCCCTCGAACCCGCACATCATCTCCGCCGTCTCGTCAGACTCCCAGATCCGCATCTTCGACCTCCGCACGCCCGCCTCCTCGCGCTACCACCTGACCTCCATGATCCCAGTCCACGCCGCGGGGCCCTCCTTCCCCTCCGCCGCGCCCGCCGAGGTCCTCACCCACGACTGGAACAAGTACCGCGACACCGTCATCGCGACAGGCGGCGTCGACCGCGCCGTGCGCACGTTCGACATCCGGAACCCGACGGCGGGGCCCCTGGCCGTCATGCAGGGGCACGAGTACGCCGTCCGCAGGCTGGCGTGGAGCCCGCACGCCAGCGACCTGCTGCTGACGGCGAGTTACGACATGACGGTCAGGCTGTGGAATGACCGGTCGAACGCGCCGCCGACGGGGCCGCCGGGAGGCGCGCAGATTGGCGCGCAGGTCGGGATCATGAACAGACACACCGAGTTCGTCGTCGGCGTGGACTGGTGTTTGTTCGGAGTTGGCGGGTGGGTTGCGACGGTCGGCTGGGACGAGAGGGTTCTTCTCTGGGATGCGAATGCGCTCTTGGCCGGCAGGTAACAGAGGGATGAGAGCAGCTGGTTAGGATTGTCCTTTACTGGTGCTGAAGATGCCCATCCCTAAGGGTGGCGCACTTTATTTCTTCTTCTCCTTCTTCTCCTTCTGGCTTTCCTTGCCAGGGCGTTCCGGGGGGCTATCAGGGGGGCGTGTATGGCCGCTTGAAAAGAGATCGGCTCGAATAAGCGCTGCAAACAGTATCCATCAACTGGCGTTGTACGGGGCATTACACTCAAGGGGAGATTTTCTTGGACGCGACATGGGGAATGGACCATCTTTTACCTTGGCAGCATATGGCGATACCTTGGTTACACACACGCGCGCGCACACACCCGCACATCACATATAAGAACAGAGGATAAAGACATCTTTTGAAGAAGAGATTCGGAGGTTCAATTATGCTCCAGATTGTTTACATGGCCAACTCAGTTCATGCTCGTTTTCCCTTTCCCCCATTGGTATACAGTGGCGCTTTTTTTGGATTCAACCCGTTCTAGTGATAGTGGTGGTGATACAAAGAACCCGAGGTCCCCGCGTCGCAAAGCAAAGCCATTATTCCCTGGCCCGTACAGAAAGTGGTGATACAGAAGAAAGAAAGGGCGAGGAAGGGGGCGGTGTATCCGGACGGGGTAGTGAGGGTATGACGCGTCTAATTCTGCGCCGAGGTCGTCAAAACTTCGTGGTGGTATCAGACCTTCCATTCCATCGGTAGGCCTTTCACTGTCTCTCATCGCAATCGCGTTCAACACCTAGAAAGACGACCTTTCGCGTCTGTCGAAATCACCGCGTCCACGGTCAGAACGACCGTCCCTGCTGAAGCCGCCGCGGTCAGAACGACCGTCCCTGCTGAAGCCGCCGCGGTCAGAACGTCCGCCCCTGCTGAAGCCGCCGCGGGAATGGCGATCGGAGCCCTCGCGGTCCAGCTTCTGAAAGGGGTCGCTGGAATCCCGGGGGCTAAAGCCACCCCGAGATTCGCCCCTGCCACCGAAGTCTCTGTTACCGAAGCCTCTGCTTGATCCGTTGGTGATGTTGAGGCCACGAAGTCTGGACAGCCCGCGCTTGTGAGCGACCATTGCGCTTATCGGTGGAGTATTATCCTTCTTCATAGCGTCGACAAACCACTCTCTGAGCTCGTCGACCTTTGCCTGGAGATCATACGAGTGCCCTCCGAAAAGTGAAGTGTAGGCCCCTTCCAGGACCGGTTCGCGAAGCTGGGAGGTGACCTCTGTAACCTTTGCCGTCACCCCCGACGGCTCATCTTCGCTAGTGAAATCGAATTGAGCGGCCTCGATGTCCGTATTGGGCTGGATGGGAAGACCATCAAGCTCACGGCGAGCAAACAAAGCGTCAGAATTGGAGAGTATGAGCCATCCCTGGCCCTCCTTGTCCGCGCGACCTGTACGGCCAAGTCGGTGGATGTACTGCTCACGGCCCGACGGAACGCCGATCTGGATAACGTGGGTTACGTTGGGGAAGTCGAGACCTCTGGCAGTGACATCAGTGGAAAACAGAATGCCGGTCTCGGCTTTGCGGAAATCGTCGGACGCCTGGGTGCGCTGAGCTTGAGTGAGCCTGGAGTGGATTCTCCAGCCCATTCCTCTGCTACGGGAGATTCTCATTTTCCGATCAATGTCGGCAAGGAGATCGACCATGGCAGCAGAGGGGAGGAACACTATCGCCTTGAAAGGCGGCAGATCCCGGTCGAGGCGACGCTTGTCCATTTCCTTCCCTACAAGCTCGTAGAAGGCCGGGAAAATGTTGGCCCAGCTTTTACAGGTGACTAAATGTTGCGGCACCTTTTCATGGGTGAGGACGTCATCGCCGGAGACGGTCTGGATGAAGTCGAAGTTGTCAGGGCGGACCCATTGTCGGGCCAGGGAAACGACCGACTTGGGGATGGTGGCGGAGAAGAGCAAAGTCTGGCGCTGCGAAGTGATGGGGTCGGGAAGCTCCCGAATAATCTGCTGCAGCTCCTTTTCGAAGCCGACGTCGAGCATGCGGTCGGCTTCATCAAGGACGATAGCGGCCAGATTCGGGGCCCTGATACCACTGTGAGGGTCCGTGAGGAGGTCGGCCAGACGCCCAGGCGTACCGACGAGGAGATGGCATCCTTCCCTCTGCGTCTTAAACAGCATTTGCCTCTTTTGTGTTCCACCGACAGCGCGCTGGACCACCAGACCCGTGCGCGCGCACAGCTTCTCGGCCTCTACGGCGATCTGCTCGGCAAGCTCACGGGTGGGAGAGATGATAATTCCGCGGACATCGGCGGAATCGGCGGCAAATCGTGCCTTGCGGGTGGCGAGCGATGGGTCCGCGGCGAGCATTCTCTGCAGGACGGGTACGAGGAACGCGAGCGTCTTTCCGGTGCCTGTCTTCGCCTGGGCGACTCTGAGGAGCTGTGAGTGACTGGATTGGAGGAGCCTGGCGTTGGGTGTAACTTACAGATCCATTCCCTTGAGGGCTGATTCAATTGTCTTGCTCTGGATATCGCTCATATTCTCGTATTTCATGCCTTTGGTAATGGTGTCGACCAGTTGTTCATGCACGCCCAGCTTGGGCAGATCCGCGAACTTTGTCGTCAGGCCAGACGCATCTGATGTGGCAGCCTCGCTGGAGTAGAGTCTGAACGCATTGATGCTGACGGGAGCGCGAAGCGTACTTTGCGAAGACTGCGCGATCGACTTGAGAGTAACGAGCCTCGTCGCTCGGAGAGATGGAGTCGCGAAGCTCGCGCCGCCGATGCGGGCGCATCTTCTGAGGGATTGACGAAACATTTGATTTGTGATTAAAGACAGTACTGACTGAAAAGAAAAACAACCATACAATACGATGCCCGTTTCCTTTTTGCGTGTGTCAGGAATAGGGAGTAGAAGAATGGGAATGATGGTGAGTTGTTAGAGAGAGTGTTGTAACTTTTTTTCCGCCGTCGAAAATGAGAGAGCTCACTAGTGGACAGGAGGCAAGGCGATAACGAAATTTTCCCGGCCTTATCGCTCACGTTACATTAGGTAAGGTGGGTCATCCTTGCCGGGGACAATCGGTAATGGCTCCGACCGATTTCTATCCCATCGAACCAACAGAACTGCGCTCCGCCTCTGCTCGACTACGGTACCTGCCATCTACCTACCTAGGTACCTAAGATGATGGCCAATCGCTGTTCATATACTCGAAACTGCCGGCAGCTCTACGATGCTAAGCAGCGTGGAGCCCACTGCAGTACTAGGTTCAAAGGTCTGGCCACACCAAAAGAATAACCCAGCAAAGAATCGAAGAGGGGGGGGGCCCATCAATAGGTAGTTCGAGGTTACTTCACAGTGCACCGGCAAAAGGTTCCATGTCTTGACCGTCGACTGAAGCTTTGATTGGCCATTCTTGTTGGTGTAGCCAGACCTTTGACCTAGTATTGAATAATCCTGTAGTATCACGGTCATACAAGGGTACAACCCAGGTTTGGCTGGTCGTTACGCTCGATTCGCCAGGGCTCAACTTAGATGCAAACTGACCGGTTGGTGTCACACGCGGTGCAGGTTCATAAACGCAAATAAAGGAGGTTCTATGGCAATTCATTTCTATCATACGTATCGTTCATTCCTACTGTGATTGCTCAATCAACACTTTGATCGTCCTGATCGTTGTGGATTCGCACGCATCTTGTCAAACCCTCTCTCTGCCGTGGTTGAGAGGTAAAATTTGACCCAGAGAAACCTGCCTGTCCGGTTAGACTAGCCCCAGCAATCCAATGTCAAAAAATGGGCATCTTCGACAGATTTCAATTTGCCTCCATCCCCTCCCCCCAATGTTCGGATTCGGTTGAACCCCCGTTATGCGTTCGGTCATGTCCCAGTAGCCTCATACCCAACCTGACATAGAAAACAAGAATATACTCCAAATGAACCCGAAACCCAAGGAACTTTCTTTCTACCGTTCAGTGATCATCCTCGTCATGGCCCCCCCCCCTTCTCATTGTCGTTTGGGCGCTACGAGCGACAGGCCCTCGCCGACGCCATCGGACAAGCCGCCTGTGAAGCCCTCGACCGTCCAAGCAATCGCCTCCGTCAAAGCCTGCCCGAGCCTGCCATCACCGACATTGCACAAGGCGCCGGTTATACGCATGCCCTTGCTGCCGATGGCGTTAGCGAGGCCCATACCCGCGCCCACCAAGTTCTCCGATATCCGGTACTCCCGCTCCGTGCGGGCTGCTAGCCGCAGCAGGAGAATGAGGTATGGCAGCGCCAGATGGATTATGAGGAAGATGTTGACGACGGCCGTCTGCACGCCCCTGTGGAGGATTGAACGCCCGTTGCTTGCGCCCCGCGACGGTGAATACGCCCTATTGTCGGAAGGGGTCTGGGGGATGAAGTTGGACGGTGTCGACGTGCGGAGTCGATGAAGCTCGTGTTCGTTCAAATCGCTTGGTAGCGCCTTGAGGATGTACTCGACGCCGTCGAGGAATGCTTTCCGTTCAAAGTCCACTGCCGGCCGCCGCGAGGGCTGCCTCAACTCATCTTGGGCGACAGCAATCAAAGCAAGGCCTACAAGATGGGTATGTCAGCCTCGAGATGTCTCGAACGCAGTCTCGTCTGGATGAATCCTACCTTGTTGAGCAAACCGCCAATCCACGTTCGAGCACTGACTCGCCGCCTCCTGCTGCTGTAGGCGGTACTGTTCCGCCTGTCGCCCGTCCCGCTCGTGCTTATCGGCCGCAGACCGCATCTCGTACGTCCGGGAGGACTGGTGGTGCTCCGTGGCGACCAGGCTCATGTGCTCTCCGGTCTCGGAGATGATGCGAGCCTGAGTGATGTTGGGGTGCATGCCATCGAGCCCCGACAGCGAGCGGGTGTGCGATTGCCTGCTCGAGGAGAGGGTCTGCATGCTGGCGCTCTTGCGGATGGACCGCAGCGGCGGGAGCCTGGACTGAAGGGACGTGGGCAGCATCGAGAAGACAGTCGAGGACATTCTATTCTGCGGCAGGGTGATTTCCTCAAAAATGGGACCCCAGGGTCGCAGGGGGGGCATTCTGTTTTTATTGTCGGGAGAGGCGCAAGGCACGTCCGTCCGCGATGGTGGTGGCTTTCCGGCGGGAGGCCACAACAACCCAAGGGTGCCAGGGAATTCGGTGAAATGGGCGTGGCGGTCTGTTCTCACTCCTTGGCGATCTGGCTCCTAGGCTTGGGACCGGGAGCGTTATCGCCTGCGTGGGAATGCTATGGTTCGACGGCGATAGGTCTATAGCCCGGCGCCTGTAACCTGTGCCTCGGGGAATGTGGGCAAAAAGAAGAGAAGAAGAAGAAAGAAAAAAAGCGTGTCTGGCAAGGTCCAAGGTCTCCTCTGTTAAAACCAACGTTTGGATGCGCTCACGTCAACAAAGGACCGTCTCCGAGGTGAGAGTGGTGACTGGAATGCCCTGATTCAAGATACCAGCCGAAAGAGACAAGGAGCACGGTGGGAGAGCAGGAGAGCAAGAGTGGGATGCAGGTCAGAGTGCGTGGGGTGAAGCTCTACGAGGGGGGTTGAAGAACGGAAAGTCGTAAAGTAAGACAAAGAAACCAAACAGGAGAGAGAGAGAGAGAGGGAGAGAGGGAGAAGGGGGGGAAAGTCTCGGGAAGAGAGGCGAGGTAAAGGTGGTGTAAGGCGAACCAGTAATACAAGGATGCGGAAGAGGTGGAAGTGGAGATGCTGCAAGAGGGCAGCAAGTGTCTCGTGGGGCGGGATTGTGGTTTCTCCAAGGTTTCCTTAATTTTTTGTTGTTGCATATGTTTTCCGATGGGCGGGCATTTGATTGCTTGGTGAGCTGGTGGTACTTTGTCCCCCACCGGTGGTGTGCCGGGTTCTGTCAGGTCTGATACAAGAGGGCAAACAGCGAGCAGGAAAGTTTACCTCGTGTGTTTGCAAAGACACTTAAGTTACCTACATATCTCTCGAAGCACGGGTACCTATTCGAGTCCTCGAGACCCTTTTTGTCACGTTTGTCACTGCGTCCAAAGCAGAGCCACCGCGAAACGCTTGTCAACAGGTGCGGGTTGGGCGCACTGGGAGCTTGAAACGCGCGCCCCTCTCTCTCTACCAAGTACTGCCTACTTGTGTGCCCGTGTCCACGAGCCTATTTTTTTTTTCTTTTTTTCTTTTATTTTCTCCTTCTTCTTTTTCTTTCCCCCGGTCCTCGCCCTGCTTTTTCGGGCGACTGACGGAACGCACAGAGAGGGAAAAAGATACGTGCTCCAAAGCATGTGAAAGACAAGAAATGTTGGGTCGGAGCGGGGCTTATCGGTCTGCAATCCGATCCATCCATGCCCCGTGCTCCTACTACCCACCCACCCTTCCTACCGACCGTGGATATCCAGGATTGGTACGGATACCTAGGACTGTTACAGTACCTAGGTAGGTACAGAAAGCACATGGCCTGCGGCTTGGTGTTGCGCCATTACATTTGCATGAGAAAGGGTGCCCTCCTTTTCCTCGTCTTTCTTTCACGCTACCTAAACTACCTCCCTAACAATACAGTCGTCCCACGGGGCATGTGCACAAGTAGTGTACACCGTAATGCTAAACGGTCAGTGTTGCAGGGGGGCGTCTTCTGCCATCCAAGTCAGTCCCAGACTCGCAGCTGTGACACCCCTCCTCCCAATCCACACGCGGTGCTCGTTACGTGACTTCATGGGAGGTCATGCATTGCCTGGAGGTTTCCAATTCGACTGTTGAGGCCACACGGGTTCCCGGCTTTGGATCAGCAAATGATGGGCATGCAGTGACAGGTTGCGGCGTCCCAGGGTACATGGGTAAATTATAGTACCGCAGGCGGCGCTAGAACCGCAGCGAGTGAGATCCAGCCGTCCGCCAATGTCGCCGCATCTTGGGAATCCTTCAACCCTTCCGATCTCGCTCTCGTCCTCCCCCAACGAACCAGTCAGAGGACCTCTGTAGCTTGCTGTCTGTTCTCTATGCCCGCCATGGCACCATCACACGACTGAATTGGCTTTGCCACTTGTCCGCCGTTCTCCTCCGCCCTCTTCCGTTGCCCTTCACGCCTCGAACTGCTTTCCTGGCATGCCGCGCATGCAGGGTCTTTCTCCTAGACCCGAGAGGCGGGAGATGGGGAGGGAGGGGATCTATCTAGGGGACTTCCCCGGTAACCCCCAAAGTCACTGGCAGTCTGTCGCTATGCACCAAGCACCAGGAATGGGGAGAAGAGGACAGCTAACTAACGCCAGAGCCATGTCGGTAGCCTAGGGAGACCGTAACGTTCACCCCCCCCCCATCTTAAGGTCGCACAGGTATCTGCACACAATTGACCATATACATAGTTAGAATACAGTAAGTATCATGCTCGATACTCGCTGGGCGCTGGGCGCTCAGCTGCCAAATGTCTCTGCTTTTCCCTATCCTGTGCCGCCGGATCCGAACACACCCGCAAGGCTGGCTCTCTGGCCGTTTGTGTTCACTTTCGTCGAAAGGCGGTATCGGTATCTGTACAACCCCCCCCCCCCCCCCCCCTCCTCCAAGAAAGGGGTCCCCCCCCCCACGTGTCTGGATGCCGGCGGCCCACCTGGTGACAACGGAAACAGAATGTCTTTTCAGACTTTCAGGTAAAGATTGCTTTAAACGTGGAAGATTTCTGGTTGAACCCCCTCCCCTCCCCCCCAAAAAAAGAAGAGGAAAGAAGGAGGAGAGAGAGAGAGAACGTGCGCTGGACGAGATGGGCCCACTCGACGTACTTGAAGCCACCGCATCGGCGACTGTGCAACGACTTTGTTGGATGAGATCGCTGCATTGTTGCCCGGGCCACGTGAGACAAGGCATCGACCAGGTCGGCCCTGATTCGACTCCGTCCGCGACCTCGGCTGAGCCGAGCATGTGGTCATGGCTTCGGACAGAACAGGATGCCATGTTCTGCGAGGCCAATAGGTCGATCCCAATGCCATTGCGACGAAAACGACGGACGAGGAAGAGGCGCATGGATGGATACGGGGGAGACGCGGCAGCGTGATCAGCCGTCCCACTGCGGCTTCTCCATCCATGTCGAAGCAGTCAAACAAGCGCAGCGTTGCGGTCGAATACCATGGGGTTTGTTTTGTTTCCCTCTGGACTGACAGTGCAATGCCTCGCGCCTTGTCGGCATGTGCTTATCGGGTTTTCTTGCTGACCGTCTCTGCAATGCCTTGATACGGCTGCACCCAAGGGATCACATTAAATACATCAGAACTTGACCCGAGATCAAACGCCGCAGTCGTGCTCGAACCCGGCTGTTGACAATGTCTTCGCATCTTCGATTGCTTCTCAAGCTACCACCAGGCCGTAGACACCCACTGTATTATGCGTATGCGCGCGCGCGCGTGTACAAATCCCCAGATGTACAAACCCGCCACTGTCCTTGCATTTAGCAAACTACGCTTGTGAGAATAAAACACTCTCCCTCACGCCATCCGGGACAGAACCACTCTCAGCTCGCTGCCTTCTCCGCGGCGATCTTGGCCTCCATCTTCCGTCTCGCCGCAAGGATCATATCGTCCCTCCGCTTCTGGAGCAGTGACTGCCTCTCGTCCCGGTTCGAGCTCCACCCCCTGCTGGCCTTCTCCCTTTCCGCCTCTTCCCGCTGCTGCGCCGAGATCTTGTCCTGCAGCTTGTACCGCGTAATTAGGTCCGGCTGCGTCGGCTTCTCGGCCGTCTTGGACGGTGCCGAGGAGCTTGCCGCCGCATTGTTGGCTCCTGGAGGGGGAGGAGGCTGGAACGTGATGGGGGGCTGTGTATGTGTGTCATGTTATAGTCAGCGAGTCTGCGTTTTGCAACATGGCATCTGGCCCGCGATACGTAGCTCTGGCGTGCACTACAAAGCCATCGCCAGTGCCATGATTGCGGCAGCTTCCCATGCAGGGGGGGGGGGGGGGGGGGGGGGGGGGGCTGAACAAGCGAGACAAGTACTAACCGTCTCCATTCGTCCCGCGAGGATCCTCTCAGACGTAGCCTGGATGTTGCCCCCATTTCTCTGCAGGTCCCAGAGGATCGTCCGTCGTTCGACCTGTGGAAACATCTGTTGTATCCTCTCGACCGCCGCCTCACGCATGCGCAGCACCGACTGGGCGCTCTGTCGAGGCGCCGGCGGCGGGGCCGGCGAGAAGAAGAGGAACCGGATTACGAACGCCGTCACCAGTAAAATCACCACCAAATACGGCAGAGAGATCTGTTCGTTCGCCATGGATACCGTGTGTACGTGGGCACGTATGTATGAGTGTGTGGTCGGTGTTGGGTTCCGGTCAGACCGGAGGCTCGTTTGGGTCGTTCGAAAAGGACCAGGGCCAAGATTGCGGACTTTCGCGTGAGTGAACCGTGTCCAGAGGCTTTCGATCGAGTGAATTTAACTCGTGCACGCTTTGTAGGCAGTGAGGTACTGACGTAGAGAAGCAGGAGGTCGAGTCGCCGCTGCGCGTGGGATCGGGACGTGGTCGGGTTGAAACGTGGAGGCCGCTGATAGCTTTTATGGAGGTGATGAGTTCATCGGCCTTCCTTCACCAAGCAGGGATTAGGAGCTTATGTGGCGCGAAGCCGGAGTTTTCCGCGAGAGGAAAGGGCGCACGGGGCCGTCATTCATGACCCACTCACTCTCCGGTCGCCGAAAACACCACAGCTCTGGTATTTACAACAGGACGTCGGGGGGAACCAACTGTTACCTGGGTAGGTACTTAGGTAGGTACCATCCAATAATTTTTGCAAAACAGATCACAGGAAAATAGTTATTGATATTTTTCTTCGCACCATCGGCATCGTCATTTTTTATTTCCTTTCGTCGACGGCCGTGGGTTATCCCCATTAATCAGTGACTCATTCATACACGCAAAGCGGTGTTAGGCAACTTGTGCCATATGCTTAGTCCAGCTTCAAATCCGGAAGCCTGTGAAACGTTGCTGCATAAACATGAAATCAACGCCTGTATGGCAAAATGCCCACTGCTCAGGTATGAAGCCATTCCAAGCCCTCGTCAACACGACAAGAAACCCCACCGAATCCGTAATTGAACTATGCAGCCGGTTGTACCAGATTCGTCTCAAGATCCCCATAGTGCAGTGTGAGTTCCCTCTGTGTCAAAGGTTAGTAGCCGGCAAAATAAACTCAGGTGGTTAAGAGAGCCGAGACATACCCGTTCCTTGCGCCAGTTGGTAGTGTCCCAGACGATGTAGTAGCCGCGCTCGTGATGAGGGCCAAGACTGGTGGGCATCATAAGCTCATCCTTCGTCAGCCAGATATGCAACTTCTTGTGCCACCGCCAGTTTCGGTTGTGTCTGCACCCCAGTCAGCTCACGTAGATAGGAAGGAGACCAAAATACACACAGCTCGACCGCAGCCAAGTGCTGCTTGATGTCCTGCGTGCAGCTGTAGAAGATCCAGAAGAGGGTCTCTTCGTTAAAAGACGGGATCTTGGTCTCGATAGGCTGAACGTTGGTTACTTTGTAACACTCGGGTAGGCGAACGCTGGGAATCGCGGGACGCGGTGGCGTGTCGTCAAAGAGCGAGTAAATCTGCGTGGAGATGAGACTGTAGCGATTAGCGGATGATCCGTCCCACGAGCCTCAGGCTTCTTACTCTGACGAGTTGACGTTGAGACCAAACTCGTTGGGATCCATTCCCTGCATGAGCGCTCCGTAGCTGGGGTAGTTGTTCATGAGAACGCGCAAACCCTTCATGCCGAACTTGTCGATTGGGGCCATTCCCGCCAGTGGATCCTGGACCTCGATAGACTGGCCGTCCTTCCCATCCTTCGTCTTACCTGTGACAGAGTCGTTACCAATAGCTCCTAGGGGGTTCCGGCTCTCTGCGGCTTGAGATGAGCTGCTGTCGCCAGATGCCTCTGCGCGCAGAGCGTCACTCTTGTCAACAGATGCGTCTTGCGTTCTTGTTTGGTCTTGAGTCTCGTCAGTGAGAGCAAGAGTGTAGCGCGGGGAGAGTGACGTACCCTGCGTGCTGGTGATTGACGATGAGCGGCCATCTGGTCTACTGTTCGCCGAGAGTGCATTAAGCAGACCGTTACCTGCGCCTGCACTTCGGGGAGGAGGTATCGCTCCGGATGAGCCGCTCGCCTGGTTACCGAAGCCCAGAGAAGGCATCAAGTTGCTACCACGCTCGCCACCAATCTCACCGTTGACGTTTCGGTTCAGAGGCGGGAAGTCATCTACCGGGTTGGACTGTGCCTGGGGGGTTGGGGCTCCGCTGTTCTGATTACCGAAGCGGAAGGCACCTTGGCGGGCCGACGCAGAGGTGAACAGCTCATCCTGTGTGTTCTGTGCCGAGAGTGGTGTCGACTGCTGGTTGCGCGGCACGGGCCCACCGCCCAGGTTCCGCGATGCTGTTGATGACCACATGTTTGACTGGCCACTGGTGTTCATCTGGGCGTTGTTGGATAGAGACGGAAACTCGCTACTTTAAAAGTCAGTAACCGTCGTCGTCGGGCTGCTGAGAGATTTTGAGATGAAATTGCGCCAAAGAGGAAAACGGGGTCATGGTCTCAGGGAGGATTAAATCCCAGATGAGAAATTACTTCTTGAGAACCTCGGCGTAGCCTTTCTTGGGCAGTCGGCTGGGGGAGGAAGGGGGGTCCATCTTCTCCTTTGCGGCGGTTTTCTTTCGAACCAAGCGTGACTTTTTCCCCATGATTGTGGAAGAGAAGAGAAGGGGTCAAGGCGAAGCAGAAGGGGGAAAAGACAGAGTAGAAGAACTGAAGAAGCGGTTGCTTGTGAAGGTCGGATCGTAGCAGCTGGTGTCACCGTTGCGGAAGGTGATGGTTGAGGGAGAAGTGAGGCAGGGCAGGGGGGTGACCGCGTGAGAAGGGGGAAGGAGGAAAGAACGTACGAAAGGTCGAGTGGTGTTGCCGGTTGCGACCCGCTTAGGCTCTGGGCAAAGCTCACATTTCCTCCAAGTTGACGGGCTTGATTTTGCAGACCGGCACCTCCCATGGGCACCCCTCCTCCAAATGCCCAGCCAGACCCGTTACTGCCTGTGTATTCAAAATACTCTACGTTAACGTGCTGCTTCTTCTTCTTCCTCTTCTTGTCGGCCGCATTTTGTGGCCGCAAAGAACACGGACAAAGGCTGCGTGGCCGTACCTATCTTGCCATTCGGTAATCTGTTTGATACTGTCCTCCCAGGCTGTTGTTGTTGCTGCTGCTGCTGGCCACCAAAACCTGCTGGTATGCCACGCAGTGATTGAGGAGCCACTCCTACTTATCGCGCCCATCGTCAGCTTGGGGAACTGCTAATGCGACTTTCTGAGAGGCCTAGGGGTGTTCTTCAAGAATCAAGCTTCAAGGGAGGCCCCTGTTTGTCCATCGAGAATCCATATCTACGTCGGGCGCGGCCGGCGCCACGCCTCAAGGCTCAACCTCTACGTCGGTTGCCAAGGATGGCGATGGGGTCTACTGAGAGCATTGCCGGCGGCGTCACGTGTCGCATGCATCGTACCAGTATCCAAAGAGAGTGTTGGATGGTGCAGAGTCGTATTGGCCGGCATTGAGAGTCGTGACGGGATCCAGGTGGCCTTGATGGACATGCAAACGGCGGGGTACCTCAAGGCTGAAAGAAGACAACAGAGGATCAAGCCTACCTGGTCGGTTCATGGTGAAGGATCTTCGCGGTAAATGGTCGCAAGGAAGAGTCGCGTCGTGTAGGCAAACGTCGCGGGGGGGGGTTCGGGGTTCAATTCGGGTCGCCGAGGGGTCGAGTTCGCTCGAAGGGTCGTTGTGGCTCGAAGCTTGCACGCGATAGAAGCTCTACTGGTGATTGTTACTGTACACCTCAGTGAGAGAGAGGTCGAAAGCCCGGCCAACACTAACGAGCGGAGGACCGGTCAAAAATGGACCCGATGGCCTGTGCGCGTTAAGCCCCTCCATGACCCCTGCATCAGTGCGAACCCGCGCTACTGCGGTTTGTGTTCATGGGGCCTTTTTTTAACATCACTTCGTTCCCAATACATGGGATGACAGCTTTTATAACGACTCGCTGCGGATGTCCTTGAGGGTCCTCAAGGGTCGCAACAGGAATCGTGGCTCCCGTGGTCTACGTCAACTCTGCTGGCCTTTGAATTGTCAAAGCCGGCATTGGGCGTTGACCCAGAGCCGAACACTTCCACATTTCATTGCCGAAACCAACTGTCTATTTTCTGTAATGTTCTCGTGCCGACGCGATAAAGGCTGTGGAATGGACCGTGTTCTCATACTGTTTTCTGGTGTGCGTAGCTTCCAACCACGTCCGCAATCCACTCTGCCCTACAGCGGTTGCGTCCAGGTTCTCTAGGTTGACAATCTATCTACTTTGGTGTAACGAACATCACTGGCCAGGACGGAGTTCAACCCGCCATGTCGAATCATGAGGTGTATGGCACATGTGTTTTGTTGCTACGTGCTGGAGCCCAGGATGCTTGCTAGGCTCCTTTCAAAGTCAACGCCCGTTAGGTGTCTTCCAATGAGGATGATTTTGCCCTCCTGAGCTTGCGCCACCTCGCGCGACTGATCTGGCGAGTCGAGAATCTCGAATATCTCCCGGACGCCCTGGATGAGCTTGACACCACCGTTGTCAAAGACGAGTCGGCCCTTTGACCGGTGGACCTCGAGCACAGTTGCCTCATCCCCAGGAAGTCGGCGATCCCAGAGTATTTTGCGCAGCCATTTATCGACATTTTCCAGCTGCGAGGGCGACAGTTTCGGCACCGGAATCGAAACAGTGGAAATGGTCTATGAAATTAGTAAGATTCGCCACATAACACTTGGCAGCTTTCACTCACAGGGTCCAAGTGACTGTGCCCCTTTTGACTGGTGTCGAGCTCCGTAACCTGATCATATGCATGTAAATCCAACAGGAAACCCTCTAACTGGGGTACCTCGCTCTGCTTGGTGACATGGATCTTCGCGATGCCATTGATGGACTCTATCCTCGATTTGACTTGGTTCAGCTCCTCCTCAGAAACGAGGTCCGACTTGTTGATGACAATGACATCGGCGTGCGAGATCTGGACGTGGGCCGTCGTCATAAGCGGGCCGTGGCCATGGCTGTGGTCCTCCTTGCGTTCCTCGTCGATTTCGATCTTTCCCGCGGGGTCGTCAAGGCTGCGGAGGATGTTTTTTGCATCGACGAGCGTTACGATGCCGTCCAAGTAGATGGTGCTTCCCAGGCCGTCGTCGACCCAGAACAGGGGGGCGAGGTTGCCAGGGTCGGCCAAGCCCGTGGTTTCCAACAGAATGTAGTCAAATGCACCCTTCTTTTCCATGAGCGATTCAATGGCATTGACGCCAGTGTCTCTGACCGGTGTTAGCCTTGTACACACCGGATGCACGGTTTCATACTTAACAGAGCAGCAGATGCAACCGTTGCCAACTTCCAGCCACTCCTCCACTTGCTCGTCGCCCTTGTTTACAGTGAGAGACTTCTCAATATCGAGAGCTGAAGTGTGTGAGCATCTCGAACAAACTCAATTGCTGTGGGCAACCTTACAGTCACCGAACTCTGCAGAAGGTTAGCGCAACTTGAGTTTATTCGTTAACCGTTAGGGATAACGGACCATTCATGATGACAGCGATTTTCTTTCCATGCTGAGCCGTCAAAATGTAATTGAGCAAAGTCGTCTTCCCAGCACCAAGATAGCCAGTCACGATGGTTATGGGGACCTTGATCTGTCTTTCCGAAGGAGGCAGCTCCTCCTGCGGCATGGCGCCTGTCTCTACTAGATCAGGCGGGGCATCATCGTCGAAATCCATGGTGGGATGGAGGGGAACCCTGTGGCTGAGCTCAGACCAGATCTGCGAAGGAAAGAGATGTGCAAGACTGAGTCCAAGGCAGGCCCTTATCCTGAAGAAGATTTACAAATGTGGTAAGAGCCTTTGGCGGACCAAGAGTTATGCAATAGAAGACTCTTTTTCTGCATGACTTGTTAAAGTGATGAATAGTATGTAGGATCGGTACGTACTGGACTTTGACGTCGTCTGGTCCCACTGCACTGTCGGCGGCAGCTTCACCAGTGAGAATGAGGACCCCGGGAAATTCTGTCTGACTAAGCCGAGTAGGGGTGGGGGTGGTTGGGCATGGAAGCCAGCGCAACAAATGACACCAAGCAGAGAAGCTCTGGCCCCCAAAGACTCGAAGTGGGTGACTTGGAGCTCTGCTTAGCCGCCCGCCTCGACTTTTCGGCACCTGCTCAAAGACAACCACCCACCACCCTCTGCAACGCTGCCCGCGACCTTTGATGGCGAAGAGATTTTACCACCGAAAAGGACACATTCCCGCCATTACACACCGCCATCCTCTATAGACCTCCTTTATCCTCCATCCTTCTCTCTCCAGTCCTCTCCTTGACAATGTCAATGGCGCCGAGCTCGCCCCGGCTGCCCAGCCCACCGCCGCCCGCCGAGATCCAAATCGGCCCTCCATCCCCCTCGATGGGTGCACAGTCGAATCGTCAGGCTTCGCCTATGGAGCAGTCCCTGATCGAGGCGAATTCGAGGCGCCGTATACATCCAGGTACCAAAGCCGCCGACATGGCTGCTGGCCCGCCGCTGGTTCCCCTTAACGAGGTGCGTACAAAACACTGCGAAGGCACACGGCCTACCTCTCTCCCTCCTCTTCGTGCGGCCTTCACGCTGACGTTGGTATTTCCACATAGCTTGACTCTGCCTTTCAGCTCCAGGAGCACCTCGCCGCCCTCCATTACTACCATACCAACAGTAACAGTACCCCGATAACCCGTACGACGGCGATCCAGCTCGCGACTCCTCCGCCTGGCATTGACCGCACGTTATGGCTGTACGAACTGTGTCGCTTCCTCATCTCTCAGTGCAACACTCTCATCGTCGGCTTCCTCTTCGATTCCCCGCCCTGTAGCGCCGCGACGTGTCCCGAGATGCGCGCCTCCGAGTGGCAATTCCTTTGCGCCGTCCACGAGCAGCCCAAGAGTTGTTGCGCCATCGACTACTGCTGCCACACGCTTGACTGGGCCGCGAATATTGTCACCGATCCCAAAATCTTCCCATCCCGATTCGTCGTCCTCTCCGACGTCCACAATAAGGGCGTGGCCGTCAAGAACCTCGTCAACGTCTTCCGCCGCCTGCACCGCATCTTTGCTCACGCATGGTTCCAACACCGTACCGTCTTCTGGACTATCGAGGGCCAGACCGGCCTCTACGTCTTCTTCAAGACCGTATGCGACATGTACGACCTCCTTCCCGCGGAGAACTATAAGCTCCCGCCCGAGGCCGAGGGTCTGGAGACCGCGACGGCCGTGCCCGACGCAAATGGCGGTGATAGGAAGCAGCTGCCAATGTCGATCATCAAGTCTTCGCATCACGGCGAAGGAGGGGCTCAAGAAGAGGACAATTTCCAGCCTGTGGGCCGCACTGCCACGAGACGTCACGTCAGAGCTAGCCCGTCTGTCGGGAGTGCGGTGACGACCGTCGTCGAGGCTGAGGAGGAGGAGAGCGACATAATGAGCAAGCTGCGTGAGATGCGCATCTCGGCCCCGGACACGGTTGAGGAGGAACCCGAAGTGGCTGATGTGCCCGTCATTGTTGAGAAGGAGATCTTGGATGATGCTTCACCCACGGAAGACAACGGACCTACGGTGTCAGGACCTCGAGAGGTTGTACCCGCGAAGCCCGAAACAGAGTCTGGTGATACGGAATACCTTGACAAGCCGACTGAAGATGAGCCGAGAAGCGCACCAGTGGAAGATGACGAGGCAGAGGAGCCCTCTGCGTCTTCATTAGAACATAAAGAGCTCCCGGCGGCGGAGAATGAAGCGGTAGAAGCTGGGGACGAGGCTGAGAAGCTAGGCAGAAAGGCTGCCGACGACGCCTCCGCCAAGACGAATGACGAGTCCGCCGAAAATGACGACGTCAGCACCAAGGATTTCGCCCAGGACCCGGCTGAACCAGCCGAGTCAGCGACAATGACAGATGCCACAGAAGATGAAAAGCCAAACAAGGGTGGCGATGAGCCCAAGGCAGAGTCCACGGGGAGGTCAAGGAGACTTGAGAGAGGAGAAGAAGATTAACGACTTTGGTAATTATGATGAGTTTGGAAGTACCTGCTTGTTCTCGTGGAAAAAGGGGACTTCAGCCAGCCAGGCACCGCCGTTCTCGTCACATGCGTGCGCTCTCTCCCTCAGGCCGGCAGAGATGGCACTGTATTGTCTCCATCAACCCCGGGGCCGCCAGAGATGCTTGCAGCCACAAAGTCCTTGCGGAAAAGGGCGTGTTTCACTCTTTTATTCTGGTTTTTTCCCTCTCCCCCTCCCCTTTTTTATTGTAACGAGACGAAGCCCACGTATGTATAATATTTGCTTTTGTAATCTCGCGATGTGTTTGGCACATCGCTGGAAAAATGTATCAACACGAAGAAGGGGCAGAAGAATAATAATAAAAGGAGAAGAGAAGAGTATGATGATGAAGAATGAAAAGAAGAAGACGATAAAGCACCGTCTATATCTAACGTGAAAAGAAGTTTGGGTCGGTGACCAACCATGATATGAACGGATGCCAAGAAGAAGAAGAAGAACCAAAAAAAAGGAGGTGCGGCACATGAGTAATTGGTGTTCTCCAAGGAGGGGGTGGGTTATGGCCAAGGACGTGTCGAGGTCTGCATACCTAGGGGAAGGAGGGGAAGACAGAGGGAAGGGATCGAGATGGCAGGCAGCCTGCTGAGGAGGGGGGAGGGGGGAACGGGGCGGATGGACCGGAACAAGCCTTGCTTTGCGTATTGTCCACTGTTCGCTTCGTTTATTGCCCAATGTGGTCCAAACAGTCCTGTTTCCTTACTGTACTGATACCCCCCTCGTAGATCTTGCCTTGGAGGAGGATAGCTCTGTGATGCAAAACCCCCTTTACAATGTCCAGACCCGTGTGTATTGTGGTCTGACTGTGGTGCCTTCGTAATTCATCATCAACAACCCACCGTTCCCCCACTTGTCCCGTGCCGAGTAAACTTGAGCCGGCTTTTCCTCCTGTGTGGGCTCCATTTCCAAGGTCTCTTTCCCATTCTCGTCGGCGTCAACAGGCGGGCGGGGCCAACAGTATGTGCCCTACCTGGCCTGAGCCGCGCTCTCTTCTGCCATTTGCATCTTGGCAAAGATGTGACGGACTTCTCGTAGGTTTTCCGCTTGGGCAGAGACGGCATTGGCGTTGCGTTCGTCGGCGAAGGCCCGGACGTTCTGTAGGATCCGGCTGTAGCCCTCGTCGTTGGGCAGCCACCAGCGGACACAGGACGGTTCAGAAAACATCTCCGCCATCTTGGTACGGAGTGTAATCGGGTGTATGTACCTAGAACGGGCGGGTCAAGTCAGCTCCTATTGCGTATGGCGTGGACCACGCAAATGCCGGACTGTTGCAAACAGCCACTTACCCCATAGTCTCTAACAACGCGAACTTCCGTCTGGTCCAGTTGTGATGCTTGACGTCCTGCGGCAGAAACAGTGCCGAAAGGGCGACGCATGCCTGTATCATGATCAGACTGCCCTTTGGACTTGACGGCCACTCTTCCACAGCTTCGAAGATCTGGCAGATGGCGAATGCATGCCCTCTCAGCTCGCCATATAGCTGTGCTCTGTCTGTGGTTGGTGACTGGCATTTGTGCATCATCATCGTGGAATTGAATTCGCCGGTGAGCAATGTCGTAGGGAAAACCGGGAAGTCGTACAAAACCCCGGGGCAGAGCGGTCTACAATGTCGTCGTCATTCAGGGCTCGTGCGTGGCTGAAATCCGTGACGAGGTGAGAAGGGTCGGTGAGTGCATGGTCCCAGCCGTCTTTCCAGCCTTGAAGCGAGTTCTGGATTCGTTCGTGTTCAATTGAGAAGTCTTCTGGCGAGATCTGGCCCCTGCTGCCTCGCGCAAACAGAGTCGACATTTCTCTTGAAATCACCCTCAGACGGCCCGACGCCGCCTCATACCTCCACTCTCGACTGTCTGCCTCGTCCGAGATGGCCTGCTGGTCGCAGTATTCGACAAAGGCCGTGAACCATTCCGGGGCTAGCATTGTAGGGAACCCGCCCATCAAGGCGATAAAGAGGTCGAAACGCCCATACCAAGACACAACCATTCTTCCAAGAGCAGTCTGAGGAGCCGTCTCTGGGGTGAACAGGTGAGTCAGCATCTCGAATGCGGCCTTTTGATGCCCCATGAGGTTGATCCAGTCACCCAAGTACTCCTATTGATAAAATCAGCAAGCTTGGCTCTACCAACCGAGGGTCAAACGGTACTCGTACCTCGACCGTGGCGAGCTGCAGGACCGTCAGAAGCATGCCGACGCTGTGCTTCTCTTTTCTCTTCAGCGAGTTGAGCAAAAGGATAACACTCTTGTTGTAATATTTCAGAAACTCCTCCATCTTGCCGTTGGGGTCCTGCAATGTGCGTTGATACGCGGCAAACCCGACAATTGCATAGAGCAAAGCTTCGTTCTGCAGGGCAAAATTTGGTAGAATGATGCGGAAAAAGTCATGGGCGTCGGTAAGCATGCAGTAGTGATAGTGCGTGACGTTTTCGCAAAAGTATTCCAGGTGCTGCCGCAAGTCGGCGGGCAGATGTGACCGGTCGGCGTGGCTGCTCAGCGAAAGAATAGCGAGATCTGGCATCGCATATGCCGTGGTTGCTTGGCTGCTCGTAGACGCAGAAGGCGACGCGCTTTTGGCCCCTTCACATGACGGCGTTTCGGAGCTATGGCGTGTGTTCGTGGCGCGGTGTAAGGCGGACGGGGATGCCGTGTTGCTCTTGTTAGGCCCGTGATGTTGCTGCTCGTAAGATGCCTCATCTCCTTCGTCCTCGTCGAGGATGGTGCCTAACACGGCAGGCTCGGCGTCCTCTTCTCTATCCTCCGCATCGTTGAAAGAATCCGGGCTACCCTCTTGAGCAGCCAACCCGTCGTTGGGAGGTGTGGACTGGGCTGCGGAGCCCTTGGTCGCTGAAGCTTCCGGGTAAATGCATTCGCGACTGCCTTTCCGGCACCCTGTTATTAGATTAGCTGATGCGTCCTCTAAACGTCCTCGCAGATTCACGTACTATCACATATCGGACGGGTTTCATCGCACTGCCGCACGGGTCAGAAGAAGTTTGCTCCGGGTAGGGCTCAAAATCTCACCTTGACTCTCCTACTCCTGCACATGTAGCATCCAGACCTTGTGCGGCGGTGCTTGACGTGATCCAGGCCCGGAGCCGACTTCCTTCGATTCCTCGAGGATTTGGGGGCAGTGAGTCCCACAGGGTCGGGGAAGCCAGTAAAATATCCTAGATTGGTATAGGATCCAGGCATAGCACCACCCATCATGGCCATCTGGGAACCTGGGAACGGAGGCGGATGTAGCTCATGAGGACTCGTGCTTTGGCTAGTAGTCACCCCCGTCATCGAGGTGAGAAAGTGATGGTAGTAGTCTCCCATCTTGATCGCTGACAATGGCCGTTGTGGTGGATTTTAGATAACAGGCAAGAGAGCCAAGGAGGTCCTTGCAAGGAAGATTCGTCAGAGTAGGGGCGCGGACGAGCCCGATTAGGCGGTCCAGATCAGAATTTGCGTTGGTGAGTCGGTACCCTCTGGTCCAGGACATGGGGTACTAGTAGTTGAAAATAGCGACGCCGGTTCGGTAGGTTCGCAGAGGATTGGGCGGAGAAGAAGAGGTGCAGTTAGCCCCGGGCTGCGAAGCACTGTGAAGGGGGAGCCAACCGGTCCTTATTTTGGAGAACCAGAAGAGTGAGCTGTGCCGCCCTGAAGAGGGTCGGTCTAGGTAATCCAGAGCCACAACTGTCCCTTGGACGGCTCCTACAGCGGGTGGTGATGACGGTAGTGGGGCCCCTGGACAGCCTCAATGTAACTGGGTAACTATCTGCCCGGAGAGCGGGTAACACAGCCCACGCTTTGGCGATCCACTGGCGGGATTTGCGTAATGGCGGGGGGGCTCCTGGCAGGGACTACGCTAGGAAGGGAAGTCGAGATTGGTAGGGAGATGATGAGGTGGTGGTGCCTAGCTTCTGTGGCCAAGATGGTAACCCTGGTTGATTTCGAACGCCCTTGAAGACTGGCAAGGGGAAAATGACCAGTTCTGGTTGGTCAAAGACAAGCGGGAGCTAAGGGGAACCCGATCGGAGGAGCACCAACAGATATAGGAATCCGCCCCAAGTCCGAACGAGTAACGTTTCTCGTGCGTCGTGTATGGGGGATGAAAGCCGAAAACAACAGATTGGCGTGCGTCGACGTGCCGTGGTTCCATTCACTTGGATCCGACAAGGGGCACAGACCGAGAGACAGGGTTACTGAGTACTTATGTTCAGGCAGAGGGGCAGAGTCAGTTCGAAAGACTCAAAGCCGGTAGATGAGTCCGGGCATGAGACGAAGCTGCTCAGGCATGGGGGTATATCGTCCGCGTGACAAAGAGTTCGCGGAATTGCGGTATCTGGAAGGAACCTCGCCCTTGGTGGCGGCGACGTTATGTTGTTGGTGGGCGGGGGCGTAATAGATGGCTATGAAGTTGCCCGAGTTATGTCAATTGTCGAGAGTGTGATACGCCAAAGCACCCAAAGGGTTCTCCACGGCGATGGTGATTAAGAGAATAAGTCGGGGTGGAAATCCCAATCTTGAAGGGTGATGGAGAGAGGCTGGTGGCGCGGGGTGAAGGGGCGGCTGTTGTCGTTTTCTCCTTTTTCGGGTGTTTCTCTCTCTCTCTCTCTCTCTCTCTCTCTCTCTCTCTCTTCTTCTTCTTCTTTTTTTCCTTTTTTTCTTTTTTTTCTTGGTGCAGTAATTCTTCCGATTTCAAAGCTCTGCCGCTGGTGGTTCCCTGGCTTCGGGGAAAGCGGGTTGGATTGCAAAGACGGTCTTGGGTCAATTAAGGTTCCGGGATGGCGGGGGACGGTTGAGGCGTGGTAAACGCTTGGGAGAAGGCCGATCCAAGGCGCGACATGGAGTTCAGTGACGCCCGTACCGATTGATGAAGGTGGCAAAGGCTGGCTGTTCCAAGCCTAAACGGCTTCAATAATCAGGGCGCGCTCGATCCGGTCTGGCTGTCTGCCCAAAGTCTTAGCATGCGAAGATGAAGTATCGATCGTCAGGTCAGGAACGATCGGAGACAGGCTCGACTCACCCCTCAAGTCCAGGCCACCGGTCTCTCTCCACAGGTGCGTGGGCGGAATTTAGGAGCAGACGTCAGACGTCAAAGTCTGGAATGAAAGAAGGAGAAGCACAGATAAGCACTGATGAGCTGCGCGAGACATGGGTCTTCTGTCCAAGGTGATGTAACAAGCCAAAGCAAGCGCCTAGGCTACTGCTGGTGGGGAGGGGGAGGGGGGCAAAGCTGAGACTGGGCTTGCCGGTGTTGGCAGGAAATCGACACTCACGACCCTGTCAACGATCGCTGGCAGGAGTTTGATCAGCACTAGTCAAGCTGAAAATGATGAGAGAAGGGTCCCGCTGTTAATCTGATGAACAGTTGAGCAGAGAGAGGTACGATAGATAGTGGCGCTGGTGTCAGCATGGGGGGAAAAGTTGAACGGCAACGTCCTCACTAGCTGATTAGGACGGCCTTACGTCGTATACATGGCCGGCCGCCAGGCTCATAGTGTGAAACCCACGTTCCTTTGCAAGTCTGTCGGGGCAGATTACACACGCAGCGCACGCGCAAACGTGCTAAACGGCGCCAGTCGTCGTCTGTCAGGTTAGGGGAAGGGGGGGGGGGGGGGAGGCCCGTAAGGCGCGCGGTGTTTCCATACGATTTTTTTTTAGCGCGGAACTTGACCAAGCCCAGGCGTCCAGTCGCAACTCTAGGTAGGCCTATTAGCTTAGATGTAGAGGTCACTCTCAGTCAATGTGGATCTGGTCCTGTCTAAGACTGTGGAGATTGACAGAGAGAAGCTCCCGAACTCGTTGACCGCCGTTCGGAGCAAGTTTGTAGTGTATGACCCGAAGCGGCCGCCACTGTAACGCTTGGGAAGGAGAATATGTGGGAATATTTCATGGCATAGTCATGGTTATTTGCAGTTTTTGTGGAGGGGGTTCCGAATCGTCTCGTGGTTCAGAGCAAGGTGGTGGTAATATTATACAAAGTGAGAAGGGGGTAAGCCGAAGTCTTTCAGATGTTCCCAGGCTGTCGGGGCGTGGGGCCACACGAGCGTGGTGAAGGAGGGGAGGAGCATGGACATGCACACACACACAGACACACCGACGAGGCCAACCCTGCCTCCCCCTTAACCTACATTAGCCACGCTTCCCTCCACCCCTCATTCCACACCCACATCCAGCTCTTGGGTGCTTAAAATGGGTGCGATCGTCTTGGTGGTGCGGGAAGTTGAAGGAGCACCTGAAGGTGTGTCGTTGGAAGGGAAGCACAGACACGAAGCCGGAAGGTGGGGGGAGAGAAGAGACCAGTGAGCAGCAGAATCAAACCTAACTTTCTTGGCCATGGCATCCTGATGCCACTAGCGGCAATGCTTAAAAAATAAAAAATTAAAAAAAAATTAAGAAAAAAAAAAGGACGGCCGGTCATTTGGATGGGACGAGAGAAATGAGCCCAAAGCCGCTGCCGCTGCCGCTGCCGCTGCCGCCGTCATCGGTTGCTGGGTACAACCTAGTGGCCGTGCCATTTGTAGCTGTGCCTGTCTGTGCCTGTGCTCGGTGACATGTCGCGCGTGGGTGGAGCCAACGGGAGTCTGCGGGATCGAGGGGGGCCGGCAGCTTTTGGCAAGCAGATGCGATGCACACAAGGAGATCGATTCGGTAGGTACGTTGCCGCTGCCGTCGACCATTGAGAAAAAGGGAGCTTGTGCTGTGTCGGCCGCACCTGGCGAAAGAGGTCCCCCGGACCAAACTTTCCTATGGCTGGCTCTACACTCGGCATCTGCATCTGGATTCAGACCAGTTCCGCCAATTAGGTTACCATGGGCGGTCGTTGAGCGTGCCACTGCAACGGAAGAACAGGAAGAAGAAAAGAAAGAAAAAAAGAGTGTGTGCAGGATTCGACGATCCAGGCACATGAAGGGACCACGGAAGGCCTTGCTACCGGTTCGGACCAATTAATCCCTCCATAGTGGGCCTCTTAGTGATCGTCAAGCCAAACATGCAAGCAGAGCAACATCGTCCCATGCCAGGGTGAGCGGGCAGAGGGCAGAATCGGCCTCTCGCGCCGTGATACGTACACTTGACAACCCCCTGAGGTAGTGTACAATCTACCAACGGATTGAGTAATGACGGTGACAATAATGTAACCATCATAATAGGTAATATCTAGGGCACGAGGTGGACGTTGTGTGCAAGAGACTCCATCAGACAAGGGCTCGCTGAAAGCGGAAAGACGAGCCTGCATTAGCAGATATGCAGCCAATGCTGTCGTGCGCGGCGGAGAAGAAACCCGGACTCTGGTGGCGGAGAAATGGATGGAGAAGAAGCAGGGAATTTCCCGCACATACGACGTAAACTGCCTACATATTAGGGTCGTGCAGTGGTTCATTCATCCGTACGGACCATGATAAGTGAGTGAGTGGTCCTCTGTTACCTAGGTAGGAACGATTGTTGACGCACGGATTACCTACGAACTTCATACGCAGCCCATCCCCCCTCCATGTGTGTTGGATAGATGAAGCGTCACGTGGAACCTACCTGACCTAAAAGGTATGTATCCGTAGGATAATTGGCAATATCATAATATCATGCGTAGGAACATGCTACGCAAACCACCTAGGTAGGTACCTGGTAGCCAGTAGGGGGAGGGGTACATCGTACTATTAGTACGTATCCTTACTAACTTAGGTAAGTGGGTATGCAAGGAGGCGTTGATCAAGCCTCGAAACAGCAGGAGTCGAAAGGCTGGACGGGCCGGATCCACCTTCCTACGGTTCGGTCCCCACGGTGCCGTCGGCGGGAGCCTCTCGCGGCAGCCACGGCCCACGTATTCTCTCCTCTGCCCCTGTTGAAGAGGATCGAATAACTACATACCTAAGATCCGTACGTACGGATATAAAAAAGTAGGTGGGCAATTCAGGTAGGTGATACCTATCCACACGGGCACGTACCTGACTATACTTGGGTACATGGATAGGTAGTAATACAGGCACATTGTTTGGGCATATCTGCTTTTCCACCCGCGCTTGTTTTACTATCTGTGGAGGTAACAACACAATCAGCGGGGTGAAAGGTGGGGGGGGGGGGGGGTGCAGTGTGAGAAGCGCTCCACAAGGACAGGGTCCATTCTATATACCTGGTTTAGCGTAGGTATGTAAGGTATCGGACCCAAGTTTGAGTTAGTTGAGGACTTTACTCCGTGCCTGGTGTACGTACGAAGTACACTACACTACGAATGTTCGTGGGTGGAATCAAGTGCGCTGTGGGTTCTACTGTCGCACCTTCCTCCGCCATTTCTCTTCCATTGCTCGTATGGAATTGGCACAGCCACCGGAATCAAGCGTACATGTCTCGGACGACATATCCTTAGTACGCTCAACTCTTCAGCACAGGACGCATGAGTTACAACGTCCAACCTTGCGCAATGGCTTCAGCCCCTCATTCATCTGCTACGGGACGCCCAGTACAAGGAGCATACCTAGTGTACCTGTTTGCTTTACAATCCTGAGGTAAGAGGCCAAGAGTTCAGCAGGGCAGTTACCAGCGCGTCGTGTTTCCATCTCCACCGTACCTAAAGTAGGTAGGGAGGTAGGTCAGGTACATTGCTACGCGGGAAGCAGTTCGAGTTCAGAGTCCCTCTCGTTCCTCTTCTCTTTCCCCTCCCCCTGGTACGAATACTACGCAGCTAATGTACTTTTGCGACATGGGCCGGGATGTGCCTCTTTGCCGGCCAGTGTGGGAATTTAACCTCCAATGACCCGATCCAATGGTTTCCCAGAGGCCAGACCGATCGAAATGCTGCCGCGCTGCGTCAGGCCCCTGGCTTGAACTTTTTGTTTTTCTTTCTTCTTCTTCTTTTACCACTTTTCTTTTTCCTTCTTGTTGGTCTTTTCGCCGTCCCCTTCTTCCCGGCCCCTTGCCGCCTGTTCCGCGCACACGCAATCAATCGCCTGTCCTCTTTTTCTTCTTTCTTTTCTTATAAGGTTGCCTGCCATACGTAGTATGCGGGCATGGGATGTACGCAGAAACGTACCAGATTTCGGCCTCCATCACCGCACTGGCAGTCGGTAGACAATGAATTAGTTGCCTGATCTGTCGCCCTCGATTTGGAGGCGTCGGGTAACTTGCACTCAGCCGCTGCAGTGTACTTGGTACATACACACTGCACACTGCAGTCAGTAATGTCATGCGATCCACCCCATTGCGTCTTGACTTATCCCATCGCTGTGGTCCATCCCACCAAAGTAGGTAGGTAGTAGATAGATGCCCTGCAGTGTGGTAACAGCACCTTCGGATAAGTTGGCTCAAGTCGACGGCAGCCAAGGGACTTTGGATATTCAGCCTTATTGCATGATGGGACTCCTCACCGTCGAGGTCCAAACAGAATACGCGGGTGAAGGCCTTGGCTTGGTTCTCCGTGACGGGTTTGGTACCCTACCTAACTAGGTAGGTACCTAGGTAGGCACCCAGTTAGATACCGGTAGTTAGGTATACAAGTTCAACAGAGCCGAGATAGACTTTGGCGCGCGCCCTGTGCTCTTCCCCATTCGACTCCAACGGGCTTTGCTGTTTCAGCTCACTGCATACCGGACCGTACTTCGTACCGCCTTTCTCTTCTTCTGGTCTCACCGCCTCCTGGTTACCACCGGCGGCCCGGCTTCTAGAACGCACAATCCGTCAGTTTCCTTCTTTCAGGTCGCAACTAGTATTCGTAGTACCTGCCTGGGTAGGTAGGGCGGTAGCTCGGGCGCGGCGCGCCCAACGCTCGGTCTGGCACACACCAAGCCGTCTTGCCCGCATCTTAGACCCCGGATCCACAGCACTTGCACCCGCACTACCTACCTACCTTAGGTAGGCTAGGTGGCTAGGTAGGTAGGTACCTCAGTACTAGGCTACCAGCCTACTACCTAGGTAGGTAGGTAACTTACTGCCAACCTAGTTGATACCCACACAAGGCAAGTTGTGGGCTGTCCTTCAAGACATCCATCACCGCCCACATGCAGTCCGACAAGCGGCGCCCTGTAGGTAGTCAGAAACTGCTTGCCCAGTCGAGCCGTTGAAGCCGTCATATATGACGACCAAGACACTTTTGGTGGGGGAAACCCGCCCATTGTCGCGCACATCTCTCTTCCGTCTAGGTGCGGATACTGACACTGTGCATGGAATTTCGGCAAACCAACGGCGGCAGCCATTGAAGCGCGGGGGTCAGGCACCATTAAAGAAAGTCATCCGCGATTTCTGAATGTCGCGAACCATACTACCCAGTATGTACACCTATGCTGCTGCCGGTGCAGGGTTGGATAGGCAGACAACAAGTCGGTCTTTGGCGGCAAGGCATGCCCCGGGACAAGGGGCCGGCCGGGTGGCAGATAGCCTTGAACCTTGAACCCCTTTTTACAGCGCGCTAACCTGGGTTCGTGGTGTCTGGTTGGGGAGGTAGGTAGTCAGGATCATGGGTCCTGGATTGCTCTTTGCAGATTTGATCATTCTGTATCTGTACTTGGTAGGCCTTGGACGTCACCCCATTCGGAACTGTATCGATCCAGAGCCGCATACCTATCTACAGTGGCGTCTTTCGCCAAGCACCCCGTGTCTGTTGCTGCTGCTGCTGCTGCTGCAAGCTGGTCTCGTCTCAGCTGATGGACGCTCCGTGTCGAGGGGCGGGAAGCATTCATCCGTGAGGGGAGGATTCGCCCTGTTCCGTCGAGGACCAAAACAGCACTCCGCGAGGACGCGGCAAAGCCTCGAGCCAGCGACACCCAAAATCCCGGCAACTGCGGCCCCCGATCACCCATTACCTACCAACTTGGGTTTCTTATTCATTCTGATTCGGCCCTACCTTGACTAGGGTGCTTTTTGCAGCGCGACTCGACGCTCGACTTTGAGACCTCGAACGGCAATGAAAAGAGGGCTGTTGACAAAGGTGCCTTCGCGACCATCCCGCGGTTCCTCGGCTGGGTGTCAACAGAGGCATTTACTAACCAGATGAATCCGCCAGACCCAACGTTTCCCAAACTTTGCATGCCATGTCGGGTACGGAGGCCTCCAATTCCAGGATAGCCGACGGCCCTATGACCAGGTTGCGTTGCGTCGGGTTTGTCTCCGCCACGGTCGTTCAGCGGTAACGGATGGGCCCAAGGCGCCTCCTCATTCGACGCGCCGCCAGCAACCTCCGGCTCATTGAGGCTAATTAATGCTCATCGGACGAACATGCCGCGAGAGGCTACCAACCCGAACAACGCTGTTTTTGTATTTCGTTTCCATCATGTTATTCTCCTCTGGCGGCAGAACGGAACAAAGTCTGCCTATCGCGGACAATAACATGGCTTGCTATAGATGTTCAACCTCACCATCCATGGTTGACAAATACGTCAGACGCCTAGGTACCTATCCGAGCTGCCCGGCCATGCTACCTTGTCAATAAAACGGCCAGCCGGAACAGGAAACCGGTTTGATGATGGTTCAAGCAAGCCTGCCGTTGACAGCCCAGGTATTGAAGAATTGGCGGAACCGTGTCCAATGGGCTGGCGGGCTTCTTCGATGCTGCCCGCCCGCAAGGGTGACGAGAGCGAATTTCAGTTAACCGCCGCATCCCTTGCTTGGGGCTTGAGAATGAGAGTGTGTATCTCGTCACGTCTTCAAATTACAAAGCCGCGGGCGTCCAGCTCGCTCGGGCTTTGCGTCTGAAGCACAATGAGTAGGCGACCTCAACCTGGCAACAGGGCATGCGTGTAAAACGCCCAATGGCTTGCGGGTGATGGTTCATCAACATTATACTCCGTACACTAGCGTAGAAACCGACGTGGGCTAAGACGCTTGGCACCCGGTCAAAGATTGACTAGACAGGGCCTAGAGAGAGAGAGAGAGAGAGAGAGAGAGAGCGCGGCGACGCACCTCTGCCCTAGTTGGCGCCGCGGTTTTTGTGTCCCTTCAGCAGTAGGACACAAACGACTCACCTACGACTCCAAGGCAACACGAGGTGTTCGTAATCGTTGCCTCAGTTGAGTCTGGCAAAACACACACACACACACACACACACACACACACACACAAGAAAAAGGCCTTGGCTTTCCGCTGTGGCTGACCAAGTGGAGTGGCAGTGTGTTTGCCAGTCCAACGCCCATGGGTTCGCGACGTGCGCGCGTCAAACGGGAAAGACTTGCCGCCAGAAACCCACCGTTATTCGACGGGTCCCCTTTCCCCGGACACGGTCAACTTTGGGACGAGGAACCCCCCTCTTCTCCCGGTGTGATTGCAACCCGGACGTAGGAATCAACGCCGGTGGCTGGCGGCTGACGGCAGGTGCACCATCTCAACCAAGTCCCTGATACGACATGGCTTCCGTCAACTCAACAGAAAGGCCACCTCGTCAAAAGAAAATCGTTGATCGTGGCTCGAGACAGGAGAGTGGTGTTCGAAGAGAAGCCACCATGACTACGATACGAAACCCAATGGTACTGTGCATGCTGCGTTGGGGAACCAGAGTGCCGGGCTCGTCGTATCCCGCGTTCCTCGGGGAAAGTTTTAGCCTGCCATTCATTTGTTTCTTTTTCTTTCCAATCACGAAAGAAATCGCTCAGAGTTAACCAAGGACGCAAGTACCCAGGTATCCTTCTCCAGAGAAGTCTGATAAGGAGCTCTCGAGTATACTTTGAACCAGGGCGCCAGCCTCGGTGGGCTGAAGTTTGTGATCTGTCACTTGGCCTGGGTAGCATCGGAATCTCAAGCATAAACTCCGGGTGTCATTGCTTACACCGAGGCCTGCCACTGGGGCATCTTGGCCATCACACCGCAACCTACGGGAGGGGCATCCAATGTGTGAGTTGTTAGCACGGTCGCATGTCAATATGCGGCGGCATAAGAGACGCCCCCTTGACGCTGTGTTTCTTATTGACGCCTTCTTATGCTTGTTACTCTGCACCTCGGACGCCTTCTTCTACACCGGGGTTACAGTAGATCTCACACCTTGGGTCATCAATAATCTGGAGCAATGCGGCGCAAATATGCGATTCCGAACCTAAGCCCGTTACACCCATTGACTCTCCTTTGAGTTCCGGGAGTCGCTCCGCCTCCGCCGTGTAAGACGGGCTGGCCTCATCAGGACAGCCAAGTTCAGCCTCCGAGGCAGTAGACTGGCTTGCTGACGATGCTACGGCAATCAAGGGCAAACTCACCTCTAAAAACGCAGTGCTCCAAGGCACGAGAGTTCAACAGAGAACGTGGCCAACCCAGTCCATCTCTTGGCAGATCCCAAGGGACCGGACGAAGCCCCGACTTCCTTTAGCGCGACCCCCCCCCCCCCCCCCCGGGGGAGATAAACCGTCTGACCCGACGAGAAATACTACTCCGTGGCCCTGAGCGTCCAATCGCAACTGGGGATCGACGGCATCTTAGCGTCCCTGCTTTTCCAGCGCTACCTACCAGCTCAAGATCCCTTACTAGAGGAAGAGGGGGGGGGGGGGGGGATCATGCAGGATATTCCCTGCGGAATTGCTACACAAGGACGGACTGTGTTCGTATGCCCGCCTGCTTTCGACACCGCGATCAGACCGAAATGGCATCCCTTGAACGCAGCCGCGCACGTCCGCCGGCGGCAGCGGCACGTCCACCCTGCCCCTCAGCGGGCGCGAGAAACTATCGAGGCTGCTTGCTCCTTCTCGGATTCGCAAAGCACCTCGCGATTGGGTCGTGGCTCTCGTCCTGCTGCGCGGGTTAGGACGACGAGAAACGTGAAGGGAGAGAAAGGCCCGAATAGTCCCTAGGAGGTTGCCTGGATTCGCCCGTCGCGCACAAAGTTTGTCGGACGAACTTGGCAGTCCACCGCACCATTACCCAGAGCGGGCTGTCGTCCTTGACGGACATTGACGGACATCTGGCAGCACACTCATCACTCTCTTTGGACGGTGCGCAGTTCGCAACTTACATCCCGCTCTTCACAAGCCAAAAAAGGGGGGGGGGGGGTGTTGATTTGGTCAACCGCCCCAGGCACGAGCCAACTGGGGAGGAGGGATGAAGGGAGTGGCCAGTGAATATATAATCGTTGTATATCATCCTATGCGGGTTATGCGGAATGCCGCAAAGTTAGAGTGGGCGGGGAGATAAATGCGTAGAGAGGAGAGCCGCTGGTCCGATGAAGAGAGGGGTCGACTATCATCGTCGATGAGTAACTCCCCGGGCTTGGGGTTGATGCCGATCTACCGCGAGGTCTTGGTGTCGTTGTCCCCATTCCTGCCTTTGGCAAAGAGGAACGCAACGACTCGCCTGTTCGGGTCGGGTCGTGCAAGCCGTCGGGGCTCCTCTGCCGGGCACCTGTCCACCGCATCCAATGTTATCAGGATTCACACGAGGTGCTTTTGGTCCGACGTCCCTCGGCGACCACGTTTCGTTTCAAGAACCGACCAGCCGCCGCCTGCTAGTCCCGGGAGGCGGCCCATGACCCGATGAATGCAAATCACATGATGTGTCACGTGTACTCACCAACGCGCACGCGCCCCCCGGAACTCTAGGGGTCCAGGACCCTGCCGAAAGGGGGATGAAGGCAAAGTTTCAGCCGTGGTCTCAACGGCCACATTGCTTGAGTGAATGAGGTGGTGATGCTCGAATCGTACCATGAGCGGAAGTGGTGAATAAACGGCAAGATACAATATCGCGTGCATTAAACCCGGTGGTTGAAGACGAAAACCCTCTTCGGGACCGCATCTCATACCAACATTCCACCACTTCTTCTTTTTTTTTTGTCTTACAAACGAGCGACACCACGCCAGAAACCGCAGAGAAACAGGGGGAAACCTCACATGACACTGATACTCCGCAATCAATAATAATTCCAGGTCATTGGAGAGGCCTCCACCGCTCTATCAAAAGCCCGCAACACACACAAAGACGGGAGAAAGACGTTCAAGAAAACCGGAATGGAGGCAAACCTGTCGGCGTCCGCCTGGGCGAGCCGGCCCACCTGGGCTTCAGCTTCTTCTTCCTGCCCTTCGTCACCTTCATTTGCTTCCTGGCCCCAGTCCTCTACCTGTTCCCGCCGATCCCGGCCACGATCAGCGATGCGCTGCGGGCGACGCACAAGAGCATCGGCCTGGCCCCGTCCAAAAGCAACCTCCGGGACCAGCACACTGCCGCAGGGAGGCAGCAGGAGAAGAAGACGAAGGGGGCCGGGGCCGACGCCGCGAGGGTCAAGGCGCTCTGCGTGTACCCCGTCAAGTCGTGCCGCGGCATCGAGGTGGCGCGGAGCAAGCTCCTCCCCACGGGTCTCGAGTTCGACAGGCTGTACACCCTGGCGCAGCTCAAGTCCCCGTTCCCCGTGTCCGTCGACGGCGGGGCCGGGGACGGCCGGGACGCGCACTCGTGGGAGTTCATCACACAGCGGCAGTTCCCCCGGCTGGCGACGGTCAAGGTGGACGTCTTCGTCCCGGACGCGACCAAGAGCACCGTCTTCCTCGAGAAGAGCGGCGACCCGTGGGTCGTGCTGCGCTTCCCCTGGCGCGAGCCCGGCTGGCGCGGGGCCGTGCAGTGGGCCGCGGCCAAGATCCGCGACGGGTGGCGCGGGGAGCCCGAGATGGAGGTGCTGCTGCCCGTCGAGTTCCCCACCGAGGAGGAGATCGAGGAGCGCGGCTACGCGCGCGAGGACGTCAGGGTGTGGAAGGAGATGGTCCCCGCGCTGAACATGGGCAAGGAGATACCCGAGGAGCTGAGCCGGTACCTGGGCGTCAGCAACAAGATGACGCTGTTCCGCGTCGACCCGGGCAGGCTGAGGGAGGTGCACAGGTGCGCGCCGAGCAAGGAGGAGGCCGGGTACCAGCCCGTCGTCGGCTTCCAGGACGCCGTGAGTCCCCCTCCCCCCTTCCCCTGCCAGTCTGAAGTGTTCCGTGCCACGTCGCGAAGCCCTTTCCGAGAACGAGAGCGAGGAGGGGAGCTGAGCTGAGCTAACGACGAGGGCTGGGTGAACAGTATCCCCTGCACATCATGAACATGAGCAGTCTCCACGACTTCGACGCGCAGGTGCCCAAGGACGAGAACCTCCAGCACCTCGACGTCAGGAGGTTTCGCTCCAACATCATCGGTGAGGCAGCCCCCCCCTCCTTCATTTCTACATCCTCTCCCAGAAAGGAAGAACCCCATTTGGGGCTGCCGGCATGGCTAACAAGTCTTGACAGTTTCCGGCGCCCCGGCATATGACGAAGAGTCGTGGAAGTCCGTCAAGTTCACCCAGGGCGCGTCCAATGTGACGGCGCCTTCGAAATTCCAGGTCTCGTGCCGCACCGTTCGGTAAGCCCACCTTCGCCCCCCCCCTCTCCAGTTCTTTGGAATCCGTCGGGCGTTTGTAGAGAGCCCGGGGATTCTTCTTCTTCCCCTTCTTGCCCGCGAAAGGACCGACCGCCTTCTACTCCGGCAACATCAGACTGACCCGCTCCCCCCTATAGCTGCAAAATGCCCAACGTCGATCAGGACACCGGCGTCCGCCACGGCGTCGAGCCGGACAGGTCCCTCCGCAAGATCCGCGACGTCGACGAGGGCGCCCCGCACATGGGGTGCCTGGGCATGCAGATGGTTCCCATGTTCGAGGGCACCGACCGCGTCGAGTACATGCAGGCCTGGCTCGAGGTCGGCATGGCCGTCGACGTGCTGGAGCGCGGGGAGCACGTCTACATCAAGCAGTGAACGCGGCAGTGCCCGGCTTGTGAGTTGGGCCGACGGCGTGGGTGGTCCTGGTGTATGAGGAACGGTTACGGGGTTAGAATGCGTAGACGGAGCTGGGAGGCATATCATATCCAACATCTGGGCAACGGATGACGCAGGTGCAGACATAGAATACGGTGCCAAAAAAAAAAAGATCAAATCGTCGTTATCGCACTTGAGCCTCCATTAGATATCATCATCATGCCTTTACTCCCAAAGTTCTGGTTCCTTCCCCAAGAACCCATCCGAGCCCGTCGCAGAAACAAAAACGACTATAAACAGTCCGTCTCAGTGGTATCCAACACAAACGACCCCTCGTCGGATGCCTCCCGTCACCCCATGTACAGCCCAAGAAAAAAGACGCTTAATGATAAGCAGAAAAAGGAAGAATCCCGTTATCGTCATCATCATGTCGCATTCCCGATTGATGTCTCGGTCTCGCGAGATCAACACACCATCACCGTGCCAAGCCCATGAGCCAAAGACGTTTACTTCAGATCGGCAGGCGTTAACGCTTGAACCATACTGGTTCCCTCGCTGAAGCGTGTCCGGAAGATGCGGTTGGCGTTCTGGAACATGCCATCTTTCAGGGACACAACGATGAACTGCGAGCCCTTGAAGCGCGTCTTGATCAGGCGACCAATGTTTTGCGTGTGCGACAAGTCCAGGGCGGCGTCGACCTCGTCGAGAATGTACATCGGCGCTGGCTTGAACTGTAGGAGAGCCATGATGAGGGAGAGCGCGATGAGGGATCTGGGCCGCTTGCGTTAGTTATCCGATCCGGCATTTCAAGGGGTGTGGTGGTTTCCTTACCTCTGTCCACCAGAAAGCTCGGTCAAACTTTGCTTCCAAACCTTGCCCAGGGAGACCTTGACTTCAAGACCTTCGCTAATTGTCTTGCCTTCGGGAGGATCAAGCTTGGCGAAGCTGCCGGGCAAAAGCTCGTTGAAGATCTGGCCAAAGTCGCCGTTGACCTTCTCCCACGTCTCGTGCAGGGCCTTCTTCTTGTAGTCATCCAAGCTGATGATGGTTTCCTCAATCTTACGCTTGTCGCGGATGACTGTCTTCATCATGTGCTTGAGCGACACCTCCTTCTTCTCGACGCTCTCGATCATGTTCATGACCTTGGGGTTGATCTTTTTCTTCATGCCCTGGAAGCGGTCCGTCAGGTTGCGGAGCGTCGACTTGCACTCGCTAATGTCCTGGCCCTTGAAGTCGTACGGTGTGCCTGTACGGCCAAAGTTCTCCTTCTCGTCGGCGATCCAATCGTGCTCATTCTCCATGTGGGCCACTGTCTGGACGGCCGACTGCTGTTCCTTATTGAACTTCTCGACTTGGTGGCCGAGTTTCTGCATTTCGAGGCTCTCCTCGGCGATGCGAGCGTTTTTGGACCGAATGGCATCTTCAAGTGCGTGGAGCTCGTCGTCGAACCCATGCAGCTTGGCGCGTTCGTCATCGAGTTCGGCCTGGACACCATCGAGCGTCTCTTGAAGACTGCTCTGCTGTTTGACGAGGTCTTCGACATCCTGCTGCTGGGCCTTGATGGCCACCTCGACTTCTTGCAACTGCTCGCGGGCCGCAGACAGGTCGGCTGCCACCTGTTCCGAGTCGAGCTGCGCCCCTTGCACCTCTTTTTGCAGAACCTTGACCGAGGCAGAGTTCTTTGTGAGGCCGGCTCGAAGCTTGTCCAAGGATTTCTGGAGCTCGACAAGCTTTGCGTCCTTGTTGTTGTCAAAGTCCTTCATGTCTTTCTCGATGCGTTTGGCGTCGGCAGTGGCCTCGGCGTGCCTCTTTTTCGCCGCCGCAGTGTCCGTCTTGAGCTGCGCAATCGTCTCCTTCATGTTTTCCACCTCCTGAATGATGGACGACGACGAGTTGCCGCTGATTTGCTCCTGGGCAAGCTTGATCTCGTGGCTCTTCAAGTCGAGCTCCTGCTTGATCTTGCGTGCGTGGTCGAGCTTGGACTTCTCACTCGCGATGGTGAGCTGAAGTTGGTGCAGGGATGCCTCGGCCTCCCTGAGTTGGCGCGTGATGTCGTTGAGCTTCTGCAGGGTGACAAGTACGCCACTGGAGTTGGGAGAACTACCACCCGACAGAGTACCAGAGGGGTCGTAAGCATCGCCTTCCAGGGTGATACTCCTCATCCTCACGTTGGGGTCAAATGTGACCTTCTTCGCCGTGTCCGCGTCGGCGCAGATGAGAGTGTTGCCGAAGACGTACTCCATGGCTGCAGATACCTCATGGTCATAACCAACGAGGGACAGTGCCAAGTTGACCTTGCCCGGGGCGATTCTCTGCGCTGTGGCGATGGCCTGAGCCGAGGCCTTGAAAGCTGCGATCTTGTTCAGGGGAATAATGGTGACACGCTTGCGGAGCTTTCCTCCCTGAAGCAGCTGGGTGCCAGTAACTTCGGTATCAACCACCACGTTGTAGAGACGGCCACCGGCGCATATCTCGAGGGCGGTGCCTGCTTGAGTGTTGTCCTTGTCCAGAGTGAACAGCTGAGCAACCAGACCTTTAACCCTGGACCGATCAAAATTAGGAGTCGGGTCCGCGTAGTTAAAGTCAATGTTGGCAACCTTGCGCTTGAGCCCATCCGCCTCCTGGCGAAGGCCTCGAATCTGCTGCTGCAAAGAAGATTGCTTCTGGTACAACTGCTCTTCCTGGCCGGGCTCAAACCCCAGTCTGCCCAGCTCTTTCTCGAGCTTCTGGGCCTGCGACTTTAAGCCTTCGAGATCCTTCAGAAGATCGGCGTTTTGCGCCTTTGCTTTTTTGGCGCGTGGCTCTTCTTCCTTGATGCGCTTCTCGAGATGGGCAATCTTCATCTTCGCCTGCTCCTGCTCGGTGACGGCAGCTGTCGCACGGTTCCTGGCGTCCTGGAGCTGGCCTTGGTAGCCGCTCTCTTGACCGTCCTTGGAAGCGACACCCGTCTGCAGTGTTTGCAAAAGTTCCTCCTTGGATTCGGCTTCTTGGCTTTGCTTCTCCAGATCGTCCTTGGCAGCGTCGAACCTAGCTTTGACTTCTTCAAAAGCCTGCGTCTTTTCTTGCAGTGTCGCTTCCAGCTCGGAAACATTCTTCTCCACAGCCGTCTTCTTTTCTTTTTCTTCGGCCATGCTCGACTTCTTCAAATCCATGACAGTGGCGAGTCTGACAAGCTCGTTGGAATGCTTCTTCACTGCGTCCTCAAGAGCTTGCGCCTTTCCACCCTTCTTCAACTCCTTGTCGCGTTGTGCGCGGACTCGTTTGACGTCCTCCTCGAGATGGGAAATTTCGCTCTTCAACCGTGCCGCAGACTCCTCGAGGTCTTTGCGCCGTTGCTTCTTGCCCTCCAAGTCTGCCGCAGACTGCTCCAGCTTCTCTTGGCAGCGCACGTAATCGTGCGCCACCACGACCCTTGTGAGGCGCTCGAGGTCGTTTTGCGTTTGTTGGAAGTCGAGGAAAGCGCGCTTCTCTGTGCGGAGCTTCTCGAGCTTGGGCTCGATCTCGTCCCGAAGCAATTCTGTGATCTCCTGGAGTTTCATCTCCTTCTTGGCCATCGTCTTCAAGGCCTTGTCTCTCCTATCCTCGAACATGCGTGTTCCTGCAGCCTCCTCGATCATGGCCAGAATCTCGACAGCCTTCATGTTCAGGACCTTGGTGATCCGACCTTGCATGATGAGGAAGTTGGGGTTGTTGATGTTGAGCTGAACGGACTGGAAGAGGTTTTGTACTGTTTGTTGCTGTGCACGGTGTCCATTGATGAGGTATTTTGAAGTGCCGCCGAGGACGATTTGTCGAGTCACACTAATGGTCGCATACTCTTCGAAGCCGATGGGAGACTTCTTCTTGTCTCTGTTGTCAAAAACAATCGTAACGCTCGCTTTCGTGACACCGGCCTGACCGCGCTTGTAGATGAGGTCCTGTTGAGAATAGCGTCAGCATCAGCGTTACGCCACACCGACACCAGCCAAAGGTTCAGCCCACGACCCATCCGCACCTGAAGATTTTGCGCTCGAACTGTTGTCATGTTGGTGATACCCAGAACAAAGCAGATGGCGTCCAGAATGTTGGACTTTCCGGAACCGTTGAGACCGGTGATCGAGTTGAAACTTTCGTCCCTGTGTTGTGTGAGCTGCCAGTCCCTCTCGATCCAAGCAATGTTTGTTTACCATCCCGAGATCACCGTTCTTACGGCATACGACTTGAAGCCCTGCAATCAGTTAGCAAAAGTAATGTTTGCGGGGGAGGGATTCGGATCGCATACGTCTATAATCACTTCTATGACCCTCATGCTGCAGTAGTTAGTAGTTGGCGATGGTGTTGCTGAGGACTGTTGTCGGTGTCAAGGACTTTTTTGTTTACTTTCGGCCGATCGCGTTTCCACTTCACCACCCCCCTTCTCGGTTCCTGGGTAGGGGGGGGGGCTCTCCCGCCTTGCCCCGATAACACCCTTATCAGTGGCAGTTAATAGCGATTCGACCACGGGCGACTGTCATTGCCCCAGCCAGGGCAGCCCCACAGAGCTTCCGATGCGCTAAGCCGAATGCGGACTCGACCAAAACAATCGGTTCGCAACGCAATTCAAACCCACGTCCGTCAACATCACCACACATCCATACAGCTTTTGTGTGCTTCCCACTTTTTTTACTAACCTCACTCCCTCCTCCTCTTCTTCTTCTTCTCAAGCAACCGCCTTGTCGCATCGTGGACCATATTCTCGACCTCGATGACCAGCTAGCATTTTTCTTCATCCTCATAGCGACTCTCTTGCACGCGTCGCGACTTACCCCTCACGATGGCGGCGATGCGAGGAACGCGTGTGCCCATCGGCTCCGCGTCGTGGATTAATGAAGAAAGAACAACGGCTCTGAGCATTGTCCAGGCCGAGGCTGAGGAGTTTTCATTTGCTGCACGAAACGAATTCGACTGGCTCAACGAGCACATGGCCGGCATCTTCAACGAGAACGAGATGCATGTCCATCCTTTGCACCGGCTCTGGGTCCATTGCTAACCGAGTAAATAGCAATGTTGCCGAGATTTTCAAGACTCCTGGAAAGCTTCGCGGCAAGACGCCGCGAACAACGCGAAAGATTGACAGCGGCGAAGCCCGCGTCGTAAGGCGCCCAAACTCGATTGCATACCGCTCTTTTGCTAACAGTGCATAGCCATTGTCAGATGTGTTCTCTTCGACGCCTAATGGCGCGACGAACGCCTTTACACAACAGCTTGCTCGTGCCACTCCCAAGCTCAACCTCGCACAACCGACGCCGTCTCCCTTGATCAACAGAAATATTTCGCCCCTTAAAGCTGCTCCCTCGCCCAGACCGGTTTCGAAACAACCTGTTGCCCTAGCCGATTCCGGATACTACGGTAGCCAGGACGTTGACAACGTAGACGATGTCGGCGACGATATGGACGTGGACCTCATCGAGGAGGAGACAGACATAGGAGAGCCACGATCCAGCCCCCCTAAGACAGGGCGTACCGGTCATGTCGCATTCGACGTCGCAGCTCAGCAAAACGCGCCACAGAGCCCGACCGCGACGAGGACTATGCGATCACCCGAAGTCACCTTCCAGACTGCCAAGGAAGAGCTGACAACAAGGGTGATGAGGGACCCGACCGAAGAGGCCCAGACACCCGTATCAGAAGCCCCATCGGCACCTCTTAGCTCGCCGAAGCGTGCGGGAACTCCTTCGTCCCCGGCTGCGCCCCCTGAAACCTGTCCTGCGAAGATCGCTTCGCCTGCAAAGAGTTCGCCGAAAAAACAATCTCCGGCCAAACAGACTTCTCCGTCGCCTTCCTCACCCAAGGGTTCTCGGTCACCCTCGCCCGAACCCACACCCGGGGTTGATTCGCAAGATGACGATGTAGATGTCCACATGGATGATACGCGGTCCGACGAGTCCAGTCCGATCCGACCGGTTAGGAAGAGCAGTCTCAATTTCGCTTCACTTCCCGCCAGAGAGCCTTTGAGAAATAAGAGTATCGGAGGTCGTGTTTCGCGAACCAGCCACTTGGACAATAACCGTCAGAGTTACTATAGCAGGCAAACTGGAGGCAAGAGCTTGGGGAACAATGTTGAGGTACTGGGAGCTTCAGATGATGAGGAAGGCAACGACGACGAAATGAACGTCGATGAGTCAACCGAGGCCACGAAGGACGGTGACAGCTACGCCTCGACCCACAACAAAACATACACCCAGAGACTCCAGGACCAGATCAACTTGCTCGGCAAGTCCCAGCCAAACGCAACCCGACCCTCGAAATCGATCCCCAGCTCTGCGGTCGCCCAGCAGCTCGCCCAAGCCAGCGCGCCTCAACCCGCAACAGAACTTAGGAGAGCTTCGCCAATGAAAAAGCCAGCCGCGCCGCCGACCCCTGGCGCATTCCCTGAAGACGAGGGAGAGGAGGACGAGGAAGAAGACGACTGGATTGCGCCGCCCCTTCCTGCAAAGGACTCGCCCAAGTCTAGCCCTCGACCGCATTTGCTTAAGAGCCATACTGCAGATGTCATGGAAGGAATCGACGGCCCTGATACCGTCAGCGGCCCTGACTTTGATCTGCCTACACAGTGGCGATCGCCAGGTCGGTCGGGCTCGCCCAAGCGTGCCCCTGTCATTCCTGAGCGTAGTACCAGTGTCTTTGGCCACGGGAAATCTGCTTCTGTGTCCATCCTGCCCGATCTGTCGAAGGACATCATGGCCGAAGACTTGTCTCCCGCCAAGAAACACCTCTCTGTTTCCAACCCACTCTCAGCGGTTCTAGAAGACGGACGCCCAGAGACTCCTCAATCGCCTACGCGAGGCTTCCGTGACAGCCCGCTGAAACAAGTGAAGAACAAGCTGTCTTCTATTCTGAAGAGTTCCAAGGGTCTTCTTGCCAGTAGCGCGGCAATTAGCGCTGAAGGCAAAGCGTCAACCACTTCACCTACCAGTACTCGATTTGGCCTTCACCCTGGCCCATCTACAGAATCCCTCGCACCCCAGCCAGTTCCGTCTGAGCCGTTGTATCCCGATCTTTCCAAGCGCATTGCAGCCGATGCGCAAACACTTGGTAGTATGGGAAGCCCCGAAAAACCCGTCGCACGACGAACAAGGGCTTCTGTTGAGAAGGAAAAGGAGGACAAGCGTAAGGAGAAAGAAGCCAAACTGATGGCCGACCAGATGAGCAAGCTGGACAAGGCCCGCGCAGAGGAACGTGAAAAGGCTCGAACTTTCAGTAAAGAGCAGGAGAGGATTGCTGCCATGGAGAAGTTGATCGCGGCACAGAAGGAGATGGTGCCCGAAATGGAGGCGGACAAGGAGGTGGAGAGACCTGCTCAAACGCCGGCGCCAAAGGAGGCACCTAAGCCCACCAGAACCAGCCCCCGCAAGGCCAAGAACCAAGGCGAGGTCGAAGCTCCGGCGCAGGCCTCCCATGCAGAGAAGCCGGACGTGGACATGATCGAAGCGCCGACGCCGATGCCGCCGCCGTCGGCCCCTCGTTCTGTTGGCCCGAGCCAGGCGGCAAGACCCAGAGAGCTCCGCCGCCCGATGAAACCCACGAAGGAGGCACCTAGCAAGGTCAAGCAAGCGCCTACCGTCATTCGCGTTAACACCGGCTCGCAACACTCGCAGTACCACCCCTCAACCAGTGCACTGTCAGCCGGCCTCCAAGACACACTGGGCTCGTCGGTCAAGTCCAAGAGCAGCCAGCCAGGTTCGCATAGCAAGCAGTCACTGGCAAGCCTGAAGAGCTCTGTTTCTTCCAACGGCCGCCCCAAAGCGCTTGAGCTCGCCGCCAAGCGGAAGGAACAAGAGGAACGCGATGCGCAAAGAAAGAAGGATGCCAAAGTCGAGCTTGAACGCAAGCGTGCTGCTATCCAGGAGGAGGAGCGCAAGCAGGAAGTACAGAGGCGACAGGAAGCCGAGAGGCAGAGAGAGAGAGAAAGGGAGCAGGCTGAGGCGAAGAAGAACGCACAGAGGCAGGCCGCTATCGAGCGTGCCAAGCAGACGCGAGCACCGCCCCCTGCTGTGCGATCCCAGCCGAATGGTCCTCCCGACTACACTGCGGGCCAACGCAGCGATAACCAGCCCCCCAGACCCCCTTCTCGTCTGAACTCTGCTGCCCATCGATCTCAAGAGGATCGACCGGTCAACGCCATTCTCTCGAATGCCTCGAAGCCTAGCTCGAAGAGGCCTCTTCCACAGGACGGCAGGGAGGAGTCGAGCTCGCGCAACCCTCCTCCCCGCAACGGTCCATCTTACCAGTCCAAGGATGCAAAGCGTCGTCGCACGAGCGACGACTTTGCTGATGAGCTTGACATGGACATTCAGCCTCCCAATATCAAGGGACCTCCTGTCCGCCCGCCATCAGTTGGCTACAAGAAGGTATGTCACGCAGCGGAAGAGCGGCTTGTTGCAATGGCTAACACGAAGCAGTCGGAGATGCCCACCAAGTCGATTTTCGGCTACACCAACGCACCGCCGAGTGCATCCAGGGACTTGTTCAAGTCTACTGTTACCGCTCAACATCACAGCACAACCAAGTCGATCAAGCAAGTGGACATGAACCAGTTCGCCCAAGGGCACATCCCGTTTGCCCCCAACCCCAACCCCGCTGGCGCCGCGCACAAGACACCGGCGCGGCCCATGGGTACTGCGAGCACCAAGTCGACTGCCAAGGCCACAAGATCATCGCCTCGTTTCCAGGACGGGGAGAAGATTGAACTGCCCGAAATTGACACGGACGAAGACGAGGACGACGGCGACGCTCAAATCGGCGTGGCGCCTTGGGCCGATTCTCCCCAATTGAGAAGCGCGCTCATGCGGCAGGAGACTTTGAACCCCGAAGTGATTTTCGGACCCCCGCGTGCCCTCCACATGGAGGAGGTGTTCAGCAACAAGGAGAGGTGGCACAAGTTCCGCGCGCGGACGTCGAGCGCCAACTGGAGCGGATCTGATCGTCTGACAGAAGACGAGATCAGAAAGGATCTTGCAGCTCGCGATAAGTTGCGTAGAGAAGGTGGCTGGTCCTACGAGATGAGCAAAGACTTGATTTGAGAATCTTCCTAGGCCCGGCGTTGTTACTTTTCTGCGGTTGGTTGACAGCTGTGTCGGATACACAAGCGAACGTGCTCATGAGGATATCAGTAGGCATGGCTGAAGGGGTACTAAGAAGAAGGCGTAAGGAGAGCCTCGCGGATACGTGCAGAGAGCCCAAACTGGAGTGAAGGAACTGTTTTTTTTATCACGGGCGTTAGGCAGCATAAGGCAGGCAGGCACAAGTCATGGCCGCAATAATTCTGAGCAGGATAGCAAAATTGCATGGATTCTTGGGCAACATGATACTGGATCCATACTCTGCCTCGGTATCTAGTGATCTTCAAGCCGATGTCCGGATCTTGATGACAGTCTGGGCTGCTGCTCTCTTGCGGTTGATGAGGCTTGTGGGGAAGCCCCTTACCAAGCTAAGGAGGATTGTGTTTAGGGTATGATAAAAATGTATCATTCAGGCTCGTCGGCAAGGCAACCGAGTTGGGTGCTAGGACCATGCCGACCAGGGTATGGCGCGCTCAACCTCAGTTAACGCGTTGGACCCCTGCAACTCTCTTAAAATTCCCCAGTAACGCAACCTACCTACCTCAGCGGCGGACGGAGTAGAGCTACCAGACTACCTGCCTAATTCACTTGTCTTGCGCGAGAAGTACAAGCGACACCATACTTGTCTTCTAGCGGAAGCCGTTGGCTTTGGACTCGTGCGCCCGCAGTTGATTTCCAAGATGGGTGCTGACGACAGTACCGAAACTCTCAAGCGCACTCGAGATACACCCGTAGCTCGAGAGACCATGATTCCATGGTCATTCAAAAGGCGAAAGCTGGACGCCAATGGCAATCCTCTCGCATCGTCTCCGGCCACACCCAAAACCACACCCAGAGCCGCCTCATCGACCGTCAAGAAGACTGCGCGCAAGATAGGGTCGTCTCCCGCCTCGGCCTACGACGTACCAGATTCCCCTGAAGACTATCCGCCACGACGGATCCGAAATGTCAGGAGTGTCGACCGACCGACCGGCAAAGTTCCAATCCCACCCCGCCGCAACACCGACGACGATATCTACGAGATACCCGCCTCCGATGATGAGTTGCACTCAACCCCAAAGAATGCGAATTTGCTCAAGACGAGTCCTACAAAGAGGAAGAGCGTTGACGCGGGCAACGGCGGGGCGGGCGAGGCTGACACAACAAACATGGTTAAGCAACGGGCATCTCGAAAGCAGGAAACAAAGATGAAGGTAGATCGGAACAAAGCAGTTGCCACGATAGAGGAGTTCTCGCAGGTACGGTCAAGCGGAAGACGTAGGATCCCAACTGCAAAAATACTCGAAGTGCAGGAAGAGAAACTGGCAAGTCGTTCGGCCACCCCAACGTCCCGCGCAAAGTCGTCTGCAGCAGCACATGATGATGCCCTGGAATCGAATAACGCCGCCACGAAAACGAATCGCATCATTTCTTTGCCCCTGAAAGGCATCTTGACGCCGTCCAAGCGGGACGGTACGCCAAGGAGAAGCAAGAGCGTTGCTTTTGACTCGTCCAACGCCCATGATGCCGAGGAAGTCTTCTTCGAAGATCTTCCAACCAAGTCTGCGACCAAATCTGGCAGAGGCGGGAAGCCATCGCAGAAACTTACGAGGACGAAGGCTGCAGATACAAAGCCCATCAAGCCACGGAAAGCACTTGCAAAGCTGATGGAGGAAGAGCCGACGGCGGGGGAAACCGAGTCAAGAGAAGAGGAACGGTCAGCTGCTAGGAAGCCAGCTGAGGACGAGGGCGATGACGATGAGGACGAGGACGTTTGCCTGATATGCTCAAAACCGGACTCCAAGGCTGGGAACCTGATTATGTTCTGCGATGGCTGCGACAAGGCCTACCATCAAAAGTGCTACAAAGTTCCCAAAGTTCCCCGTGGTGACTGGTACTGCAACGAGTGCCTCGACCAAAGACTATCGCGAGCGGCGGTTGCGGACGAGGCGATCAAGATACCCAATTTCCAGCAGCACCTGAACACGCTGAAAAGGGTGCTGCTGGATCGTTGTACCGGGCAAAAACGAATCAAGCTGGTTGACCAGAACGAGGCAATGGAGAAGGCACACCAACTGGTCGAGCAGACGGTGCTATCGGGAGAAGGAAACTCGATGTTAATCATTGGCGCCAGGGGCTGCGGCAAGACTACGGTATGTTGCATGGTGACCGGGGCACAAGACTGAGACTAACGCGTGGCAGCTCGTTGAGAGTATCATCGACGACATGTCGCTGCAGCACAAGACCGAGTTTCACGTCGTGAGGTTGAACGGATTCATACACACCGACGACAAGCTGGCCCTCAAGGAGATCTGGCGGCAGTTGGGCAAGGAGATGGATGCCGAGGATGAGGTCAATGCCCGGGTGAGTGGCCCCCCGGAGAGCTCACAAAGCGGGCAACGCTAACCACCACCACCACCACCGCCCACAGTCAAACTACGCCGACACCATGGCCTCGCTGCTCGCTCTTCTCTCACACCCTTCGGAAATGGCCCAGGCGGAAGAGGGCGTGACGTCACAGGCTGTAGTCTTTGTCATTGACGAATTTGACATGTTTGCCGCGCATCCCCGCCAGACCCTGCTCTACAACCTGTTCGATATTGCGCAGGCGCGGAAGGCTCCCATCGCAGTGCTGGGCTGCACGACCCGCATGGATGTCGTGGAGATGCTCGAGAAGCGTGTCAAGAGTCGATTCAGCCACCGCTACGTCTACCTGTCGCTCCCGAAGAACTTGCCGGCATACTGGAATGTGTGCAAGCAAGGGCTGGTTGTGGACGATGAGGATATGGAGGCCGCGGGCATCGACGTGAGTGTCGCTGGGCACGAAGCTTTCCATGCCAACTGGAAGGCAATGATCGAGGTAGGTGCCCGACGATGCTCGAAGAGGCGCTCAACTGACTCGGCCGCAGAACCTGTACAAGGAGAAGTCATTCCAGAACCTCCTGCAGTATCACTACGCAACTTCAAAGTCAGCCTCGGACTTCCTGGCAGAATGCATCATTCCGCTATCATCGCTGTCAACCGATTCCTTTGAACTCGTCATCCCCGCGCAGAACGGCCCCGTCGTGTCCCTCACGCCGCCAAGCTCCAAGCTACACATCTTGCCGTCACTCTCGGAACTAGACTTGGGCCTCCTCATCGCGGCAGCGCGGCTAGACATTGTGGCGCACACGGACACGGTCAATTTTGCGATGGCGTACGACGAGTACGGGTCGCTGATGGGCCGGCAGCGCGTGCAGTCTGCGAGCTCGGGCATGCTGGCGCAAGGCGGCGGCGTGCGGGTGTGGGGCCGCGGGGTCGCGGGGAAGGCGTGGGAGCGTCTCGTGGCGTTGGGGTTGCTGGTCCCGGCCGGGCTCGGGACTGGCCGAGCGTCCGGGTACGGCGGGCTGGAGGGCAAGATGTGGAAGGTCGACATGGCGCTCGAGGAGATACCCGTCGGGGTAAAGCTGAACAACGTGCTGGCGAGGTGGTGCAAGGAGATTTGAATCAGCACGGTGTCGGATTATGCAGTGCTTCGACGAAGCTGTGGGCGCCACACACCGACGAATGTAGACAGACACCGGGATTGTGATCAGACCACGACCCTACTATGTAATGCCATTAGTAGACCAGCCATCACCCCCCCCCCCCCCCCCAACCGTCGTGTATTAGCTACAAGAGGCTACTCCACACGGGGACTAGTCGTCGCGGCCTTGTATGGGATGAAGACACGGCGTGATCCAGACACGGTAATTGCTCAAGTGTGGCGCCACAGATGTCTCGCGGCTCGCATGTGAGCCTCGTGGGACATGGCTGGCACGCTAGAGAAGCGAGCAACGACGGTGTTGCCACCGCCCAATACGGAAGTTAGGTAGGTAGGTAGCTAGGTAGTGTACCGCAGGTACGTATCCAGGCATGCAGGCCGCTGACGCTCTGCTTAGACACTGACCGCTCTCTGAGTGAGCAAATGGAAGACCCAACTCCTGGGTCGAGTGCCGAGGCCAGCTCGGGAACGGCTCCCAACTGGCGCAGCGGAATAGACGTGGATGGAGGGGTCTGCCTACTAGACGAGCGAGTGATGTGTCGGAAGTCGGACGACACGAAGGGGGGGCTTTGCGGCTCCGGTTTCGCTGGCCGGGGCTGAGGTTCCTCTCAAGCGGGCCACTGTCGGCACTCTATGCGGAAGAGGCCCTGGAGGTCTACGCCATGTCACTTTTCAAACTGCCTGGCAACCTCCTGACAGATACACAGGCACAGGCTGGGTTGCGATCCTTCCGACCGGTACTCGGTGGCTGATGTTCGGGAGAGTTTCCGATAGAGAGCCGGGGGGGGGCATGTCTTCTTGGCCAAAAATCTCTCTTTCCCTCTCTCTGGTCCGCTCGCATGAACGGTGGGTTGAGTGTATGTAGCACAGGACTGGTCTAATACCGTCTTCTACCCAGCTTGCTTGTTTCGTTCGGAAGGGGGGGGAAACATGATTAAAAAAATTTGTCAGGCTCGCTCTGTGGGGGAAGGTGGGGGATGTGAGAGGTCCGAGGGCCGGCGGCCGCCGTCGTAGGAAGGATCAAGACACGGACTCGACGGTGTGCGGATCCTCGTGGCGGCTGCTTGCCAAGGAACCGTCGCACGTAGAGTCGTCCTAGTGGGGGGCTCGTGCTTCCAAGGACCTGCCGGCGCGCAGACCCGGGTCAACATGGCGATGATTGCAGGTATGAATGGGGGGGGGGGGGGGGGGTTCCCGGAACGGGGCGCCGACACACCGCATCATAAGCACATTGTCAGCATTCAGGATGGATCCCGAGGTACGTACCCAAGGCGGTCCTCTTGCTACCTACCTAGGTAGGTACCAAGGCCGCATAAGCACACAATGAATGATACAGTCGGATGAACACCGTAAGAAGGATTGTGCGGCAGACGAGAGAGATGGAGAGAGGATCCTCGGTCTATCCGCTCCCTCCCCAGGCATGACAAATATAGCGGGCATAGCAGACCCTGCAGTTCGGGAACGTTTAGTGTAATCGCGGACGCGGGGGTGTGGGCGTGGGCGATCGACCCAATGACGGCTCCCAGCACCGGGTACAGTCCCGCCCGCTCGGCGGCCGCCGCCACGTTCCAGCCTTGATTCCGCGCAAATCGGGATATCCTGGTCCTTCGTACCAGCTACAAGTACGAATACCTACCTACGAAGTACATACACATACATACATACCCAAGTAGGCATATACGTATTTAAACTCGCTTTCCCGTCTCGTCGGTCCCCAGTATCAACCCCCCCCCCCCCCCCCCGCGGGCAGCCCTGTGCCGAGAATCAAAAACATTATCCGGCCAAGTTCGGGGGCCTGGTCTGACGTCGACAGCCAATAAAAACGGCCTGCCTGGGCCGGGCTGGTATTGAATCGACAAATGGACGCGACATCCGAGCCGACAGGAGGAGATGACTAGTGCGCCCGCCACTCGTGTTCCTCTGGATCAACTTTCATGCCAAACTACCTAACCCAAGCGTTTCCGTTTCTTAGTCTCTCTCTCTCTCTCTCTCTCTCTCTCTCTCGCCCACGGCTAGCTACCTATGTGGACGTCACTCCCCGAACCGTTATAACGTGGGCTATACGGGTACTACTAAACTAGGTGGCTTCCCGCTCCTCTCTGCCACCGTCTCCCGGCCGTCCTCTCTTCTTTGATTCCCGTCTTGATTAAAATATAATCCCATTGCGTCACCTTCAGCCCGGGCCTGACTACGTCTCGTTCCTCTCCTCATCGGCTCTCTCCTGGACAGGAACCTACTGCGGCTTCTCTTTCGCGGCTGCGTTGCCGTCTTCCCGCTTACAGCTTACACTGTACCGGTTGATCACCCACCCCGGGGGCGCTGACGGGAGCTTCTTTCACTCGTTACCCCCCCTCCCCCTCCCATCGGCCTGTCTCTCTTCCGAGAAGGGGCGCCCAGCGGGCACGTAATCCGGCCTCGTCGCCCTCGCTGTATGCTCCCACTGCCAGCGCCCTACGCCCCGCGGACTGTATCTCGCCCGCCCGCCGCCTTTACGCCTCCGTCTCCGTGTTTGCTGCCTGCTCAGTCGGCATAGCCGGCCCGCGACACAGCAAGACACCGTCACCGAGTCTCGGCTGTTCGCATAGCCCGTGCCGTTTTCGTTTGCTTCGGTTTATTATTATTATTATCATTATTTTATAACTATTTCCGCTTATTCTTTTCTTTCTTCTACCCCTTTTTTCATTCCGTGCGGCAGACTCTTTGATGATCGACACCACGTTGCAACAGTCAGAAACCCCTTCCTAAACCCATCCCCCCCCCCCCCCCCCCGTGCTCATCATCCCAACTCTGTTTTGAGCCTCGTTCCGTCCCAACTTTGAACCAGAACGCCGATTGCCATCTCGACTTGAACCTTGACAACCTTAAACCCACCTCACGCACGCAACCGGCCAGGCGCTCCTAGCCCGCATCGCATGGTTCACGACCACCGCTCACCCACCTCTGTCCCTCCTGGCACTTGCATCAGTCATGTCGAAGCGCTCAACGTTCACCACCATCACCCCCCTGCCGGTCGGCATCACCCGCGAGACCGTCCTCGGCTTCCTCCACAACCACGTCGAGATGATCGACCTGAACCCCCTCATCAAGGAGCGCCACGTCATACCCGCCCCCGCCCACGCGCCGCCCGAGGAGCGCGCCTGCGTCTGGTACTCCCTCACGGACGAGATCTCCTACCTCCCCGGCGGCATCGTCACCGGCGACGTCAGCTACACGTGCTGCTTCCACGACCTGCCCACCGGCCTGCAGACCCACTGCTACGCCCCGCTCGGCCTCGAGATCCGCGACAAGTGGACCGTCGCCGGCTGCCTGCCCGGCGAGCCCGTCGAGCCCGTCGAGCTCGGCCTCGGCGCCCCGCAGACCGGCCTGTACATCCGCGAGGACGTCGACATGCGCTGCAACGTCTTTGCCAGCTCCTTCGTCAAGAGGACGCTCAAGAAGAGCCACGGCCTGCTTGTCGACCGCATAAAGTCCAAGGTTCGCCAGGCCTCCGCCGCCGCCGCCGCCGCCGCCACGCACCGGCCGCCCAGCAGCCAGCACTCGCCTTCTTCTTCTTCTCTCCCCGGCGACGCCAGCGGCGCGTCGGACACGCCGCCCCGCCTGTCATACGCCGACCTCTTGGACGGTCAAAAGGTCCTCCTGCCGTACAGGCCCTCCTCGCACCCCCAGCCCGCCCCCGCGCCGGCCGGCGGCGGCGGCGACGACACGAGCGCCGCCGCCGCCGCCTACCCCGAGCCCTTGCGGATCCGCCACGCCTCGGCGAACTCGACCTCGTCTCAGAGGCCCCCGCGGCCGGATCCCAGATCGCAGGCTCGCGACGGAAACGGCAGCAGCAACAGCAGCGGGACTCTGCAGGGGCCCTTTGTCGCCGAGCTGGATTGAGCCCGGGCTCGTAAATATCGATTTTTCTGTCTTTTTTTTTTGTGTCCTTCTTTCGTTGGGCGTAAATGATTTCTTTCCATGTCGGTCGGCGTTCCTGGGCCTGGTGCCCTATGTATTTGGTCAGGAAAGGGGGCGCAAGGGGGGGGAAGGGGAGGGGGGTAAGGGAAGAGAAGAAAAAAAGCTAGATACCCCATAGTCTTGCAATTCAATCACAAGTTTCACGACGATGGCCTTTTGAGATGGCGGCCCCCCTTGTCATCTGTCACACCCACCTACCCACCCACCCGGCAGCGTGGGCGGGATACGGATGCATGTACGAATAGGTTTGCGCACCCTTGCGGCACAGCGGTTTCCGGAAGCGGCAGGTAATGGCTGGTGGGCCCGGGGGGGCGGGGGGGGGCGCCGAGCCAAAAAGAAGCAAAAACCCGTGAGGCGAAATCTGCACGACGCCGGCTTGTCTCCCCGTTTGTCTTGGTGTTGTTATCTCAGCCTCTCGGCCCGACGCATATCGCCCTAGGGAGGAGGAGGGGGTCCCCGCAGTCGTTGCCGAGGAGAGAGAGGGGGAGAGACAGCTCGGCGAGGCGTCGTTTGCACCCCCTCCGGCGCGACGAAAGAAGAAACAAGGCAAAACGACGGGATGCACTTTTGCACTTTTCGGAGGAGGAGGAGGAGGAGGAGAAGGAGGAGGAGGGGAAACCCCTCCCCCCCCCCCCCCTGAGAGCTTTTTCGTGTGACACACACACGCACACAAAACACACCCGCCAGAACGGGATAAAGGTCTATAAAGTCTGGAAAGAAATTAAAAACAAGAGGATACAAATATTAATGGCGGCAAAGGCGCCCTGGATTAGAAATGACGGGATATATCAAGGAACGGTGACGGCGGTCGAATAGTAGCGGTGGGTTGTTCTTTTTGGGGGGGAGAAGGAAGAACGTTGGGAGGAATAACAATGTTTCTGGCGGATGACGATACCTGGTTTCCCTCCCCCCCCCCCCCAAATTTCCCTCCAAAAAACCAGGAACAGAGAAACAGAAATGAAAACGAGAAGGGGAAAAAAAAACCCCAAAACAAGTGACAGGCAGTTTTTTTTCTTGACAAAAGAGATTCATCCCCTCATCCACAGCGAGCGGAATCGCCCTTCCCCCAGTCTTTCACCCAGGTTCCAGCGAAAACCGCGAATAGTTCTCGAGCTCTTTGTTTCTCTCTCCCTCTACCTCTCTCTTCCCGTCCCGTCTCGCCTCTCTCATGATCCTCTCCTAGCCTCCCGCTTACTCCTCTATCCATCGGGGGCAAACCTGGTTTGGTGGGTCTCGTCTCTGGGCGTGTCGGACGTTGGGCATAAGCAGGACATGTAAACATTAAGGTGGTGATTATGTGCGCTGTGAAAAAAAAAAGAAAACCGTCAAAAGCAGAACAAAAAGATGGCACAGCTGTTGATGCTGTGGTAGGATCAGGACAGGAAGCTTTGTCGTCCTCAGTGACCCCCCCGCCCCTTCGCCCCGTGGGAAGGAGGAGGCCGTTGGCTTGGGTAACCCCCGAGACCGAGGGGCGCCGGACCTCGCGCAAAGGAAGAGATGACGGTTGAAGAAGCGAGTGAAAAGTGAGGGACCTGGGAACAGGAAAGGCGGAGCTAAAGGATGCAGAAGGCGCAGCAGACAGGTCTGGCTTCACTTCACCCCTCGCTCTCCCTCCCCCGGATTCCCCAGTGCCCGCCCCCCCTTTCCTCGCTTCCCTGTGAGTCTCTCCCCATCAACACGAAATACCGGAGGCCAAGGCCAGGACGGAGGCACCGAGCCTACTCCTCCACCCGCCTCGGGGGGGGAGGGGGGTCTCCACAGAATTGAAAGAAAGCCTCGGGCGTTCGAATCGAGGAGTGAAGGGGGCTCGCTTTACAGGGCGAGGGCGGCGGCGACGCCGGCGATGAGCGCGACGACGGAGGCGACGCGCTTCTCGGCGCCGGCGGTGACGACGACGGCCGGGGTGCTGCCAGGCTTTTGGCCGGGCATTTGGCCGGGAGTCACGGGCGTGGCAGCCGGGACCACGGCGGCTCCGGACTGGCTGGGGTTGTAGGCCCCGTAAGAGGCGTAGCCTCCGGCGTCAGGGGTCTGGGCGGGCGGCTTGGGCATGGCGTAGGTTGTGGGCTTGGGGCCGTCCGTGTATTGGGTGGTCTATGCGGGGGTTCAGACGTGTTAGCAGGGTTTCTTGCTCGCGTGGTGTCCGTCTTCCTCTTTGCGTCTCCATCGATTTGGGGGGGGGAGGGGGGGTTGCTGCCTCACGCCACCAACGACAGAGCCCGGGCGGCATCACGGGGGAAACACCCGAGAGGGGTGAGACGGGCAGGATAAACGGTTACTCACGTAAGTCTGCGTGCAAGGGCAGTCCGTGATGACGAGGGTGGTCGGCTTGACAATGGTGTAGGTGACGTCGTTGAAGCACAGCGTCGTCGGCTCCGGGCAGTACGTCGACACGCTGTCCCACACGGTGGTGACGGTGTAGATGCCCGTTCCGTTGTAGCCCGGGGGGTAGACGACGCCGGAGGAGGGGAGGACGACGGCCGGGGCAGTGCCGGTGCCCGCCGCGGCGGCTGCGGCGGTGGCGACGAGGCCCATGGTTGCGAGGACGGACTGGTTCTGCATGATGCGCGATGTTCTTGTTTGTTGTTGCTTTTGGTTTCTTTTGTTATGCCGGCCAGGTAGGTAGGTTGTCGACAGTGTCGGACAGTGTCGAGGTGGGATTTCCGAGCGGGGAGTCTTGAGGAGCGCCTGGGCGAGCCGAGTTCTTTCTTTTTTTTCCGAGAGTTCGAGAGTTTGAGGATCTCGAGCAATAAGTGATAGTAGTAGGTAGGTTTTTTTAGATAATAAAAAAAGATACTTCGACCCAAGGAAACGGGTGTTGCGCTTTGCGGTGTTGTGCTTGACGAATGTCGTTGTAAAAGAGTGACTGGGGCCAGTTGAAATGCGACAAAGAAACGGGGAGGAGGCCCTTTTTCTCAAACAAAACGTTCGAGTCCTGTGTGTGAGTTGTAAAAAGAAGAGGGGATGTGTATGTGTGCGCGTGTGTGTGATAGAGCGGGGAGCAAGAGTCGACGAGGAGGCGGCCCGGGGCGCTCTCTTTATGCTCGCCCGCCCGTTCTTGGTCCATGTCGAGAGAATTATCGATCCATCAATACCCATCGGCGCTACCGGCACGGGAAATCCCAAGGGGGGCCTGAATGCCAGAGGACGATATGCGCAGCACGGGCAAGCACGAGCAAAACAAATAAAAATAAACAAGGCTTTAGGGGGAGAAAAAAAAAGGCCGATCAGCCTAGGGCCGGCCTAGGGGACAATGCCCCTTCGCCCATCAAGGGCCCTCATCTCGACATCCAATGAGACTCCGGCTTCGCGGCCAGATATGCCAGTCTAGAGCCTTCCCGTCCGTGTTTGTTGTGAACCGCCGAAGGGGAAGGGCCTGGAATGCGCCCATTAGTTGCCGGTAATTGGGCGCATTCCAGCCGGCAGGACACACAACACCATGCAAGCACAAGCAAACATGTGGCAAGAACAGACAAAGCAGTGGTAAAAGAGCCATGGTATCTTATTCACCGCGTGCTGCTCGAGACTCGGGGCATCTCACTTCATCATAACGACATTCCCGGCTCTGGCGAAGGCATGAATGATACCACTTTCATCTATTTCTCTCTCCTTCAGAGTTCAAGTTGGAAGGCCGAGCGCTCGTCGGGGAGCTCTGATATATGTACAAATGAGTCAGGCCGCTCCAAGACCGCCCTTCTCCCTACTTGTCCTTCCTCCCTTTTTCTCTCTCTCACTCAAAGCTGAATCCTCCTCGTCGTGATTCTTACTGAACATCCGCTTCCAAGCAAGCCAACGGGCAGCCGCAAGTGCCGTTGTCATCCACCTCCTGACTGCCAAAAAGTTAAAAAAAAAAAAGTCCTTCATCGGCCGCCGTTGACTCGTCTTTGGAATCGTGGTCGAGACCTCTGCGCTGTCATGCAGTTCTTCTATGATCGTCCGCCCAGCCATTGATGATGATTGGGACAAATGTCGGAAATTAAGAGAAGAAAAATGAAGAAACAAAAAATCAAGTCCGCATGTGATGATGGCAATGATGACAATGACAATGATGATGATAATGATGATGTGGTCATGTTCCGCGGGCTCGGATTCGCCGCTTCATCGCGTCTCCTTCTAAAAATAGTGCATCCTCAACGCCTTCATTTTCAAAAAAAAAAAAAGAAAAAAAAAGAATCCAGATGGCGACCGACATCGGCTGGAGCGGGGCCCTCTGCTCTGGTTAGAAAGTAAAACATCCTGCCTGCTGTCTGGTAATGAATCAGAGACCACCCCATGTTATGCACAAGATTATGGGTCGAGGCAAGTGCTGTAAAATGCCAACTTGAACTGCGCGGACGACCGAAGAGGCCGTCTTCTTTTATGGGTATGCAATCAGTCGTGTCGCGCGGTAAGATTTGGGTACGAGATCCGCCGCCGTCTCTCATTTCGTTTGTTTCGAACTGCGTCGTGCCGGCCATCGCTCATTTGCGGTTCGACTGGCTCGTGCTACGCTCTGGGAGGCGGCTGCCGCCCGTGACTGCGTCGAAGTCGTAGTTCTTCAGGGTGTGCTCGTACTTGGCGCTCCTCAGGAATTTGGGGACCGAGTCCTGCAAAGGTTCGGGGTTAGCTCACGGGTCCGCAACATTCCAACGGCAATCATGGAAAGGGGTAAACACATACGCTCGCCATCAGTTTAAAGACTGCGTTTTGGGCGTCCTCGAACAGCGACATGACCTCTTGCAGGGTGTCGATCATGGCAACATCTTGGCCGACGGCCTTGGTCATTCTGGTGGCCAGGTTGTTGCGGAGTTGGTGGTCAATGTTCAACTCGCAGGGAGACCCGGGGGCGAGGAATGCGTTATAAATCCCGTAGGCCTGCGCCATGATCTCCTTGATACCGTCCAGCGAGCTCGCGTTGGGGTTCTTCTGGGCGGACCTAATGGCTCCCCGGCAACTTCGGACAAAGTCGTCGACGTCCAGGTAGAAGGACAGGTTCTCCTCGCAGTGCGTTTCCCTGAGGTTCTCCCTGAAGAGCAGGCGGAGGGCGGCGTCGGTCAGGATCTTGTCCAATCTCTGGGTGTTGGAGTCCCGCGCGATGGCGCTACGGGATGGTACGACAGCCTCGCTCTCCGACGTCCTTCCTCTTGATCCAAGACCATTAATCAGATCCTTGCCCTTTGCCGTCAGTTGGTAAATGGCATGCTTGGTGGGTTGGAACATGCTGTTGCTGGGGTACTGTGCCATGTGAGCACGGTCCTGTACCACGGGCTCAATCAATTCGTACTCCACGAACAGCGCCGCGATGTCGTACGTCTCCCGCCTGTCTACGGTTGTGCAACAGTCCATCAACCAATCGGTGGCGGCCTTGCCTGTGAAGGTATCCTTGTACGTCTTGCCGTTCACCTTGCGCTCGCCAGCCATCTTAACGCCCGTGAGACCGTCTTTGTAGTCGCTCAGGGAGTCAGAGTCGGCCGAGCTGACGCTCGACTTGACGTTGGGGCCGTTTGCGCCAATAAACCTCCGGAATATGACTTCAATCGTGCCGCGGTCGGTCATGAGCTTGTCCGTCTGGCTGTCCCTCTCTAGTATGACGAGCTGTGACAAGGTGGAGCCAACCAGCTCGGCTATCGACTTTTGCTGGATGCCATTGCGGGAGCAGAAGCGATCCAGCACGGTGACGCCCTTGGTGGTCAACTGCCATACGGAGCCCTTCATGTTGTACACCTGCTGGTACTTTCCATCGGCGGACTCGATAAACCTTGCCTCAAGAAACTTTTGGCAAATGGAGCGGGCCATGTCCTTGGCCATGGAAAAAGTCGTGGTCGTCGTGGTCGTCACTATTCTAGAGGGGTCCTTGGGGTCGGGCATACGGTTGGATTGGGAGAACTTGAGGGAGCCCAAGTTGTTGATCGCATCTTCGGAAAGGAATGTGTTTTCGACGCGCGTTAACCGCACTCGGTGTGCGGACAAGGGCAGAAGGCTGACGATGAGTGTTGAAAAGAGGTCTTTGAAGTCCTGTTCAATCGTACGGGTTAGCCATCAATTACGTGCAGGGCTGCGGCTGGACATGGGGAGAAGGGCGAGTGGCACGGGACCGTCTCCAAGGTTGGATCGGTTCGGCCAACAGTGTCGGGCCTGACGGACCACTGACCTTGGTGAAGGGCCGGTCATCGTCCGTCATGCGGAGAAGCCGCGAGGAAGTTTGATGCATTTTGTTCTCTACGCTGGGCTGTCGGTAGGGGGGAGGCGTGTTGGGGTCGGTCTCGCTGTAGGGTTGGGAGGGTATATCCTGTACCAGCGATACCTGGCTTGGATGTTGGCCCTCTATTTGGTTGAGATTGCTGCCCGAAGACGAGTAGTTGGAGGGGCTCGTATATCGCGGGTATCTGTCTGTCGAGCCAAGGGTGGCAGAGTAGTCTGAAGCAGAGTCGGGGGTGAGAGAGGCCCTGCTAAATGCGGAACTGGAGGCGCGCTGGCGGACTGATTGGTCCGAGGAAAATGCAGCGAGTACGGATTGGGTCTTGTCAATGGCGGCAGCAGCGAAACCGAAAAGACCGCCGGAGCGTTGCGACTTGTGCAAAGAGCTGGTGGAGGGCGAGTGGTGATGCGAGCGGTAAGAAGGGCGGTTTACCGGGGATGTGGCGTGGTGGGGATCTGTCGGTGATGATGTAGTGCTGTTGGTGTTTAAGGAGGAAGAGGAGGAGGAGAAGGTGGTGGTGGCAGTGGCAGATTGAGGAGCGGTGGTGCCAGTCGTGTTATTGGTGGTGGCAGCAGTGGATCGAGGATTGACACTGGTAGGGTTGGGGTTGGCTTTGTATGTAGTAGGATCAGGTTCAGAGCTGGCCTCGGTCGACAGTGGCTCGTGGTCAGAAGAAGGTCGGGATGTCTTGGAGACAGCGGCCATCTAATAGGAGGAAGAGGGTCAGAAGAAGCGCGAACGGCAAGACAGCTGTTCAGAGAAAAAGGTAGGCGCGATAAAATTAAAAAGGGAAAAAATAAAAAGAGAAGAGAAAGCGGGTTTTTGGTGAGGCAGGGTGTGGGCGTGGAGAGGAGAATTAGGGACAAGGGCAGCGAATGGCGCGAATGGGGAGAATGGAGCGAGTGAGGGCGCGCGCGAGAGAGTGAGAGAGAGAGCGACAGAGAGGCAGAAAAGGTACAACAGTGAGACGAAAGTACAGTACAGTATTGGTAGAGTACACAAGTCTCAAGGGGTCGATGTAGACGCATGTAGATGGTGGAACCCTGCAAGCAAAAAAAGGGTATCAAGGGGGGCAGAGGAGGGGGGGAGAGAGAGGGGAGGGGCCTAGTCGTACTGGGGAGTGAGACTGGGAACGGGAGGTGAGCGAGAAGGGGGAGTAGAGTATCCGTACTCCGTCCAGGTAATAGGTACCCCGTACACAGGAGGCTACACCTGGGTAGGCGGCACAACCCAGCAGTCGGTCAGGGCCCATGGAACAGGCTCCGGGCCACTTAGTTGGTTACTGTAGCCGAGGGTTGTTTGGTAAGGCCGACACAAGGGGAAGCGGGATTCAGACGAGAAAGAAATGAAGAGAGAACCAAGGAGACGAAAAGACAGACGGCATGTACTGGGTAACGGTGCACAGGCAACGGGAAGGCCCGGTGCAGAGGGAGAAACGAGGCAGAAGAGGGCAGAGGGAGGAGAAGGGGACATTGATGATACGATTACGGATATGACCGTCGAGCCATGGGGGGTACTGTACGGATACTGCCACAGGCAATTGCGGTAAGGGACGTAATACTGACTTGAAGCGGTGACATATGGTCTTGAAGCTTGCGTGTTTGGCTGGTCCCAGGCCTGACAGTCAAAGCTGCTGTCTCTTGGGGGAGGGAAGGACGACGAATGGGCTTGGAATTGACCGGGGGTGTTGTTTCTCTCTCTCTCTCTCTCTCTCTCTCCCTCTTTCTTGGGGGTTTTTATTTATTTATCGACGGGTTTTTTTTTTTGGTTTTTCTTTTTTGTCTTTCTCGTGGTTCACGCAGCGCTTGGCGACATGGAGCGTGAGAGACACACGGACCGACGTACGATAGCGGCAGCGATGTTGGGGGACGAGGGCATGGATGAGGACGCGGACTCGGACGTGGTTGATGCGGACGGGCGTAAGAAAGCCGCAGCGGACGTCGATCGATGACGGGATGAGAATAAAGGGCGTACGTACGAGAGATGTATGATAATGGGAGACAGGCCCGGCGGGCTGGGATGCAGATGGGTACCAGGAACGAAGGCGGCGTTGTCTTAGGTGCCGGGGATGGTTGTATTATTACCGTTATTCCTGTTCGCTTGTGGTCCGGGTCAAGGTCAAGGTCAAGGACGAGGAGTCGAGGTGAGGGCGGAGGCTAGCAAGAGTGAAACTTGAGACGGACGAGAATCTGGTCTTGAGGCTTGGGTCTCTCTCTCTCTCTCTCTCTCTTTCCTTCGAACGCCGTTAGGGTGGACGGCAGAGATGGAAGAAAGGAGAGGCCAACGAGGCTAAGATGGGTCCGGAACAGGCTGATATTCAAATCATCTGTCCGTACGAACCAGTAGTGGGTGTGTCCACTCTGTCGATGATTCGATTACATAGAGGACCGGCTTGCGGCTCGGGGAAAGGGGGGGGGGGGGGTTCCCTTACCCTTTCTACTTCTTTTTCGAATCGGGAAAGACGGGGTTGGCGAGCCTGATGGATCGGTGCATAGGCAGTCGGCTCTAACTGGGAATGGAAAGAGGCACAAGTGGACAGAATGCAATAAGGGGGAGGAAAAAGAGGGAGGGAAGAAAAAAAGAGGCTACTATCTGAGAGACTAGACAGAAAGGAGCCAAGGCGACTGAACAGAGGAACAAGAAAGGGCAAGGCGGGCAGCGCAATCTATTTTAGGTCGGCGAGGAGGAAGCGGGGATGAAAGAGATGGCAGTGGCTATGGTTGGAGTGAGCGGGTGATGAATATGAAGAGAAGGAAATATCGATGGAGAGAATAGGTAGATGAAGATGGTGTTCAGCCTCCATTTAGATGCTCTTCCAACCCGATCTTGATCAGCGCATCCTTTTCTTCTTTTCCTACCCTCCTCTCCTTGGAAAACCGGCTGCCATTGCGACTGCATTTACGCCATTTGCTGATAGGAGAGCGATGGCCTCAGGTAGATAGATGTACCTACTACATGCATGCACACATACGTTATGCACATCCGTACAACCGGCGCCACGAGCCATGAGCCACGAGGTGAATATGCATGGCCCTGTTCCGTTAGAGGGGGGGGGGGGGGGGCTGTTAGGTACCTATGCTAGCTAGCTACCTACCTACCTAGGCTGGCGATGCGTCCCCCTTTCGGATAGTATGCCGTAGGCTAAACCACAAACTAATTCTCCCGTATCCCGACAAACAGGTCCGGGATGGGACATGTTTTATTTTTCTTTTCCTCACTCTATTTTCTTTGGCTTCTCTTCAACATCCCTCCGACTGACGGTAGCGGGTAAATTGCAAGTGCACTTTTGGTATTCTGCAAGTGTCTAACCTAATTAGGAAAGCACCGCCACCGCCACATACTACGCCTCAAAAACTAGAAATACCATAATCCGTCACGCGAACATAACCCACGCGAATCCTAACCCGGACCCTAACCCGAACCCTAACCAGCTAACCTGTATCTTTTAAGAATAAAACGTCAAAAGATACAGGTTAGTTGGTTAGGGTTCGGGTTAGGGTCCGGGTTAGGATTCGCGTGGGTTATGTTCGCGTGACGGATTATGGTATTTCCGGGCTGCCTACCAGATCGGGTTAGACACTTGCAGAATACCAAAAGTGCACTTGCAAAATACCCGCTACCCCGACTGACGGTTGTGTATGATACATCCATCCTGCGTTAGTAGGCGGTAAAAAGGGATCTGCCACCTGCCGCTAGACCCCTGATCTGGCCCAGGCCCCGGTCGGGGAAGATGGACCCACTCTCTTGGACACCTGCTACGTACTTGTCCGCTAGTGTAAGGTCTTACTCAGCAGACTCGTCGGGACCCCTTGAGAGTCTACACCTAAATCTTAAATCTACCCCTACTTTAAATATTAATAAAGATATAACTAGCTATATCTAAGTAACTAGTACTAGTAATAAGTAAAAAAATATATAATAAAATATCTTAAGTTAAGTTTTAAAGTTTATATTAAGCTTTTAGTAGTATACTATTATAAAGATTTTATAAAGATTTTATTTATAATATTTTATTAGTATTTTTCTAAGAATTTAAAAGCTATTTTTTTAGTAAATCTTTATTAGTTTCTAAAGTTATTATAAGATTATATATTTATAAATAATAAAAATAAAATCTTAGTTTTAAGTATTATAAAATATTATATCTTAAATTATATTTAAAATAAAGTTTATATATATAGTATATATAATAATAAATCTTTATTTAAATAGATTTCTTAGGTAATAAAGTATTTTATATATACTACTTTATAGATTATATTATTTTATAAAATATTTAATATAGTTTTAAAAATATTATATATACTTTATTTATAAATAAAGCTATATATTTTAAATAAAGTATATTTATATAGTTATATATAAGATATATAAAATAATACTATATATATTACTAATTTAATATAATATTTAATATTAATATTTATAATAAGTAAAATAAAAACTTAAAATTATAGTTAAATAATATAAAACTTAAATATTAACTTAAAAATAGACTTATAGTTTAATATTATTAAAATAACTTAAAAAAAGCTTAAAAACTAAAAAAGATTTACTAGTAAAATCTAAGATTATTAAGCTTTTTCTCTCTAAAAATTTTTAATTATAAAAATAGTATTTATAAAAAATAAAATAGTAAATATAATATAAAAAATAAAATAAAATTACTTAAAGATAACTTTATATAAGATCTATTTTTAAGATATATACTTTTTTTATAAAGTATATTAGTTATTTAGTTATTACTAGTTAAGCTATTTCTAAGATTTAATAGAAAGGGTATATTCAGGATTTAGGTGCACACTCTCACGTAGTTAAGTGTATTATATGGGTCCACCTACCTCAACGCACGGGTAAGTACCGTCTCTTTCCCTCTCGCTGCCAAGTCTACATCGTACAAGACAGTCCATTGATTAAAGTGCAAAAGCGCATAGTGGGGGAACCCATGCGCTTTCCCTAGTACCAAGGCTCCATCATCCACCCACACTTGCAACCCTCCGCTGCTAGGCACATCCACCAAGTACCACCCTCCGTGGTCTCTATCCTCTGCAAAAACATGTCGGTCCTCCGCACGCGGCCGCCGCACATGTGCCTTGCGGAGAGGAGTGAGACCGGAGGGGGGGCATCTCGCTCACGCCCATACAAAGTACACTGGTAGGTGTACAGTAGCAGCCCATCTCATCCTGGTAGTATCATGCATGTGCATCGTACAATATGTCTGCATCGTACAATACAAACGTACAATGTAGCAGTAGCAGTAGAAGACAGGCATGTCCAATGTGTTTTGTCTAATCGTCCACGTCAATTTGTTTGGCGCCGTAGAAGAGCCCAGGTGCCAGTCTCAAAAGTTCCCGCTACGTGACTTCACTCCGTCGGGGAGACTTTCTCGTTCTCGCAGAACGGCCCGATGTATCCGTACGTATCCATGTATCCGTACTTGGCAGTACCTAGGTAGGTAGGTACCTTCGACCCCTCTTCTCTTCAGGCCCCTGTCACTCTTCACATTTCTGCCATGTGCCTCGCCTGCCACTTCATTGCTTTGCCTGTTTGCCATGAGGTGATGCATGCCTTCCCTTTCCACCTTGTTCCTTCGCAGTCGCACCTCGCACCACCACCACCACCACCACCTTGCAGATACCCCAGCACGCCTTCCGCAGTATCCGTACACGATAGGAGCAATTGCACGTCGTGGCTCTTGGGTATTCCCGTCACCAGAGAGCTCGGTACTTTGGATAATCCTGGCGCGGCATCCGCATCCAGCCCCCCCTCCCCCAATCCCTTCGGCCCCTTTGGGCTGAAGGGTAGGGGGAGAGGGAGGGGCCATCCCATCTGCCAAACCCCCATTCAACGGCTTGCTTCTCGCGCATCCTATGAGACGGAGATGCGGCGTGTTAAAAACCCGCGGATCCGACTTCGGATTTTATTCCCACACTCCCTCTCTGCCTCTCTTCCTATTTCTCTCTAGATGTTCTTTTGGCTTCTTGTATTTCTTTTTCAATTTACCTTTTTTTTTTCTTTTTTCCTTCTCCTTTTTTTTGTATCAAAAAAAGGAAAGGAAAGGAAAAGGCTGGACTGGACCGTGGGCCATTGCGGGGTCAGGCGGTCGGGTCTCCAAGGAGTCGTAGTGAGGCGTCGTGAATGGGCCACTTGTAGGGATTGTCGTCTAGGTATACACAACCCGCTCCTTCTCCTTCTCCTTCTTCTCCTCTCCTGGCATGCATGCTGTGTTCAAGTGGGTAAGAGGAGGGGGGCCATGCTGGTGTAGGGTGTTCTTCACCGTCTCATCCAGCAGCTTTCCCTCACAAACCGTTACGTACAGTGTGGACACTACGATTCGGATGTGCCGACCGTCTCCAACCGCCTGCGTATCCACTCTTACCGATCTACGGAGGACAGGCTGGGGGGAGGGGTATTCCGACGAGAAAAACATGCGGCGGCGGCGGCGGCGGCGGCGGCGTGGTGCCCAAAGGAATACAATGTACGACGATCAGATATGAAAAGAAGATAAAAAGACTACTACGGTAGCATGGAACCTGCAAGACGCATGTTTTCAGACAGGCCTCGTCTTAGCTGTGAGCCTGTGCATGCATCATCTGGCTCTGACGGGACATTGGTTCACACGCCCGGGGGCTGTCGACATGCATCAGCGGTTATCAACACCTCGCATGCCGCCTTGGCTGGGCCGACGTCAGCCGCCACGTCGACTCGAACGGGCATCTTCGGCGGCCAAGCCGTTTGGTCCTTTCTTCTCTCTCTCTCTCTCTCTCTCTCCCCCTCTCTTCCTTTTTATTTATTTCTTGATTTATTTTGTTGCGACCTCGGACCGGACCCACAGACGAATGGGAGAAAGTGGTGTGTCGTCGAGGCGATCAGAGTCATGGTATCGGCACGGCTTTTAAGTCTTGACTTAAGAAGAAGAATCGCACAACAGATGGAATTCATGTCCATCCCGGTACAGAAGGGGGTCTTGGCCAATTCCAGGCCGCCGTTCGATCTGATGCCATGAGCAGAAAAAAAAAACCTTACCTCGCCATTTTGCTCCCGTCGTATGTAATAATAATAATAATAATGCCTTGCACTCCCGTCATGCGCCCAGCCAGCCGACGGACACAGGCATTTGATGTTGTAAACTGCCAACAGATGCTCGTCAACTCTGTCGTAACTCGCCAGTGAGGAAGGCACAGATGGCATAGTCAGGGGTCAAGCGATGCCTCTGCCAGCCCCCCCCCCCCCCCATCGACCAATATGGACAATACCAAGCAGTAGCAGGCAGTTGAGCTGATTGGTCGTTGGGCACGGGGACGGCGTCGCCGCTTCTCGCCATAGAGGTTTGTCGAAAGCTTAGTGCCTTCTTTGCTGCGGTTGGTTGAGGAACAACAAATAAAAGTCGCAAGAGTACTCATCTGGACTGGATGATTGACTGGTAATGGATGACGGGCAGGGACCGGGAGAGGGTGCGATGCCTATCACCATGTGACAGGGGCACCGCAGCAGGAGGCATGGCGCATGGCGCAGATGGGGAGAGAGAGAGAGAGAGAGAGAGAGAGAGAGAGAGAGAATGAGAGGGTGTGCGATATATCATCGGGTTGCCTGGCCAGGGACGGGGTAAGCATGGCTCGAGTTGCTCGCCGTCTGATATCGTGTTTCCCAAAACAGCATTCCATTCTGTTGGACTGCAGGAACAGCGTCAAAGCAAGGGCGGGCAGACCACCACCGCGCGCCCCGCGCCCGCGCGCGTGCGCGTGCGCCCGGAAGCTTGATCGGCAGCCCGCGGCCCTGAACTATCAGTATCCGTATCGGGGAAGGAAATGACAGCAACGTGGGGTGCTCGTGGCGGTGCGGCATGTTTTGAGGAAAACGGTGGCGTTTGCGCGCTGCTTACGGCGCTAGGCTCGAGACAGCACCGAGCACCGGTACACTAGTGTACATGGCAGAAAGGCGCCGGCCAGCCTGACGGCGGCACAGTACCCAGGTACCTACCTAGGTAGGTAGGTAGATAGGTAGGTAGCTAACAGTGAGCACGGAAGAGGTCTCAGTACCCAATCAATTGTCCAAAGTTTGGGGGCGTACAGAAAAGGCGGTGATGCGATTCCCCCCTTCTTGACGCCCGCTTAGGATCGCAGGGGAGAGGCACGATGCTAGCATCTGACGATGTCAGGGTTGCCACAAAGCCAGTCTGTAGGGACTATCCAGCACCGCTGTCGATGCTGCGCCATTGGATGATTTGGTGACGAGGAAGTGGAGGTGAGTGGGAATATTCCGCTGGGTAGAATGAACGGATGCCTGGCAAAGCGAGAGGGGTTGAGCCGCGTAGGTACGTACGTAGCGAATAGGTACTCGGAGAAATGACGAGAGAGGAGACAGGCGTGCTAGATACGAATACCTACATAGGTAGAAAAGGGTGGCTCCATCTCATGGCTTATGCATCGCTAGATATTCTCAGGCAGGCACCTGAAGTCCTGGACGGCAAGCGACCAATGATGGCAGTGATGATGTGGATAGAGTGGGGGAGGGAGCCAGATGCCTCGGAAGAAAAGTGCTAAGGCGGCGGCGGAAAGACCTAGCACATGGCATAGGTACTTGTACATTACAAGATCAGACCGGGGAGGGCAGGAGTGGAGCCAGAGGCCGACCGCCGCTTGCGTAGGTATTACCCAAGGTACCTATCTAGGTACCTACCCACCTGTGGAAGTCTTGGTCGGGCATAAGTATACCTAGGAAGCAACAACCGGAAAGAGGTCTCAAGTAATCGGAGGCCGAAACCTCGCATCTCCTCGACAACATGGCATCACTGGCAACACCGCCCAGCTAGCTTGCTTGACGGATTGGCTGCGACGGATTTGAGCTGCATCTTGCGTTATGCGCTCTAGGTACGTTCTGCACTGAGCTGCACTGCACGCCTTGGGGCATAATGGCGGTACCGACTACAGAGTACATGTGTACAGTATATGGGTAGGTACTCTGTAGTGGGAAGTACCTACCTGCTCTGGGGGTCGCTGACAGTCTAGTCTCACGACCCAGGCCGACCGATCGGCGCGTGGCCTCAGGGATTGCTCCCACTGATCCAAGCTGTTTTGGGCCCGCTTCCCTATGACCATGCAGTCAAAGAGTGGGTCCGCGCCGTCCAACTCCGCGGCGTCACGTTGCTGCCACGCAGCGAGCGGCCACCCCTGTCATCATCCTGCATCTCTCTCCCCTCATTTCCCACCCAAATTCTCGTGCTTTTTTTTTTCTTTTTTCACTTTCTCTCTTTTGCTCTTTTCAAGCTGCACTCCCGCCTTGGCGCCTCCCCTCGCAGTCCGTTTCTGAACCATGGCTGGTGGGTCTTGACACCGGACTGACTGGCGCTATCGGCACACTTTGGAAGCCAAACACATGATGAATAACCTCTTCTGCCCTCTGCCTTGTCAGAACCTCGAATATGCACACCCGCCCGCACAGTACAAGCTTCTCTTGATTTGGCTCCCGAAGCATCCGTACGTTATGTATAGTATCCTTGCCTAATCTGCCAGGTGCCGGTACGGCGGGCATGCGAGCTGGAGGTCGTCCAATGTCTGTCTGGCCTTGGATTGCCTGACAGAGACAGGTGGAGTCAGAACGGGTCAGAACTGATTCCGCTCCTGGCCGATCCTCTGCCCCTTGGTCTCAAGCACTGCGGTGTTCCCTCCGCCGGAGACTAAACAGGGACTGAAACGAGACGGGCGGCAATTGAAAAGAGGCTGAAGACTAAGCTGAACCGCGGGAGAAGGGAGAGGAAAACGCAAAATATCAGAAGAATCCTATTTGCACACTCACTCCATCGGCAATCCATCTCGGCATTTCCACGCGCGAGAGAGCCGCACTCCACTTGCTTGGCCTTTCATCCCATCGTCCACGTCCACCGTCAGGCCTGGCAAAGATGGTATCCGTCCCCGACGCCACACCGCACGTGTCCTCAGGCTCTAATGAGCAACGATGAAACCGCATCTACGGAGTAGGCATCTGCCTCGGAGTCACCGTGATGACTGAGGAGCTATCGATGGAGACCTCGTGGCTCGTCATTTCCCAAACCACTCGACTTTGTTCCTTGGTCCCTGACCGCCGATCATTACCCACCTTGGCCATCTGAGCCACCTCTGCCTAGATAGGTACCAAGCAACTGCTAACTGGTCCGCATGGACGCTGTTGTCAGAACAGACCCACACATCGATTGCCCTATGAGGCTTCGCCCGAGCTGGTACCCCGCTCCAGAAAATGTACTACCGTTCCAGGTCCGGCCTAGTACGCCCGGGAGCTGAACGTCCTCCGTGAGCCTCGATGACTGGTCACCAACACGGTGGACGAGGCTGAAGTATAACACAGTCAACCACCTACCCGGGCGCCTTGCATCTCCGCGGTCCCAAAAAAAGGTTGTGCTGCTGCTGCTGCTGCTGCTGCTGTTGTTGTTGTTGTTGTTGCTCAACCCAATGGCTTAGTAACTGTGGAAACTGGAGACTCTACCGGTCCTCTGGCTGACGTCTCCTAACCGTCTTAGTTTCTACCCAAGGTGACACCGGAGCGGATGGAAGCGACGAGACTTTGCACCGCCTCCGGCTGGGGCCCGCAGATCATCGTACAAGTGCTCCGTACTTACGAGCTTCCAGAAGCCTTCCATGGAAACACGGCCCAGGTTTGGGGCTCAAGCCCCAAGGGTTTAATTGCCGCCTCGATCCAGGCGAAGTGAGACAAATTTTTAACATGACCGTTCCGATCCGGTGCGACACAGGCCGGGAGATGAGAGCCACAACAGGTGGCTTCTCAACTATTACTCAGTAAGTACGAAGGTACGGTACGGCAACCCGTCCTCTCCACTCCAAGACTGGGATTTCCAAGGTGTAAACGATTACCGGCCTGCCAGTACACCCTCGAGTTCAAACGTCTGACGTTTCGCTGACAGTCTTCCCGTATGAGAGACGGTTGTTGCCCATCCTGAACCTGGCAGCCAGCCAATCCACTAGTGGGATGGGACACTAATATCGGATGAAGTCCCGCGAGCTGCACGCGCGCAATTCTTGACCACGGAAATAGGCAATACATGGCCTTCTTTCGCGCACAGCAAGGCTCCTCGAAGCAGTGCTCCCTTCCACATAAGCCTCGGGGGGGCGCAGCAGCCGGCGGCTCTCTGTCCGGCTTGCGATCCGTGGCGCCTAGCACAGTGCCAGCGTCAGCATGCTTGTTTGCAGAAAGCTACGATGCACCTACGAATACAGCTCGATAGCGATACGGTCGTGTCATCGACCAGCCCCCGCTGAGCAGCTCAAACTCGACCGTTGCGGGCCGTCCGATAGCTGCAGGACATACCGTTGATCGACATGCCCCCCCCCTCCACAGCAGGAGCGCATTGCTATCGGCATTTTTTGACGGACGATGGACCCTTTAAGCGATCAGCGACATCGTTTCAGCGGCATCTGAGACGGGCTAGTCTTAATGAAGAGCCGGGGGAGAAAAAGCGCGACAGCTCAAGGAGATTAACAGAAGGGTGTCAATGTTAGCCTTGGGACTATTGATTCTGAGTGTTGATCGATAGCTCCAAGTTGTGGCTCTGGTCGGTGGCGAGTAGGTATTTCATGCACGCAGTTTGAGTGAGCTACGAGAGCTCGAGGACGATGTCGAGAATATGATTGAGGGGCTCGTCCAAGGCGGTTTCTCTAACAATGCTTTTGGTCAGTCAGAAGAACAAGGGGCAAGTATCATGCTGAATGTTGGATACTCGACACAAATGTAATATGCGGGCTCGAAAACATAACGACTGTGCCGTGTCTCGCGGCGGCTTCAAAACAGCCGCCCCCGGCTTAGCCCCCCTTGCTTAATTTCCTTCTCCCACGTGGATCAATCGTGATTTGAGTTCTCCTTGTCATTTTTCTTCTTCTTTCCTTTTTCTGTTTCTGGCGCCGGGCGGCTGTCTTTCTGCAATCACGCGTGGTGGAAAAGGCTTGTCCCCCGGCCGGCGGCGTTTCTTCCTTCACTCGCCGTGCGCCACGCCTGCGACGACCATTCGGATACCGGCCTGCAGGTCGCGTCACTTGCAGCGTTCCATTTGACGGGCCCGTTCCCAACACCCATCGGTTCTGTCTCGTCGACGCGAGGCCCCCCCATCCTGTCGACCACACAAGTCCATTGCATGGTGGGTAGTATAATTAGCAGGCAGACGGCCAAAAGAAAAAAGAAAGCAAAAAAATCAAGGAGGCTGTCAGCTCAACCACGACGGTCAACGTGGGCTGGCTACATGCATGCTTGGTAGGTATAGGGTACTCGGTACGTAACGGATTGGAGAGGGGGGGGCTGGGAGCCATGTGAGAGCAAGGGGATGACGGGTGGGACAGGCCATCAGGCCCCCTGACCAGGCCTAGCTCGGTCTCAGGGGTGGCGGCAGCCACGTGGTCAGGCAAGCCACGCGCGAAAGTTCGTCCGCCGGTTCCAGGGCGGCCCTGGGATGGTTCAGCAGGCAGGGGGCCAGGCTGACACGCTGGCACATGGCCACTGACTGGGCTGTTGGGAGCATACCTACTTACTACCTACGTACAGTACCAAGGTGCTCCGTAGTGCACGCCGTAGTGCACGCCGTAGTGCACTCCGGACTGTGCAGGGCCGACGACCGACCGGCGGCAAGGAGCACTTGGAAGGCAATCACAGATGCCTACAATTACCAAAAGTTAGTTTTCAGATGCCCCCCCCCCCCCCCTTTTTTTTTTTTCCTCTTCTTTTTTTTCCTCTTCTTTTTTTTCCTCTTCTTTTTTTTCCTCTTCTTTTTTTTCTTCTTCTCTTTTCACCAGCGACATTGCCTAGCCGCCGCAGCCCCAGACCCGTTGCTCCGGGGCTGGGTCCAGGTAGTGTACCAAGTACCAAAGTATGTAATCGTAAATTAGTTTGGCAGTCCTCCCACCTCGGTTACCTACTTCCCACCGCTACACTCAGCGGCGTCGCCGGCCAGGCGTTCCATCACCAAAAGACGGAAACGGAAACGGAAACTGACATCACGCGTTTCGGAACGCCGACAACGAGCTTCCCCGCCCTGCCAAATGGTGGTGGTTGTTGATGTTGCGTACATAGTAGGTGCTTCGGGGTTTTTTTTTTTGGTTTTTTTTTTGCGCAAAGGCAGGCGGGATGGTGGGATCATCATGGGATCGTGGGCGGAATCGACAATGCCACATGGCGGGAGGGGGGAAGAAAAGAAAAGAAGAAGAAGAAAAAAGAAAAACGGGACTGGTCTTGCTGCCCGCCGCCCCCTCCCTGCACACCACGCACTGCACGCTACAACGCACACATGGTGCAAATGCCAATGGGCCGTGGCTGACCTGGGGCTATCCAGGACATCCTGGCTTGGCACGCCAAACGATGTCGGTCGGCGCCCCTCTCGCAACCGTCTTTCGGCGCATTACTACCGTACACTATCCGTACCTACCTTGGATACCCAAGTATCTAGGTAGGTAGGTAGGTAGGTAGGTAGGTAGGTACACAAACACCTGTACGCACGCAGGAACAGGACGCATGGCGCGCGGCACGGCTGGCTGCAAGAGACTCGTCGGAAATGCTGCTGCTGCTGCTGCTGCTGCTCGAACGCTTGAGATGGGCCGTCCACCGTTGGAAGTGGAGGAAACTTCAGCAGCTCGGCCGGGTGCGGCTCGGTAGCCAATGATGCAACCCCAGACAGACGCATCCGCATGAGAAGTTTTGCGCTCCGGGGACGCAACCTACAAAAGTCCACCACACACTGGCTGTATCTGTGATCTGTACGTGTGGTGCCTCCCCTGCGCGCATCGGGGAACTCGCCGATCCATGGGCGGCGCGATTGGGAAGGGGGGGGGGGGGGGGGGGGGGACAGAGAGAGAGAGAGAGAGAGATGGTTTCGTCCAAGTCTCGCAAAAAAAAAAAAAAAGGCGAAACGGGCATGCCTTGCCGCCCGACACTTGGGACGAGACCTGCCTTGCAAGATTCATCCTAGTTCTGTCACAGCCCAACCGCAACGATAATAACGGTACTACTGGGTATGTAGTGTATGAAACTTTTTTTCTCTTCCTGTTTTTTCTTGTTCTTTTTCTGGGGCCCATCAACACCGCTCCTTCTCTCGTCCCCACCTGTGCCCCCCCTCCCGTTCGAACAAGGTCACGTGTCACCGCCTTGCCGACGTACCTGCTACGTACATGGTAGGTAGGTCGGCTACATCGTATATTGGTACGGATGGGTAAGCTTTTTGGCCTTGACAGCAGCGAAACCCCCGGCTCGCAGCCGTACGTTGCACGCGACAGGGCGCCCGCCGCCGCCTGGGCAGGCGGGCATTCTGGTTCCTCGAGGAGAAGGGCGCCATTCCCGGCGGGCCAGTGCCGATCGGCACGCCGCCATCGTACGACGCGGCGCATACAAATACCTATTCGCCCTCCCTGGCGCTGGGGACCGGGATTGGGCGAGGACATACGGATACGCAGCACATGCATACTACACTGCGTACTACGTGCATCGTACGTCCGCAGCATGATGGTACTTTGTAGGTATGTACAGCAGGCTATTACGTACCATGTGCTCATCCTTCAGAGTTGCGTGCCCATTCCCACGCCCGACCATGTTGTCTCTGGGCCTCCCTGGAGACAAGGCGGATGTTCTGGTTTCGTTCGAGATCTGATGCTCACTCACCCTTTGGGGGGGGGATGGCAAAAGGGCCACACGGCTACCAAGTGTCCAAAGGCGCCGACCCCTCTCCTTCTCTTGCCTTGTAGGCCGGACGCTAGGCACGTGTCTGTAGAACCCATCATCTGACATGCTTGGGAAGGGCTTGTTCCTGCAATGCCCATGTGCTTCGTACTCTGTACGGACGGTGCAGGAGTCTTGTTGTTTCACCTCGGCCGTCGGTACATGGCTGTGGCATGCCGTGGTTCACCGCAGGGGTCGAGTTTTTTATGTCGTTATTTATTTATTTATTTATTTCACTTTTGTCTGTTTTATCCCCTTCTCTCTCTCTCTCTCTCTCTCTCTCTCTCTCTCTCTCTCTCTCTCCCCCCCCTGCCGGGTATTTCCAAAAGGGTCGCTGGGCTTGGAATGCAAAGGAGCCCTTGGGCGGCACCGTCATTCGATTCAGGCACACGGCGGCAAAGTGTATCGTTACCCAGCCTGCGGTAAACCCTGTGTCAATAGGCGACACCGTCTCTGTTTGCGCCTCCTGCAAACTCAAACTCTCTTCCTGTTCTTTTTTGTTTGTATTCAATAAAAAGCTGCGGCCCCCCCGACGGACTTCAACCCAACGGGCTGATAAGGCTGCGTGCGGGCTGCTGCAGTTGTCCGATATCAGGGCGTTGATCGCCTTTGACGCTGAGGAACGTGGACGTGGACGTGGACGTGGACGGGGACGGGGACGTGGACGGGGACGGGGACGGGGAGGGGGGGGTCTCGTCCGACCTGTTTCACGTGGCATAGAGCCTCCTTCGCACGACAACGGGGTCCTCTTGGCTCGGCCAGTCGACGGGAATCCCGTCGTCGGCATCGGGAGGCAGACACATGGCACGCACATGACGGAATCCCGGCCTTGGCTCCCAGCCAGCCGACGGGAACTCCGAGTCTCACAACCAAACTACGTAGTAGGTACGGATAGGTAGCCCTTGGGCGGGTTCATGGGGCCCACCACCCTCAGCCGTCGTGCATTGTACTTTGTACATTCAAATACCTACACGCACCCATCCATCCATCCGTCCGTCAATGGTTCGCGCCGTAGGGCGTGGGCTTCACGTGGGGGCTGCGCCCGTCCCTTTTGCTTTTTTGTTGTTGCTCGTCTTCTTCGGGCGGAACATGTCATGTCACCGGCTCGCCTACCAGCCTTGGGGAACTGCAGCACCCGGGCAGAAAACGAGCGCCGGCGCCGGGCGTCTGTCCAGACCAGCCGCCGCGCCGCACACGCACACACACACACCCTTACACCTGTCAACGACATCCCAAAGACACAAAGGCGCACCAGCTACCTACATGGTACCAAGCACGATGTACTTCATCCCCTCACCCCCCCTTCTCTCCTACTGAGTAGCCGTCAATGTGGTGTCAGCAGGACAGATGGCCTGATTGTCCGAGACCCCCCCCCCCCCCCCGCCATCGCACATGTGTGGCTGGAGTGCGAGCGAGCTCGTCCCAGAGCCAGCCGGCCTTGTCAAAAGTACGAGGAGACGATTCGATTGCTGCATCTGATTGGGGGGATACGGGCGCACGAGAGCGTTGGGGGCGGGGGGATAGCTCTTTTTTCCTCGGTGCTAACCCGGGCAGGGTCGAGGAGGGTCACCATTGGCACGGTTCGCCCACTATCGACGCAAGAACTCGGGGTGGGAGGGGTGAAGGGAGCCGCTAAACGATGTCGGCCGCGGAACCGACACCGAGCAGCCCGTGGCGGCTTGGCTTGGTCAGGTAGTGTACGGAGTATAGGTGGGCAAAACCCGCCCGGTGACAACGAAGCGATGTGACAATAACCGCCGCTCGCGCCGTCGACGGCCCGCCGTCGCCTCTTCCCACCCCCCCCCCCCCTCCTCAAGCATTGGTCATTTATTTTATTTGATTTAATCCTGCTCGTGGTTCGGGGTTTCCCGTATCGGCACTTGACTCCAATGGACCAAGAACGTGCGCCGGTTTGAGAATCAGGTAAGAAGAAAGCTTTTTTCTTCTTCCCTCCGCTGCTTCTTGGCGTCCTTGGTTCAGCCCGGCTGCATTCCAAAGGGCGGGCATGCATGACCCGGACGGGGGGGGGGGGGGGGAGGGGGTTATATGGCGGGTTTTGAACCAATTGCCGCTGCGATGCTACTGGCTTTGCCGCGGCGCGCCATGGCCACCTCATATCCTATGCGGCGATTCTTATCAGACGCCGGGCAGAAGGCAATCCTGCATTGATCAACGGCCGCGGGCGAACGGACCGGGCCTTGCTCCCAGTCACAAAATCAACAAAAGGTGGGCGTCTGTCATCGTGGTCCTGGGGGTGGGGGGAGGAGGGTGAAAGAAAAGAGAATTCTGCCGACCAGCTTGAGTTGTCGAGAGTTCCGACGAGGGCATGTCCCACCGGAGGCCCCGACCCCTCCTTTTTTCTTTTTCTTCATGACAAGTTGGTTGGCCTACGGTGGTGCACTACTGACTCGAAGGAACGGCAAAGAAGAAGAAGAAGAAGAAGAAGAAGAAGAAGAAGAAGAAGAAGAAGAAGAAGAAGAAGACGGCCATCGGCTTCGGCGTATTGCTCAACCAGACATGGTTGACCCTGCCTTCCCCGCCCATCCCCCTCTCCTCTCCCCGATGCCGACGGGACTACGATGGCCTGGGACCTTTGCCCGGCCGCTCATCGTCGGCGGCGCCCGGCCGCGATTTCCCCAGAGCGCCGGAAGTGGAGGAGGAGGAGGAGGGGCGCTTGTCGCACACGAGACGACGGGGCGTGCACGAAACGTTGGATTGCCGGTGGGCGACGCCGCCTTCCTTCGGCCGCCGCGGGAGGGGGCTTCATGTTTCTTTCTCGTCTCCCCCCGCGTCGAAGTTTCGTCCGCGGCAAGCAGTCTCTGGCTGCCATTTGACGGACTGGATTGCGCGCAGGGCCAGGAACTCTGAATGGCGCCGCGCTGCCATGCGCGTCACGCCGCGATGGTGAAATAATCTCTGTGGGTTTGCTCCTAGAACCGTAAAGCAGCAAACACGGGCTCTCTCTCTCTCTCTCTCCTCTTTCCCCCCTGCCGGCCTGCGAGCTCGCACAATGCCTCGCTCTTGTCATTCCATGCCTGCCTTCCCGAAAGAGGAAACCAAAGAGAGAGGACAAGAAAGACAATCCCGTATCAGAGCCCTGCGGGTCATGGGCCATGTGAGCTGCGAGGGTGAAGCTTCAGCCCCCTCCCCCTTCCAAAGTCAATGTGGGTTATGTTCGCAGACTGGATGAAAACGCCCCGTGCACTGCCGCTTCCGCGCGCTGCTTCGCAGAGAGTCTCTCGGCCGGACTGCGACCCCCCCCTCCCCCCCCCCCCCCCAAGATGAGCGGTTCTTTTGCCTCGGACCCGGAGGGGTCCGTCGTCCGTCCTGAGCGGGCGTTTGTTCGGGTCTTCTCTGTCGTTGACATCGATCCAACGGTATCCCGAGCCCCGGTCTTGAGCTCTATTGCGAGTCTGGTTGTCGCCCGTTCGGCCAGCGAGGCCGGAAGTGAGCACGTCCCGTCCGTCCTGAGCGTCATACCGGGTAATAGGTAGGGGTCTCCCGTCAGTATGATACAGATCGCCCCCCCCCCCCCCCTCCCTTCCGCTCCCTTCTCGACGCTTCTTGGCCACAACTCTTGCGGCCCAACCCGCCGCCGAGAAAGAGAGTTGGCGTGCCGACGCAGGCCTGGCGAATTTGCCTCTCTGCCGAACCTCCCTTTTCTCCGTTACAATCGCACCCCCCCCCCCCCCCCTCTCTCTCCCTCTCTCAAACACCATGGAACGTCCGGCACTGCAGCTGCATGAACTACAGGCGCTGCAGAAGCAGCACATGCAACAGATGCGGGATGGGCCGCAACGGTACGAAGACGGCGGCCCCGCGGCGGCGGCGGTGGCGGCGGCGGAGGAGAAGGAGGAGGAGGAGGAGGATGAGGCGGAGGCGGAGCGGGCGCCCAACCCCGGCGGCGAGCGCGGGCTCCGGGACTTTAACTACAACGGCCGCGTCCGCAACGGCGAGCGGGCCAGCGAGCGGGCCAGCGAGAGGGCCAGCGAGAGGGCCAGCTCGGGCGTCTTCGGCCAGCACCACCCTCACCGCAACTCGGCCTCCCTCTACTCGACGTACTCCTCTTACCCCCCTCACCGGACAGGGGCGGAGACTACGACCAGGACGGGCGAGACGGGGGAGGGGGCGCGATGGGCGGCGGCCACGGCCACGGCACCGGCTTCGGACGCGGGATGCCGCCGCCGAGGCCCCCGCGGTCGCCGCCACCGCCGCTCCCACACATCGACCAGCCGAGACGGCAGCCCGTGATGGAGGTGCCGTCGGCGCCCGGCACGGCGAACACGCTGAACACGATCGGCACCGAAGCCACCGCCGTCGACAGCGCCGAGTCGGCGCAGAAGGTTCTGCGGCAGCCGCAGCCGCCGCCGCCGCCACCGACGTACGCCGCCCCGTCCCAGGACCACTACGGCCGCGTGCGGTTCGCGGACGCGGGGGGTGAGGAGGAGGGGGACGGAGCCGGCCGGGGGCCGCCGCGCCCGGGGCGGCCGATCGACAAGGCGCGGATCGCGGGCGGTCCCAAGACGCGCGCCCTCTGCGTGTTTGCCTGCTGCGCCTTCTTCTGTTACCGGTGTTTCATGGACGAGGACTTTTGATGGCGCCGACGGCCTCGATTCCATGTCGTCACACACACACACACACACCGGTCCCCTTCCTCTCTCCTTCTTCTTCATTATATTCCCTTTTTTTCTATAATCTCATGCGTGAGCCTTTTCTTGAGCGCATACGTTAGAGGGGTGCTTCTCTCGCCCGATACTCGCCTGGCCGTCGACGGCCGTCGCAGAAGCTTGGGGGCGCCAGGCCTTCCTTGTATTCTTTTCACCGTTCTTCGCGGGCCGGCGTCGAGGCCCGTCGATGAGACGGGCGGCAACACTAACCCATACTCTGGAACGTCGAGGAGGAGGAGGAGGGCAGAGGGGGGTTGGGGGGGGGGGGGGTTGGGAGAGACTGTGACATCACGCAACGTGATGATGTATCAACACAAACAAAGCATTGATGACTTGACGACGCGGCGGACAAACGAGGTACGACGTTTTGGCGGGACGAGCAAACGAAAAGACGGACCCGGCAACGGAGCATGCAACAGCGAACCCCCCCGAGAGCGCGCGGAAAGACGTGTTTGTTGGGGGGTCGATTTTTCGTGCGGGAGCGCAAGTTATGAAGGGGCAGCGTTTATGGAGGGCTTGCTGGGGGGGTTTTTTTTTTCGACAACTACGGGGTCCTGTTTTTGTATTATAGATGGGCTGTGCAATAAGAACCCCCCCCCCCCCCCTCCCCCCCTTTTGTCATGTTTGGGGGAGTGCAACAAATGACCAACATGCTGGACCCATGGGAAGCGGAGGGGCTGGGGGGGCTGCCGATGGTGATCTGATATCGGCCGGCCGCTGTGATGTTATACCCCGTCGTCATCCATGCCCGGGGTTCGTCCCGGCGGGAAGGAAAAGAGGGGGTTGCCGTAAACCGAAACCACGATCCGGGGGCTCGTCAGAGCCCCCCTCTCCCTCCCTTATGCGCAAAAGTACACATGCATAGCCATCCCCACCCGGCATAAACGGCAGAAGTCTACAGTGGCCGAGAGGCATCACTCGGCTCGGCACGGAGCCCGTATGGTCACGGCGGGGGTAGGTGGGCCCCTACATCCCCCACCTCTCTCTCTCTCTCTCTCTCTCTCTCTCTCTCTCTCTCTCTCTTTATTTGCATGTCTATCTTTTCTCTCTAGGAAGAAATGCTCCGAGACTCCATGATCGGGAACAGGAACAGGGATATGTCGAAGCCGCGAGAGGTGGATAGTGGGGGGCGGAGAACGGCGGACGATGCCCCCCCCTTCGCGCACTTACACGGTTAAACTTTGGTTGTGTTGTTGTCCTATGCAGGAATCACGGAGGATTCTCGAGACACTTGAGGGCGGAAGGGGTGGGGTTCCCGGGGTATCACGTCATTCCTGCGGCAGGGGACGGACGGCATGGCATGACAGGAGGGCTCGGCCGCCGGGTCTTGATTTGTCACCACTTTTTACCGATCCGTTTGTTTCCGTTTCATTCTTGTTCTTAATGTACAATTTTTTTCCTTTGGCGCTGTCTTGGAGACTTCCAACGGAGGCAAGGGAGGGGGGGGGGGGTTCCATCGGGGGTTATGTGGTTCGTCGGCCTCCCTCCCCGGAGCAGCCCCGGCTGGTTGCAACCCGTCTCCGGCGAGCGGCGGCTTCCACAGGCTCCTGGAGCAGGTTCAACGTCCGGGAACGGCGAGAGAATAACCAAACCTGTTCCACGCACTCGGCATGTACTTAGGAGGGGGGGCTCGCGACGTACCGGCTGGAGAACCGTCATCTGGTCGGCGTTGTTGTTTTTGACTTGGTCGTTCGCGCTCTGCGGTCGTCTTGGTCCGCGGAGGTGTTCCTCCGGCGGGGAGGAAGGGAGGGGGGGGGGGTGCTGGGAGGTCGCGAACTCTCGTCGACCAATTGTGTACGCCGGAAGTAAGATCCGTCGGAGCAATGGTGACGCGCGGATGGGGGGGGGGGGGGGGGGGCAGGGTTGCCCGCGATCGGACGGAAATCTAGAACGATCCTTCACGCCCCCCGGGACGGAGGCGCGTGAGGCCCTGGACTGTACCGAATCTTGATGCTGACTGTTTTTTCTTCTTCTCAGGGCCGTCAGCGCGTGTATTGCTCGGTGAGCGCCGCGTTGGATCCCCGGGAAGGTGTCTCTGGGGTGCATGCTTTTCCTTGTCGTCAACGGGGGTCGTGTGTACCACTGGGGGATCGGGGCCGATTCATGGAGGGGAGGGGGCCTCGAAGCTTCGACGCATCACAAGTCTGTTCTTTTTCTCGGCAGGTAACGGCGGTAAGCAGGCTTGGTGTTGAATCGTAACCCTCCCTCTGAACACGACGAGTCAAATCCCGACGACATAGTGGGTGACCAAAGTACGCAGTACAGTGGTTTGGCACATCTAGGCTCCATGCAGGCCGGCCTCTGGCTGCCCGCACTCCGACTCTGGCGATGACCTGTCACAGGGCCTTGCTGTGGTAAACAAGGGTGCATGGGAGAAGAGAAGCACTAGAAGAGAGTCTGGGATCTTGGTGTCTTGAACATCGGCGGTCGTGGGCCAGATCCGGGATGGAGGGGCTGCCGTCACTCCTGCTGTCGCATATATGCCCCCCGGCCAATCTTGAATACACATTTCCCTTGCATGATGGACCGAATCAACCCAGACCCCCAATCAAGGGGTTGGTCGACAGGAAGATACAATCGGAGGTCGACATCATGGTTCTCTGCGTAGTGTTATGGCAGAGTACGGCAAAGGGCGACCAGTTCTGACGGCCGTGAGTGAACATGCCAAAATATAGCCCGGGCCTGCTGCATGATCTAAAAACGTTCTCGGCAGTCGACGCAAAATAACACGACGAAAAGCAAGTGCCTCTAAACCCACCTTGGATGTCTGAGCCCCCGACTCAAGTCCTGCTGTTGACCAAGAGGATCTGGGTGCAAAAGATGCTCTGCAGTTCATGATGCGACGGGCATTCGCCCTAAGCGTTGGTGTTTATTGACACTGGCCTTTCGAAAGATGCCCCCATTCGTATTTCAATTCACAAACACGTTGTTCAAAAGTGCCGGTGTGCTGTTTGTGAGCGAAGCAACCTACTCGGCACCGTTCCTGGCCTCTTTCCCAGACACGGCGTGGATGACTGGGGAAATCTCGTGCCACTTTGCCGTACGGTGTCGTGGATAAATAAGCTTGGCTGTCCTCGCCAGATCGTTTCTTCTCCCGGGAACAGATACCTTCTCCTGAAACGAGGCCTTCCACTCCGGAAGGGAGGCTTTTCCTGCCTCGCCATCCGGCTTGCAGTTACAATATCCAACGCAATGGGATAAGCTATCCTCGTTTCCTCCATGGCCCCCGGCGGCCAGCGGCCCGGCACCAAGTCTGCGACCTCGGCCCCTTTCGAGTTCACGGGGCGTTCTCAAGAGCTCCAGAGGCCACAAAGATGAGCTGCGCAGATGCAGGCTCGGTTACCGGATGGCATTCAAAGATGGAGGTATCACAGCCCTATGGCCTCATCCCGCCGTCCGCTCTCAGCAGAATCTCCCCGCCCGAATCATCTGCCATTGCAAAATTGTGTGCACGACAGGTCAACGTGGCAAACTCACCAACAGCCTCTCCGACATTGAGAAGACGCTTCCTAGTAGATCGGCGTCGATCAGTCTATTACTGAAATACGTAAATAAGAGAGAGGAACAGGCTTTTGAAACTTGCGACAACTTGGGCTGCAGTCATGGAGCTATATATGCCCCTCTGGCTCGAAAGCGTCGCCACCCGTCCTGGTACCAAGTGCTTCGGATAGTCCCGAGCAGGTGGTTTGAAAGAAGCTATATTCCAAAGACTTGATGTATCGAGAACGAGGCAATAAACAGCGCCGTGTCCCCATGTCCTTTGTATTTCGTCAACAATCCAGAGTCGCCGAGATATTGGACATCGGGCAGATGATGGCAGATGCAAAATCCTTTCCGACTATTCAAGAGTCCGAGTTTGGCCATGCGTCAAGAATTGCGATTCACAGCTTCTTAAGGTCGACCAGGAATCGTTGTACTTGACCCTGATAGTCATCAAATGATGCCTGACATATCCAAAGCAGGTCAAATGGAAAAGAGCACCCAAGATGATGGACACATACATCGACGAAGGAAGAAATATGGAGGCAAACACAGTGCAAAACCACACGCATGACCATTCGATACTGTGCGATCATTGCCCAAATATTACCCACTTCTTAAACCTCACTCACTCATTCGGACAGAGCCCCCCCATCATCGGTCGGAAGACTCAGCATCTCCCGGCCCGGAAAGACAGCATCTCATCCTGGCCGAACTGCCTCGTACCAGACCTACGAGTGTGGTACAGAATCGTCACAAAGGGAGCTCTCTGGCCCCGCCCCATCGAGACCGCCCACTCACCGACTCACCCTCCACCTCACTCCCGCTCATCTTCTCATGGGCAAGTGACGACATTGCCGCCATGGACGCCCAAGAAGACGACAGCGACATCAAGCTGCAGAGGGTCTCGTCGGACCTCATCGCCGACTTCTCCCGCTCCCTGCCTCTCTTCCTTCGGAAACCCGACGGCAAGACCCTTCGCGCCCGCGTCCGCGTATCTGAGACGGCACGCCTGACCTCGACTGTGAATATCAACCGCCCCCCTCCCCCCCCCCCCCCCCCCCCCCCCCCCCCCCCCCCCCCCCCCCCCCCCCACACCCTACGCAGACCCAAAAGTCCATGATTCTGATCGCCTTCACAGCTCCTCGACCCCTTCCAGGAACTCCCCCAACTCTTGGACCCCCACCTGCCCACCTGGCTGCCCCTCCTCGCATCCACCTACCTCGCCCACCTCAACGCCCACGCCCGCACCCGCGCCCGAACCCGGGCGTCGGCCCCGTCCGCGTCCGCGTCGGCCTCATCCTCGACCCGCTCGCAGCTCCTCGAGCCCCTGGGCCTCGCCATCGCCAAGATCATATACACCTTTGCCAAGATCCGCGGCGAAAAGGTCATTGTCCGCTTCCTCAACGTCGAGTCCCGCCACATCGAGCCCCTCCTCTCGGCCCTCGAGTCCGCCGAGCGCGCCGGCATCACCGCCGCCGCCGTATCCGCCTCCGTATCCGACCCGTCGCCCAGCGCGCCGCCGCCGCAGGCGAACTCGGCGCAATGGTCCTGGGAAGAGCGCTATCTCGTCCTCCTCTGGCTCTCCCACCTGCTCCTCGCTCCCTTCGACCTCTCCAGCATCTCCTCCGCCTCCGCCGACCCGGACCTCACCCTCCCCGAGATCCCGGCCTTTCAATGGCCCGAGAACCTCCCCGGCATCACCGTCCGCGTCCTCCCCCTCGCCGTCAAGTACCTCGCCTCGTCCGGCAAGGAGCGCGACGGCGCCCGCGCCCTGCTCGTCCGCGTCGCCATGCGCCGCGACATGCAGTCCCTCGGCGTCCTGTCCGCCCTGGTCCGCTGGTCCCTCGCCTCCCTGGCCCCGGGCCCGTCCGCCCCGCCGCAGCCGCCGTATTTCTACATCGGCATCCTCTCCTTCCTCGCCGGCGTCCTCCGCTCCTCCATAAACACCTCCGACATGGACGCCTACCTCTCGCCCATCTTCCTCGCCGCGCACTCGGTCGCGTCCGCCGAGACCGCCGCGGCGGGAGGGGGGGACACCCCCGTCGCCGCCGCCATCCGCTCCGTCGCCGTCGCCCGCAAGATGCTCATCAAGGTCATCCGCTCCGTCACCGTCCTCCTCCTCCGCAAGACCCCGCCCGACCCCCACAGCACCGAGCTCATCGAGACCTCCATCGGCTACCTCCTCGAGTGCCTCGCCGACAACGACACCCCGGTCCGCCTCGCCGCCTCCAAGGCCCTCAGCATCGTCACCCTGAAGCTGGACCCGGACATGGCCTCCCAGGTCGTCGACGCCGTCCTCGACTCCCTCAACCGCAACGTCCTCTGGACTCGCGACCCCGCCACCAAGACCTCCACCCGCGACCTCGCCGCCGTCGACCCCCTCGAGTGGCACGGCCTGACGCTCACCCTCTCCCACCTCCTCTACCGCCGCTCCCCGCCCGCCTCGCAGCTCCCGGACATCGTCCACGGGCTCCTCCTCGGCCTGTCCTTCGAGAAGCGCAGCACCTCGGGCGGCTCCGTCGGCACCAACGTCCGCGACGCCGCCTGCTTCGGCATCTGGGCCCTCGCCCGGCGCTACACGACCGCCGAGCTGCTCCAGGTCCCCACGGCCGCCGCCGTCGTCGCCGCCCGCGTGCACGACGCGGGCGCCTCCGTCCTCCAGGTTCTCGCCACCGAGCTCGTCGTCGCCGCGGCCCTCGATCCCGCCGGCAACATCCGCCGCGGCGCTTCCGCCGCCCTGCAGGAGCTCATCGGCCGGCACCCGGACACCGTGGAGAAGGGCATCTGGGCCGTGCAGGCCGTCGACTATCACACCGTCGCCCTGCGGTCCCGCGCGGTCCACGAGGTGGCCCTCAACGCCACGAGGCTCTCCTCGCAGTACGGCGCCGCCCTGCTGGACGGGCTGCTGGGCTGGCGGGGCATAGGCGACGCCGACGCGGCCGCGCGGCGCGACGCCGGCGCATCTTTCGGCACGCTTACGATGGAGCTCTCGAGGCAGACCCCGCCCAGGGGCGTAGACCAGTTCGCGGCCTCCATCGACAGAGTCCTCGCTCGCCTGCGCACGCTCCAGAACCGCCAGGTCGACGAGAGGCACGGGCTTCTCCTCTGCCTCGCCGCCGTGCTGGACAGGTTCCCGGAGCTGGTCGCGGACGAACAGCACGTCGACGGCGTCGCCGATCTCACGCGGCGCGTCACCCGCGACCTGGAGGCGATATTCAACGAGTTTCGGACTACGACGTATCGCAAACCGGAACTGGTCGCCGAGGCGGCCGGCCGGCTTATTACTTCATCTTTGCCTATCCTACAAGCGGCGACGACGACGACGACGACAACGACTAACCGCCCCTACGCGTGCTTACGACCGGGCTTCAAGGTCGTGTCGACCGGTAACCCCGGCGACCTGCTCAGAGCCGTGGAGGCCGTCGACTCCCTCGACAAGATCCCAGACAGCTTGGCCAGTCTAGTATCGACCTTTAACTACGTAGTCGACGCGGGCCTCGCCCGCCCAGAAAAGGAAGCCATCGCGGCGTCGTCCGAGGCCTCGCTCGTGCTCCTGATCTTCTCCAGCGCCGAGGAGCGCAGGCGCATCATCGGGGCGTGGGCGAGCGCCGTCCGACAGCGCCCGACGTCTCGCGCGGCAAACGACACCGGCGTCCTCTTCGCCCTGACGATGGCCTACCCCGTCACCACCACCTTCGGCGCCCCGCAGGCGGACGGGCAGGGCCTGGTCTGCGACACCATCCTGACGAGGTGGGCCAGCGACAACGACATCGAAACGCGCGTGGCGATTCTGCAGAGCCTCTCGCAGAGCGGTATGCTCCGCGACCGGGCCCTGGTGTTTCTGGACATGCTAGCGGAGGGCCTGAACGACTACACCACCAACGCGAGGGGAGACGTGGGCTCACATGTCAGGCTCGAGGCGCTCCGGGCTACAAAGTCATTGTGGAGGGCGGCCCTCGCGGAAGTCGACTCCGAGGGGGGTGGTGGTGGTGGTGCAGCTTCCGACGGGGTTGACGTGATCGACGCCTGGTTACCCTTGGCAGTCTCGAGGCTGTTCCTCAGAATCCTGCGGCTGGCTGCCGAGAAGCTGGATCGCGTGCGCACCGAGGCGCATGCGGTCCTTGCTCTAAACCTAGAATCAAGGTAAGGGCCCTCACATGCAGGTTCGCACGACTCGGGAGGGGGGAAAGAAAGGCTCGACTGACAGACACCTTCAGTTTCGCATCGGATTTTAGCAAGCTCACTTACTCGTCGAAAGAGTACTTCCGGACGCTACTCGACTTGTACTCGTCGGGCGCCGGCCTGCACCCTCGAATCTCGCAGCCGGCCAAGGCCGACGCCGGGGCGTGGATGGCCGAGCTGCTCGCGGGCTACGTCACGTCCGCCGACACGGGCAACGAGGACCTGGTGATCGCGTCCCGCGCGGCGCTGGCCGACTTCTGCGCCGCCTCGACGCAGAACCTGACCGCCGTCTGCACCGCGCTGGTGAGCAACCTCAAGACCAGGCAGGGGCAGGACCGCGTCGTGGTGCCGACGCTCGAAATCGTGGCATTCCTCTGCCACGTCGGGCTCTTTCAGAGGTGCCCGGACGTCGACCCGCGGCACCTGTGCCTGCAGGTCCAGAAGGCGGGGTACAAGACGGGCAGCGTGAGGAAGCTGGAGGCCTGCATCAAGGTCTACGGTTGCGTGGCCGCGTTCGAAGAGGAGGGCGGGGAGGCTGGCCTGGATCCTACGCCTGCAGCGCCGGGAGACAAGAGACGCGCCGGCATCCTGGAAGCCAGGAAGAGGCTGGGTGCCTTGATGTTTCACCCCTGGCCCAGGGTGAGAGGCCTTGTTGTCGACGAACTGTGGAAACTGTTTGGCGAGAGTGGCCGTGCGGACCCGTTGAAGAGCGTCGACTGGAGCAAGGCCGACAAAGCGTCCCTCCAACGCGTCGTGAGCCATCTTGGTCTAACACAGGCAGTATAAGCACACCCGTCCATAGAGGTAGTTGAAGCCAAAGGCTCTTTCGAAAAGGCCACGAAAGATTGTGCAGTTGTCCCGTTTTTTTCGGAAACCTTTACTTGGGAATACCGCAACGCCCACCGCCTTCCCGCCCGTCTCTAGGTTCGGCCCATTTCTGAGTCCACGTACGGGGTGGCAAACGTGGGGGGGGGGGGCGGTCAAGTCGGGGCGAAAATCAAACGTAGAAGCTGCTAGAGGGCACTCGACCACTATCCGAAATGCGCCGTAACGATGTCAGATTGGGACGACGGATATCTGCAAAGGCCGTGGTGCCGGAGGGTGACCGGAGGGGCTTGCAGACGGGCAGACACTCGTTGCCAAAGTGAGCTTTTATGCCGACACGTTACTGTAGAATGACACGGTGCAAAGGAGTGGGGGACGTCTGCTATAGGGCCCCGGTTTGATGCTGGACGGACTGGGGCAGTCGCGGTATGGCTCATGCAGGCGTTTCCAACCTCATGGTAGACCCGCATAAGGTAGACAGACGGACGTGCCCAAGTTCGACAACGTTTCACCACGGGAAGCGGCGCACAACCGCAGGTCTGTGACAAAACAAAAATTGGGATTTCCGGTGATGATCCCAAGGATGATCCCAAGGAGTGTGTGTCTACGGATATCTCTCGGCGGGCCGGTGTGTTCTGCAGTTGCCTTGGCGATCAGCTTCTTTAAGGTTTTGCGGAACCTGCAACTCGGCGAAACGGCACTGCAAAAAGGTTGAATAATGCCAAGACTCTGTGGGACGTTTAAAAAAACCCGATTCCTGGGGTGTTGCGCCGGCCACACCGGGTAGGCCGGACAAAAACCGGCTTCGCAGTCGGAATCGAGTTGTGCTTTTGACAAAGACAATCGTAGGCGGTGCCGGGATGGGAGACGAGAGATGACTTTCATTTGAGATCTAAGGCAGCAAGTGTCAGGGCGAGAGATATATATATATATATCGGTTCGATTTGACGAGCTCGTGTTTAGCGTTCAACGGCTCCCTCCCGGCCCCAGGCAACGAGGCGCATGGCGATTGGGGATCCGACATTGGCGTTTCACAGCCGATTGTCGTTGCCGTCGTAGTCGTCGAATGTCCCCGTTGCGCAAGGTCAAGGCACCTTGGCCACGGACGTCGTGACGGTTTGTTGATCGGACGATGCCATGTCTAGCAAGGGCCGCCTGGCGTGGGGTGAACTTCCGACGGACAACATCAGTTACCCAGCCACATCATTCTGCAACCCAGTGCTTCGTAGCAGCAGTCTGGTGACTTTTGCTGCCTGGGTGCTTTTCACCCAACATTACCTGGGGTAACGGCTGAGAGTATCGGTGGCAATGACCAATGAATGTTCTTGTGGCTTCGCGCCCTTGCCAATAGCTTCATCCCATCAGACGACATGAAGCGGCTCTTGGAACCGAATTTTCCTCTCAAGACCTTTGGATGTGACGTCTATTGCAGCAGCCTTGAACTACCGTCACTTCTTCACCATGTGTTAGCAAACAACGTCGGGCGAGAGATCGGAGCGGCGCATGGTAGCAGCCCGGGCACGTTCAGAGCTTGAGGACAGACTTGCGAGATGCAACCGCAGTTGCGATATCAATGGATTTCGGCGAGCCCCCATGTTGACGTGTCTCCATCGCCACGCAGGCTTGGCCGGGGTGTTGGTCGCCTGCCGATTACAAACCATTTCTTTCTCCACGTGGAGTTGGGACAACAAACCCAAACCCCGGCTGATAATTTCGGCACCATGGAGATACATACGCAAAGTGACAGAGGCAGGGCAAGTAAACTTACTAGTAGTAGGGACATGGCGTGATCAAGTAGATCTCTGGCTAGGAGTCTGAATGGTGAGCGACCAAGCCTGAAGTAGAAATGGCCATCGAAGGCAGGTGTCCCGATTTGGCGAGGGGTAATCATTCAGCCCGGAGACGAAGCATGGTAGACGGATGGGGGGGGGGGGGGGGGGGGGTGCGGGCATCGATCGACCTGGCCGTTGATAAATCACCTTTGGATGGCTGGACGTCGAAAGGCTGGGATTGGTCGCCTGGTTCGCATCATGTTAGCGCCAACCCCCCTCCCTCAAGTGACTGGTATCACTGAACAGGACCTTCTCGTCGGGCAAGCTGGCATGCTTGCAGTGAGACTAAGTCCTTGACGGGCTGTGGAGCCGAATGCTGTCCCTTGGTCTGCACCATGAGCGATGGAAACGGCGTACCCCTGACCCGCAAAAGCGTGTAGATTGTGCCTGATCGCCAGCAACAGAGAAAGAAAGCGTTGACAACGAGCTCTCCTCGTGAAGTCGGGTTTGGAAGGATTGCCTAGGCGTACGGAGTACAGTGAGTGTTGTACTCCCATCCCGACCAGACGTTGTTGGTAGTTTCGATATCTGTTGGCCGTGTGGGTACCCTGCACGAACACGAGGACCGACATTGGCTCGTTGGCTCAGATCAAGGTTTGGAACGTTGTCGCGTGAGCAGCGGTGTGATGAGGCGGACACAGCCAGGCGCGGCATTCCGCCAGGCAGTCTTTCAGGCATCCCGTCGAATTGTCCAAGGTCTTCGGCAGCGATGACAGATGGACCAGAAAACTCATCAACCAAGCTTGAAACGGCTTCAAAAGTCGAGCCGTGCAGGGTCTAGGAACAGACTACCTAGATACCGATACCAGGCCGTCCAAGATAAGCGGTTGAAGGCAGTGTGTCCACTGTTGTCCGGCAGAGCCTCCCTCGATTGAACAAGGCCGGGGAGAGCAAAGAAGATGACAGAAAAGGGAATGGAGTCAGCACAGGGGGCAGGGGCGACAGAAGGCAGCAGTATCAGCGTCTGTGGTGGCTGACGGCGCCGAGCGTGAGCAGGGGGATCTTGACGATGGAGGACGGGTTGCATTCGGATCGTGGGCGGTGCTTGGGTGCCCCTGCGGGATTCTTGGGTTTGGGAATAAGGGTGGGGGCCGGCTACAGCATCAAAGAGGTCATTTCTCTTTATCTCTTGGGACCTCTGGGTGTCCGTCCGTCCGTTCATGTACGGATACCTAGTACGGATAGTAATGTTGGGTATTTGCGTCGGAGGTAATTAATGACAGAATGACATGATGAGGTACCTAGCTAAGGTGGGGTGGCGAAAGGATCTTTGGGAACAGAGACTGCAACAGCGTGGCAATCTCGGCACATGTGTACGATGTACAGTAGATACATAGGTATTCATACGTACATACATACCTACATACCTAGTATCTACTGCATGCATGCCACCGTCTGTCGCTGCGGGTGGGACCGTAACCGAGCCGCGGGTGCGTGAGACGGAAGGAGATGAAGGGGGGCATGATACACGTACCGAGACTGCAATGCACTGATTACCTACTGTGCGTGTGTAAGTATTCAAGTATTACTATTTCCCCTTTTGCGACAAGCTGACATGCTCATGACCATTGAAGAGACCCGTGGCCCCGTGATCCATGACTGCAATCCATGACTGGGTGGGTTGGTGAGTACTTGAGTAGATCAGATCAGGCCAGGTACGCGTCCTGAACTGAGGTAGTGTAGGTAGGTAGTGGGTAGTAGAACGGAGTACAGGCCGTCGATCCCGTCGAGTGTTCGGGTTCCCGATGGCTGGGAAACGGGAGTCGTCATTCGACCAGTAGGAGAGGGGGGGGGGGAAGTCGTGAACTACCTGTACGAATACTAGGTATGTACGGAGTACACTACGTAGGTAGGATGTACCTTAAGCGGTGGCCCATGCTTCCCCTGATGCTCGCTGTCTTGCGTTGCCTTGGCTTGTTTGCTTCCCCAGCTGCAGTAGCCGTGTCGCCCACTTTTACTGCTTTGCCTCGACCACCAGATGACGAGATGGCCTCTCCCGCATTGCCCACTGTTGGGTGGATAGGCGCAAGGCCACATGCAGGGAAGCAGTACAGCGCAGCGTAGGGCGCCAGGGCGACAGATGTGATGGATGCGATGTGCAATTGCCCTCGACGGCATCCAAAGTAAGCAGTAACGTAGTGCACCTACTCGTCGGTACCTACCTAGGTAGGTAGGCAGATGTTAGCTATTGCCGGACTGAGTCGGTGTAGGTACTACCTATGTAGGTATGTATGTACACCACCTACTAAAACATGTGATAGCACAGTCGAGTGGGTGACTCACAGGGGCTTCTCTGACTGGCAAGAGTACAGTATGATGTACGGATACATTGCGAATACACATTTCGTACATATTCGTACTTCGTGCACAGCAAGCCCTGTGCGATATGCAACAGGGATTCTTCTCCATCTGGGCAGGCCAGTCTCCAAGTCAGGCTTATCATCCTTCGTCGGGGAGCCGATAGGTACCTAGATAGTGTAGATAGGTGTATCCGTAGGTAAAATGATTGCCGAACTGATTTGATGGTAGCTGTTCAAAGAATTGGGCCTCAGCACAGGAAATAGAAAAGCGCGAAAATAAACCCGGAGGAAAACGAGTCGAGGGTTGAGGAAGAGCGATGCCGGCCCACTCACCGTGCTTTCCTTGCCGCCCTTCAAGGACCTTCCTTCCTTCCCACCAACCACACCCCTGTCTTGCCTTACCCCCACGCCCTAGCCACGCTCTCTCTATTTTTTTCTTTCTTCCTTTTCCATCTCTCTTCCTCGCCCTCAGGTCTGGTCCCCCCGGCCTCGACTCTCCTCGTCCCCCGATCCATCTCCAACTCGTCCCCGTCACCATCTCAGTTTGCATGGTCTGGTATATCTTATCATCTTCTTGTTGTCCTACTTCTTACACCCTGCATTCCTTGCCCAGCATTGATTGAACTCAAAATCGGATGGAATGCCAAACCACCCAACAACTAGTTCCCTCGGAAACCAGGTACCTAGCTTACATGGCTTCAGACCACCAACTCTTGCCTCAGCCGCCTGATTGCAACCACAAAGTCCCCCCAGCTCTCATTTCTCCCTTCAAGACGACGGCATTCTCTCATTCTGTCGAGTCCGCTGAGTGTGATGGTGCTGCCCGTGCAACACGTCAGCCAATGTCTCGTCCGTGCCACCGCCAATTAACCACAAGCAGCTCCACGCTTGCCCTCTGACTTACAGATAACCTCACCAGGGCCATGCACCGCAACGCCCATATCGAGCTTGGATTCGATGCTCCCGTCATCTCAATTGACGGCGACAAGGACCATGGATTGCTTTGCCTGCACTGCCCGGTAGACTGGGCAACTTGGCACGTCGTCTGCCGCTGCTTTGCCTCCTAGCTTCGATTCCGTCCTGTACGGATACTGCCTTCATCTCGCCCGCGGCCGCTTTTGGTCGAATGCACCCTCGGCACCGCTCCTTGGTCTGTCATGAGCTCGGCGCGCCTCCCGCCAGCTCAATTGTCGCCTTGGCCCGAGTTCCTTGCTTTGCGCTATATCAACGCTAGCGCATACTCGGACTGGAGATACGACTCCACCTACCCAGGTATACCCGTACCCCGTAGGTGCTGATGGAAATCGGGGGAGCAGCACACGAGACGATGCAGCTGTCCGTTTTTGGATCTCTGCCGAGCCGCGACTCAATCCCTCCAGTCGACCGGGCCAGGCCACTAGGCCTCATTCCCCCTACGACATTACACATACCAAGACCCAACACAATGAGCTTCCTGTCTGTCTGCGCGCCGCCCCCGGAGCATTTCTACCCAGTATGCATACCTAGCTGTGCCTTTGAAAACGCCAGAAAGTTCATTGCCCTGACGGCGACGCATGGACCTTGTCGGCCCATATTCCCCGGCTCGGTTGTGGTATAGGGCCCAATAATGCCAAACGCGGTTATCTCTAGGTATCCCTTTCTCCTAGGGTCGCCAAGTCGCCTGCTCATTGCCATCAGATCAGACCATGTCTGCCGTTGAATGGATCGAGGCAGCCCTGTTAATACGCTGCCAGTCTGCTGCCTGCAGCGAAGATGAATACTCTCTGGCTTTGCCTTTGATACCTACCTAGGTAGTACTGATGGTGTATAACGCTTACCAATGCGCCGGACCATGCAAAGGAAGGGCAGGGCAGGGCAGGGCAGGGCACCTGTTGGCACCCACGGACACTACGAAGTAGACCTACTAGGCGCGCAGGCGGCCCTGAGTCTCAGTAGCCGTTCCTTTTTAGCTCGGCTGCCTCTTTTGGCAGTTGCCGGCGCAGACGCTCCCCCGGTAAAGAAAAAGGACAAGGACCACCAAACCGCCTCCGCATTGTCTCCGCGCCTGCGGATAGAGCACCAAACGTTGGCTGTTGGTACCGACGATTGAGTGGGAAGGAGGGGCAGAGAGATGGTTGATGCTGATTCGATGAGCCAAGAAAGGCCAGTACCTAGGTATGTAGGTACGGATACGGATACTGACCTCGCAACTTTTTTCGGCCATGTCGGCCAAGGGGGCGTGCGCACAGGACAAGCTACCTGTACAACGGCCTTTCAACGGCCGGCCGGCCCACGCCCACCAATCCCACGAACCCGAACTGGCCTCTCGTCTGCCACCGCCTTATCTAAGTGGAGAGAGGCACACACGACTGGGAAATAAGAATTGAGACGCCCTCGCAGGCAAGTCAAGACAAGACGAGACAAGCAGGGGAGGGCTTTCGTTGGTTATTCGCGCGAGCACACGATAACGAAACACATGCCAATGCAGCCAGCAGCTCCTGGCCAACTTCAGCTTTTGGAATCAATGGTACGCGCTGCTTGCTGCCGTGATTAGACAATGCCGGTGGCATGTTCAAAACGGCCAGCCATGGCGAGGCGCCCATTTGTGTCTATCGATCCCAGGATACCGTATGCAGGCAGCATGAGGCGGCTTTAATTGCCGGATACCTACACTATAGGTACCGTAGCTGTGTGGGGGACAGCACTGCATGCTTATTAGCGCATGCTGCAAAGACCGCGGCGGCGCCGTTTCCATGTCAGGCCTATCTATTGATTGCTTTTGCTCTCAATCATTGTCTGTCTAGCCGCAGCAAGCAGCGCCTCCTCTCTCACGGGCGGCCAGGTCTTGCTGGATATGAACTTCACCATCGCCACGCTCCCATTTGGTGCTCACCTAGTGGCGAAGACGACAAGTCGCCCAATGACGCAAGGCCGTCAAGCTCTTCCCACGCTGCCCTGGTTTTGGGGTCCGTGTGTCGATTGGAGTGAGACATTGCCGCTGGATACAGATACCTACCTAACCTGCCAGCTCTCAAAGCGAAAGCGAGCGACTCGAGCAGCCGAGCTACGTACACTAACTACCAGCGCATGTAGTAGGTATTTATGTACGGAGTATGTGGCTCAGAGCTCTCCAGCCAGCTGCGAATCCCCTTGCCAATCAATTCACGCTTGGGATCGGAGATCAGCGTCACCCCCGGCGAGGGAAGCTGTGCAACGCTGACCGCTGTGTTTCTGCACGCACAAATACGGACGGCCACGGTGCTGGACTCCTGGAGGATGGGGCGCGAGAGGGCAAATAATAACGGACAGAGAGGGAGGCTACAGGCTTGGATTGGTACTGGTTGTCCGTTTGAGGACGGGAAACCGACGGCTCAGCCTTGAATGGCTCCCCCTGCGCTCTCTCTGGTCGAGTCGAACCCGCCGCCAATCCGACCCAACCTCGTCGCAACCTCCGAACTTTGGTCCTTCAGCCGATGGGATTGGGATTGGCCGGTCAAGGAAATGCACACCATCAAGTTCCTGACCGTACACCCTTACCCCGGCCCCTTGTCACCGTGTCCCACGCCCCCCCTCCATTTCCCATTTCTCCAAGGGCTTGAATCCCCCCCCCCCCCCCCCCCCCCGATCCATCCATCCCTAGCACCTAGGTAGCGTGCAAAGGGACCATCACCAGGTATCCTTGATAACCCCCAACCTGACCATCCCAGCCCAGCCTATCCCATCACCCACCTCAGCACGGTTACTGGGACACTAATAGCGCAGAGAATAGCAGCTGAGATACGTATCCAAGGCGGTCCCTAGGTATCTGCGTCTGCTCGGTGCAGCCAAACAAAGTATTACTTCCATCCACTCCTCCGCAGCATCGGGACCGGGCTCCATATTCTCCTTCTACCACGCTCGACCTATGTCTGCGATTCTCTCCGCTGTCTTGTCGGTACAGAAAGACAGGAACCCGTAGCCTCCTTTCTCGTCGTTGTCGAGCCAGTTGTGCGCCCGACTCCGTCGTTGCTTCCCGTCACTCCCGGACCCGGCCTGCTTCATGTCGTACCGTTCGTCCCTTTGCAACGGCAGAGTCTATGCATCAGACGCAACAGTCGCTACAATACGCCTACCAACCGCCCTAACAACAACCTTTTGTTCGTCTTCGGCCAACCGACGAATCGCATCGTCTCGAAATCATCACCAACAGCAGCCGTTGTGACATCTAGACGAACCGATCCCTGCCGAAAGTGGACGCGCACGCTGAACAGCAAACTCCTCGAGCCTCGACGCCGCAGCCGCCTCCTCGCTCGTCGTGCCCTCTGCGGAGGTCGACGGGCGTGGATTGTCCGAATCCACCATGAATATTTACACCGAGCCGCCCGAGTTGCGCAAGTTCTCGCAGGACAAGCCCTCTCTACTTGTCTGCTGGTGGATCACGTCCTTCTGCACAGTCATCATCTTGTTGCGGGTCGCCGGCCGCTTCATTCGGACCGAGAAACTGTTCCAAGAGGATAAAGTCGCTGCACTCGCTCTGATACCTCTATGGCTCCGAATGGTTTGCGTGCATTTCATCCTGGTTTTTGGAACCAACAATGCCCAATTCGACACCATCACCCTCTCCAGCGAAGAAGTGCATAGGAAGACAATCGCAAGTTGTCTCGTGCTTGTCAGCCGCATCTTCTACGCAGCAACGTAAGTTACCGAACCCCCCCCCTCCCCTCGTCTCCCACGCAGCCTACCGTCTGTTGCCGCCCGAAAACGAGTTTCGCAGGAAATTGTGCATTCGTCCTGTCGAGACGGTAGAATGGCTCGCTGACACTCTTCTGTCTGTGCAGATTGTGGATTTTGAAGAACACTATTTTAGAGTTCTTTAAGCGCCTGACTGGCGTCACTTGGGCACGTTCCTACGAACAGACGCTCGTTTTCATCAGATGTACCTTGGTCGCAACGTTTATCGCCATCGTTATCAGCGATCTGGCGGAATGCCAACCATTTAACCATTACTGGCAGGTCACTCCCGACCCGGGAGGACAGTGCCGCCAGGGGTTTGCGCAACTCATTACCATGGCGGCCTGCAACATCCTCACCGACTTACTCCTCGTGTTTTTCCCGATTCCAATCATCCTGCGTAGCAAGATGAACATTAAGAGAAAAGTCCAACTCACGCTACTCTTCTCTCTCAGCCTGGCCGTGATCGGCGTCACCATCTACCGCGTCCCTCACGTCATCGAAGAGCGCGGCAGGCAACAACTGCGATCGGTGTTGGCGTCAGTTGAACTTTTGTTTGCGACCACGGCGGCCAACGCTCTGGTTCTTGGTTCATTTGTACGAGACCGGGGTCTCAAGAAGCAGAAATTCAAATACGGGTCTGTTGCTGCAGACTCTGTGGACCGGGCGGCTTCCGTATCGCGACGGCCGACCCTTCGCCGACACTGGGGAAGTGACGAGGATCTTGTGCGCGATGTTGGCCTCGGGGTCGAGCCCGACCTCCGAGAACGAGCCAGGCCGCAGTATGATGCCGATGCCGAACAGCTTAATTACACCCCTGCGCCAGTTGCTGCACCATTCGGCGAGGAGCTGAGACAGTGGCAATTCCCACAGCGACAGAGAAGCAACGCCGAACGTAGTGATGCGTCGCTTATACTTCACGACCTCTCTTCTACAAGAAGTAATTCCACCACGACGCCGCGGAAAGTCTCCTTCTTCGATGTGGGGGGGCTGTTGGCGGAAGACGAAGCCGGGGCAGGGCCGACTTTCCGTAGAGACAGCATCGTCTCGAGCGTGGACCCCATGTCGACAGATGGCCACAGCATACCCTCGCCGACAATGCCCGCTTCGTCCAACGGCTTACGGCGCGGCTCGACAGCGCTCCTGCAAGACCTTGGTGGCCTCCTGGGCCCTACCAACACGAGAAGTCCACGTCAAAAATCCAGGACAGGCACTGGACTAGAACCGATCCCGCAGTCGCAGTACGACGACCACCCGTCGTACAACCCTCGACCCGGCGAGCCTATTCTGAGTGACCCGGGCGGCCTCTTGAAGTAGCCGGGGCATAACGACACGCTACGTTTCCGAGCAGGTTGCCATGCTCTCGCCACCGAGCTCAATTAGCCACATCCATAATCGACAACCGATAATCGGCAACCGCACGTTATGAGACATGATGTGTCTGTGTACAATGACGGTTTTAAAACAGACAGGTTGAAACAGTTTTTTTACTATAATGAAGGAATGAGGAGTTATAAAGGTATAGAGCCTTCGACTGGCGCTTGTTTTCGGATCGAATCGAAGGAGGAACCGGACACGTTGAATCACTAGTGTTCTGCATTTCGATGGGGGGGGGGGGGGGGGGGGGTTCGTTCATGACCAAGGGAGTTTTTTTTTCCAGGCGCCGGGAGAGGGTACGATCTGAGGGACAAGGGCTTATCCGATGTGCGCCCGCGGGGCGTTTACGATGATGTCGCAAGCAGCTGTTTTTTTGTTTTTTGTTTGGTCGTTTAGCATATACCCGGCGGGATCCGCCATCATGTTTGTATTTTCAAGCCAGTTCCGACGCTGTTACGATTTGACAAATTTCTGCGCTGGAACGAATGGTACACGAATGCATGTTTGCAGCAGCCCGCGTCGTTTGTCATTCGAGTTTCTCCAATTGCAAATCATAACGCTAGAGCCCCCAAAGTCTACTATACGGCCTGGTCCCTGTAGGATCTGATCGGCTTGAGGGGGGGGGCCTGCCCTGTTCACGAACCAACTGCAACGCCGACTGACTCTATATCCCGGTTGCCCGGGCCCCGGCGGCGGTGCCGGCAGCACCCCCCTCCATCCCAATTTTCCCCCAAGTCATTAACCACTACGTTCTCAGCTCAGTAGGCTTTGGGTTCTTTTTTTTCTTTCTTTTTTTCCAGGCCGACTCCGGCCCAAACGAAGGAGCCAACCTCCGTGCCTCTAGGTAACCCCCGCCGCCCCGGTTATTCGCTCCGCTGGCTCAACTCCTTCCGTCTGTTGTGCAGGGGGGGGGGGGGGGGGGGGGCAACACCTCCTAGAGTGCCGCCCCGAACTCCGAACGGGGGTAACGAGAAACGGCAAGGGCAGCCAGCTATGGGCCACCGTTCCGGCCTTTTTTTTTTCGTTTTCTTTTTTCGCAGAGCCCACCCTGGGAGGGGTTCGACGCCCGCAAACGGCTTTTGTGGATCGGTGCACAAGCTCTGGAGATAGGGAGAGGACGGGAGGGTTGGGAGGATAACAGCCAACTTGGGTTCGGGGGCCCGTTCGCAAACGGCCGATACCGTGTATTGCGTTATGAGTTCGTCCGGTGCCTGGACCACAACCCTGCCGAGCGAGCCCCCCCCTCTCCCTTCCCACGGGGACTTTAGAAGAAACAATCAATTGTCGGTTTGATGCGCCATCGCTTGATGCAGAAAGGGGTCCCTGGCGTTCTGAGCGAGAGAAGAGTACCCAAGAAGAAGAACCATTAAAGGGGGGGGGGGAAGGGGGTTCCATTATCATGGATGTCGCGCATTGCGTTGTAAACAACGGGGATCTCCATGGGTGGGGGGCGATTGATAGGTATGCCTGCGGAAAGGACGACGGGGGAGGGGGGAGGGATAGGAGAATAAAATCGGATGGGTTTAAAAATAAATAAAAAAGAGCAATGACCATGTGCGCGCGCACGCGGCGCTTTCGTTGCAGTGTCGCAGATCTTCTTGGGGTAAAAGGGGGGGGGGTTCCTTTGATGCGAGTTTTGGACCTCTGGGAGGCTGCTGTTGCTCACGCCGCAAACGCATAGTATCAATCCGATAGGATCCTTACTCCATCCTTTTCCTCTTCTTCTCATCTCCCTAAAGGCAAGGCGTCCTCTATGTCTAGGGAGCTCAATCGCCGTGGTAAAGGCGGCAGGTTTTTCGTTCGCCTGCGGTCTGATAGACGGCTCTAGAACCCCCGGCCTCCGGACTCGTCCCGTTATGAGCGTCGCGACTCAAGAGTACGAAAGCAGGGGTGAGCAAGCCAGACAGGCCTCTTGAAGGAGGGGGGGGGGGGCTCCGGTGCCGGCCGTGCTTCCGTATATACGCCAAAGGAAACCTGACCTTCTTGTTGTCGGCGTGTCCGGCTTCAATTATCTACAGACCCATATGTATGCAAGGTCCCGCCGAGACCGGTCACGGATTGTCCGTGTCGCCCGGGTCCCGGCGTGGACCGACGTCGGGATGCGGAGCGCTAGTCCCGTCTCGATGCAGGTATCCCAGCATGTCAACGTTTCCACTCGTCCGAAGGCCAAATGAAACTGAGAACGCCCGTCCTTCAGAGACATCACCAGTCAACCCAAGCCAAATCTGTTATGGCAAAAAGCGATGTAAATACTAAGTTAGGTACCTTGTGTTGTCCTTCTGGGAGAACCCCTCTTTTTTCTTTTCTTGCCATGCACAAAACAGCAGACCATAGCCGTTCCCTCAACGCCAGACTCAAGAGTGATGCAAAGAGTATAGTTAAACTCCCTCCCCCGTCCGCCGGGCGTCAGTCATCCTGTCAAAAAGGGTGGACCCAATCCCAGCCCGCGCGACTCCCCTGTTCCGTCTTGTCCTGTTCTTCATCTTCTATACCATCCCTTTTCTCAACCCCCCCCCCCTCCCTCCCCCCCGCGGCCCGAGGCGGGGCGAAACGCGAAGCTTATACGCACAGTCTGTAGCTGGCGTAACGACCGGCCGTCTCCGAAGTACGGATAATCTTGACAACCTGCCCGCGCTTGAGACCAAGGTACTTGGCGACGGGGTCCTTTTGCAGGATGCGCGGCAGCTGGGTCTCCTTGAGACGGTAGCGCTTGAGCAGGGCGATCTTCTCCTCGCGGCTGAGCAGGATGTGCTTGGGCACAAGCTCGTGCTTGGTGATGTTGACGAGCAGGTCCTCCTCGAGGAAGCACTCGACCTTGGCGAAGGACTCGATGGTGATGAGCATCTTGCGGGCCGCCGGGGAGAGGGCCACGTGGGTGATCATGATACCGGACGAGTACTTGTTGCTGATGAGGTGATGGATGAACTTCTTGATCTCCTTGATGCCAAAGGTCGTGTCGGCGAGGAACTCGACCCAGAGGGTGCCGCAGTCGGGCGTCGGGTTTGGGTTTTGGGGCGTCGCAGGAGGTGTGAACTTGCGGATCATGTCGGCCGAGGGGTTCGCGGAGAACTGGAGCTTGTTGCGGCTGTTGAAAGGAACAGACTTGTCAGTTGCCATGGGCCGGCCGAGGATTCAAGCGAGGGACGCGTACTTTACGCTGCCATCAGCACTGGTGTACTCCATCTTGAAGCGGTCGAGCGAGATTGTGAGCTCATCCTCGGCAAGTTCATAGCCCTGTCATCCGTCGTTAGTGCCAATGCCGCCAAGCCGCGAGTCTCTCCCGTCCGTTCCAAGTAGCGAAAGAGCGCGATCGCGCCCTCTTCATCTTCTCGAAAACGGAAGGTTGATAGGGCGCCGTACACGATCCGCAGCCATCTCGTGGGCTGTCCGCCAAGCTCGCCACAGCCTGGTAACCTCCTTGTTCACATCCTTCTGGTCCGACATGATTGCGACGGGTGCGTATTGATCGGTGGGTTCTCGTCGTGTGGCGTCCGTAGGAAGAGAAGAAGTCGTCGCCTTCGAAGAAGAAATACGGATCGGTCGGGATGGAAAGCGTGGGTGGTGGATGGATATCGCGACGACGGGGAGGTTCGAGATCGAAAAAAAGACTGGCGTCGCGAAACGGAAGCCAAAAAAAGTTCTGGCGGCGGGTTCAGCCTTGCAGCCAAAGCAAAGTTTGAGTGGGTCCCGGCAGGTTGCTGTTGCTAAGTCCTGGTCGGATTGGACGGCGTTCTGGAATAATCCAAGGGGAGGGTTAATCCGAGACAGGCAAGGTCGGAAAAACTCCAACGTGCCTTGTGCTTTGGGAGTTCAAAGGTACGTACCTGGACGATTGACATAGGTATTCAATCAAGGGTCCAGACTCCAGAGTCACAGTGCATGCACGTGCCATCCGGCGGACTTGAACCCCACAGTCGAATCCAGGATGGCAGGTGGCCCTTAGGAAGTACCTGCCACGGAACCCAAAAGGGTGAATTTCAACAAAATTGGGGGAGCTTTCTACGGAGAAAAGTTCACCTTTTGCGCAGTGCATCCCGATTCCCCATCTCTCACTCCCCTCTGCATCACCACCCTTGCTGCCCGCTCCCACCCACGGCAGTGCGTGCGCCATCTTCTGCTTTGTCCAATTGACAGTTCATTCTTTTGCACCGGCAGACAAGCACCATCAACCTCCACAATGGCCGACACCAAGCAAGCACCCGCTGCGGCGGCTGAGGCCAAGACCGAGACCAAGACCCGTCCGACCATGCCAGACGAGGCCGAATACCAGAAGAAGCTCAAGGCCGCCGAGAAGGAGCACAAGGAGGCTCTTGACCAGCTGGTAAGTCCGATCACCATACCAATTGGCCGCTCTGTTGCGCACTTTCCTGAGTGTGGGCTGCAGCCGCAGAGGCGCCCTATGACGGGATAGGACAACATGCCCTTCGGATCGCAAACCGCTTACACCAAGCTTCTTCCAGAACGCCATCAAGGCCAAGATTGATATCGCGATGCCAAACAAGAACAAGGACCAGCAGTCGCCTACACAGAAGCGCCGCGCCGAGCTCATTGCTCAGGCCAATGAGATCCGTCAGAAGCAGGGCGCCGGCAAGAACGCCCGTACGTCCAAGCTCGACCAGATCAAGCGCCTCGACGAGCAGCTGCGCTCGCGCATTGCCGAGCAGAAGACAGCCCGGTCCAAGGTCAACTTCAAGAGCGTCGAAGAGGTCGATCGTCAGATCGAGAAGCTCGATGCACAGGTCAACTCTGGCAGCATGAAGATCGTCGACGAGAAGAAGGCCCTCGCCGAGATCTCTTCTCTGCGCAAGCTGAAGAAGAACTTCTCCCAGTTTGACGACTCGCAGAAGCAGATTGATGACCTCAAGGCCAAGATCAAGGAGATCAAGGACTCGATGGAGGACCCCGAGGCCAAGGCCATGTCCGAGCAGTACAACAAGATCCAGGCCGAGCTGGACGCCATCAAGGCCGAGGGCGACGAGGCCTACAAGAACCTCTCTTCGCTCCGCGACGAGCGGACCAGGCTCCACAACCTCCAGAACGAGAAGTACCAAGCCGTCAAGACCCTTAAGGACGAGTATTGGCAGCAGCGCAAGGCGGCCCAGGCTTACGAGCGTGAGGCCCGCGACAAGGCTCGTGAGAGAAGGAAGGCCGAGCAGGAGCGCTACCAGAAAGAGCGCAAGAAGGCCGAGGCCGAGAAGTTCCTCGCCGAGGCCAGCGACCCCGCTTACCTCGAGGAGATCCGCCGCGCCAACAGCCTGCTCCAGTTCCTGGACCCCACCCACAAGGTCGAGAAGGCCCCTCTCCAGGCCGACAGCGGCCTCAGCGCTCAGGCTTCCCGTACCGTCGATGACTCCGGCCTCAAGGGCGTCAAGATCCTCTCCAAGAAGGACCGTGACGAAGAGCTTTTCCCCTCCGCCAAGAAGGGCAAGAAGGGCAAGAAGACGGGTGCCTCCGAGGACAAGGCCGGCAAGTACAACTGCCCGCCCTCCGTTGTCGAGGACTGCGCTTTCATGGGCATCGACCCTCCCATGAGCCAGGCCGATGTCCCCGCCGTCGCCGAGAAGGTCAAGGCCAAGCTTGAGCACTGGAAGTCCGACCAGGAGGCCCAGACGCAGCGCGTAAGTTCCCCCCTCCTCGTCGCCCAAAAAAAGCGTCTTGAGTTTTTGTGTACATCCGATGCTAACCGAGCTTTCCAGAACATTGAAAAGGCCAAGAAGCAGCTCGAGAAGTTCGAGGCCGACGAGGCCAACGGCGTCATCAGCAACGGCGATTCGGTCGAGGAGGTCACCAAGGACCTCGAGCAGACCTCCGTCGAGGAGAAGGCATAGTCGATCGGCTCGCCGATCCGCCTTATTATTTGACTGAACCCCTCGTCTCCATCTATGCCGCCGTTTTCTAGTCCTGGTTTCCTCTCCCGTCCCATACCTGGTGGGGTCGGTGGTGGTGATGATGATGAACCACAAACGCGAAAGAAGGGATCCCCCGGACGGAGATGGCTCGACTCCATATACGCACACACGAAACCAAAAGACTTGCATAAAAAACCCAAGAAAAGCTTCGGATCACGGGGGAAACGCGAAACGATTTTTTTTATTCTATATATAGAAAAAAAAAACCTCTCTGGCTTGTTTTTTGCGTCGTTTTATACAGCCCGGCCCGGCCCCTCGAGGCGGCTTTCTTGTACTTAGCCAGCATCATCCCCCGCAACTTAGTTCCTGCCAGAAAAAAAAAAGAGATGTTAAGGAGGAAAAAGGGCGCTTGTTCGATTTCTCCAACAAGACGGTGCCCACGAAGCCCGCCCCGCCGCCCACCAATGACCATGGTCTATGGGTTTGAGGGCGCATCGTCGAGTGATGTCTTCCTCCTCATCTTATTTCTTGTTGTCGTTGCAACACTGGGCTAACGTACAAGGAGCGAACCTTCCAACCCAAACATCAGAGCCCCCCCCCCCCCCCCCCTTCTCTCTCTCACTCTCTCTTTCCTGTTGGCTTTGCTCGCCTGACCCTCTCGGCCGAGACATTGCGCTGGCGTCCGCCGACGCAGAGCTGCCTACTGCGGGCCACCCCGGCTGGGGGCCCATGCGGCAAGTCCACGCACGCATTTCCGCGAATCGCGGAGCCCAGGCCGCCGCCGCAGACCATTGGCCGCCCCCGCTTTCCACCGTCGTCTTGGGCCGCCGCGGTCGGGCAGGCGTGCTTTGTGCAGGGAGGTTCCGCGTCTTTCTTTGTCGAGCACGAGTGACGACGCCCCTCCGGCCCCTCCCTGCTCCCCGTCGGCCGCGCGGTATGACGCGCCGATCCGCCTGAGGGGGGGGAGGCAACTGCTAGAGAAACACGGCCCAGTTTGTCGTGTTTTGTTTCCCCTTGCCCAACGTCTCGTCTACGTTGTGCGCACACTTGGTTGTTTGCAAGCCATCTCGTGTCGCGTTCCACAAAATGGCGTCTCTCAATCCGTGTCAAGCACAGGGCGGGTTCATCGACCGTTGTGTATCACATCAAACATCGGGGGGGGGGGGGGACTTCGAGGGGGCGGTTTGAATCTTTTTTGTGGATTGTTTGCCTAGCAGCCCGTCTCTTCCAGGATTATTTGCTAGCGCGATGGCGGATGCGAAGGAGAAAAACACTGTCCGGCCTGCGCCGTCGTAAATGCTAACCATGATGCCCTCTTTCCGTGAACCATACTCCGGTGCCGACTGCCAGAAACATACAAGAGATGTCGGACGTACAAGACGGGTTGAGAGCAAGCGCAAATTCTCGGCGTCTCTTGACGTATCAAAGAAAATAAGAAGAAGAAAAAAGCAAGAAAAAAAAGAAACCCGAAGATGGAATGATCTCAAGACGCCTCTCCATTCTGTAATGCAAGGACGTCTGATGAATCTCGTGTTAATATGCCAGGCAAGTTGCTCATGTAGTTCCAGTCCATGGGCCTAATAAAAAACATGACATCAACACTCTGGTGCGCTGTATTTTTCTGTACCAAGGAGTCTTCGAGATTCGGGACGGGTCCGCCTTGTGGGACGTTTGTTAGCGACGCGAGGCACCCTTCAGGCGCCCCAGGGATAGTATCCTGGAGGGGCCTGAGGCGGTGGTCGTCCATAAGAGCCCGGGGGCGGTGGGCCTGGGTGTCCCATGGGCGGCATGGACCTTCTGTCTCTGCCCCCAGGGCCGGGGTTCTCCTATCCATCCTGCCGGGCGGCTCCATGAGCGGCGGCGATGTCCTCCTTGCAAACGGATCTCTTTCGTGCCCGATAGCAGCAGTAATGGCCGGCGGTCTGGCCGGCGGCTGCGGTCCGCCGCCCGCGAGCCTTCTCCCAGTTTGTTTTCTTGAGCCGCTGAGGGCGCTCAGTGGTGGGTCCTTGACAATGGGGTCATCGTCGGGAGGCACGGTAAGATCTACTAGACTGAAGAAATACTCCAAGACCTCGGGGTATCGTTGGACACTGGATTGCCAGTCCTCGTCAATGCCGCGTTTTAGGTCCGCTTGTGCCTGGGCAAGCTCGCTGGGGTGGGGCGCAGCGTGGTAGTAGTGGTACGCGGTGGCATTGATACGATCGATATTGGCGGCGTGGGCTGCCTTCCGGCGCTCTGTGAGAAGCCGGAAGTACTCCAAGATGTAGTCTTGGGCGTGAGCGCGGACCCAGCCCCTGGCCAGGCAGTCAGCACAACAGGCAGTCAGAGAGCAGGTATCGCCCGGCTTACCGAATATCGTTGTATATCGACTGCATCATACGCTGCTCGGCCTGCTTAATGGCGACGTCCAGCCCTTTGGCCTCGCAGTCGCACGCCATTGATGCAGGAGCATGGCATATGGCGCAGTCAGGGTCCATTCTAACAGTGGTCTTGCGCGTTCGCGGAGTGCGCGGCGTGCGCGGCCTGTATTCTCTGGTATACATCTTAGCCGATTGTTTCCCGGACGGGACACTGACAACGTGTGTTTTGTGGGGGAGGGGAGAGGGGGGACGGAGGGGAGGCTCGATGTGGGAGTATATTGTACAATGAGGTCAAGATGGATCATTTACTACTAGTACAAATGACATTATTCCTCTCGAGACCCAGGGACGGGGTCTCATGGAAGGATGCTGGTGGGCTGGGCTGGGCTGGGGGGCAAGAGGCTCGTGGAGTGAGGTGGAGGGGGTGGAAGAAGAGAGGAAATAGGTGATGGACTGACCTGACTTAAGTTATTATTAAGAGGGGAAATGGTTACAGGGCGGGAAGTGCGTCGGTAGTATGGACAAGAGTTGGGAATAAACAAAACTAGGACGAATAAAGCGAGTTACTCCCGTCGGCCGGTGCTATGTATCCTGCAGCATCGAAGCATGAAACAACAACGCAGGCAGGCAAGCAGTGAGCAGCGCTTCGAAAGCGTACGATGGAGAAGGCGGGTTGACAGCAACGGAGGCGGCGGTGGTCAACAAACGGCGGACTCTCATTCAACGGAGAGCAGAAACAGACGATGCGGGAGGAGACGTGGAGAGAAGATAGTCTGATCCACGAGGACGCAGGCAGATGAAGGAGAAGATCGAATGGGGACGGGGGTTCGACTGCAGCGAGTGTCGTGGCTCGAATGCCAGCGTCCTCCGATATGCAAGTCTTGGGGGCGAGTGGCCCAATGGAGGGAAGGGGGGGTCAAGCGAGGAGAGGAACGAGTTCGTCTGCCCGACCAAGTGCCAATGGGTTCTTCTGATAGGCGACCAGTAAGGTTGGGCTTCACTTGGTCAGCCAGAAGGGGGTGGGAGGTGAGAGGGTGGAAGATGAAAGAAAACGTTGAAAACTGCAGCCAGTCAGTCTGCAGACGGAGAGCAGAAAGCAGAGTAGCAGAGCAGCAAACAGGTCAAGGAGTGGAGGAAGCAGATTATGTGTGCGTTGTCGCCGCCCCTCGCTTTGCGTCTGGTGCCGTTCCCGCCTTTGGGCTTCAAGGCGGTCAAGGACTGGCTAAGCAAGTAGGGTCCGGGGGGGTCAAGAGTGAGAAGTACCTAGGTATTCGTAGAGAGCTGCAGTCAGAAACCGCGTGGAGCGGTTTGCAGTGAAGCGGGGAACGGGGTTTGGGAGGTTGGGTAAGAAATCGTGAAGCGCTGCGTTGGTGGGCCCCCCGCTGGTCCAACGGGAGACACCCAGAGGCCGAAACGACCGGCGGGGTGGGGTGGCTGGACCTATCTTCCCCTCCTCTAGGACCCCAGACCAGGCTAGGCCAGACCATTGGAGTGTCCAAGCTATCTTCGCTACCTACCGCACCTACCTGGGTAGGCACGTAGGTATCGGTAGAGCAAGGTCAAGTACGACGTAAAAGGTACTATTAAAGAGACCAGACCAAACCAGACAAGTGCGAGGGCAGAACAACAATAACTACCTACCTAGGTGGTGAACTACCTAAGGTAGGTAGGGAACTGGTTCCAGCCGATGCAACATTGAACGAACGTCTGGCGAATGAATACCCGGATCAATTCCCCGGGTCTCGCTTAGCGAAACGGTAATCAAAATGCCTCCCGGCCTTCACAGACACGTCTCGGACCGTGATGGACTACTCAGTCTGCCACCGCTCTCACCATGACCCTTCCCGTCAGGCTCTGAAACCTGTGTCAGCGATACTGTACTTACTACCTGAGGGAAGAAGGTCTCCGGTCGAGATCACAAGCTCTCTCTCTCTCTCTCTCTCTCTCTCTTTCTCACCGCATGTTTTCAGAAACTATGCGGCCGGCCTCTCCATCAGAGCCGGCCGCATCTACCTGTCTACCACGGATTGATTAATCATATTCTGGACTCACATAGAAGCTGTGGCAACCCGTCATTGGTAAGCTCTGGCAACGTCCTCTGGGTCACCCGAGCCTGCCGCACCGTGGCCAGCGAAAGAAGCCGCATACTGCGACATGAAGAGGTGACGTTGAAGAGGCTGAAAAGACAAACGAGGCCCGTCTCCCTTCCTCCCACAATCCTCAGGCAATCAACTCGAGGGGAGGCAGTGCACTCCGCCGAGCATCGTGCCGGCCCTGGTTGCTTCCCAGTCACTTGGGCACTGGCCCGATCCGAGGACAGCCTTTGTGTGGTTGATCCCAGTCTCACAGCGGCTGCTCCCGCCCCTGTTCGATTACGTAAGAATTCCTTATCTTATCGCTCCAGCATGGCCGAAACCAAAGTCCCAAAATTTCCGTAGTCTCGCTTGATGAGAAGAAGTCTCGGTTACTCGACAACCGCCTCAAACCGGCGCAAACGAGGAACAAAGATGGCGGCAAGGTGTTCCGGCGGGCACACGCTTTTCCTCCCGTTCCTTTACCCCTCTTTGTTCGCTGCCAGAAGCACCGCGGCACCCCGCCTCGCTACACGAACTGTCGCATGTCGTCGCCATAGCTCAACCCACGTCGCCCGGGAGCCAAAGACCAGCAGATTGAACCCGGCCCCGACGATTATTCTTCGCCCATATTCGCCGACAAGGCGTCCGTAACTCTCTATGCTGGCCCTGGTGGCCATGGCTGCATCTCCTTCTTCCGCGACGCATACCTTCCCGACGGCCCCCCCAATGGCGGCGACGGCGGCCACGGCGGCAACATCTACATACAAGCAGTGCACGGCGAGACTTCTTTGCACAAGCTAGCTAGGCGGCGTTTTATTAGAGCTGGGAAAGGCAAGTCCGGCCAGGGCAGCTCCAAAGGTGGCCAACGGGGCGAGGATGTCATCATCACGGTGCCGGTCGGCACCGTGGTGCGCGAGCTGAGCAGAGAAGACCCGGTTGCCCAGGATGTGATGCTGCAGCGTACTCTAAGGGCGCAGAAGAAGGCAGAAAAGCGGTCAAGACTGGCACGCGAGGCCGAATTGGCGAGGCGGGAGCTAGAAGAAGGGCTCCAAGAGGAGGATGAAGAGATGGCCCAAGAGGAAAACAGGGTCAAGAAGCAGGTCGTCGACGATGGCTTTGACGAGCCCGAGGATCCCGACCGGAACAAGTTCCTTCTATATCCGGGTCTTTCAAAATCTGACCTGAAGACAATATCTCTCCCCGGGCCCCAAGCCGTACGCGTCTCTACCACCAACCACCTGGCCCGATCCAGCTCGATCTGTCGAGGCCTTCACCTCAGCCCATCCTGCTCGCCGTCGGCGGTATTGGCGGTCTTGGCAACCCTCACTTTGTATCGCGAGAACACCCGCGACCCATATTCGCCACCAAGGGTGAGCGTGCCGTGACCATGGAGATCGAGCTAGAGCTTAAGCTGCTTGCCGACGTCGGTCTTGTTGGGTTGCCAAACGCTGGCAAGAGCACCCTTCTTCGTGCGCTTACAAACTCGCGCACGCGCGTCGGCAACTGGGCTTTCACGACCTTGCAGCCAAATATCGGGACGGTTGTCCTGGACAGCTACAAGGGCCGGCCTGTCATCAAGAGTTACAAGCGCTACCCGGCCAACGACGGCGGCTCGGGCGAGGAGGAGGTCCTCGTCGAACAGCGAACCCGCTTTACGGTCGCCGATATCCCGGGCCTCATCGAGGGTGCGCACCTGGATCGGGGTCTCGGCATCGCTTTCCTGCGCCACGTTGAGCGTGCCGGCGTGCTCGCTTTCGTCGTTGACCTCTCTGCGGGTCCGGCTGTAAATGCACTCAAGGCGCTCTGGAATGAAGTCGGTCTTTACGCTCAGCTGCGTGAGGAGGAAGAGCGGGCCCGTGAAATCGACTCCCGTGTCGACTGGGACCTCTCCTCCGACGCAGGCGGACGCGCACCGTCGGAGGGTACCTTGATGGTTGCGGACGCTCCTCCGGCGCCCAAGCGGGAAAACGGCTTGCATATCGCGGCCAAGCCCTGGTTTGTGGTCGCCACCAAGGCCGACCTCCCCGAGACGCAGCAGAACTTCAGGGAGCTGGAGCAGTACCTGCACGATATCAACCAAGGAACAACTTCTCACCCGAGCGGGATTGAGAATGCCTGGACAGAGAAGTGTGCGGCGATTCCTGTAAGTGCCATCAACGGCCAGGGAGTGGACCGGATTGTCTACTGGACTGTGGGGTTGCTTGATGAGTAGATGTATCATAGTTTGCGTAATATCACCCCGTCAAGGAAGAAATATGAGCCCCTTGTCCGTCTTTGGGCTAGCCCTCTGTTGAACCAAACTGCCCATTCTGTCTACACAGCGTGTGTCCCGGATCCATATGCTCCAGTCGATATAGCTTGGGCGCGCACATTCTCGGACGTAAACAGCAACCCGTACAATTGTCGCCAGGTTTCGGTCACAATCTTGATATATTAACCGTTGAAAAGCCACCATTACCAATCCGGCTGGGAAGGGGGAGAAGAGGAAGAAGAATCCCCATCAATCTACATTTTATAGTCAATCCCTGATTCGCGTTCCATCATGTCGAAAGCAGGCTTCCCCGAGAACCAGCCCGCGAGCTCCGACCCGATCGACTTGAACGTGAACTCTGCGTCCTCCCGGTCGATCTTGACCGTCTCGTGGCCCCGCCCGCCCGCGGCGGCGTCGGCGAGGAGCTGCTGGTGGCAGCAGCGCTCGAGGCTGAGGAACCAGTAGACGCAGCTCTCGACCGACTTGCCGCAGGTGACGAGGCCGTGGTTCTGGAGGATGGCGGCCTTCTTGCCGCCGAGGGCGGCGGCGATGCGCAGCCCCTCCTCCTTGCCGAGGACGATGCCGCCAAAGGAGTTGTAGAGGACGATGTCATTGTAGAAGGCGCAGGTGTCCTGGCTGATGTTGTCGAGGTTGCGGCCGAGCGTCGAGAAGGCCTGGCCGTAGAGGGAGTGGGAGTGGGCCACGCACGTAATGTCCGGGCGGGCCTCGTGGATTGCGTGGTGGATCATGTAGGCTGGGGTGGGAGGGGTGAGCTTTCGTCTCAGTTTGCTGGGCGGAAAAGGGTAGGTGATGCTGGGAAAGTAGACGGGGGAGCAAGAGGGAAAACTGCTGTCAAGGTGGAGGGGGGATATGAACGAACCGGCGGTGTTGAGGAGTTTCACGGGTCCGCCGTCGATGACCTTGCCCTCGGCGTTTACACGGATGAGGTCAGAGGCTTTGAGGAGCGGCCACGCAACGCCAAACGGGTTCAGCCAGAACGTGTCCGGTTCGACGGGATCCTAGACATACGATACGTCAGTCGTTGTGTTTCAAGGCTGAATTTCTCTTCTCCGCGAGGTCATGTTGGAGTGGGGGACATACCCGGACCGTGATGTGGCCCGCCACACCGGCGTCGAAGCCGTTCTTGGCGAAGATGCGGAATCCCAGGGCCAGCCGCTCCTTGAGATACTGCCGATGCTTGTACGGGTCGTCGAACTTTTGGGGCATGACAAAGGCGGACGGGTTCAAGATGGTCGTCTCCTCCCGCTCGGTAGCCGTCTTTGAGGCGGGGGATGCGCCGTTGCCGTTGCTGTCACTGTGGCTGGCGACCGAGGCATGTTCCTGGGGCGAGTGGCTGGCGGTGGTGGAGGGAGCCATGGCTTATTCTATGTTTGCATGCGAAGTCACTCTGACTGTATGATGAGCCGAGCGTAGCTTGACTGTGCGACGGGGAGTCAAGAGGGGGTGGTCAGAGTTGTTTGAGAGAGAGCTATGGTATTTAACCAAGGTTGACAGCTAGATAAGGATGGTGGGTGGCGGAATTGAATGAGCCGATTCCGAGCCTGCGAGCCGCGGATCTTGCTCGGTGCGAGGCCTTTAGGCTTTGTCCTTCTGACATCTGGGATGCCCGCCCTAGGTTGACGGCATGCCGACCCCATTGATTGGAAGCCCCAATCTATTGTTCCCAGAAGACAACGCAATTTCCAGCGTCGAAGGACGGGAATCGTTCCACAGTCACTCAACGGCGGGGCAGAGGCACGGGATATCGGTCGCCGCGGAACCCCGCACTGCGCGGCTAATCCTTGGAGTCGTTGTGCCTCGGCGCCCACTTCATCGTTCGCGCCAAGAACCAATGGTTGTCGAGGCATTAGTAGCGAGAGAGATTCCAACGCAGCGGACGGTGCGCGGCAGGTGCAGAGAGTCCAACTCATCTAATTGACCATGACCTACCTACGCTGTCACGGTCCGTTGGGGAAAACCGTACGCGGAAGGTTTCCAGGACCTTGCAAACCCAGAGAGCCACTGGCACGGGGTAATCAATCCGGCAAGGTTCCTTGAACTCTTTCAGAGCTTCAAAATATGACCCCCAGGACATTCCATGTTGACTTGAATGTTGAGAAGTGCATCTATTTCGGGTAAGATGTCTCTGATGATTGAGATGAAGAAGGCTTGTTGACGGATGGAGCTCCCTGAATGCGGCACGGCTCTGAGTGGCTTGAGCAGATGCAGGACCGGGGCGGACCCTGGGAGACAAGGGGGTCTAATGCGGGGTGATAAGATAGCAAACGGTACCGGCGCCTGATTGGCCAATCAACTCCCCTAATCGAGGGGCTGGCCGCCACAGGCTGGCGCATTCCACGTCCGAACCTCCAACTTTTTTTTTGTCTGGGGGTGACGGCAAAATTTCACACCGCGCGCTGACAGGACTGGACTCGTCTCCGAATCCCCTTCCTGCCTACTCCAAACCAAGACACAACAACACACGTGCGCAATCCAGCCCCCCACGCACGTCGAAACAATCCTGCATCATGGGTCGCAAATTCAGAGTGAGTATTTCCCACGATGCGGTTTGCACCGTTGTTTTGCGCTGACTTCCATTGTGTCAGGGTGGAAAGAAGGGCAAGGGCCGCGGCGGCGGCAACGGGGGCGGTGATCGCGGCCGCCAGCCTCGCAGCGAGTCGTGGCAGTCCTACCCCGCCGTCAAGAAGGAGAACGAGAGGCTCCAGCGCTACTACAACACCATCATCGGCCTCTCTGAGGAGGAGCAGGGCCCCTTCTGGGATGCGCTGCGCAGAGACCTCCCCAACAGCTTCCGCTTCTGCGGCTCCAAAGGGTGCGTTGCGTCTACTCGGCCGGTGCTTCTATCCGTATAGCTGTACTGACTCCTTCTCCGCAGTCACGCCTTGGCCGTCAAGAAGCTCCTGCAAAGCAGATACATGCCCGAGATCGTAAAGATCGAACACGCCGACGGAACCACCGTCGAGCCCCCCAAGCCGCTCTCCTGGTACCCCAACGAACTTGCTTGGTGGATGACCACCCCGAAGAACGTCATCCGCAAATACCCACCCTTCGCTGCTTTCCAAAAGTTCCTCGTTTCCGAGACGAGCATCGGCAACATCAGCAGGCAGGAAGTTGTTAGCATGATCCCCCCTCTGCTGATGGACGTCCGCCCCGGCATGACCGTATTGGATATGTGCGCTGCGCCAGGCAGCAAGGCTGGCCAGCTTCTCGAGATGATCCACCAGGGCGAGGAGGCTAGGGTCAGAAAGGTCCTGCGCGCCTTCGCAAAGGAGGACGGCCTCGACCTCGGCGAGGAGACGGAAGAGGAGCGCCAGGCCGATCTCGACGCCGACCCGACGGATGCTGGACGCACCACCGGTCTCCTGATCGCCAACGACGCCGACTACAAGCGCGGCCACATGCTTGTTCACCAGCTCAAGCGTCTTGGGTCCCCCAATCTGCTCGTCACGAACCACGATGCCACCCAGTATCCCTCCATCAAGCTCCCTTCCGACCCGGCGACCCCCAACAAGCCCCAGTACCTCAAGTTTGACCGGATTCTCGCCGACGTGCCGTGCTCTGGAGACGGCACGCTGAGAAAGAACATGAACCTGTGGAAGGACTGGCAGCCCGGCAACGCCCTGGGTCTCCACGTCACCCAGGTCAGGATCCTCCTGCGCGCCCTCGCCATGCTCAAGGTGGGAGGCCGCGTCGTCTACTCCACATGCAGCATGAACCCCGTCGAGAACGAGTCCGTCGTCGCGGCCGCCATCGACCGTGCTGGCGGTCCCGACAAGGTAGAGATCGTCGACTGCAGCAACGAGCTGCAGGGCCTTGTCCGCGCCCCGGGTATGCGCAAGTGGCAGATCATGGACAAGTCCGGCAGGCTCTGGAGCTCGCAGGCCGAGGTCGACGAGTACACCAAGAGCAGCGCCGACGGCATCGCGCCCGGTAGAATCGTCGACACCATGTTCCCGCCCGTGGAGGGCAGCGTATGCGCCGACCTCCCCCTCGAGCGCTGCATGAGAGTCTACGCCCACCAGCAGGACACTGGCGGCTTCTTCATCACCGTTCTGCAGAAGAAGGCCGAGGTCAAGATCCGCCCTGAGGACCAGAAGGTCGACGACGCGGCCAAGTCGAATGGAACCACCGCGGCTGTCACCCCCGCAGCCGAGAACGGCACAGAGACGAAGCCCGAGGAACAGACCGAGGAGAAGACCGAGACGGCCCCCGTTGCCACCGATGAGGCTGCCGACGCCAAGCCCGAGGAAAAAAGTGAGGAAAAGGCCGCGGCGGCCGACGCCGAAGTGCCGGAGCAGGATGCTACAAACGGCGTGAAGCGAGCGCGAGAGGACGAGACTGCTGACGGTGAGACCCAAGAGACCAAGAAGCCCAAGCTGGAGGCGTCACAAGAGAAGCCCAAGAGGTCCAACCGCAACATCCACGGTCAGGTCGAGGAGCCCTTCAAGTACCTCAACCCGGCGCACGATGTCATCAAGAACATCAAGAGCTTCTACCACATCTCGCCACGCTTCCCGAAGACCGCTTCATGGTGCGTAACGCCGCCGGCGAGCCCGCCAAGGCCATATACTACACCTCGGCGCTCGCGCGCGACATCCTCGTCGAGAACGAGGGCCGCGGCATCAAGGTCATCCACGGCGGCGTCAAGATGTTCATGAAGCAGGACGCCCCCTCGGCCGAGATCTGCCGCTGGCGCATCCAGTCCGAGGGCATGCCGATCCTGCAGGGCTACGTCGGCGAGCAGCGCGTCGTCCGCCTCACGGGCAAGGAGACGCTCCGCCGCCTCCTGATCGAGATGTTCCCGCGCATCGCCGACGGCGAGTGGGAGAAGATGGGCGAGATCGGCGCGCGCGTCCGCGACATTGGCATGGGCTGCTGCGTGCTGCGCGTCGAGCCCGACGGCTCGGACCCGGCCTTTAGCGAGCGCATGGCGCTGCCGCTGTGGAAGAGCATCCACTCGCTCAACCTCATGTTGCCCAAGGAGGACCGCACGGCGATGCTGCTGCGCATCTTCAACGACACGACGCCGCTCATCAACAATAGCCTGCAGAAGCAGCGGCAGATTGACGAGGCCGCCAAGGCCAAGACGGCGGAGGACGCCTCTGTCGAAGTCAAGGAGGAAGAGGAGGAGACCATCGATATGGAGGATGCCCCCACGCCCGAGGAGATGGACGCCGACGTGCCCGTTCCCACCGACGCCGCCGCGGCCACTGAGGACTCCTAGAAGACTTGGACCAGTATCCGCTGGATCTCGTCGACGAGCGCAACGCACCAGCTGTCTCACTGAGCTGAGCGTGATGGAGCAGCTTTCCAAACACGCCATGCGAGACGGATGGGCTTCGCTTTTCTTTTGGATAACGCCGCCCGGTTGTTGAGCGCCCTCCGTATTTTTCGCATACGCAGCGCAGCATAAGGTCACACTGGCCTGGACATGAGTGCTCAAATGGGAGCGATAGACTTGCGAGGTGGGTAGGGAGACGCCGGAGAAGAGAAGGGGGGGTGTACGAGTACATGAGAACCGCCGAGATGGGCGTTTTTTCTTCCTACTTACAGTCTAGAGAAATACAAAAAGAAATCATGACATGGGCGAACCTCCCCCCTTGGTGTTGCGACTGGTCTGTCCGGTCCAGTTGCACCCAAGACGATCTGATGTTTTGGACGGAACGGAACCAGATTGTCGGCTGTATACGGAACGCCCTTCCCCCGTCCACGGTTTCCTCGTCCGCACCACACACCGCAGGGATGTTTTTCGCCACGGTAGGGTATCAGAAAGAACGGTGCGGGGGGGGGGGGGGGGCGACGTTTTTATTGCTTTTATTACCAATTTTCTTCTTCTATAAAAAAGGGGTCAAAGACGAGAAAGAAGTCGCTTCAATCGCGGACGGGAATTGAGCCTGACGTTGGCTGGTGTGGAAGCCAGTCACAAATGTCCAGACGCTCGTTCGTCTCACGGAACGAAGCTCCGACAGGGGAGAAGGGGGGGGCGCTTACGGGTCGAGCCCACAACCTTGAGATTAAGAGTCTCGCAACTGAGCTAGCCCGGGCGGGCAGGCTTTTTCTGTTCTGGTCTGGTTGGTGACCATGGGCGCGCGGATGAGGGTCTGTGGAGAACTGGCGGTACAATGGGCGAGGGAGAGAGAGAGAGTCGATGATTTCCTGGTGGTAGGTTTGAACGCGTCATGCAATGATCAGTTGGCGTGGCCTCTCTACGACTTGGTCCTCTGCGGCACGCTGCGACACGGGGAATTCAGAAAAAAGCGTTGCATCATTAGGCATTGGGTATCTTTTCTTCACAAGCTGCCTCGAAACACCATACCGATCCAACACGCACCGCCCATCTTGTTTGTTCCTTCACATATACCCGCGGATACCCCGAATCACTCCAGACTTCTTGCCCTTTTCGTCTTTTCGTCGGTTCTGAACTCCGCCTGGATGAAGAAAAGAAACCGCGGCTCTTGATTAGTTGATCCGCCAAAAACCATCACGGAACCGAATACGGGCTATTCCCGACTCACCTCTACCGTGGTATTTCGCTTCTGTTGTCGTCGACGATGGGCTGGCGGCTGCGCCCTCTTCCGGATCCAGAGAGCCGGACGGCGGCACTGGCGGCAGATGCGCTAGGCCCGTCGGCACCGGCGTCCCCGGCTTGGACATGATGGGCGGTGTCGCGTTGTAGGTCATGAAGTCGTGGTCGGACAAGACCCTGTGCATGCCCGAGTGGCTTCCTCGCGTCGTGAGGGGACTCGACGAGTGCGTTGAGCCATCACCGTCGCCGTCCATGCGGAAGACAAGGTCACCCCGTCCATGCGAGTTGGACGACCCAACCGAGAATCGGTTCTCCTCGACCTGCGACTGCAGTACCGTGTACTTCCTCATCAGACTCGTGTACTGCTTCTGCAGCTCGGACTGCTTCGCCCGGCTCGCTGCAAGCGCGCTATCGACGGCAGCCTTGGTCTCGGCCGTTCGTCTACTGTAGAGCCCCTCGTGCGCTTCGAGGAGCTTCGCGTTCAGCACTCCGATCTGGGTCTGGAAGAGCTTCTTGGTCTTTTGGAGCTCCGCCTCGCGAGCCTGAAGCTGCAAACCAAGCATCTCTGCCTGGGTTTCTGCTTCCGTCGCAGACGTCATCGCCGCCTGTCTCTCTGCCTCCCTAGCTTGGAGATTTCTCTCCGAGATCGACAGGCGCTCCACGTCGGCCTTCAGCCGATCATTCTCGGCGGCGTTGATCTCGATTGACTGCATGGTCTGCTTCGAATTGAGCTCCTTGACCTCGGCGTCGCATACCAGCCTCTTCAGTTTCTCGCACTCTTCTCTTGCACTCTGCAACTCCTGCTTCAACGATTGGATCTCCGTCTTGGTCCTCCTCGACTCCTCGCGCAGCGTTCTCAGTTTTGCGGATAAGTCGGACTCCCACTTCTTCGCCAGCATACGGCTCTTCTCCGACTCCTTCCTAATCTGCATTTCGGCCTTCTTTGAATCTTCCAACCGCTTTCTCAATGTTCGGTTGGTCAGGATCAGATTCTGGGTCTCAGCCTCGCTTGCAGCTTCCCTAACCTGCCTTCGCCGCAGCTCACCGATGTGCGCCATGTGTTGCTGCTTGAGATACCTCTCAAAGTTCAGGTCGTTGTGCAGGAGAAGAATCTGCCGTTGCAAATGCGCGAGCTGAGACTGCCCATCGGAAACAGACATGGGCGCTGACACAGCCAGTGGAGGGGGAGACAAATGGCTACCAGACTTCTCCGCCGCGGACTCCTGATGGCTCAGGGCGAGTGACGGAACACTGTCGTTTGCCAGTGACTGGTGGAGTCCCGACTTGATGACCTTGTTCGAGTGCAACATGTCCTGCAACTGTGTATGAGAGGGCGACGTGACGAGCTGCGGGGGCAGGGTCGGGCTGTCAGCTACTACATCGGCCTTGGGGGCCTCGAGTGAGTTCCTGTGCGAAGGCTGACTAGATTGCGAGCTGTGGCGTTGGCTAGTAGCATGGACATGGCTGCTCGCTCCCTCGCCCTGTTCTGGATCTTGCGTGCTTTTCCAGTTCTCTGCCCCAGGTTCCGAACCGAAGCCACTGAGTAGAGCAGGCCCGAGACCATCCCGGTCCGATTCGTCGCTCAGCAGGGAGTTGGCCGCCTCAGCGGCCTGGCCATGGCCCTGATCAACAGTTGCAAATGTTTCCGGGGAGAAACGCAGCGCCATACACTCGGCCACGACTTCTGCAGGCTCACTTGTCATCCAACGCCCGAAGTCGGTTTTCTCGGAGTCGATCGTGAGGGTGTAGAAATTTGGGTGTAAAAGGTGGCTTTGCCTGTAGCGTTCAGATTTATGCCGTATTTCGGTTGGCTGGACTTCGAGCTCGTCAGGATTGGCTGCATTTGCATGTCGAAGATATCGCTGTGGCTTCCGGATGTAGTCCATGAAGTTAATGGGATATAAGCCGTAGAGGATGGTGAAGTAGTTGGCCAAGTGAGGGATCTCGACATCGTCGGTCTCAGGGAAAGAATGGCAGGTCTCCCAACTTGACGGAAGCGCCAGACTCTTCTGCTCGCCTTCATCCGACGTGGGCTCAATGGCCCCTGTCCGTTCGCTTTCCCAGAATAGTAACCGTGCGTATATGTTGAACAGAGTCGGAAGATGCGGCACCAACGAACTTGGCATATGCGGTAGTATCATAATCAAGGCGGTGATCGCCACGGAAATGACGGGCGATGATGTGTCTTGCTGCAAGCATCGCATCAAGTTATTGAAAAGCGGCGTCTGCAGTATCAGGTGCAGATGCGGTGGCTGACTTTGAATGAATTCGCAAAGCAGTCTAGCGACTCTCGCCCGGAACTCACTCCGCACGAAGCACGTATCTAACGTGGAGAGAAAATCCTTTCACATCGTTAGACAACCCGTCGCAACAACGCTCAACCCATGGGTTGATGACTTACTCTGGGTTTCTTCTTGCCGTATGTGATCAAAGCCTGACGTAGCGTGCGCTCGCTTGATTGCGCAATCAAGTCGCTCTCGGACTGAGTTTTGTGGTATTTCTCCAACCATGCCAGCAGCAGCCGTTTGGCAAAGGGATTGATGACGGGTTCGGCACTCGGGTCGCCGTCTTCAGGTGTTCCTAGCATCAACACTTCCAGTGTTGCCGAGTTTGATTCTTCCATCAAATCCTTCTCCCTGGTGATATTCTCCAAGACAGGGTCGTGAAGCATTTCCCACCACTTGAGCAAGCGGGCCGGCGCGCGGATCGCAGGCACCAGAAGGCGAAAGATGTGTAGAAAAGGGGCATATTTGGCCGGCGCGTCCTTGATCTGCTTGTCCCAGGTGGCGAGGAGTTCATCCTGCAGTCGTTCGGCGCTCGAGTCGTCGTATTTCTCGTGCTTGTTCAGGTAGGCATCGATGACCTCGGCGACGTCGTCGGGCAGCGGGAGGGAAGGCGAAGCGAAGAAGGACGTTAGTGCCTTTGACAGGTCCTTGAGTGACCTATGCGGCGTGGCGTCAGTCAACGGTAAGTCTTATCGCGAGGGGTGCAGAAGGGTTCGAAAAGGCTGCGAGATTGAATATCGCGCAGTGGGGCATGCTGGGTGAAGGAGGTGGAAAGGAAGTCTGGCCACTCACGCTGATAACGCCATTTTGTTAGCGGTAAGTCCTCATCGAGCCTTGCGATGCTCAAGTCTGCAACAGAAAACAAGGCGAGGTCCGTCCGTGGGCGCGGGTGGAAATCGACAACATGCAACTGTCAGGCAACGGAATCTGCTGATGCAAGGTACAAGCTTGACTGCGAATGGTCAAGAATGGGTCACTTGAAACTAGATAGGTAAGTACCTAGGTACTACTTGGGTATGCTCGTACAGGGCATGAGTGAGGGGCAGAGCACAAGACCACCATGCGGCAGACACGGCCGATGCGGGCCAGACATCGTGGGCCAGACAGCACTCGACTGGACTCGCTTAGCCTTTTTTACGGGTCCGACTAGGCAACTATTCGTACGAAGTAGTATTTGTACATATCCGTACCTAACGCTAGGAGAAATGAAAAGGTGGAGATAATTGCATCTCGGTGGCCCAGCTGCTCTGCAGGCATGTACCGGGACCCACCCGTGACCTCACCGGGAGAAAGCTCGTCGTCCAACCCCGCAATCCGCGAAAGTGAAAGTGCGCCATGCAACATGGGCCACTGATGCACCAGCAAGTGTGGGGGGGAGATCGCATACTTTCAACCACAACCACTAAATAAGTAAGCGGTTGAGAGATGTAATTAGATTGAATAGCAAGAGAAATACGGATATACGGTAGTAATTGTGCTTAGTAGTTATAGTGGTTGGGGGTAGAAAATCTATAGGTAGTATGCGCTCATTTTTTCCCCACTTGACCCGATACCCCAGAAAACGTACGGGAGATAGTGGGGCCATTGGACCACTTGAAGCTGTTGTGGGCTGTGGCCTTGTCCAGAAACACACCTGATCGGTCGCCGACGGACAGTGACCTGAGCTGAGGGGCTGCTTAGGGTGCTTTGAAGCCGGCTAGCTGCGCAGATCCAAAGGGGCGGGGGACGCTGGAGGGATATGCCATGAGGCGAGGTACCTGAACGTCCACTTCGAGGTGATGCGTGAGGAGGTAGACAAGTTGGAAGACAGGTAAAGCAGAGACGGAGAGAGGTAGAGACCGAGAGAGATCGGGCGACTTTCCAACCCCTCCTTTGTCCAGATGACTCGACCCTTATTACGTCCCTCCCCTCCCTCTTTTCATCCAAATAGCTCTGAGCTGTCTTCTTCTTCTTCTTCTCCTTCTCTTCCATCGTCAACAACAAGCCTCGCAATATCCAAGCAGCCCGCATCCAATTTCCAGCATCGGCCCCCTCCATCCACTTTTCTTCTCGGTCTCAATCACTCCACTTACCCCAACAGCAACTTCACGCTGTATTACTTCATCTTCCCCCCTTGAAACCACAACACGAACAGTCGTCAAGATGGCAAACAAGAGCTCTGCAGTGGCGGACGAGCCCATTGAGGTTCTGTTCGCCCTGCAACCCAACTTCGATCTTCTTGACATGGCAGGCCCAATGGAGGCCCTGACCACCGCTCTTCATGACCAGCAGAACCCGAGTGAGTAGCCAAATCTACCGGGCAAGGAGCTCCTCAATCATGCCGCTTCCCCGCCCCCAATCTGCCACTATTCCCCTTGACGCAGCAGTGCTGACCAGTGACCCCAACCACCCGCAGGTTCCAAGGCCTTCGAGTGTACCATCGCGGCCGCAGAGTCCAAGGTCGTCTCCGAATCTGGCGTCACCATTGGCACCCAGATCTCCTTCAAGGACGCCTATGAGCGTCTGAGTGACTTTGACGTCCTCGTCATTGTTGGCGGCGACAGCGAGACCGTCCTCAAGAGTAACGCCGAACCCCTCCCCCTCATCCAGGCCTTCTCCGAGCTGCAACAGAATGACCCCACCCACGAGCGCACCCTTCTCTCCGTCTGCACGGGTGCTCTCTTCCTTGCCAAGCAAGGAGTCCTCGCCGGCCTGTCGGCTACTACCCACTCGGACCACATTACCAAGTTCGAGATCCTTTGCAGCGAGGCCGCTACCCGTAACCTAACGGAGCGAACCGACGTCATCGACGATGCCCGATACGTCGTCAACAACCTGCGCTTCGACCTCGGAGACGAGGACGAGAATCCGTACGTCCGTCGCAAGTCCGACTCTGGCCGCAGACCCTCCAATGCTAGGTACGTAATCCAAACATCCATTTCCCCGCCGTCGTTGCGATCGAAGCTAACGCGAACAAACAGAAAGGGCAGCATGTCTTTCAAGAGCTCCGGCCGCCGCGAGTCCATTACTCGTCGCGCCGCGATGCGCCTCGGTGGTCTCCGCGTCATCACGGCGTCTGGGGTCAGCGCTGGTGTGGACGCAGCTTTGTATCTCATCAGCGCTCTTGTCGACGATGCGTCGGCCGAGGAGGTCGCTCGCAAGATGAACTGGACTTGGAGCAAGGGCATCGTCGTTGACGGTCTGGACGTCTGAAGAAAGACGCCAATTATAGCCATGACGGATGGATGATAAAAGTCCATCACGGTTCATGAAGATCTGTAAGAAGGACGGGAAAAGCCTTCCAGATGTGTACGGGATATTGGCATCATCATGTTGCTGGCATTGCTGTGTTTGTTTGTCGCAATTCACCCCATCCAAGGACCTCTTTCTGCACCCAATGACGTGAAGATGTACCGATGCCCATCAAGTTCCATGTCTTACGACTGGCGGAGGGCCAACCGTACGATGGTGCTTTTGTGCGCAGCAATAAACGTTTGGCTCAATCAAAAAAAAATTCTCGAACCTAAAAATGCCCTGTGTGCGCTCCAACCTCCCTCATAAACCAGTGGAGATTTAGCTCTGCTCGGGTTGATGGGTGGCCTTACAACCAAACCCATCCGGTCTTGGGATCTGGGTTCAAGCTTGACGGACAAGGTAATCCCTAGATCAGCGCCATCGATTCCGTGTTTGGTCGGTTTGTTGGTGTTTTTGGTGGAAAGCATCGAACAGGAACAGGCGAGCGTTCCGCCACGAAGCCATGTCTCAGCCAACGCCCTTATCCCCGGACGGATGTACCAACATCAAAGCATTTGCGCATCGTTGTTGCCTTCTCGGCAAGCTACGACGCCTCTTTCCATGCATATATGGATTCCGTCCATGAGAATGGAAGCATTCTAGGAGGGCTCTGCTTAGACCCGAAATGCTCAGAAGATAGGACGTCGCGTGACATACTCGTGTCCCCACTTCTTTGTTCTGGTGCATGTACTTACGCGATTGATTCTTGTACAGACAACCATTGAAACTGTTCACAATTTCGGGGTTCATTCAATATTAAGACTGTTATGTCGCAGTTGTTTAAGCCGCAAGTCAAAGGACTTCTCTCGAGCACCATGCTGTAAAGCCGCTGTATCCATTCCGGCGCCGGGCACAGCTACGTATGTCATTGTGTGGAGATTTCACTTTCGGCACCCGGGCCACCAAGTACGCGGTTGGCGGGCCCCGGTCTCCACTCATATGCCGTGGTGCGCGGAAATACGTGAGCCCGACTTGACCAATCAGCAGCCTGCAATCGGTGGTATGGGGGACATTGGGGGAACTTTTTGGATTTCTCGCCGCAGCAGCAGCTCCTCGATCCAGCGCAGCAGACCACCGACGACAAGATGGCGGAAGCATTGACAAAGGCGGTAGCCCGCCAAGTGCCCAACTTCAAGCTCGGAACGAAGCAAGTCTTCCTGTACGTTACGCCCCGGCTCCGATCCGGAGAAAGAAAAACCCCTGCCCATCGCGCGGGCCACGCATCTCGAGAACCTCAAAGAAAACGCTAACCTCTCTCTCTATCCCTCCCCAGGCCGAATCATGTCGTCACCCTCATCCGCAAAGACCGCGCGCCGCCGAACTGGGCGACCTTCAACGTGCCCCTGACCTTCACAAAGTTCGACCTGCGCGACTACCTCTGGAACCTGTACGGCGTCGAGGTGACGGCGGTGCGGTCGTGGGTCCAGCAGTCGCCCATCGAGCGCAAGGGCGCCTCGGCCGGCTACTTCCGTCCGCAGAGCCAGAAGTTCATGACGGTGCAGATGACCAAGGCCTTTGTGTGGCCCGACCCGCCCAAGGACCTCGAGCCGTGGAACAAGAAGCTGTGGGACGCGCGCGAGGCGACGTCACGGCAGCAGTACCACGAGGACGTCCGCCGGCAGCTCGGCAAGCTGGCGTACCCGAGCAGGGACAAGGAGAGCGCCGAGCGCAAGAAGCTGCGCCGCGAGGCGGCCAAGCTGATGGAGGGCAAGACGGACTACAGGAACGACGTCCAGTTGGACAGCAAGTGGGACCGCATTGTCAAGGCGTCCAAGGGGGAGGGAGACTCGTCATGAGGCGGGGGGCGAGGTTACCGGGGAGAGGCCGTCGAAGGGGGGGGGGGGGGGGGGCAGGGAGGCAAGGGTTGTTACGTGTACAGAATCCAGGAGAACACTTTGTTAGCATGCGGGGTCGCATGTTTTGTACAACACACAAAAGGACGGCATGAGACGCATAGACATGTCAATTGGCATTGGCATCGCCAAGTTCGCTCTTCTCCGGTTCGGTCCGCTGCTCTGGCTCCGGACGCACGACCCAGTACCGGGGCTCTTGAAAACGAAGTACCTCGTTGCCCCATCCCCACCAGCCCGCCGTCAGATTCCGCGCGAACACCTCGAGGCCCAGGTACCCCCGGGGCAGCTGGTCTTGGAACAAGTGGCGGAGATTCGGTTTCCGGGAGTGCACGTCGGGCACCGCGGCGATCACCCTCTGCGGCACCCTGCGGCTGTCCCCCCTTCTCCTGGCGACAATGAGCCTCTCCCACGGCTTCCTCCAGGCGGACTCGGGGTCGAACACGGGCTCTCCCCGGGCGGTGAGCTTGACCCAGACCCATTCGGCAGCGACCTCGAGGCCCCAATTGGCGAGAACGCCCCTGGGCGAGGTCAGCAGGTCCACCAGAGCGGCTTTGTTAGTTACCCAGATAGCAACGAGGGCGCCCTCGGCGAGATGGCCGGCGACGGGGATGTGGTCCAGGAGCGCCCGGGTCTCCTTGAGACCGTACGCGGTAGAGTAGCCGCCAGTCTTCCTCCTGGCGGACTTGTTCGGCCAAGGGGGGTCCAGGACGATAAGATCAAACCTGGGCGCGGTCGAGAGGAACGCCTCTCTAGTCTCTTGGATCGAGCCGCTCAGGTAGGTAGACTGTTCAGGAATAAAGTGCGCCGTCGCCGTCGCCGTGGCTGCAGAAGTATCCTGCCTGGCATCTTTGCACGCGGCATGTTCCTGCGGGCTCATCCCGCTGCACCCGCCGCCGCCGCCGCTTCTGCCGCTGCCGGTCACACGGGGAAGGCAGAACGGCGCGCTGTAGCCTCTCCCGAGCGTGTCGAGTGCACTCCTCACGGCCGCCGCGATCATGAGGTCTGCGAGCTGACTCGCCGGCGTCTGGTTGTTGGCCAGCGGTTCCCGGGGTTCCGGTACAGAAAAGGGCGCGGTGATGGGGTCGACGGAGAGGAGCCGTCGTTGGGGTCCTACTGCGTCGGCACCTCGATGATCCGGCAAGGACTGGCTCTCCTCCAGGGATGCGGGGATATCGACGAGGACTACCGAGCGGTCCTCATTTTGGAACAGGATGCTCCTCGGCGAGGCACACGCCGGCGGCGGCAAGGGCTGCGACGGAGGCATGGACGCCATGGCTGACATGGAAGTCAAGAGGTGTTCCTTCTTGGCCCGTCGCGTCAACGTGCCCTCCTTGTGGCGTCTGACAGTGGCGTCAAGCGTGGCGCAAGCCACACCCAAAGAGGGAACATCGTAAGCAATTAATTAGGTAGTACGCGCCAACATCAACCATTAATGAACTAGCATCCGTCTGTTCCACTGCCACCGATTGGTCCCAGGCACACTTCTAGGCACAGGCGGTTGTCAGCGTGTCTCGCCGCCTCCCCCCACGTCTAGTTTATCATCTTCAAGTCGATGCATTCACAGGAAACTCCATGTTGCACAGCGGAGAGCATCGCAGGCTAAATACAACCTACCTGCTACAACCTGCAGTCACACTGTTACACCTTGTCCCCCAGTTTGAGCGAGACATGCAATGGTAGGGGATGATGGTGACAGTAGCCCGAGCACGAGCACATGCACAGACGTGGTATTGGCACAGGCACAGGCACGAGACAGACAGCGCAGAAGATGATGGCACGACATGCCCCCGTCTCACAAAACGCCTCACCCGAGAGTGTAAACCCTCTCTGCCTCGGCAGTGACGGCGCTTGACCTCATCGCGCTCTCGGGCCCTGCGGTTGCGGTCTTTCTTTCGCCCCCTCACTCTGTCTATTTTGCCTCCCCTCTGACTCCAGTGTTCCGCGGGGAGGCTGGTTGTTGCTGCTGTTGTCTCCTTCCCTCAACCGGACAAGTTTCCAATCATTCCGTCGAGCTTACTTGTCTTCCGGGTGCGCGCACCTATTCCAACAGACAGACGACTAAGCCTCGGCGGGGCTTTCTGACCGCCCCTAAGAAAAGAAAAGGCGGCAGGCCATTCCTACAGTGTCCGTTTCCTCATTTCGGCAAAAAAAAGAGTGTACACGCGTATACCAAGACCCCTAAGATCCTGATCTCACATCATCACGAGCCAAGCCGGCGATCCGAACGCTCCCATTCGCCCCCAAAGCCACAATTTCCGCGTCCTCATCTCAACCCTTCGCCCAGCTGCCCAGCTTGCCCAGACACGCGAAAAACGCCCAGCTTGGGCTGTATAAGCCGTCATCTCCCTCTCATTCGCCGACCACAGTCAATACTTTGACCGGGCCGTCCATATAGGGCGAGATCAGACACCACCTCAACCCCTTCCCTTCAGACCGAAACCGACCCCACCGCCAGTCCTACGAGGCAATTCTCCACTGATCTGCTCGCAGGGCGCATGCGGTCGGGTACCGAGACTGTTGTTCTCACGGAAATACACTCTTGCTGCCTCTTGGAGTCTTCTCTCGCTGAGTGGCGCCTTTACTGCACTTCACTAAGCCCCGAAATCCCCAATCGCCATTCGTTCGTTCACGCAGAACACCAACGCGGGAAGCGCTCACTTAAGCTAAAACTCATCTAATCCTTACCCCTACCACATTTTGTCAATTGACAACTCACACCACACACCCCGGAAACAGGACACCCCCGTCAATCGAATCGCATCGGCCTGCAAGGGGGAGAGGGCTCTGCGGGAAAAGCAAAGACCACGACGTCCTCGATGGGAAAGAGAGACCTGCGCTTGCACACGCACCCTCAGTCTTCTCTCCCCCCTTCAAAAAAAAAAAAAAACTCGACGTCATAACCCGGGCTGACACCAGCACGGAAACCTTCTTTTTGGCGTGACGGGTCCGTGAAGAAAGCCGGAGACTGTTTCTAGTCCCCGCTGAGTTGAGTCGAGTCGAGAGTCGTGTCCAGTTGCCGCACAGCCGCCGGGCGATGCCTAACAGGGTGTTCGAATCCCTCGAGTCTATTATTATTAGTGACTCCGTCGCTCTTCTCCGTCGCTCTCTCCGCCGTCACTGCCGTCACTGCCGACCATTTTTTCTGTCGAAAGCTTAAGGTTATCCTTATATCTTCCACACCCACTCCCCCCCCCCACCCCAAGCCCTGATTTACATTTCTGCTCCCATCCTCACAATACACCCCTCCAAATACTTTTTTCCTGTTTCCTTTTCTTTATTGTTTGTTTATCGTTCCGAACCAAGTTCCAAACGGTAGCTCGGCACCTACCATGGTACTCCCATCCCTGGTGGCAATAGTTGCCGCCGCCGCCCCGGTGTGGGCGGTCGATCCTGTGAAGCCAATGGCGGCCGGCATCATAACGGAGGCCCTTGACCCCCGCGCCCTCCCCGACTCCCCCTCGGGGGGCTACGCTCCGGCGATCGTCGACTGCCCGGCGGCCCGCCCCACCATCCGCTCCGCATCGGCCTTGTCGCCCAACGAGACAGCATGGCTCACCCGCAGGCGCAGCGCCACTGTCGAACCCATGCGTGACTTGCTCACCCGCGCCAGCATCCCCGGCTTCGACGCCGGCGCCTACATCGACCGCCTCAGCTCTTCGCCGTCTCAGCTGCCCAATATCGGCATCGCGATATCGGGAGGTGGGTACCGCGCCCTCATGAACGGTGCCGGCTTCCTCGCGGCCGCGGACAGCCGCACGCCCGGCTCGACGTCCGCCGGCGGCATTGGCGGCCTGCTCCAGTCCGCCACCTACCTCGCCGGTCTCTCCGGCGGCGGCTGGCTCGTCGGCTCCATCTTCTCCAACAACTTTTCCTCCGTGGTCGACCTGCAGCGTGGCTCCCAGGGCTCCGCTGTCTGGAAGTTTGATCGCTCCATCTTCTCCGGTCCCCGGGAGTCTGGCCTCTCCATCCTCAACACGGCCGAGTACTGGAGGGACATCTCCCGCCAGGTGGACGCCAAGGAAAGGGGCTTCGATGTGTCCATCACGGACTACTGGGGCCGCGCCCTCTCGTACCAGCTCATCAACGCCACCGACGGCGGCCCGGCCTACACCTTCTCCTCCATCGCCGACTCGTCCGACTTCCAGGCTGGCGCCCAGCCGTTCCCCATCCTGGTCTCCGACGGCCGCACCCCCGGCGAACGCATCATCTCGCTTAACGCCACCGTCTACGAGTTTAACCCCTTTGAGCTCGGCACCTGGGACAACACGGCTTTCGGCTTCGCGCCCCTCCAGTACCTCGCCTCCAACTTCTCCGCCGGCCGCATCCCCGACAACGGCTCTTGCGTCCGCGGCTTCGATCAGGCCGGCTTCGTCATGGGCACCTCGTCCTCCCTCTTCAACCAGTTTCTGCTCCAGAACATCTCCTCGTCCGGCCTCCCCAGCTTCATCGAGAGCGCCCTCACGAGCATTCTCAATATCCTCGACCAGGACAACAACGATATTGCGCAGTACGTGCCGAACCCCTTCTTCGGCTGGAACCCGCGCACCAACGTCAACGCCAACCAGTCCCAGCTCACCCTGGTCGACGGCGGCGAGGACCTCCAGAACATCCCCTCCACCCGCTGATCCAGCCCAACCGCGCGGTCGACGTCATCTTCGCCGTCGACTCTTCGGCAGACACCAACTTCAACTGGCCCAACGGCACCGCCCTCCGCGCCACCTACGACCGCGTCTCCGAGCCCATCGCCAACGGCACCCTCTTCCCGCCCGTCCCCGACGCCAACACCTTCATCAACCTTGGCCTCAACCGCCGCCCGACCTTCTTCGGCTGCGACGCCTCCAACTTCACCCTCCGCAGCGGCCAGCGTGTGCCGCCTCTCGTCGTCTACGTCCCCAACGCGCCCTACGTTGCCCACTCCAACGTGTCCACCTTCGACCCCAGCTACGAGCTCAGCCAGCGCGACGCCATCATCCAGAACGGCTACGACGCGGCCACCCAGGGAAACGCCACCCTCGACGCCCAGTGGCCCGTCTGCGTCGCCTGCGCCGTCCTCTCACGCAGCATGAACCGCGACCGTCAGTCTGTGCCTGAGGCATGCACCGCCTGCTTCCAGCGGTACTGCTGGAACGGCACGCTCGACACGCGCGCCCCTCCCGAGTACGAACCCGGCTTCGCCATCGGCAACATCGAGGCCAACAGCCCCGCCGCCAAGGTGGGCATCAGCCTGGTTGCAGGAGTTGTGGGCGCCGTGGCAGCGTCATTTGCTCTCTGAGGCCTGTCAGAGCAGGCTTGAAGAAATCACCAAGTGCGCAATGTCTTTAGCTTTTCTAATTCTTCCAACGGCCTCTTGTATGTATACCACGCACATGGCCCGGGTACGGGCCTCTTTATGTCGGATTTCATGATCGATTGATTGCATTGTAACTCCTTGGGAATAGGAAACAGAATACTGGAACAGGAGTGGGTTAGCATTTGGATGACAGCATGCTTCATGATAGGATGTGGGTTGGAGAGAAAGGTCGAGAGAGGGGGGTGGATGAGTGTCGGGGAGAGTTTCCCCAGAGGTAGTCTTTTTTTGAAAAAGCGAGTTTGGGATATCCACTCATGCAAAGAAGTCTCTTCAAAAAAATTGACAAAAAGGCACCCGCAATGACTTTTCAGCCTGCGATGCATGCATTGCCCCATGGGGCCTCCCTTTCCATGATTTCCGCGCTGATAAAAAAAACACCACCCCCATAGCAGAGTCGAGACTTTCTTGATGTTGCCCGACATCAGTCAGTAAAATCAAACAAAAAAATGGAGGAGAATGCCGGTTGTGTTTGTTGGGTATGGGCTCTTATGGATCTGTGAATTTTGACTCTCCAACTCCGTCCGACCTTTCGCCCTCCCCAAGTCTGACGAGAGGGATGAATGATGATGCAGTTGTGTCATAAAAAAATAAGTCGTTAACGCATGAAACACCAGCCCTTGACAGGACTGGGTAGAGAAGATGTGGTTATATGCGGAGCCGAGGAAGAAAGAGGAGGGGGGGGGGGGGGGAGTACTAGAGGAGAGAGCAGGAGCTACAGAGCAGATATAGCACCTGCAATCTCGGTGGCGGGTACTCATGACCCGTCGTTATTCGCTGCCTCGTTCCCCCTTGAGGTGCCCCTTTTCGGAAAAAATACTTCCGTACAAGAACCCGGCAGATTTGGTAAAACGTATAAAATGGCGACTCTTTAAAGCCGTCGAAAGGCTATCTCGATGGCCGAAAAGGACCGTCAACCCTCACATCCTTGATTCCCTCTGGCATCATCCTCAACCACTCGGTCCAGTTATCGATGTCAATGGGTTCGTCGCCTATGCGGAAAGACAGGACGAGCTGTTGGCCCTCGGTGCCGAACGGCAAGCTCGTCCTTAAGGGGCCGATGTTTAGTGGGGCAAGGAGGATCGATGGTAGTCGAGCATTTCCGGACATCTGCATATGCAACGGCGAGGGAAAGCTTGTGATGGTTTCCTTTTCAGGACTCTTGTCCTGGACGAGGGATGGGTAGTTGGACAGCAGCTTCGAATGGAGCTCTGCTGCAGAGAAGGGGCTCGTGAAGCGTTGCGAGGCGCGCGTCTTGAGGTGCTCGGTGAGCACCTTTGTGAAGGTGCAGCGGTCCAGGGCATCAAAGTGTTCCTCGGAAACAGCTGCGGCAACTAGTTCCAAAACGCCCTGTTGACGGTGCATTTTCGAAGACGGGAAAAAGGCGGCGTCCATGATGATTAGAGTATCCGAACAAGCCTCCTCCAACACCTGTTGGATGCCGCTCCACCGGATCGTTTCAGCCTTGTCCTTATCCTTGGAGCTAGGGCAAAGTCAGTTTACAGGCGCCTATCAACTCCCCAGCGAGCAACTCACCTTGCAAGTACCATCTCCCGGTTCCCGTCCAGATAGGAGTGTCCATTGTAGTAGACGATCTTCAAGACGTCCCGTTGATCGCGGTCCTCCACGAAGTCGGTGATCTTCCGCGAAAGCCATCTCCACGGGCTCTTGCAGGCCTCCGAGGCAGACGGGATCGTGGTGATGGAAAACGTATACCGGTAATACTGGTCAAAAACCTCACCCAGATCCTTGACGGAACTTCCGACAGTAAAGTCAGGATCGTCTTGCCAGTACAACAGAAGAACCTGTGCGCTGGAGTAGCGACTGCGGCTGGGCGTAGAGAGAATCCTCGAGACGTTTGTCTGCAGGTCCGACTTGAGGCTCTCGATGCCCGGTAACATTGGCGGCTTGTCGAGCCTGGGGCCGGTCGGGAGTGGTGTGCGAATGCGGGATTCGCTCAATCGGTGCTGTCCTGGGGGCGTTGGAGAGTCTATATCCATCTCCTGAGGATCCTGAGCGTACATTGGCTTCACATTGTTCATGATAGGAGCAGGGCTGAGCGGACGCTGCGCCGACATGGACGGGGCGATGTCCTGGATCGTCGGACTATGAGACCTATGATATTTCCTAACAGCATCCTCCCATGTCATGTTGTGATGGCTGGGATGGCACTTGACGAGGGCAGAACAGTCAGCAGGGGTGAGCACTTTTTTTTTGTTTTTTTGAAGACACAGCTGGGTTGAAGATCGAGGCAACATACTGCAACTCTCCTACGACGGCAGTCGTTGCAGGCGCCGAGCTTCCTGATGAGCGCGGCTTTCTCTCTCTGTTGCTGGGACAAAGGACCGGTTCGCCTCCTGCTCGCGCGGACCCGGTTAGAGACGTCGGAGCCATCCTTGACATGGAATATGGATGTTAGGTTAGGAGAGGTGTCGGCACTGTACGATGTGTTGCTTGTGTCCGCGGACATATTGGTGGCTGCGGAGGCCGCAGTGGCCTGAGTTGAGATGGACGAATTGGTGTCCTTTCTCAGAGGAGGAGAAGCCGACAGGCCGGGGGTGGGAGGAGGCTGCTGCGAAGACTGGCGCTGCTGAGGAGTAACATGTTGCTGCTGCTGCTGCTGCTGCTGCTCATGTTGCTGCTGTTGAAGTGACGGCTGCACGTGTTGTTGGGCCGGAGAGTGCTGAGCTTGGGGTAGCTCATGTTGCGACATGGAGGGCGAGCCAGTTTGGGGCCTGTTGCCAGACTCCTCACTGCCGTTTTTCGGAGGCGCCTCTAGCAGACTAGGAGCCGGATGCATGCTTGCAGGTGTGTTGTCTGAATACCTTTGTCACAGCAGCAACTACCTTTGACCCATCCTCGGTGTGGGAGCGTTGGATATGTGTGTGTAGTATGAGTGTGTGTGTGTGTGTGTGTGTGGTAAGAAGGTAAGGTGACGAGAAGAGTGGGTATGGTGAGCAAAAAGCCCCGTGCCTTTTCTCCCTCTGTCTCGCTCTTTACACTTTTTTTGCTCCGAGTGGCTGTCGCGCGTTTTCTTTGAAGTCGGAGCAGATTGTGTGAGAAAAGCCCCACCGAGATTCACCGACGCGAGCGTGCAAGCAGAGAAAAGTGAGGGGTAAAAGAAACGGGCCCTTTCTGCGGGGAGCAGCTACGAAGTAGACGGGAGAATGCGCCGAGGACGAGGGAGAACAATTGAGACCCGGGAGCCGGGTAGAAACACCGCAGGGGCCGTCGAGGTTCAATCAAGGGGAGAAAAAAGAACAAATAAAGAGGCATTCGGTTTCCAAAGGACCACCGTCCCAATTCGAGGTGTGTGAAGATGGGAGGATGAAGGCCGAGGCCGAAGGTGCACGAATAAAAAAATAAGGTCGGTCGGTCGGTCAAGACTTGAGGGTACGTGCACCGAGCACCGGAGAGGGAAAGAGGGAAGAAAAAGCACGGACCAGTTCCCCAGTAGGTACCTGCCTAGGTATGTAAATACTGCGGTACAACAAGTACCGAGGTACCAGGTAGTTACGGCAACTGGGTGGTGGTTGTACCTAAATAAGGTCGGGTGGGCGGCGATGGAAGCGGCGGCGGCAATGGTGGTGGTGGTGTTGGTGATGGTGGTGACTGACTTTGATGGTACAGGTACTTCTCAAAACCGTATATGGTTGCGATGGTGTGTGTGTGTGTGTGTGTGTGTGTGTGTGTGTGTGTAGGCGTGTGCGAGTGTGATAGGCAAGGAACATACAAGGTGAGGACGGGAGGTACTTCTAGCAAAGTACCGAACAGTCTAGGCCGGGCCCGGGATGTCACACTCAGATAGACTGGGGAGGGGAGAAGGGAAAGGACGACGAGGGTTGGGAGATGCCTGTGTGTACCTAGGTAAGTGTAGGTAGGCAGGTAAAAGTGTGGTCTCAGTCCAGGGAAGCAGTAGTAGTATGTATGTATGAACAAGACGGGACGGTGGTAGTAAGATCGAATGCCGGTGATTGCTAGTCGAGATGATCTTTCTGATCGCAACCTACGTAGTATGTCAAAAACCGGGACTTGGCAAGAGAGACGGATGAAAGTGTGACCCGATGAGGGCCACTTCTGTGTGTCGAAAAAGAGGTGAGGACCACCCGGTGGTAGGGATCGTGGATGTTGTGGATTTCGGGTCGAGTGGGATGGCTTGCTTGGGTTTTGGTGCTGAGTGAGTGGGTGATTTGAGTGAGGGTTGTGACTTTTTGGTCGGGACCAGGTAGTCTAGGCTTTGGACCCGAGTCTGGGATTTTGGTCTGATGTTTTTTTTTGTGTGTGGCGCTGATGGGACGTTTGTATTTTTTGATATCCCGATTTCCGATCCGGGTCAAGGTGCAGCTGCTTGTTGCTTATTGCCAATGCTCGCCAAGGGCTGAACAGGCATCGCCGCACAGTAACTGGGACTGACTTTCGGGTTTCTGGGTAATCCAGCCATATCGACGAGGGTCGTGGATATTAAAGTCTTGTTCACTTACTGACCCTGCGTCAGTTTACAGTATCATATTTCCTTCTTACCTACTACCTAGGTACACGAGGGTTTTCTCACCTTGAGTGTGCTCCCCTCAGAATCCCACCTAACCAACCGTCCGTCCGTGACTGTTGTTGGCGTGTGTTCGTATTTACACCCACCTTGGGTAGTCTACGACGATCCCCAAGGGCCTCGTCTCAACGACATGGCAACTGCCAATAGGATACATTACCCATGTGCGCATGCCCAAACCTCCAAAACATGAAGTCGGCTTTGACACTCCAGCTGCACTGCACCTCGGAAAGGAAGCCGCACCCGTACTTGCTCTGCAGACCTCTCTTGCTTCTTCCTGCATAATCATTTACCTATCATTGCGCCGCGGCCTTTATTCCTCCATGTTTACGTGGCCTGCCACCGAACCACGATGAAGCATGGCATGCGCGACATCTGGGCGAGGTATGCGGATACCTACACGCACATTGAAACCCCTCGTTATTCCAGCTGAGCTTTGCGGAGCGCTTGACCCGGCACCGATTTATTCCTTGTTCCCAACCCTTGAAGAGGAAGGAGGGGGAAACGGCACCTTGACCTAGGTAGGAGGGCACGGGGGGGACGGACCACTAGCATATCATGTCATGTCAAGACTCAAAGGAAGGGGTCCAGGGGGTTGATGACCTTCCTGTCCGTCCTCCACACGCCTACACACGAACGAACGCACGCACGCACGCACGCACCAGATTCTGCAAAAGGTGGATAGGTGAGGGGGAGTGAATGTGGGACAGAGTTGAAGGTGGGTTTGGTTAGGTGCGATAGTGAGTGAATTGAGTGCGTCCTCAGAGTGGTGAGCTGAATGATCAAGGTCATTTGTTGCACCAGGCGGGGCCAGAGAGACACCTTTCACCCCTCCCCCCCGGCGGGTCCATACCCAAGGCCCTCGTCAGGTCTTTCCTTTTTTCTTCTTCTTCTTTTTTTCTGTGTGTGCAGGGGAGTGACTTGCTGCGACAGTCAAGGCAGCTTCCTCCCTCTTGCAGTCCGAGGCTGGTAGGTGAAGAAATGGGAAGGAGACTATCCGTAGTCATCCGTACTACGGAGGGAGGGAGAAGGCACGACGGCTCTTCCTGCCGCCCAACCGCTGCTCCTAGCAGTACGAATACCTAGCTCCATGCTCCTGGCTCTTAGCTCCTAACTCCTAGCCCCAAACTCTGCGCTTTCTTATTTGATTCCTACCTCCTCGTCCTCTCCTCCAAAACGCCTTCCACAAACACACCCCACGATCCACTTTAAGATCTAGACGATATGCTTGAATCAAGGGAAATTATGGGGACGCCCTCCCCCCGTTCGGGCCAACACTGCGAATGTCCGTCTCCTAACCAGACCGAGCAAGCCCCAAAACTTACAGCACCTGCATGGATCGGGATGGACGGATAAGTATCTGGCCTTGTCTCGGACACACTGACACTCGCTCACGCACACACGGATATCGTCGCCAAAAAAAGGATGGAAGCAGAGCGACGGGTGCAAGCCAACCCGTGACGTCGGAGAGAAACGAAACGCCAAACATATTGACGGCTATCAAGCCTTCTCGCAGGATACGCAGTCTTCCTCTGGGTTGGTACCTACTTAGGTAGGTACCCAAGCAACCACCAGCGTGCTCATGAAGGCTCAGCCCGCCAGATGAAGCCCACGGCCCGCCCTATGATCTTCAACAGCCCACTAGGAACGCTCACCGACCAGAGATGGTGTGAAGGTTTGGTCCCCATGTCTCTCGGCTGAGAGGGGGCATTTCAGCCATGTCCCGTCCACTAGGCACGTGTGCGGCTTGACTACGGACAAACGCGGGAACCAGATGGCAATTGATGCGAATCGGAAACTCGACCTCTCTCTCGGGCATCTACCATCTCATTTCGTCCTGTCTGTCACGTCATGTCGCATCACGTCATGTCACTTTCCTTCGACCCGTCAGCGAGTGCCGCTCAGAACATTGTGTCTGTGTCTTGTCTGCCCGACCCGACCCAAGGACCAGTTCGCCATATCCGTTTCGGCGACCCGAGTTGCGACGAGGCAGTAGACGATGGGAGCCCTTAGCTATGCCAATGCTGGCAAAGAAAGACATGTCATGCGCACCACGTGGACCCTGTCCCCTTGGCTTTACGCTGCACTGCGCCGCACCTCCTCATCATATGGCCTCGTCCCACCCGCTCCCTCCTTGCCCTTCCGCCCACCGAGTAACGAGATCGGGTAGCTGAGTCGCCGCTCTCCCTTCGGGCTGCAACCCCGACAACTACCTGTCAATTCTGGACCTCCAATGAAACGTTCCGACTATCTCGACCCCCAGGGTCAAGAGCCAATTGTAAGATGCGTCTGGTAATTAACCGTAATTCTAGTCGGACATCAACGGCCTAATGCACCCAGACGAACACAACTGGTTCCACGCCCAAAGACCAAAGACCAAAGTATCAACTCGGGAGTCAATCTCATGTCGCAACGACTCATTGAGCCCAAGTTTGTGCATATCCGCGCTTCAAGTCACCCTTCATACGGGACTGGGCACCCAGTATTTCTCCATCTTGGGTCCCAATCCTCACCCGTTCACCTTCAGTATCCCCCCTCGTGGTAGGCTGGCTGCTTTGGGCCGGTCACAACCACCATCTCCATGCCGCCCCACGATGCAATTAGCAAATTGCCGCGACCGTCCACCGCCCTCTCTTTCTGACACCCCCCCCCCCTCTCTCTCCCCTCGCCTACCCTTTCGGCCAATGGTGCCGTGTCCTCACCGGGATATACCGCCAGCCTCACCGCAACTCTCTTTCCGATAGGTCTCCGCTCACCCCCACACTAGCACTAGCAACCGATTCTTTCTTTGGCCAGAACCACGAATCATCACCCGCTCCCAATCCCGCCACGCCGCGCCTGCACATTCCCTCGAAAAAGATGAAGCTCGCAATATTTTGTTACATGTCTAGCCATGGAATTTCTCCTTTTGCGACCATGCAATGCAACCGCCCCAAGAGCAAGCATGCTTGTGGCAAAGATCACGTATCAAAGCTAACATGTACATCGCCTCTGGTTTCTTGACATCGGCTAGCCGTCGACGGCGGTGTTATCGTTACTTGGTACCGACTGACGAGCCATCTTCCTCGAGTTACACTGTGGCCATGTCTCTTTCATTAGGCGTGCCAAATCAACGATGAAACTCAAGTCAACTCCCTCGTCAAAGGGCCGACATTGAGACCATCAAGCTCGCATATCCCCGCTTCGACGAAATGTCTGGTCTTCATAGTCCTGTGCTCTCTTGCCCAGTCGGCGAACTGGCACCATCAATGGATGTCCATAATTAGCGGCATATGCACGTCACACACACACTGGTGGGATTCACGCATCAGATAGCCGTCGCGCCGACTGTTTCTATCCGCTTGCAGGCTGTGTGGAGAGAGAACAACAGCATGATCAACTACTGAGTGTCTCGTCGGTACGCCCTTGTCCCTTCAGGCTTTCGGTTTTACTATTCCGTCCCATCAAAAGAAGGGGGGCGCCCAACCGCAACGAAGTCGGCGGATTGCACTCATATCTGGCCGAACCACTTCTATTGGCGGCGCCTGAAGGGGTGGGAGAAAAAGAGGGTGGCGGGAACGGGCACCGGGTGCCACATCTCTCCTTGTCGGGTCCCGGTGAGCCCAAGGGACCCCACCCTTCCGGGCTTGTCACATCTCGGTCTGTATTCCTCCGGCCACTGACAATGCGGCCGGCAGCAGTACAACGACTCTCACTGGCTGGATCATTATATACCTGCCCATTTCCAAACTCTGGGGTTCCGAAAGAGGAGGGGAGGTCTCAAATCCGGCGCGGTGAAGGAACGGCGTGATAGGGGATGACGGTTCCACACGGCAGCCAGTAGGCTCAACTGGATTGGCCGGCTTCAACATTGCACCTTGCCGTTTAAGGACTGGGTCGGGAACCTCCCGTCGACCTATGCCGCTTCAGCGAGATGTGACGATGGGCGGCAACGCGGGCGCAAACGGCCTCTGGGTCGGTCGGTGCCCGGTGCCTAGACGACGCGGTTGACCAACCCTTCAGTCGCAGTCACCCGACACGCCTCTTATGGAGGTTTTGCTTCTGAAAGGTAAGTCGAAGCCTCGGCAGTCGCTGCAAACCGGACGGGGGTTTCTTCGACAACTGCCCGTCTTGTCTTTAGATGCGGAGATGGGTGGTGTCACACAGGGCTCGTGTACTAATAGGGTCGGTGAAGGGTAACCGCTCGAATTACTGCCGGGTAGGTTTGCGGCTCAAACTCACATGACCGAGCTACCCACAAGCTCAACACATGGCGCATCCTTCATCTGTGTTGGGCTTGCCGTAGAGCGGACGCCACCCTCTCAACATTCAATCACAAGGGTGAGGCCTTTGGCGGCTTGTGATACTCGACGGCCGCCATGTCCCGCTCTCGGCAGTTACCTATGTCATTCATCTCCTGCCATTTCCCTCAATTTTCGTCGCCGCACCTGCCATGTGATCTTGATAAGGGTATTGCTCGGATTTGGCTTGATTGTCATCTTGATCCAGCAGGTGCCTTTCGGATTGTGAGCAAAGGTCAGGGTGCGGCGAATGTAATGCCACTTGCTGTGAGATGCATGAAACAAGTATCCGATTTAAAAAACCATTTCTTCTTTGATTTCATCGTTGCGCTCTTGCGACGGCAAGTCAAAGTCCCGTTATCTGTCACCTGAGACACAGATAACGGTGATACGCTCAAAACGGAACACGGCTACGACCGAGACCGGGCAAGCTGGCTGACGGAGTTGAAGTGAATGACTATGCGTCCGGCTTCTTGTCCACGCGGACATTTATAATCCCTGAAACCCTTCCCAGCCGTCTTGGTAGAGAGAGGCGTCCTGTCGGTCCTGTTTTGCGCGCAGAACCGTGCCGGCAAAGTGCTTACACCGTCCCTCCTCGTTGCAGAACTCGGGCGGATGAGACCCCACGTTTGTGGCGACGCGGTGTTTCTGCCTCCTCTCGGCCTCATCGCATGCGAGACATGGACGTATGTCACTTTTGCGGCGCCGCCGAGGCGTGCTCTTGGTCGACCCACTCGTGCTGCTCTAGAAGAGTGACTTCATCCACATTTTAACCATGAACCATCAGGTATACACTGCCGAGGCCCTTGGCAAAGCTATCCGTACTTTTTCCATGGGCCATGACGCTAACAATGCTACCAAATCGGGTTGTCGTCGGGTCCTGAACAGTCGTGTTCTACCAAACATGGATGGCGACTACAACACGTGGAAGTTTGTACGGGCAGACTTGGGGGCCGTTGAAGCCAAGAAACCTGGGAAGCCGGAGAGTCTCCATGCCCACAGCTGATAGAGTATATAAGCATGTTATATGGAGCATTTCGTGACGACAGGTGTTGCGTTGTTGTCGTGGCCAAGTTCCTGTTACAATCACGTGGCGCAGGAAGGGGGTTCTGGCAGCAAATGACATCTTATAGCTGTGCGCAACGAAAAGCGAGCCTGGCACTGGACATGGATCCCTCTAGCCGGTGCAGTTGTTAGTTATTTCTTGCTGCGCCTGGAGCAAGCACAGAATGCTGCCGCCGCCTTGCGGCCCTTGCCTGCCCAGAGTCTTTGGCCTAGTAAGGCTCTTTGCAGCACCACAGGGGTGATGGATCCAAGTCACTTGTCGTAGAGAAACGCAGCGCAAGGCGAGGTCCTCGGATGCATAAAGTCTCGGAAGCGTGTGGATCCCACTGGGGCCTCGCCTCTGTCGTGCGTTCTGTCAACGCGGTGCTGGCCAGCTTTGTGTCTATCCATCCTTCGAACGTTCGTCTCGACACCCGTTCCGTCGGCAAAGGATGACGACGAGACACAGAAAAACTCTTTTCCAGCCCCCTTCCGCGCGCCCTTCGTGAGCACGGGACCGGTTTTGAAAAGTTCGATTACCCATTGGCTGCAACACTTTGGCCGCCAAGTGACCGACGAAAGCAGCGAGGCTGCTATTCGCGCTGCGTTTAATCAGACGTAGAATGTATAGGGAACACCCGGAAAGGTTTCAAAGTATCAATGGTTCGGAATCTCTTTGGCGGCTCGGCACCTGTTGCGTCTTCATGTTCGTGAAGCCGGTTACGAGGTGGCACTACCCATACCATGGACTTCCTCGGGAGAGAAACGAATTCCAGAGGGTAATTATATTCTCTCTGGCATCAGCCTTTCCATTCGCCGGGTACTCAGGCGGGGTTGGACGGTTATCAACGAATATGCGTGGAGGTTGTGCCTACTTTAGCTCAGGAGGGGGGGGGTTGTTCGGGGCTGTATCACGTAACATTCACGTTTAATAACAGCACATGTCCAACTCTCGTTTTTGGGAGAGGCGCAGCATCTGCCGGGGGCGTCATGCATCAGAAGCTGAGCCCTTCGTAGCAGGAAACGGCGTTCTTTCTCGAGCGAGACCAATCCAAGATCCAGTCTCGCCGCCCTTCGAATTTCTCTCGCCGTGCAACGAACGGCGCGACGAAAAGCCAGCGCCGTTACATGCCGAACTCTGGGCAAGGATCGCCGCCCCATTATTTTTCCCGTCTCTTGGTCGTGGGCGGGTGAGATAGATCAGACGGAAACACACGCCCGAGCCTGTGGTCGATCTTAGTTCAAGGTGTAAGAAACTAGCGGCAATGTCAAGACTAGCGGATAGTCTAATCCAACGAAGCGCATTTGTCAATTTTTCCTTTCTTTTTTTTTCTCTTCTTCTTTCTTTCTTCCACGTCTGCTTTTTCAAACGTACAACTAGCAAATTCAAAACCGACCGTTATTCTTCTCACCATCTCCGTGTCACGCGAGAATGACGCCGTCTTCAGTCCCGTATCCCCTCCCCTTCGACCCAAGGGAGTCCAAACCGTCGCTTCTTCTGGGAGACAGATCAATCTACAGTTCTTCTCCAGGCTGTTGGAAGACCCTCTGCCGGCTCTGGTCGACCGAGACCCTGGAGCTCCAGCGGCCGCAGTGCGACCTGTCAATCATGGCCTGCGGGCACGACACCTCCTGGAACTCGACGGTCGGGTTCTGGGCGTTCTGGAACCAGTCGAAGCGGAAGAAGCAGCCGTCGCGGAACTGGCCCGCGGGGAGGTTGTTGCAGTCATTCCTGTTCCGGTAGCCGCCGTACGTGTCGCCCATCCAGGCGCCGTTGAACTGCGACTGGCACCCCTGGGGGAACATGCCCACGCCGCCCCCGGGGATGGCGAGGTCGAAGTGGTTGGCCCCCAAGTCGCCGCCGGTGTTGGTCACCTGGACAATCATCTGCTTGCCGGCAATGGAAGTTGACGTGAATGTAAGCCTGGTAGGTTGGAAGAATGGTCAGCGGCATCGAACAAATTGGGGAGTTCCTCCACGATTGGTCCTCGGGACTCTCGTTTTCCGCTGCTTGACCGTCGATCCCCCCCCCCCCCCCCCCCCCTACTACGGGTCTACGGCCGGCTCACACCAGGCTGGACTCACTTGTAGCAGGCGCAGCACCAGTTCTGCTCAGACCTCCCGGCGAGTTTGGCCGCTGCAAAGCCGTACGCCAGGTTGTCGTTGACGGCCCACGGACCGTTGTTGCTGCACGTGTAGGCGTCGCCGCCATTGCAGCCCGACTGCGCGTTGGGGTCGAGCGGGGCCGGCCACTTGTCGTTCTTGTTGCAGGTCCGCACCGGTTCCGAGACTTGCGCCTTGCCGGGCCAGGCGCACGACGGTTTGCAACAGTCCCAGTACCGGGTGGTGACGCCAGTCTCAGCAAGGGCGGCGGACGCCATGAACAGCGTCGTGAAGAGATGGAAGAGTCGGGCTGGAGCTGGAGACATCATGATGTATTTTTGGGGGGCAGGACGGCAAAATCTTTTATTCAACGCAGATGAGGGTTTGCTCGAGAAGCTGCAAAGACTCTGGCTCTAGTGCCCTAGGCTTCTGGTAGTGAGTTTGCTATATTTGTAATATTTATAGTGATACTGATCACCATCGCTCTGAGTAGTATTCATTGTGAAACCATGAAGCGAAAGTGGCTTGTCATCTGGCGGAATAGGCAATAACTCGTCGTACAGACACCCAATCAGCTTGGTGCATCCGGTTCTCCATGCAAGCCCGGCAGACGAGCGAGACTCGCGCGGAGTTTCCCGGCTTATGCTGCATGGTGGTGAGTGACGGCAACCGAAGTGGCTGCTTGTGCCAATATTCTGCCAGTCTGACAAGCTTTATGCAAAAGAAACCCCGGCCTGGCTTGCATGCAACCATGGGTATCTGGGGCGCACAACATTGTCTGCATCCTCTGAATGTAGGGTTATAACATTTCGGTTTGATTACTGTACTCCCGCACGAATATGCGTCTGGAAACTGGCAAGGCTTTATTGCTCATTCTGCTCGGCCACCCATACGGATGTAGAGCGCTTAGGTGTGTAGATTTTCGTGGAGAGATGGAATAAAAAACAAGCATAAAAAGAGAGAAAGAAAGAGAGGGGGGGTGCAAAAAAATGCCCCTGCGAACGCGGCCTAGTATTTTCTGCGCTTAACCACGAACAATCACACCGGCCGGACTGGTACAGCCTTACTAGAGCAACTGCGGGTCGACTCTCAGCTTGACCAGCTTCTATGCGCAGAAACAAACCCGCTTTGCGCGCTGGTCACAACCTGATGCAAGCCAGACGTCCAGTCAAGCAAGCGCTTGGTGAGCACCCCGCGCATACATACCCGAAGTGCCAATGGCTCAGTTAGTCGTGATAGGTTGCAGTCTATTCGGACTATCCGATTCGTGACATCCGCCAGCCCACGATGCATCTTCCCCCGGTCGATATCATCAGATATCAGCTCACGTCCCCCCCGCGCAGGATTCGTGGCGTTTGTTTTCTACTCGGGGCATGGACACGTTGGTGCCAGTCGGTTGTTCAAACCCACTCAACTCCGGTTCGCCGGTTTTACGGAGTCGGGCCCGACATGCCCTAATGCCGGGGTGCAAGAAGAGCAGGCCGAGCCATCTTTCTTGGCCGCTTACTGTCACGAGGATATATAAACCACAATTGCAGTACAGCAATTATGGATCCACTTTTGTAGCTCATACTATTCGCCATACTCACCTATCGCCGACATCGTTCTGTCTTACTATACGGAGGTGGTTGTTTTCCGGAGACTCCACAACCACCTCCGCTCCCCCTCTAATACACGCCAAGACATGCAATTCAACTAGCAGTATACGTATGTCGGCGAGTTGCCATCTTACGGTAGGTAAAACTCGGCTGTTTTTTACGGCTGAATGCAGCTTATTACTGCAACTGCTGGCATGTTGATTGGAGTGGTAGAATTCTGAATTGTAGCCCCCCTTGTCTGCCGGGAAGAAGGCCTCGAAACCGCAAGCAACAATGGATTGCCGAGATGGGGTGATTGAACATGCGCACTCGCTGTGCTCTCTCCCTGCAGTGCGGGCGAAGAGCTTCTTGATGCGTCGTCTCTGAATCAGGCACCTATACATTTGCCAAGGCACGTGGAGAAAGCATTCTAGTCCCTTCTGTGCAATGGGACGTTATTTGACTTCACAAAACTAACTTGTACGTAAAACACGCTAACCCAAGTCAGCATCGTGGACATCAACGTAACAACATCCCATGGCTGACATTTTGGAACCTAGAGCACGAAGGGACTTGAGAAGAACAAGACAGACAACGCCGACGAGACTATAAATATAAGTCGAGCAACTCGCCGTCTCTTGCAAGTTATTGAAAGCAGGACAGAAGCGCCAGAACAGCTCCATTCAAACGATTCGTCAACCGACATCTCCAACCACACCGCCCGCTTTCAATACCATTTCTGCTAGTACATCCACAATGACGAAGCCCATCGCCATTCTTGTCGCCCTGACAAGCATTCTATACCCCCTGGCCGAGGCCAAGGCCTGTACCGAGGGTCTCGATTACTGTGGCTACAACCTCCTGAAGAAGGGCAAGCACCCTCCTTCGCTTATTGCGAGATGTACTGACTCTTCGGACCAAAAGGAAACTACATGCGCGAGATCGACGACGAGCTCAAGAGAGTCGGGCTCCCCCGCCAGGACCCGTACGAGAGGCATTCCCTCTTCCACTGCGGTAGCGACGGGTGGATCCGCTGGAGCGTCTACTGCGGTAACTGTGTAGATGGCGGCAGCGGGAAGGACGACTTCTGCAGGTAGAGCGTGATAATAGAACCGGGCGGTGGAAACAGGTGCGGGAGACGGATCCGCGTATTGTGCTCGCCACTCGGAGCCGGTGAAAAGGGATCAAGACATCGGACTTTCATTCACCGCTCTTCTCCCAAGTTGGCCTCTCGTAGTTTCTCCGAGTCTTAATGGGATGAGGAAATTTGGTGGGAGAAAATGACGAGAATTTAAAGTAGTAACGTCTTTAATGGTGCCATGTGTAGATCATAAACAGGGTCGATGCCTAAGAAGCAACACCACCACAGATCATCTTGCCCCGCACTCAAGAATAACAATACGGCGACGTGGGACTTCTGTCTCTATAGCCACCACACGTGGTAGTTATCGTTCAAGTACGTACTGTGTCCTTTGGTGGAGCTGGTTGATTGGTCAGTTCTTGGTGCACTCTCCAAATGCTTTTATCATGTTGCTTATGTGGTTAAAGACTTGTTCTTGTATTATGTATGGCTTATCTTAATTTTAATCCCGGGTAGACTATTTCATCCAAGCATTACACATTTCTATCCTAGCTTCGTCTCCGCTGTTTCTAAGAGTAGGCAACAGAGGTGAGGAGATCCGAGATACCCTAAAACTTTCTTCTCCAGGTTTCTCACCCGTAGACACACTCGCTTGCATCAAAGGAGCTTGCGATGCGTCTGTGGGGACCACCAGACTCGACACCTCTAAAAAGGAACACCATTATGATGATGGAGGTGACGAGAACGTGTTTGAGGACTATGCTGTTCTGTTCGTCGATGATCCCTTGATTAAGTTTAGTGGTGATAGATGGAGTTGACGAGTGACGATGAAAGGTCAAGTGTGGGAAGCGGGAGGGAAGACGGGTTGCAAAGCAAAAGGAGTCTACAGGTGAGAAACCTTGAGAGGAAAACCAAGACGAAAATTTCAGGGCATCTTCTAATCTCTGTCGCCTGCCCTCAGAAACGCCGACGACGACCTCGGTCCTTGGCAACCAACGCCTTGAAGCAACACAGAATCGAGGTTGACGCTGTCACGCAACACAGCTTGAACGACTTAAAAGCCGCTTGATGTTTTGCACAGCTAGACCCGCGTTGCAATTTTTTTTTTTAAAAAAAAAAGACCCAACACCTAGTTACACCCGACTTCGTCCCTAGCATTCATGATCGAGACCCATCAACCTCAGAAGCCCCATGGCACCTTGATTACGGGTGAGACCTTGAACCGCCTAGCCTAAAGTGGTTGCAGTGTCACCTCCGAAGAATAAAACAAAAAAAGTCCCGTGCGGTGAAACTCCGTCTCAACCCTCAAACCCCAAACTTGACACACGATGAAAGACGTCTTTGGGGGAGGGGCGCTCTTGGGACGAACTTTGCCATTTTGACCACCCACTGGCACCCAGATAGAAATAGCCTAAATCCGGTCCATGAGTCTATCCCCAGATTTTACTATTCATCCCAAGAGTCAAAACGCAATGACTTGAAAAAAGGAAAAAAAGAAAAAGTGGATAAAAAAAGAAAAAGAAGGAAACTAATCTCCTCAAGGGAGGTTGACGCGTCAACCTACGAAAACCCGACTCCGTCAAGTTTGCAATAATCTGCTCAACCACATACCCAAGAATTGCCCCCCCCCCTGGTGCCTTGGACACCATCCGCCAAAGGTCTCGTTCTTGGGGGGCAGAAGAATCCTTCGGGAGACATCCGAAAGCAACCCCGACACGCCCTCGCTAACCCACCTGCCCGGACCGCTTCCATGTAGCTACAAAACTCGATTCGCGACACGACGCCGCACCGTACCGGCGACTTCAACGTGCCGCCTTCATCTCGACTTTTTTCTTCTTCCTTTTACCCTTTTTAAACGGCCCCGCCCCACCCAACCCCCTTACCCTCGCCTGATTCCAGTCGTCACTAGGCCGCTCTTCTTCTTCTTCTTCTTCTTCTTTGCCGGCCACGAGCAACGGCACGGCTGTTGACTGCGTTCGACCTTCTCATATCTCCCGAGCAGAAGGATCCATCCTCCTCCGACGCCCTCTCGGGCTTCTCGCTCAGGGGGGGGGAATCTCTCTCTCTCAATCGTCCGTGTAATCATACCGCGACCAACCGAGCGCCTCCACCCAACCGTGCAAACCATGTGCTGATGTCTTAAAACTTGCCAAACCTATGAGTCCCTGTCCAGCAACCCAGAGATATGGAAAGAGAGAAAGAGAGAGAAAGAGAGAGAGTGATACCAAAAAACGACTTATCGACGCCGAGCGAACCCACACCGGTCAGCTCACTGCCATCCCGCCTTGAACCCGCACAAACCGGCCCACGGGGACCCCGTCCCCCTAACAGGACCCAAAACGCCAACTGTTTGGAAAGCCATCAGAACCAGAACCAAGCAAGCACCAGCACGTACCATCGCCGCATCAACCCCCTTCTCCACCCGATCGTCGGAGTAGAGAGTCCCTTTACTACCACGGCTGGGGGGGGGGGGGTTCTCATAGCTGACTAAGGCCCAGACCTACGGTCCAGCGGCACGGCAGCCACGGCAGCCAGGGAAGGAGACCGGGGTAGCACCAAGTGGATACCGCCGGGAGGTTGTCCTCCCTGTATGGTTATTCCCGGTAGACGTACGATGCGTGTCGCCTCTGCTCTGCGACGCAATGCCCTATCTTACTGAGGTGGGCACACCCCCCGCGGTCTCGGCAGACCGATTCAGTGAAACGGGCCGCCATCAATCCGTATCCGGTGCAGGGGAAGGGGTCAAGTCATCAGGTTGCAAGGGTTCACAATTGGATGATGGGTGTGTTGCATAAGGCTCTGTAACATACACCTGTTCAACGCGATGGATATCGATACGCGAAAAGATGACTTGAAATGAACCATTTCCTGTAGTTAAGAAGAAAAAAAAAATTTATATAGGGGCCTGATATATGTGAGAGAACATTGACCGCTCGCCACCCACGCCTCCATAACAGGGTACAAATAATAGAACTTTGACGCGAGTGGCAGCAAAAAATATAAGATGATGCACATCGCTGAGTGGGTGTCTTAATGCATTCCAGCCAACGCCTTTACCGCCTGCCGCCACGCAGCTGGCTTTCCTCTGGGCGTCACCAACCACATTCCGTAGCTGGGAAGCTTCCGACAGCTGTAGGTATCGTCTCCGGGCATGGCCTCTCCTTACATGTACAGAACCCAGTCGTGTCGCCGAAAATGCTTGTTTTTGGTGTTTTTGTTCGTGAAAAAGGCAATTGCCCCATTTAGAAGTGTTCCTTCCAGAAACGGAAGTTGACCTCCCGGACGGTTGCGTCCTTGCAAGCAGATTTGATATCGCGAGCTGCAAACGTCTGTTAGCAAATTTTCGTCACATTCACATCACGTGGGCACTCACCAGCAACAGAAGGACCGCAGAAGTAGACACCGACAGTCGTGCGCATGCTGCCTTCCAAGCCATTGAGGTATGTTCTGTCGATGATACCATCGCGCATGGTGCTGAAGAGCTTGGAGAAGTTGGGTCGGCCAAAGTTGGTGCGAGACTTGAGCTCGGTAAGGGGTCGACTTCGGAGCCGACAGAGTTGAGCACAATGTTCTGTGTCGTGTCCATGTCCAGCTTCTGGGTAAGGTACGTGTGGATCTTCAAGAACTCAACACCGGAGCTGCCAGGGACGCGGGCAGCCTCGTTGGACTGATCCTCGAGAGAGGAAAGCAGGGTCTGGAACCATTCAAAAGAACCCGTGTCCTTGCAGACCCAGATGAACTCAACACGACGGAGGCGGCTAGGCGGGTTCGGGCTGTTGCGCAAGTGCCAGATGTTCTTGAGGATCGAGGCCCAAGGAGTAACACCGATACCAGTACCAATCAGCACAGCGATTTCGTTCTCAAAGACATCCTCAGCTGGCGCTCCGTAGGGGCCGTCGATACGGAGACTGGGCATCTGTTGACCGTTCTGGAGAGCGACCTCGTACATGCCCATAGGGTCGACGCCATCGTAGAGCTTGGCCTGTGCGGATCCGGCACCAACAGCATCACCGAGAGCCCGAGTAAAGTCACCGACCTGGCGGACGTGGACGGAGACGTAGGGGTCGAACGGGCAGGAGGTGATGGTGAACGGGTGCCACTGGTACTTCGAGACGGCGGGAACCTGAAGGAAGAGCCACTGGCCGGCCTTGTACTTGAACGATGGCTTGTTGAACTGAAGCTCGACGACGTCTGTAAATGAGTCAGCATTGCGGTCGGGAGGGATTTCGAGGTGGTGGACTGACCGTAGGGGTGGCGGACCACACGGGTGATCTTGGTAAGGCGACGGGCGCGAACCTCACGGTAGGTGCGCTCAATGAGGTAGAAACCACCCGTCCAGAGCTCCCATCTCCAGCCGAGGTAACCGATGCAGTGGTCCCAGTAGTCCTTTCCGGCAAACGGAGAGAAAGGGAGGGCAGTGTCACGCACAAAGCAGCCGGTGGTGTGGGTGTAAAGTCCCAAGAAGAAGGGGATGAAGAGGTGGTGAGTGTACCAAAAGGTTTCAAAAGACTGCTGACGGATGCGGGCATGGGCGGTCGTGTACATCAGAAGCATGCACAGCAACATGACGTGGCCAGTGACACCGCCAGCCTGTGTGTAGTGGATCTGGATGGCCGTGACAGGTCGAATCTGGACCAGCTCGACGTTGTAGAAGCTGGGCACCCACGTATTAGCATTTGCAAGCTCGTGCTAGATGAGCGGGCTCGCTTACTTGATGTAATGGGCAGACGTGTGCAAGACGGTGAATATGAGCATCGAGTACGCAAGCTGCCTGTGAAGCCATAGGTTCTCGTCGAGGGGAATGAAGCGGATCTTGGGCCGGATCCACCGCATGATCGTTCGGCAGACGGGGAGCAGGATAAGCATTGTGTCGACGCTGAGAACTAAACCGGCACCTCTTGAAATCCAGACGGAGAACTGGAGAGTGTTCAGACCCGCAAGTCTTGCGTCTCCGGCTTGCTTCCACCTGGGAGGATGGGATCAGTATACATGCCAAGGCACCAGATGGAAACGGAGGAAGGCTCACCAGCCATAGGCGAAAATACCCCAATGAAAACTCCAAAAGAGGAAATGGAACAGCAACTTGGGGCCAGTAAACTGCTTCCGGACCAAAACGCCTAAAGTGAGATCACCCGACATGTTGAAATGGATGCCCCTCCCTTGTGTAGATGTATTAGGGTGTCGACCTGCGACAGTATTGACGAGTTGGCGATGATCGTGGAACGGCTCGTGAGGGTCGTCGGGCGAGGGCGATGCGGCGAATTCCAACAAACCCAATCAGCTACAACGTCGCGGTACCAAAATCCGATTTCCAGTCTCTTTCTTTATCAATCCCCGAATTAAAATCGTCTCTTGTATATATCCGAAACGGCGCACTCGGCGAATAGCAGCGAAAACGGAATAGAAAAAAAGACACCAAGCAAACGTGTTTGAATGGTTTAATAAAGAATGATCTGAGCCAGCAGCGAGGGAAAGGAAGGAATCTCGTTAGTCGCAATGGGCTCGAGGGTTTACTTTTGACTCTTCGACCTGGCCGAGAAACAACGAAGAAGAGGGAGAGGAAAATGAGGGTGGAGGAGACGAGGTGTAAAAAGGCGAAACGAAGCTTGGGGCGGGTGGGGGGAAAGTCATAAAGAGGCGAGCCGGACAGAGACGGGCAAGGTCAAGGCCGAGCGGTGCCCGTTGTGAGGGTGGATTTGTCTACTTGGCGCGCCTGATGCTCGCGTAACAGGGATGGTTCTTGACGGGAATCGGTTACTGGGATGAGACCAGGGTGGACGAGGGGAGAGCCTGTCGCTGTGGGATGGATAGACTTGGATCCGGCGATGGGAGGTGGTGGTAGCGGTGGAGGAGGCTTGGTGGTTTGCTGGCGGTGCCGTGCGATGCGGAAAGGAGGGGTGGATAAGGATGGTGGTGATGGTGGTGATATTGGAGCCAAGTTGTTCGGATGTCGAGTGTCCCATGAACCCCCTGTCTATATCGCTGGCTGTGGAACAGCGTGCCGTTCATCCACTTTCTGGAAGGGTGGCTTGACGCAGAGACAAGGGGGGCGGGAAGAAAGCAGCAGCGAGAAAATAAAATAAAGTGAGCAAAGGTAAAAAGCTGTGCGTAGGTAGTATGGGTTGGTAGCGGAGGGCGGCGAACGGGGACAGGGCACAGGGGTGGTGGCTTTTTGGTATAGCAGTTGGATTAGGCGATTAGGTAGATCAGACGTTGGAGGGGTTTCGCAGTTGGAAGGAGCTGTGTCAGTCCGATCCGAGAGGCGATACTGATCGGACGGCAGGGCCAGGTGCGACAGGTGGTGGGCGAAGTTGAGACGACTTCTGTTAGAGGCGCTTTGACGAGGGGCTCCCGAGGCTATTCTGACGTTTCGGTTCCAACAGGGGGCGACCGACTGGCGTACCCGTCTCTCTCTCTCTCTCTCTTTCTCGCTGTCTTTTTCTCTCTTTCTCTCCTTCTCTTTTTCACAGTGTCCGTGTCCTCTGCTATCCTGTTTTGGCTAAATGCGGCTCAACGTGTGCGTGTGTGCGTTTGTGTGCTATGCGCGGTGGGTGCGATGCCACGCCGCTCAATTGCTGTGTGCTGCGCGTTGGAACCAACAGGAGATTTTTATGGCCGGGAATGAGATAGGGCGAACCAAGCTGTTGGGAAGAGTGAGAGGGGACAAAGGGATGAAATGGAAAAACAACAACCGCAACAGGGGAATCAAAATGGAAACGACGACCACAAGTCGAGTTCGGGGTTCTCATATCACACATGCCCACATCGCCTCCGCCAGAGCCGATTGCTTGGCTCAGCCATTGTGCAATTCCTCCAGCCAGCGCAGCGCCCTGTCGTGCCGAGCGACGACGGTCAATGGTCAGTCGGTCAGGACCGCCCACGTATTTTTGCTCTCTTGCCGCCCGCCGAGACGAACGGGACTCGGAGTGGACAGTTAAGAAGGTGATGGGAATCGGGAAAAAGAAGCAAATGCGGTTGCTGATTGGCCGTGCGCAATTTTGGAACACGGACGCCAGACCTGTTTCGGCCGGGCCCATGTTCGCTGGGCGCTTAACGGTGGGTGTGGGTGACACGATTCGCGGTCGGTACCTACCTACGAATGCTGTGGTTTATTTCTTCTGCCCAGCATCTACGAATAGGAGTACCTGCTAATTGCCTGCCCTAGGTTTGCTTCGTATTGTAAGAGTGTGCTAGTCTGGCTACCTAGGTACAGCCATGGGGGGGATTCGACTACCGAGATGCGCCTGTCTATCCGTACCTAGCTAGGTATCAGTACAGATACGGAGCATTCCTTTACACCTACATGCATGCACGGTGATGTGCCATCGATGGATGCAATCCGACAACCTGCGTGACCCCCTGGCTGTGGCCGCCCCCCCTTGAGGTGTCCGGATTAGCTGTTCTGCGAATCGCGACTTGGCAGCACCCAAAACGGGAGGCCACTGGCCATGCACTCAATCCGTAATAGGTAGTAGATAAGTACCTACCTAGTACGGAGTATTAGGAACCTACACCTAGGTAAGGTAATATGCGAGAATCCATAGGGGCGTCTCAGCATTGGGTGCCTGCCTAGAAGCACTACGAATACCTAAGGTAGGTAGGTACGGATATGTACCTATCCGTGTTTTCCCGTGGGGAAATTCTTCCTTCATTATTTCATCCCTTTTCTCTCCCGCCGCAGCGTGCCTCCCCCAATACCGTGCCTGCCTGTCATTATGAAAGCCACCACGGAGAAGAAAGTAAGTTTTAAAAGAGGACTGACACTGATGACGGCAAACCGGCAAGCGCACCAGGGGCCATCCCCATCGCTGAGCTAGTCTACTTTAGGGTTAGCGGCAAGGACGTCAGTTTGAGCATAGCATTTTCGGGGCCCCCTATTCGTAGCTTATTTGGCTGTTGTGGTCCATGTGGCACCCGTCAATCTCCAAACTCGTCATCCCGGCACTGAGGGTCCCCACCCCCCTACGCCGATGCCTTATCCCCGTCATGAAACCTCCAAGATCCTTCACGGCTTCGTCAACCCGTTCTGTACATCAAACTCCAGCCCTCTCGTTCAAACCCTTGCCGACGCCGCCTCTCCATCTGTCCCTGGCCATGCTAGCACGACCATGCCGTCGTGGGTTGCACCCATCATCTCACTCCACTACCTACCTAGCTGGACAGCCCCATGCTGACCCTTTGCACCTAAACAGCCACTTTGATTCCATCCAACCCACCGGTCGCCCAAGCAGGGGGTTCTCACAATACCTAGCCCGCCCTTCTGACCCCTGCCTCCTCTGCCTTCTTCCATCAGGCGACTGCTCCATGGCACGCACGGAAGGTCAAAGTCACCTGCGGCTCTGGTCCAATGGCACATCGCCCTTCACCTAGGGACGCTCTCCCTCCATGTCTGGCCCCCTTTGCTCAGCATGCCACCCGTCCACACCACCCAGCAAAAGAAGCCTTCCATCGGCCCATCCATGCCTTCTTGCACGTCAGACTCGTACGATAATGTTTACAGATCACCTGTCTTTGATTCACCCTAATGAGCCGGCCAAATCAACCGTATGTCGCTCCCCAGTTCAAGCTTAAAGAGATCAAGCATCTCGCTTTCTTCCTCCCGTCCATCAGCCCATTTCTCGTTTGCCTCAACGTCGCCTTTTGAGCGAGGCTGAGGCTTTGCCTCGTTCACACTCGCTTCAAACCACCCACAACATCACGACTAGGTAGCCCACCACACACCATGCCTCGACACCCAATACTAACTAGCCTGGCACCCGCCCTGCTCGTTTCGGGACTCGGCGCCTTATCCAACTCGACTCCTCCCGCATAGCTACTCAATATTGAGGAGCCTGGCACCTACTCATCACCCTCGGCTTAATTCGCCCCTAGTTCGACTCGTTCCGCCTTCAGTATCATCGGCAACCCGAATCCCCAAGCCCGTCAGCGCTGTCTTGTGTCTGCGAAGCCCCTCCGCGAGACGCATATGACGTGGGTTATCAGCCAGCCTCGCCTAACAGCCCCCGTCTTGGCTTGGAACCTGCGACAATTTCGCCATGGGCTCCTTCGTGTTGCTGCACCCGCCATCGCTCCGGTTCCGACGCCGCAATGCCAAATCCTGGTGAAACGGGTAACGCCAAACATTGCTACGGGTCTCACTCAGAAGAGCCCCACCCAAAACGGTTTTTATGACCGCATGAAGCGCCATCCCTACCCACCTGCATGATCATCACTGACACAGACTCTAGTCATTCACTCTTCTCTAGGCACACTTACCTACAAGGATCTCGTATCGATCCCCGCATCTCATGCCAAGCTTCGCGCTAGTCCATTCCTCTTAATCTTCCGTCCCCTACTAACAAGGGGTTGTCTTGCCATCAATGGCAGTCACCGACATGGAGTTCGAGCCTCGCAATGTCACCTTACCCGACGGAACCAGTCCAGGTCATCCTCCGTACAATCCACTGCTTCAAATTGGGTTTACGATCAAAACATCCACCCTCCACGCCTTCTTGGATCGGCAAAGGGGGGTCGTGGATGTTTTGCACCGCTCTCTATACCTCTACTGACCGCCGATCTTAGGCCTCCTGTTCTATCATGTCGCACCACTGAACCGGCTGGCTGGGCTCTTGCAGAAGATGTGTACTGTCACGAACGAGAGTATCAGACATCATCCTGGAAGCAAGCCCTTGTTCGGCTCACCGGCGCAAGGGAGTAGAACTGACAGGGTATTCAGGAGCTCGTTCCAAAAGTGGGTGAGCAAGATATTTCTCATCCTTCAGACGTCATACTTGCAGACAGCTCTCTCGTACAGGTGCGGGCTCCGTCCCAACTCATTCATCCCGGTTTCCCCGCGTCTGAACTGCTGAGTCTGTCTCCTCTCCGGTGGCAACAAGCCTCCAAGGCGCGATCTGCGGATGATATTAAGGGATGAAACCGAGATATCGCACCCCAAGGTCTCGTCGTGCATTACACGCGCATTCAGCGGCAAAGCTCCGCAGAGCCCACGACCAACGGCCGTTGCTGCTTCGTCTGAAGCAGTCGGACATTGGGCTTTTGACACATACACCTTTGCTCCTTTTAGGTGGCATCTCTCGACTGTGTCTCAATGGTCGGACTCTGGAGACCTGGGAGTGGATCCGGTGGACAAATTCATAACCTTGTCTGTCCAGAGAATGCTACCAAAAAGGACTGCGCCGAATCTTGAACAGACGCAAGTGCCAGGGACGCTACGCCGCTCCCCGGCCCTTTCGTTCAGCACCCAAGGAGCAGAATCCAAAGCCCCGCCAAGAACCTCACCAATGGCGCCCAATGGTACTCCGTACTCGGGGTGCTATCAACCCCAGGGCTCGTCGCACATTAGCCGATATTGCTGGGCGGTAAATTCCTATTCTATTGCCATTATGGGAGTTCAATCTTCCGCACTGTAATATTAGAGCCAGGAGGTTCAAGGGCCCATGTCCGTTTCTTGGACAGCGTTCGTCCCAGCCCACATCAAAGGTACCAGCGGTCAGTTGTTTGCAAAAAGCAACGCCGCTGCCAGCTATTGATCTAGGTATGAGGGTTTGGCCGAGAGTTGCCAGTTCTCAACGCTCCAAAGCTTGGGAAGCAAGACATGGGGAGTTGACCCCAACCCTTCTGCAGTTGAAAATGACAATGTGCAAATGTTCTTTGCCGCAGAAGCTTTTACACCCGGTCCATGAAAATCCGCTTTGGGCTCGTTCTTCTGCCTGTACCAAAATCGACGTATCGTTCTGTAGCCCAGGCAGTTGCAATACCAACGTATAACAGAACAGTCCACCTCTGTGGCTGAAAGAGAAAGCGCCCAAGCATGGCGAAGCGGCTTTGGAATGAAGGAGGGGCAGCCCGCCCCAGCGGTCCTGCCCCGCGAGGTGAAGGACATGGCTGTCGCCGTTGGCCTGGCTTTACGGACAGTGCAGGTTGAATTGCTCGTTGTGATCTTGTTGATCCTGTTCTGGAATCCCTTGGCGACCGACTCGCGCATGCATCAAGGCAGAATGGCCATTCTGGCAAAGTGCAACGCAAGGGTTGTCCTTACACCCAGGAAAAACAAAAGAAGAAGAAAAAAACAGCCGAATCGCAGTGCATTCATTCCTCAGCCCAAGTCTAGGGCAAAAATAGCATCAAAAGCTCATGCCGCAGTTGAAAGCAGTCTACACCAGAAGTTCCTTAAGCACACTCGAGTCAGCAGAGGCCTTCCGTGCTCTATCAACATAGCAGTAGTTTGTAACAGTAAGTTAATCTCTAAAGAAGGCCGGTAGAATGATTAGAAAAACTGTGTAGAGGATACAGCAGCAAAACGAAGTCGGGTGAGGATAGTTAGTTACTGAATGAGGCCTTGAGTTCTTTCAAAACAGTGCTACACAGTAAGGCACGGCTTATGAATTGAACCTTGACAAAGGGTTAAACCCTCAACGTATCCGGACTAAATCCTACCCCTTTTTAAGACCGTGAAGCTTTCATCTTTCTCATTTGCTAGTCCTCTAGGCCACCTATCCAGACCGCCCTGCATAGGAGCCGAAGGTACAGGACCACGTCCTTGCGACATATGTTGGCTTAGTAGGGGTCATGCTGCCTGCCACCAATAACTTTTAGTGTCATGTAACGAAGCGGTTGACCGGCCTTCGGAAGGTGTTGGTAAGGACTGTCGATCAACAGATGGGTGTAAATCGTTGCGATGAACAGCATCCCAACAGGAGGAACTCAGGTGAGCCTGATGCTGTAACATAGACCATATTACACGAATATAGGTAAAAGCCTAAGTAAGCTAGGCCTAGTAGGTTTCTTTAGTAACAATAGGCTTCTACCAGGAAATATACTGGCTAGATCCTAGCCGGTAAAGGGTATTCTAAATTATATGTAAAGAGGGTTAGAGAGAGGTAGAGGAAGATATTAAGCTAGTCTTTGTCACGGGCGGGTCCTAGAGGACTAAAGGGGCGGTTGCCATATTGCCGTGGTCCTGTTACTAGGTACGTACGTCACGTGTAACCACTGTGGCATCTACGCAAAAGGATACAAGACTTTCTTTCTAGACTGTTAGACTAGAAGTCAGCCACACTTGAGAAGGTCACGTCAACATGTGCCCAGCCAGCGCGGTGACAGCCTTAATATAAAGAGGTCACGTATTTAACCAACTACCTACTACTCTTGCTGTCACAAGCGCAGATAGACACACGCTGCAAATACCTACATAGGAGCTCCATCTCCCAGAGGGGTATTGAAACGGTGCCCTTGGGATATCTAACCTAAGGGGCATCTTCGCTAGAATTAACCTCGATACACCTACGTTTAGTCTTTGCTTGTGCCATTTGTTCATCGCCTGCTCAGTTGCTTCATTGCTCTTCGCTTTGCTTGTTACACTTTACGTCTTCGCCGCGTCTCTCTACGTCGCTGTCGTTCTTCTACGCCAGCAGCTCCCACAGCCCATCTGCCCCCTTCAGGTCCGGAACGGCTGCCAGGAGGGCTGTGTCACTTGCTTAGAAGAAAGGGTAGGCTAGTGGCTAGGCTGCTGGCGGGTAGTATTCAGAGCTTAGATTACTTACTTAACGTAGGTAACAGAGAAGCCTGTCTGCTAGACTATCTGTTGCTTAGTTAGCCTACCCTTATAGAAAAGAGTATATGTACGTAGCTGGTTGTTATCTAATAGGTGTTTGTTATCTAATAGGTGTTTGTACATTGGCTGGCTAACCGGCTGCAGTGGTGGTGATCTATAGTGATAGGCGATAGGATAGATTAATAGATTAAAGGCAAATAACAGCTGGCTAGCGCGCTAGTAGATAAGTTGGCGGGCTGGTGGGCTGGAGGGCTTGTGGGCTTTAGTGCAGTACTTAACAGGGGGTATTTTTGTTCCGCCTATTACCATCGTATATATCTGTACTCCGTACGGATACATCGTATGTTATATACGGAACCTGCGGCACAACGCGCTACATAGGGTAGCGGGTAAATTGCCGGTGTAGTTTTAGTATTTTGCCAGTGTCTAACCTAATCAGGCAAGAGCCCAGAAATACCATAATCCGTCACGCAAATATAACCCACGCGAATCCTAACCCAAGCCCTAACCAGCTAACCTATATCTTTTTGCTCCTACTCTTAGTTCTATTTTGAAAAGATCCAGGTTAGTTAGTTAGGGTTCAGGTTAGGATTCAGGTTAGGATTCACGTGGGTTCTAATTGCGTAACGGATTATAGTATTTCCGGGTATTTAGAGGCTTAGAGACTGTGGCGGTGGCGGTGCCTACTATATCAGGTTAGATACCGGCAAAATATCTGTCACAAGCATAGATAGACAACACCGTAGATACCCACTGGGAGATCCACCTCCCAGAGGAGTATATATACGGCGCCCTTGGGCATCTTTGCTCAAGGGCTAAGTTCTCTAGAATTGACCTCGTTATACCTACGTTTTGCTATTGCTTGTGCCATTTGTTCATCGCCTGCTTATTCGCCTCGTCGTTCATCGCTTTGCTCGTTCAACTTTGCTCTTTCGCCGCGTCTCTTCACGTCGCTGCCGCCCTTCTAGGTCAGCAGCTCCCACAGCCCATTTGCCCTGTCAGATCCGGAACGGCTGCCAAGAGGGCTGTGTCAATATCATTTGACCACTGGCAATTTACCTGCTACCGAGGAAATTAGTTAAACCCCATGCCATATAATAGATATAAATAGTACCACACTATATTCAAGTTTCAGGAAGAAAGTATAAGTTTCTACGTATAAAAAGGTGTGTATTCTCGCATCCTCTTGCGTATATCTATCCACAAACTATTTAAACTTGTTAGTCTATTACCTCTGAATTTCTATACACACCCCATACTTTTTCGACAGCACACCGCTTTAAAAATATCAACATGAAGCTTTCGGCTCATTTAGTTACCGCCGTATTGGCCACTGCCGTCACAGCCAAAGACTGCACCACCCTTTTTGGATCGGGAAGTTGTGTAGGCCCTCTTTGCAGTTTCAGCAACACTATGACTAGCATCGACTGCAGAGGTGTTGAAGGTGTTGCATGCACAACCCGCGGCGGATCGGGAACTTGTACTGGAGTAGGTGGTATTTGCAAGTTCAGCAACCTTTTGACCAGTGATAACTGCCCTTAAACACTGTCTGGCGACAAGGGCGAGTCGTTGTTGAAGTGGGCAATATGCCGGCGACAGGCACAGGCCTAGATATCTATTAGTCCCAAATGGGAAAGGTCTAAGGCGAAATGTTGGCAATATCTCTGAGATGGATTTCGCAACCAGGATGACCGAAATCCAATGGCACGTGCATTTAACCTCAAGGCCACACATTTGTCGGCAAAGTGTAGAGAGGTTGCCAGGAACTAGCTTAGAGTTATGAGCAACACACCAGCATCTAACTTGGGATTATGTAAGCTCCGGAGCAATTTCCGTTGCTGGCTGGACCTCTGGTTGTCGCTTACCATTCCATTCAAATGACGCATCGTGACACATGACTAGTGTACCAAACCTGACCCCCGAGGCGTAGTAGGACTTTAGCTCGAAGTCTGCTCAAGACCAGAAGTGGATCTTTGCAGGCAGTTTAAACCAGTATCAAAATCTCCAATCAGGTTGGTCACTAAACTTGAAGTACCAATCAAAACATTTACCTCAGTTTAGAGCTATAGAAAGAAAGGGGGATGGAAAGCCCCGTGTCTAGCTACAAGTATATGGCATTTTAATCAGTACCAGACACCTGAACTTGGAATCTCAAAGACCCCTAGAGGTTAAACTGTTTAATTCACAAAATTACGCAAAAACGACAAACATCATAATCAGGGAGAGGCACTGAGATAGAAGGTTTAATGGTTATCTACTTTTAACTTTCATTGTACGTCTTTGTTATAATAATCTTTCTCTAGAATGCTAACGTGTTAAAACAATAGAGTGTTCTATGCTAACAAAGCCTCTCGGTAATGTCTTATATATGTATTATGAAAGGGCTGCAAAGACGAATTCAAGGGTTGAGCCGGTGCATAGTAGCTTGGTCCTTTCTATCTGGCCTCTAACTATTCGAGAAGCTAGTGGCATTAGGGAATATACTTAAGTCTATTAAATTATGATTTGTTAAATCTATTTAAGTAGAGGAAAAGTAACCTCACGTAAAGATCTATTATGTAACTAAAACAACGCTATTAGTTATAAGGTAGTAACTAACGCCTATATATCTTATAATATACTTTATAGATTTAACCTAGTATAAATTAGATCTAATACCCTTTTATTATAGGAGATCTAGGTGTAGGTAGTATAGACTATATACTCCTTTTGACTCTCTGGGAGTTTTAGCTAGAGGACCTTATAGGAATTTATTATAAAGGATGCTTATAAAGCGACCTTAATATTGCTGTACAATACTGCTTTCTGGAATGAGGTTGCGTTTGAATTAAGGTATAAAGTAGTATTTAGAAATGCCTCGCTTTAGAACCTTTAGGAGAGAATTAAGCTACTTTTAACCTAATAAATTACCCCCTATATAAGATCCCCTTTATAATAGTTATAAGCCTAGCTAATACGCTTCTTTTAGACGTAGGGTAGGCTTATAGAATAGAACATCTATGGTCCTTAATATAGTTAACTAAGTAGCTAACCCTATAGCTAATTAGATAATTATATAGTATCCTTAGATAGGCTAATTATATAGCTATTCTAATAGCTAATCCTATAGTTATTCTAATAGCTAATCCTATAGCTATCCTTATAGCTAATTATAGGGCTATTCTTATAGCTAATTATATAGCTATTCTTATAGCTATTTAATAGCTATTTATTTAGTATATTTATTAGCCTATATATAGACTAATAGTAAAACCCTTATTTAAAAAGGGGTATTTAGAATTTATATACTAAATCTACCCCTATATTCTACTTCTTAAGTATTTTACTTAAAAAAGTATATTAAATAGTAGTATAACCTTAAGACTTATAACCTTAATAGCTTCCTAGTATAAAGCTTACTTTCTAATATAAAGTATACTTTTTAATATAAAGTATATCTCTTAATATAAGGTAAGTCTCTTAATATAAAACCTAATTTTTAACCTAAATTATAATATTCTTAACCTAAACTTACTTATATAAAATAAGTTTATACTAAATCCCTAAGATAAACCTAAATATAATCTAATAAGAAGTATATACCTTAGCTAAGTTACTTTTTAATCTACTAAAACCTAAGGACCTATTTACTATTATATTAATATAGGAATCTAAATTAGCTCTCTTTAAGCTTTATTTTACCTTAAAATAGCTTATTCTTTTATAAATAATAGTAAAAGAAATATATAAAGTAATTTAGGATATTTAAATTAACTACTAGCTAAAATATAATCTAAGACTTAACTAAGGTTAAGTTAAAAGGTTTATATATAAAGAAATAAAAATAGTATTTAAACTACTTAAAAGATAAACTACTAAACTATCTTAGATATAAGATTTTCTTAAAAGATAAATAAATACTAATTTTATTTTTATTAATATATATAATATAAAGGCTACTATATATAAATTACCTATAATTCTATAATACTAACTAACTAAAGGTAATTTATTTAAAAAAAACTATTAATAGACTTATTTAATAAAGAATTTACTAAAGTTTTACTATTAAGAGATTATAAAATAAAAGAAAAATTATAACCTTTTAACTATACTTCTTTATTTAACTTACTTACTATAGATCCTCTAACTTTTAGCTAAAATATTACCCCTAAAGATCTATTATTAAACTTAGATTATAATACTAAAACACCTATTAATAAAAGTAAAAGTATTAAATATTAATTAGTTTTAATAAAATAAATTAGCTAAAATATAGTAAAAAAAGACTTAGCTATAAAGGCTTCTTTTTTATAGAAAGCTAAGTAATATAGTAACTTAACTTATAGTTCTTAGGTAAACTAAGGATTAGGGTTTAAATTAACTTTCCTTATCTAGCTTTAGTCTTAGTATAGATTTCTATTAATACTAATCTTAGACCTAGGTTTATTTTTAGTAAATATTATATCCTTAGTATACTAACTATCTAGTATAAATAACTAGTTCTTTATTTTAAAGCCTAGCTAACTAAACTAATTACTAGCTAACTAAATAAATAATTAACTAATAGTACTACTTATTTATTTTTAAATTAAAAATATAAGATAGTTTAATCTACTAAAATATATTAAAGATAAAGACTATTAATATACTAAAAGTATAAAAGTAGTTTAGTAAAAAGTATTTATATTTATTAATATTATAAATAAGTACTATAGACTAAAACTTAGATATAAAGAAGTTCTTATTATTAACCTCTAATACTACCTCTTAGGGGCTACTACTAAATAGTATAGTAGTAACTTAGATATAAATATAAGATATAAACTCTATACCTAAGATTATACCTTTAATCTATAGAAATCTTTACTTATTAAAAGGTTTAAAATCCCTAGAAAAGAGGTAAAACTTTAATTATAAAAGTAAAGGTATACCCTTAATAATATTATTAACTATTAAGATATTTATACCTAAGTAGTAAAGATTATTTATCTAGCTTAAGCTATAAAAGAACTAAAAAATTAATTTTTAGCTATTATTTATAATAAAATAAATATAATACTTATAGTAGGTATAAACTAATTAAATAAAAAAACTAATTAAAAGTAATTTATTAATTAGCTATATTAAAAAAGTAAAGAATAATAAAAGAATTATATATATAAATTATAAAGAGATTTAGTTAAAAATATAAAACGTAATATAGTAATAACTACTTAAACTATATATATATATATAAACTAAACCTCTATTTAAACTTTAAAATTCTAATTATTATCCTTTACCCTAAGGACTAAATAGCTTATATAAACTAATTAATAAAAAAGGCCCCCTAGTAAATCTAATACTTATAACTTTTAATCTAAATTTATATTTAAAAATAAGCTATTATTAAGCTTTATAAATAAATAAGGGGAATACCTCCTAACCTACCTAGTCTAAGAAACTAAGGGATAAGCCCTAAAGTAGTATAATAAAAGGAATTCTAAGTTTTAGAAACTAAAGGATAAGCTATTTTACTAATATACTCCTAAGAAAAACGTTAATAATATAGATAAAGACCTATTAGTCTTAGCTAAAGATAATAAAAGATAAATTAATATCTTTACCTTATAAATTATTAAAAATAATAAATATAAAATCTATAAAACCTTCTTTATAAACCCTAATACTAAGTTAAACTAAAATAAAGAAGAATTTAATACTCTTAAAAAAGTTAAATAAACTAAAGAAGATAACTCCTAATACTACTTTATTAAAGATAACTTATTACCTATAATATTTATTAGTAAATTATAGTATATTAATAAATACCTTAATATTTACTAAGTTACTAAAGTATATAACTATTATAACTTTATTATTAGCTTTTTAGCTTAAGTTTATTACTATATAATAGCTAATTATTAACTAAAAACCCTAGTATTTACCTATAAGGTATAAAAAAAACTAAGTATTAAAAGCTAACTTTAGGCTATATATAACTTATCCTCTTAGCTATATATAGTAATATATACTAAAATTAACTTTTAGCCCTCTCTAGATATACCGTTATTTATAGGATATATAAACCTTAAAGTATAGAAATATATTATTACTCTCTTATATCTAAGGGCTATTCTAGACTATTAACTTAATAAAGCCTTAAAAGTAAACCTTTAAGGTATAGGTAACTAGTAGGCTATTAAATAGGTAACCTTCTCTCTTATTATTAAAGGATATATTGATAGATAAAAAATAACTACTTAGCTATATATAGGTACCTAAGTAGTCTAAAACTTAAATATAGGCTTTTTACTTAGCTAAAAATTTAATATCCCTAATAGTATAAATATACTTAACTTTAAAGGACTAGTTACTATAAAGGTATATAATAATATTTATATTTTAGTATTTATTTATATTAAATAAACTATAAGAATATATATAGCTAAAGTAACCTTAAATATTACTATCCTACTATAATCTATATACTATATATTAATTAATATAACTAAGGATTTAAAATTTATTCCTTCTTATTTAAGCCTATACTAGAGGGAGTAATTAGTTCTATTATAGGCTATTCCCTATTTATTATAGTAAATAATATTTCTTATTAACCCTTTTAGATTATAAGAAATACTAAACTTAGCTATTTATTAGCCTTTAAAGCTAATAAAATTTACTTAATAAGTTTATATACTATTAAAAAATACTTTAAAGCTAAGGCTAAAGACTTATAAGTAGTAAAAGATAACTATAAAAAAACCTAAGATATCTTTAAAGGATCCCTTAATATAAAAGCTAAGCTAAATATAAAAAAAAATAACTAATATAGTACCTATAAATTACTTAAAGGAGTCTATATTTATAGTAAAAATCCTAAGTTTATTTAAAACCTCCTTATAATAATTACTAAATATCTATTTATTTAGAAAGATATAAGACTAATTAAGGTAAACCTAAAAAACTATATAAAGGTTTAATTAATTAATAACTATTATAATAAAAGGATTAAATAAAAACTTTACCCTACTAATATTAAGGATTAAAAAATTATTAATAAAATATTAAATAATCTTTATAAATAAAACTAAATAAAATTCTCTATATAACCTATAGTCTTTAAAGTACTAGTATTTATTATATAGAGAATAATAAATAGTAAATAAAAAGAGAGAATAGTAGTTAACTTATATACTCTTAATAAGGTTACTATTCTTAATATATATCTAATATTATTATAATCTAAAGTAATATAGTAATTATATAAAAAAAAATCTATCTCTATAGTAAATATAAGATTATTCTTTTATTAATTCCTTATTTATAAACTATATTATAAGTAATTTACTATAGTAAGCTATAGAGGATAAAAATACTTAAAGGTTATACTTATAAGCTTTTATAATTTACCTATATATATATAATAATATATAAATAATTTACTTTACTTATATATAGAATTTACTAAAGCTTTTATTAATAATATTATTATAACCTCTAATACTACTAAAAAACACTATAACTATTTAGAGGCTATCTTTAAGCTATTTAAAAATATTAACTTATCTTTATTAGTAGTAAAATCCTTCTTTAGCTTTCCCTTTATATAACTACTTAGTTTCTATATAGATACTTTTTTACTAATAAATATAAAAAAGTAAACTTAAATGCTTATAGCTATTAAGATACCTATAAACTTAAAGAACTTAGAGTATTAAATTAGTATAACTAGCTACCTTTACTATATAATCCTATAGTATACTAGCTATATAACTTCTTTTTAATAATAAAAAACTAGCCTCTTAGCTATAGTAAGAGAATAAAGAAAACACCTAGGATTAGTAAGGAAGTACTTCTTATATAATAGTACCTTTATACCTATATAATTAAAAATTAATACCTTTAAAGATATTAAGTCTACCCTTATATCTAAAATAGTAATTTACTACTATAATCTTAAGAAAATACTTTTTATTTAGTTAAATATAGCCTATAACTAAGGCTATAATACCTTACTATTTTAACTTAAAGATAAAGCTTTATAAGAAAAAGAAACCCTATAAATAAAATAGATATTTTACTAATAATATACCTTAGTAAACCTATTAATAATACTAAAAAAAAATACTAGTTAATAAAGTTAAAAGTCTTATACCTTATCTAGGCTATTTAAAAAACTAAAATATTAGTATAATTAATATTAGTAAATCCTACTATTATTTTAACTAACTATACTACTATACTTATAATTATAAAATAAATATTTCTTTTTACTATTAATAAGTAAAAGGCTAACCTATAGTTAGTACTAGTATTAGAATACCTAAGCTAATTCTAACTTAAATACTTTTATATACTAAGTAAAACTAATATAGTTATAGATACCTTATCTAGGTTACTATTTAGTAAAAATATTATTAAAAATAAAAGAAAATTAAATAAGATTTAAGATAATTATACTATAAATATAGCTATATAAGTAAATATAAATAATAACCTTTACTAAGCTATTATAAATAGTTATACTTTAGATAAAAAATAGACTAATATTATTAATATTATTAAGGATACTAAGGATAACCTTTAAATACTTTTTTAACTAAATAATAACCTCCTTTACTTTAAGGAACTAAGTAAGTAAAAGTAACTCTATATACCTAAGCCTATTAATATAGAACTTATTAAAAAAGCTTATAATAATAGATATTATTAGGGTTAAAAATAAATATTCTAGGAATTAGTTTACTAGTTTTAGATTAAGTACTTTAACTATAAAATTACTAAGTATATTACTAACTACCCTCTATATATAATATATAATATATTAAGATTAAAACTACTAGGAGCTTAATAGCTAATTAAGATACCTTTAATTTCTTTTTATACTATTACTATAGATTTTATTATTAGGCTTCTTAAATTTCCTTTATAATATACCCTATAAGAGCTTTAAAGTTTTTTAACCTTTAACTCTATAATAACTATAATAAATAAATTCTTAAAAAGTACCTTATTAATCCCTAGATATATAACTTATAGTATATCTTAATAGTTAAAAGTACTACTTAGATAATTATAACTATCTAACTAAGGTATCCTAAAAGCTATTATTTTAAATAAAGATACTAAATTCTTATTATTACTATAAAAAAACCTTTAGTAAAAACTTAAAACTAAACTTTTATACTTAATAGCTTATTATCCTTAAATAAATAGCTTTTTAAAATATAAAAACTAAATAGTAAAAATAGCTATTTACCTTTTCTTAGGCTAATACCTAAAAATACTATAGTCCTAAGTTCTACTAGTACTTTAATTTAACCTTAATAATACCTTTTTTAGTATAATAAATACTTTACTTAATAAGCTACTCTATAGTTTTAAAATAAATAACCTACTCTAGTTACTTAGAGATACTTTTTCTTAATAAAATAGAGAAATACTTTAAGAAAAAGCTAAACTTTTAATCTTATTAGCTTAAATATACTTAAAAAACTAATATAATAAGATATATAAATAAATAGTTTTTAGCTTAGGTAATTATATTTACCTTTACCTTAGTAATAGATACTAATTACTTAGTAAACCTTTAGTTAAATAAAGATAATAAAAAATAAAACTACTTAAAGTACTTAAGTATATAAAAAAACTTATATACTATTTAGAGCTTCTAATAATAATAAATATATATTTAGTAGTAGCTATAACCTATTTACTTTTAGCTAAGCCCCTAGGAACTAACCCTTTTAACTAATAAGAGGTAATTCTAAGAGCTATAAAAGTAAATAAAAGTACTAAATAAAAAAATAAATAAGTAAAGCTATACTAGTACTATAAAATTAATTATATATTAAATAAAAAAATAAATAAATAAAAACTAAGAGAAAGAATTAAAATAAAATACTTAGTTAAATAAAAAAGATATTTACTATAATATAATATATAAATAAACTAAGATATATTATAAGTAAATAAAACTATAAAAAACTTTAAAGTAGGTTAATAATACCTTAAGGAAGTTATAGATAAAGCCTCCTCTTTACTTATATCTAAGGAGCCTATTAAAGAGTCCCTTAAGCTAAGTAAGCTTAGTTATCTAAATAACCTATTATTAAGACTAGAATTATAACCTAAGCCTTAATAATAAAGATAAAAAAGACTACCTAAATAAAAAGGTAGTAAATAAGTTAAGTTAACTAACTTAATAAAAATAGTAACTAGTAATAATCTATATAGATAACTTTATCCCTAAGTAAATAAGTAAAAAGGACTAAAACTTATATATATTAAGACTTTAAATAAAACTAACCTTTTATTTATTTAGTAACTAATTTACTTTACCTTAATATATTAAACTTATTAAACTATAATATAAATAGTAAAAGTTTTTTTAACTAATAAATCTTATTATTTACCTTTTAAAAACCTTTTTTTTTTTTTTTTTTTTACCTATAAAACCTATCTCTTTAGCTATTTCTTAAACTATTTTGTTTACTATTTATCTTACTATTTTTTTAACCTTTTTTTTTTATTCTCTTACTATCCTTTTACTCTTTTTTTTTACTATTTATTAGCTATTTCTTTTACCTTTTATAAGCTATTCTCTTTACTTTTTATAAGCTATTCTCTAAACTATTATTTTATTATTTATAATACTCTTATAATACCTAAGAGATATAGTAACCTAATAATACCTATAGGCCTTAGTAGTTTTACTAAAAAAGTAAACATAACTAATATAAACTATATATTATACCTTAATAATAATAGTTAATATATTTTAACTACTAGTAACCTAAACTACTACTAAAATAAATAAGTAGCTTATACTAAAGATTATAATTACTAATATACTAAAGATAATAAAGCTTACTTAGTAGATAAATATTACTATACCTTAGCTAAGTTTACTAAAGTTAAGACTATATAAGCCTAAGGCTACTAACTAGTCTTTACCCTAAGATTAAATAATATCTATTTTATTTTTAAAGAAAAAGAAGATAAAGATAATAATAACTAAATTTAAGCTATATTAATACTTTAAATAAAAAAAAACTAAGCTAATAAAGAAGCTATAGTAAAGGCTAAATAACTAGCCTATTAGAAAGCCTAATAATATACCTAAGAGTAGGCTAATAAGTAAGCTAATATTACTACTACCTAAGCTATAGCTACTAAGTTAAAAAATAAAAACTAAAAGAAGCCTATTAATATAGCTATTACCTTATAAAGTATTTTTAAAGTATACTAAGTAGCTATAACTAATAATATTAATATAGCTAACTTTTACTAAGCTATAAGTAATTAAAGAGTAAATATCTTAAACTATATTAATTAAGTTATTACTAATATATCTAAGCTAAAGGTTATTTCTAAGCTTAAGTAACTATACTTAAACCCCCTTACCTATTAAGATAGTATCTTAAAGCTAACTTAGATAAAGCTAACGTTATCTATTACTACTAAAAATCTTTTTATAACTAATAAATACCTATTATTTAACCTAGAAAACTCCTTATTAATTAGATTTTTTAGTAGTATAATTAAAAGGCTAATACTATTCTTTAACTAAATAAAGCTATATAACTAAGCGCTAACTTACTATAATACTAATAGTATATAGTTAACTAAGTTAACTTCTTACTATCTAAGTACTAATATTAAGGTTATTTAAAAAGCCTAAATAGTAAAATAATTCTAAAGGGCTATAACTAAGGTCTTAGTAAAGTAACTTATACCCTCTAAAGGTAATAATAAGCTAGTAAAAAAGATAGTATATAAGGAAGCTAATAGAATCCTAAAAGACTAAGTAGTAGTTAAGCTTTATAATATAGCCTATATATTACCTAATACTATTACCTATACTATTTATACCCTACATTAATATTATTTTATTAACTAAGGATTAAAGTAACTAACTACTATAAATATTATTAAGATATTTAAGATCTTAATTAAAGCTAATACTATTATAACTTATACTATTAGTAAGGATAGTATACTAATATTAGTTTTATTTATTTTAAATACCTACTAAGTAGCTAAATTATTCTATAAATCTACTAAGGATAAAAGTAAAACTAATATAAAAATAAGTATCTCTAAGATTAAGATATAGCTATTATACCTCTTTACTTATAACTAATAGCTAATAGTACCTAAGTATAATATTACTAGCTAAACTATATTCTATAGTAACTTAGAGAAAATTACTAATTTTATAGTATAGTAGACTATAAATAAAGTAATTAACTAACTATAATTAGTATTTAGTATACTTATTTTACTAAGCTAAATAAAAATAGCTAATACTTAACCTTAATAAGTTATTATCTCTTAAGTAAAATCTTTTATATAATAAAAGATATATTATAAAATTAATTATAATAACGCTTATAAATATAAACTAAAGATAGGTATAGCTAGTAAAAAAGCTATAAGGAAAAACTAATTAAGGTATATAAAGAGGATATCTAAGAAAAAATTTATAGTTTACTATTATATTTTATTTTACTTTACTTACTATTAGTAGTATTATTAGCTAATTATTTTTCTTTATATTTACTTAACTAAATAACTATTAAGATAATAGTTATTCTTTTATTAGTAGTATTTAATATACTTTTTCTAAACGTAGGGTAGGCTTATAGAATAGAATATTTATAGTCCTTAATATAGTTAACTAAATAGCTAACCCTATAGCTAATTAAATAATTATATAGTATCCTTAGATAGGTTAATTATATAGCTATTTTAATAGCTAATCCTATAGCTATCCTTATAGCTAATTATAAGGCTATTCCTATAGTTAATTATATAGCTATTCCTATAACTATTTAATAGCTATTTATTTAGTGTATCTATTAGCCTATATATAGACTAATAGTAGGACCCTTATTTAAAAAGAAGTATTTAGAATTTATATACTAAATCTACCCCTATATTCTACTTCTTAAGTATTTTACTTAAAAAAGTATATTACTAGCTTTAACTTAATTATAAGTACTATAATCCCCTCTATTATAAAGAAAGGTCTTATATAGAAAATCCTTTCTAAAAATTACTTCTTTTTTATATACTTATACTCTAAGTTATAATAATTACTATATACTAAAATTATCTTATAAGGCTATAGCTATAAGCTTACTTTTATTACTATATCCTTAGATATATTAATTAGTCTACTAACTAACTAAAAGCTATAAGGACTAGCTACTATATATAAAGACTAGTTTTTATAGTTTATAGTACTTTATTTCTTAGTAACTACCTAAGATATTTAATACTTTATTAATCTAGATAGATATAAAAAACTCCTATAATACTTAGGGGACCCTTCTTTTATTAAATATTTTAAGGAGTAAAGTAATAAGTAAATAGCTAATTATTAATAAGCCTTTTATATTTAGGATACCCTCCCTATAGAGGATAAAACTAATAGTAATAAGCTAGTAAAACTAAAGGACTTAATAGCTAATAATAAAGCTATAAAAAATAACTAGTTATTGTAATAAAAGATACCTTATTAAAAAAGCTCTATATATATAAATAATAAAAAGTAAATAACTTTTTAACCCTTTAGGTTAACTTTACTATTATAAAAAATATTATAGGTTATTAGAATATTAATATTATATAACTATATAATACTTACTTTTAGAATTATAGTTAATATATAAAGGTTATAGAATAAATATTTAGACCTTAGTTATAAGTAAGGGCTTAAATACTAGTTAAACTTAACTATAATTTAGGTACTAAAATAGAAGGGTATATCTATTTATATAACTTATAATCTTATAGTTAAGAAAAATAGTTATAAGTAATATATTATACCTTACCTTATACTTTATTTACTTTAGTTATAATTATACCTAGACTTTTATAGATAAAAGAGAGTTTATTTAATACTAATTAATAATTACTTAGATAATTATAGATTAGTAAAAGTAAAGAGATAAGGCTTAAGTTATATAATAGACTATTCCTAAGGCTACCTAACTATAAAAGAGTTTAAGGAATAATCTACTATAATACTACTTATACTACCTTTCCCTATATATAATAGAATAGGGATAACTATAAGGATCCTCTCTATATTATATAAAGTTTTAACTTAGTATATAATATTTATATAACTATTACTATTAACCTAACGTTATATACTATAAAATAACTACTATTATAGTAATAAAAGACTTCTAAGATTAATTAAAAGGTAATACTCTAGATAACTATATCTTTATATATAAAGATATATTAAATAAAAGTAGTATTATAATTATAACCTAGAGATTATAAATATTATTCTAATACTAAATAAAAAAATAAGAAATTAACTTAATAACTATATAATAGAAGAGAAAAAGACTTACTACTTATATAGTATATAAACTTTACTAAATAATCTATATTAACTAAAATTAACTTATACTAAAATATATAATCCTCTTAAACTTTAAAGACTAGACCTTAGACTACTAGAAATATATCTATAAATCTTTTATCTAAGAACTTCTTAAATAGATTAGTAAAAAGGGAATCCCCTTAAACCTAGACTTAGAAGAGGAGAAATAGATTATTAACCTTATATAATAAATAAGGGAAAAATATTCTTAGGTAAAAAAGTTATATATAATAAAAACCCTAAGTTATATATTAATAACTTTAGTATAATAGCCTTAACTAGTAGCTACTTAAAATATTACTAAATAAATAGTAAAATCTATTAAGTAGATATATAACTTAATAAAGACCTATAAACTAACTATATAAGACTAACTAGTAGTTAAAAATATACTACTAGCCTTAAGATTTACTTAAAAAGTAGATAGTTTTCTAAAATACTAAGGTTATATAATATCTCTATATTAAAGAGATAATATCTATAACCTCTTACTATATTAAATAGTCTAAAATAGACTATATAAACTAACTTTAGTCTCTACTTTCTATAAGGGATAAAAAAAAAAGGAACTATATAGGTAAGCTATATAATATTCTATATAATAAGGTAAAGATATTTATTAGTATTTATTAATGTCTTAGAATTATAGAAAATTAGTATTATATAATCTTCCTTAATATTCTATTAAGTTATATAAAAGAGTTTTTTTTATATTTTATTAGTCCTATAAGGTAATAAGATAAAATATATAATATACTAAATAAGTACTTTAATACTAGTAATAACTATACTCTATACTATATAGATTAGACTATAATAATATTTATATAAGTTAAAAGGGAGAATCTAAAAAAAAAAATATAGAGATCCTAGACTTTCTCTTAGATAAGCTACCTATTATATAATAAGCACTAGGATTTAATTTTTAAGGGAAAATTATACTTTATATATAAGTTATTTATATATACTAAGGAGTCTAGAAACTAAAAATAATACTAAGTAACTTAAAAGTATACTATATATATAAGGAATTTTTCTTTAACCTAAGGGTATTTATATAAGTAGCCTTAAATAGGAAATAGATATTATATAAAATCCTCTATATTAATAGGTAGTATATATCTAATTATAGGGATAACTAGAGACCTTTATATAAAGGAGAGATAAGCTTTTAAAAGCTTTAATTTAATAGAGAAAGTAATAGATAACTATTTTAATAGAAAATATATTATATAAATACCCCTAAGAAGTATTTTATATATAAGAAAGAAGGCTATTAGTTAACTAACTACTTAGATAAAAAGTAGAATTAAGTATAAAAGTAGTATATTTAAGCCTATAAAACCCTAGGCTAAGGCTTAAGAGATTTTATATTATATATTATAAATATTAAAGAAAAAAACCTTATAAAAAAGATAAAGAAGACTTATATAATAAAGATAAACTACTAGGTAATAAAGAAATATTATTTTACTTTATAGTATTAGTATTCTTTTATTATATAATAAGAGAGGATATCTTCTTAGTATAGAAAACTATAAAAATTAGCTAATTTATACTCTAAGATTTATATATAATATTATACTAAGGAGAACTATAGGATATAAGAGTAGCTAAGTTTTTAATAATAGAAAAACCCTAGGTATTAGTATACCTAAGGGAGAACCCTTATATAAAAATAGATTAAAAACTAAAATTAGCTAATATATAATTTAAAGTTAGTATATTTATTATATTAATTAAAATAATAAAGATAAAAAATTAACTTAGTAAAGTTATATATTATATCTTAAATACTTTAATACTATTTTTATTTTTATTATATAATATTAATTAACTAGGAGTATACTTTAATAATATAGATAATATAATTATATAGAAGGATAGATTTTAGATCTTAGTTATTTAAAAATAGAGATATTTATTCTTTAATCTAAGTTATATAGAGTTAAATATATTCTTTATAGAAAAATAACTTAGAAGGCTATATAGACATTTTAGATACCCTTATATAGATTACCTATACTAACTCCTAAAGAGTATAAAATATAATAATATAGATATTACTATTCTAGAGAAGATTTAGAAGTTTTATTATTACTATTAATTATATAACTTAGCCCTAAGGTAATTTAAATTTTCCCTAAAGGATAAAAGCTACTTTAATTATAAGATTATAGTAAACGTTATATAATTAAGGGATAGAAATACCCTATATATTATTAATATAAAAATAAGCTTCTAAGAAGCTATATTTCTAAAGTTACTATCTATATAAGATACCTAGAATACCCTAATAAGATATTAGATTAATATATATATAGGTCTACTAGACTATATTATATATAACCTAGGGATTAACTTTATATTAAAGAAGTTTAAAAATAATACTAAGATTATAGGTATATTATATAAAGAAATACTAGTAGAAGTATACTAGGTAGTTAGTAAAATTAAAAGGGTATATATACCCCTCTAATATATATATAATATCCTCTATAAAGAATTAAGGTATTATATAAATAAAGAAATAATTCTCTAGATAGTAGTTAAGACCTTAAATAATATAGCTAGACTATATAGTATTATATTAACCTTATTTATCTTTAGAACTTACCTAAGGATTAATAAGGATTTACTACTATTATATAATATTATATAATATATATAGACTATCTAGAAGGCTATAAAGATACTATAAGGTATCTAAGTAGAAGTTAAAATTAATTATATAATAAATATAAGGAATAGCCTAAACCTTTAGTAGGTTTTATCCCTATCTATAGGGAGTAAACTCCTTATATAAAGGGAGAATAAGGGATAGATAGGACTATATAAAATAAATAGTATTAAAGGCTATATTATTATTATATAAATAGTTAATAGTCTAACTTAGTTTTATATAATATATATTAAACCTTATTTTTAAAGAAAAAAACCTAAAAAGTAAAATTCTAAAGTTATATAACTAACCTAAGAATAGCTAAGGAGAAGAAGAAGACTAAGAAAAGAGATAAAAACTATTATATAAAGGTTAGATAGGATAGTTATAGTATACTTCTCCTAGAAAGAGAAAAACTACTATAAACTAGCCTTAAAGCTAAGATAAGATAATATTATTATAACCCCTAGATTACTATATAAAGAATTAGATAGGCTAAAGATTAAGAATCTTATTAGCTAAGGTATATTTAAAGTTATATAATATAAGGAGTTAAAATATAGTTACCTATAAATTTACTTTATATATATAGTATAGGAGTTAAAAGGGTTACTAAATAAGGTATATAAGAAATCTAGATTTATAGTATAAGGCTATAAAGACTAAGAGAAAAAATTCTTTTTTATATAAGTACCTATAACCTAGAGAATAAGCTAAAGGCTTTTAATTTATATTAAACTTACTCTTATATAAGACTTTAAATACTAATATAAACTAAGGGATATTACCTAGGTATATACTTAGTTAATTAATTATTTAATAAGGATAATTATTATATAACTCCTAAAAGAACTCTAAGAGAAATATTTAAAAGGTATACTTCTATATATCCTATAACCCCTATATAGACTAGTAGAATTAAGACTATACTAGTATAAAATATACTTAGAATATTATAAGGTAGACTTAGGAATACTAAAGTCTATATATAACCCCTACCTCCTATATACTAACACTAATAAGGATATATTCTATATAATAGCTATATAAATAAATAATATATTAATATTTATAATACTAATATTCTCTAAAAAAAAGAAAGAGAAATTAGTTAAGAAGGGTTTTTATATAAAGCTAAAGACTATCTTTTCTTTAACTTAAGAGATTAACTTTAATAGTAAAAAGATTTATATAGATAGTAATAGTATTTAGTTTATATAAAAAAGCTAAATTAGTTAACTTAAACTTATTAATTTAGATATATATAATACTAAATAATAATTTATTTTATAAAAAGCTAAAATAGTATATATAGTATTAATTTACTAACTAAAAATATTATATAATATTACTATAGTAGCTTAAACTATAAACCTAAAATAAAAAAATATTAAAGTATTAAATATATAAATCTAATAGTAAATTAACTATTTAAAAAAAGGACTATACTATATACTTTTAGACTTCTAATATATAAAGATATATATCTTTATAGATAAGTTATTTATAAATAATATAAACCTATTTTTATAACTTAGTTTTATTATTATATTTACTAAAGAGATAGCTTATATAATAATAGACTTTAAAATTAAGGGGAATATTATTTACTAGAGCTTAATAAAGTATAAAAGAGTTATATAAAGTATACTAGTAAGTAAGGTATATAGAATAACTATAGGTTTTAATAATAGGATTTCCCTAAGTATAACCCTAAATAGAATACTTTATATACTTTAATAGTTAAATATCCTAATAGTTATATACTTAGATTTAAGATCTCTCTATAAATATTTTATATAACTAAGAATAATTAATAAAAAGAGACTTATAATTAATATTATAAGTCTATAGGAGTTATATAAAAAGAAAGAAATATTAAAGGTAAAATAAATTAATAAAAAGGATAACTTAGCTAATATACTTATAAAGAAAATACTTAACTTAGTACTAGAGTACCTAGTATTATATAATACTCTAAAGATATATATAAAAGTATATATAGAAAAAATAAAAAAAAGATTAATTAATAGTTAGAGGCTTATTTTCTAGGCTTACCCCTATATAATAAACTAAGACTACTTAATCCCCTAAAATAGTAAAAAGGTATTATATAATAAAACTAAAGCTATAAAAAAAAGTAAACTTATATATAACTATATTTAAGGAACCTAGCTAACTACCTATATATCTTTAGAATATATTAGTATACTATAATTATATAAAACTAAAGGAAATTAGATCCCCTTAGTAATACCCTTAATTAACTAAGGGTTATAAAAAGAACTAAGGAAAAAACTAAAAGTTTTAATATTCTTTCTAAGGTAATTACTAAGTATATAAAGGTTATAACCCTTAGAAACTAAAGGTTTCTAATAGTTAGATAAACTATTATTATCTAAGTTAAAACTATTATTACTACTAAAGGAGATATTATCTCTAGTATTAGTATAGTTATAGTAAGTACTATATAACTACTAAATATACTTAGTGTAAGTATTATTTTAATATCTATAGAGGTAATAATACTTAGTAAATTAAAAAGTAATATTATTATTAGTATACTTAGTAGTATATATATAAATATAATAACTATATAACTAAATAAGTATTATATAAAAGTAATCTTTATAATAGAGGAGTTTAGTAATAAAGACTAAAACTATTTTATTAGCTAAAGAATAAATTTAAATATTATATAAAGGGAGATTAATAATATAATGTTTATTATCTTAGAAAAAGAGTTAGTATATAGATTAAGAAATAAAAAGAAATATATATATATTAATAGTAAAGAATAATAAGAAGTTTTAATTAAGTATAAAGCTAGTAAGGATATTAAGGAAGTATATACTACCCTCTCTATTTATAATACTAATATTACCTAGAGGAATAGTATTCTATCTAGCTAAAATAAGAGATATTATAAAGATTATATAAACTACTAAACTAAGAATATTAGTAAAAAAAAAAAGAAGAGTAAAGGTAGATATATATAAATCTAAGCTAAGAAAAATTAAGTTAAAAAGTAAAAAAAAAGACTTAAAGAAAACCTCTATTATATAGAGGAAGTAAGAAAGTAGAAAGATAATTTATACTATATTATATAAAGGATTAAGTTAAAAGATTAAGTATAAAGAAGAAAAAGAAAAAGAGAAAAAAGGAGAAAGAAAAATAAACCCTTAGATAGAAAGAAAAAGTCTATTATATAGCTACTTAGTTAAATAAAAGGTAAAGATAAAGAGAAAAAGAGCTTATATATATATATAACCTCTATAAGTATATTTACTAAATATTAATAATTACTATAAGGAAGAAAAGAACTATATAATAATAAAAATAAATAAAAGGGGATATATTAGAGTTTAATTTTACTAATATTAGTAGGCTAAAGGATATTTAATTATATAAACTAGTAGTATAACTACTAAAGAGTATATAAAGCTATTCTAAGAATAATTAGAGTTACTTAATTAGGTAATATAAGGGATTATATAGTTATAAAAAGAAAGTTATAAGTATTAGAATATTAATATTATATAACTATATAATACTTACTTTTAGAATTATAGTTAATATATAAAGGTTATAGAATAGATATCTAGACCTTAGTTATAGGTAAGGGTTTAAATACTAGTTAAACCTAACTATAATTTAGGTATTAGAATAAAAGGGTATATCTATTTATATAACCTATAATCTTATAGTTAAGAAAGATAGTTATAAGTAATATATTATACTTTACCCTATACTTTATTTACCTTAGTTATAATTATACTTAGACTCTTATAGATAAGAGAGAGTCTATTTAATATAAGTAGTATATAAATATAGCTCCTTAATAATAAAAATAACTTTATACTTTAAGTAATAATTTAAATACTTTAAAGATAATATACTCCCTCCTATAATAGTATAAGTAAATTTATATATAAAAAATATAATAAAGTTCTTTTTTATATTACTTTAACTAGAGATCCTATAAAATAGTATATAGACTAATACTATATACTTATAATAGCTAAGGCCTTTAAGATTTCTAAGATTAAAGGTACCCTTATAATTAAGATATTCCTATATATAGTTAAATAATAAATAGTACTATTATAAGTAGTAAATAAGCTAAATACTATCTTAAAAATTAAGCTTCTTAGAGAATCCCCTTTAACCTTAAAAAACTATAGAGACTTACTTAGCTAAATTATTCTTATAACTTTACTAAAAACCTATAAAGTAATAGGGGTATATATAACCCTTATTAGTAAACTAAAACCTTTAGCTAATAAGAAATAATATTATAAATACTCTTATAAGAAGTTAAATTATATATAGATACTAAATAAGTATAAAATAGTTAAATATATACTTTATAGTAAATTAAGTATTCTAAAATATAAGCCTAAAGATATACTCTTAAAGAAGATTAATACTAAGTTATTTAAACTTATATAAAGTAAACTCTATAATAAGCTAAAGAAAAAAAGAAAAATAAAGAGAAAAACCCTAGAGATAACCCTTATAAGACCTTTTTATTTACCTTTAATAATTATTATAATAATAATTAACTTAAATACCCTTATAAATACTACCTTAAGAATAAACTTATTTACTTTTAGAGTATTTTTAACCTTAATTATAAGCTACTACTTATTTAGTAAAAGTACTATTTATAATAACTATAGAAGACTTTATATTATAAATAATAAATTACTTTTTAAGCTTAGATCTTTTAAGATAAACTTTAAAGATACTAATATAGAAATAAGATTTATATTATATTTAATTAAGGGTTATAGTAGATATATAATAAAGAGTTTACTATATAAAGCTAATAGACTAGCTATAATAAACCTTATTTTAGAAAATATTACCTTTATTTTAGGTTTTTATATTAATATTACTTTAAAGTAATTTATTTATAAAATAAGTATATAGTATTTTAAATATAACTATATACTTTAATTTAATACTATAAAGAATAACATTATATTAAGATAGTTATAAACTAAAGGTAATATTATCTTCCTTAAATATAAGCCTATTGACACAGCCCTCCTGGCAGCCGTTCCGGATCTGACAGGGCAAATGGGCTGTGGGAGCTGCTGACCTAGAAGGGCGGCAGCGACGTGAAGAGACGCGGCGAAAGAGCAGAGTTAGACGAGCAAAGCGATGAACGACGAGGCGAATAAGCAGGCGATGAACAAATGACACAAGCAATAGCAAAACGTAGGTATAACAAGGTTAATTCTAGAGAACTTGGCCCTTGAGCAAAGATACCCAAGGGTGCCGTATATATACTCCTCTGGGAGGTGGATCTCCCAGTGGGTATCTACGGTGTTGTCTATCTATGCTTGTGACATGACCCCCTCCACACGAAAATCTTATTCCCTTGTATCCTTCAGCATGTATATAACCCTTGCTTGACGAAGAAGAACCCTCTTGCCGCGTTGTTTTTAACGAAACAACACGTACCACGTTGCCGAGGATAGTGTGCATCTAGCTGGTCGCGGCGGTGAAGGTCTAACCGCGGCGGGGCGTAAAAGGGTTGGCGGTCTTGGGGCGCTTCGCCAGAGGGCTGGCAGCGTCAGCGGGGGCAGCGCGCTTGCCGGTCTGGGCCTCGGTCAGCTCGCGAACCTGCTCGCGGAGGGCGCGGACTTCGTCGACAAGCTGCTGGTGTTCGTTGGCCTTGAACTCGGCGACGACCTCCTCCGCAGTCTTCCTCTCGTAAAGGGCGTCGACGTCGACCTCGTGACGGTGCGAATTGGCTTCGAGGGCAACAATTCGGTCGCCGGCAGCAATCATCTGCTCATCGCGGATGGCGAAATTCTCCTCCAGCTGGCTGACCTTAGGCTCGAGTTCGCTAACCTTGGCTGCGGCATGGCCGATAAGGTTGTTGTTGTTCTTGACGAGCGCCTTGTTATCCTGAATGATCTGGCGTCCTCGATCAGCCGCGGCCTCCATGTCCAGAATACGGTCGTTGAGCTGAACGATTTGGCGGTGCTGGGTGTGCGGCAGGTTGGTGTACTTTATCTCTGGGATAGAGATAAGATCAAGGCGCTGGATCTTGAGCAGCACGCCGGTAACAGTACTGTTGACGTGACCCTCCGGATGGAGGTAGACGCTTCCAATGAGGGCGGCACGGGAGGGAAGAAGGTGGGAATACACGTTATTCTTCACGAAAGCGCTGTAGACGTTGTGGATGGGCGTGGTGATCTCCCGGCGGAAGTTTGCGTCCGAAGAAAGCGAGGTACGCGTGGTAACCTTGGCGCGAGCCTTGTAAAACTTCTCGATCCAGAGGCGAGTCTCGCGGTATAACTCGCGGTCGGTGGAGTCTGCGAAGTCCTTCTCCAGTCGACGCAGAGCCGTCTCCTGGGTTGGAATACCCCTTGGGGCCTTGGGGGCGGAGGCCTTGCCCTTGGCAGGTGTAGGCTTCGGTTCCTCCTCCTCACCGTCATCCTCGTCCTCGTCGTCGCTGAGGTTAGAGCAGCTGGAGATGGGAGAGGGCGGCTCGCCGGTGCTGTACTTGGCGCGCTGTTTGACAATGAAATCGTCGAACTCAATGCGCTTCTTGCCATCCTTGTCAGCCTTGAGCCAGAGCTCGCGCAAAGTGATCTTCTCATTGTTGATTTTGACGGCCTTGCGGTGTTCGACGTAGTCATTCTTGTCGCCTCCAAATTCCGACGGGGGTTCAGTGACATCGTCGTCGTCAATGTCGGGCCAATCCTTCTCGTCGATCCATTTGGTGATCGCGTCGTTGCCCTGCTCGCGGGGCTGTTGCTCGGTGTGCTCGACAGTCTCCGCGGCGGCAGCATCGTCCTGGCTGGGAGGGTTGATAGGCGTGAAGCCCTGAGCCTGACCTCCCTGCTGCTGGACAGCCCCGTTGTTGAAGTCCGCGACGGGACGGAGACGCTCCTCGTCGGTGTCCATCACGTCGATGTGCTGGTCAAAATCGTAGTTGTTGAAGTCCTCAATGCCGTCGTTGAGGGGGTCGTCTCGAAAGTCAGACATACCCCGGTCGTGAGAGAATCTGGGCGGGTTTCTCGGGTTTCTGATAACGGAGTCGACGTGCGGATGCCGCCGATACTGAAAAGAAGTGGGAATTGAGAAAGGAAAAGAAGTGTCTACCGTCAATGGGCGTATTGACCACATAAGTCACTGCGTAACCGTTGTAGTCGGCGAGAATGAAGGGAAAAGGGATAGTTGTATAGTGACAAGGGAAGAAAGTTGTGTTGTTGTGGGTGAGAAGAAGGGTTGTGTTGTGACGCGAGGAAAACAGGTGGATGAGTTGTAGGTGAAAGTGAGGGAAGGAGCGAAAATATTTAGGCGTAACGCGCCCTTCCGCGACAGAACAACCTCCTCCTCGAGAACAAACACCCTACAATGGATGTGCTGTAGTTAGATAAAAGAAAAATAAAAGAAAGAGTATTTGCTATGAAGGGCGTTGTTGAAAGGCCTATGGGTTGCTGTTTTCGGGAGACTGGTATTTACGCTTTGGTTTCGTGTAACAACCCGGCGAACTTGTGTTGCGGCACCGCTGTGCCCTTCTGGCGTTTCTTTGTGTACACCGAGGTCCAGTCAATAGGGCTTTTAGTATCGTAGTCTTTCACTATCTGACTGGCGTTTGGCTCGAGGTGCTCGCGTGGTTCCCAAGTGTTTGAAGCTGGTGAGTATCCCTTCCACTTGACGAGGTACTCAACTGAAGGTCGCTTCTTTCTCCAGGTGATTCGTCGATCCACGAGTCTTTCAACCTCGTACTCAACTGCGCCGTCAACCTCGACGGGCTCCGGGGGTGTTTCTTCGCGGTCAAAGGGATCCTTTCCTTGCGCGGTCTTCCACAACTGGGTAGTAGATACGACCGGGTGTACTCTCCAGCTCTGTGGCAAATCAATCTCACATGCCCCTGGGCCAACTACTCTCTTAACAAAGAAAGGTCCAGCGCGTTGCGGTGACCATTTCTTCTTGGGTTTGCCGGGCAGAGAGTAGCCTTTACCCAGCCGAAGGTAGACTTTATCTCCCACAGAGAATTTCACGTCACGATGCTTGGCGTCATATCGCTGTTTCCGCATAACGCCTGCTGCGTCTATGAGGGCTAGCGCTTCGGCCTGGTACGTCTGTCGGAGGACGTCTAGCGATTCCGTGGGCATATCGTCGGTACTGACGTGCTCTAACACCGTCCGCGGGCGAAAACCAAGCACCACTTCGTTTGGGGACCGGCCGATAGTGACCGCCAGCGAGTTGTTGAGGGAGTGTTGCAGCGATGGGATCATATCCGTCCATGGTATCTCGGGGTCCGTATACGTGTGAAAACGAACAGCGATCTCAACCGTTTGATTGGTTCGTTCGCTCTGACCGTCGGTCTGAGGGTGATACGCGGTTGAGATGAGTAACCTCACCTTGAGGGCGTTGAAAATTGCTCCCCAGACGTCGGAAACGAACTTCGGGTCCCGGTCGCTAATAATCTCCTTCGGCAGACCCCAGTCGCACATCATGAGGGTCCGTAACAATACTCGAGCCCAGTGATGGGCCTTGTATGTGGTGTGGCCGGGTATCAGCAAGACCTTCTTGCTGAACTTACACGTCACGGTACAGAGGCAATTAAGCGCGGGGAAATCGGGTAACGCCCAAAAGCTGTTGCTGCTGCTAACTTCGGGCATATCGGTGATGAAGTCCATAGAGATCGTGTGAAACGGGATCCCTGGCGTTACGATAGGTTGCAGAGATCCAACCGCCTTCTGTCTGTCTGTCTGGTTTTCGCGGCACGCCGGGCAATGAGCGACATACTGGCGGACTAACCCTTTCTTCCCGCGAATGTGTATACCGCGTAATTCTGCCAGCATTCGGTCAACCCCAAAGTGGAACTTCGAGTCGTGAGCGAGCTCAAAGACCTTCTTGTACGCTGGTTGGGGTAGATAGAGTCGGCGGGTGCCGTCGGAGCTGACGTGATATAGGAGTCCGCGATCGTCGATTTCCCATGGGAGAATTGGTTCGCGGGGCCTTCGGTCTTTTTGACGCGGTTGTCGTTGAGATTCTCTGGCTATGTCCGGAGTAATAAACTTCTGACCAGAAGACAACATGCGCTGAACGTGGTCTCGAAGCGCCTTCGTCCGTTTGTCCCGCGAGTATCCTTTTACGATATCCTGCGCGAAGGCGTCGCTAATCTGCACTATGGTCGCGGTGGCCTTCCCCGCGGCGGGGACTTCGTCGTCCGCATGCCACGCAACTGTCTCAATATTTGCCTCAACCTCGTCTTCACTGTTGATGTCCGCCAACTCATCTTTGAGGGGAAAATACTCGGCGAGGTCGGGCCTTGTCGCTGGCAAGCGGGATAGAGCATCGGGGACCACGTTAAGTTTCCCGGGAACGTGGAAAATCTTAAGCCGAAATTGGGACAGGTAGTTAGCGGCGTTTGCCAACTTAAGATTGGCCTTGGCGAGATCCATGGTTCGTAGCGACGTATGGGTGATGATGGCTTTTGTGGCGGCGTGGTCTGTGAGAATATTGACTTCGTGACGGTTAGACTGGACGAGCTTGCGGAGCTTTTTTACGGCCCAGACGACCGCAGCCACTTCTGCCTCAGTGGCGCCATAGCGTTTCTCTACTGACGTGGTAGAGCGGGATAAGAAAAGTATTGGCTTAACGTGCTCCTTGGGTATATCGATGCCGGGTATCTGCTCGCCGTCCCAGTCACAGTCAAGCTGAAAGACCATTAACCCAAATCCCGTGATGCAGGCGTCGATTTTAAAGAAGAGGGGTTTCTCGGGGTCATGGTGATGCCTGACGACCTGTTCGCAGAGTTTCTCTTGGAGGGAACGCCATGCGTCGAGTTCTTCTGGCGTTGGTTCGAAACTCTCCTTTGCTACCACCTTAGCACGGGTTTGTCGTGATGCCCCGGGTTTCAACACTTGCTTGTCGCGTAGCTGGGCCACTAGACGGGTCTTGCGGTCCGTCAGCGGCTGGGCGATTACGTCAAACCAGGGTAATCCGGCGCGTAACCAACCGCCCATACCGAGATACATTTCGAGGTCGCGGAGGCTACGAGGGAAAGTGAGGCGTTGAAAGGCGCGAATGCGATCGTCTGTTTTGCGTACTCCTTCGCCGTCAACGACCCAGCCGAGAAGTTTCACCGAGGGGAAGCCCACAAACGACTTTGTCGCGTTAATGTGGATTCGGTGCTTATCGAGGATCTCGAGGACCGTTTCAAGGTGCTGGAGGTGCTCCTCGTCTGAGTCGCTAAAGATGACGATGTCGTCGATATACGCCCGTACAAAGTGCCGGTACGGGAAGAACAGTCGGTCCATAAAGCGCTGGGCGTACGCTGGCGCGTTCTTAAAACCCATAAGGACCACGTTAGAGTATTCGAGTCCTCGCGGACTAATCATAACCATGCGGTCGCGGTGGGGGGGATACACGCCAAGCTGGTGAAAGAACCCTGACGCGTCGAACATCGTCATCCTCTTCTTGCCTCTTAGACTACCGATAATGTCGTCTTGGTCTGGCAAAGGGTACACGTCTGGTGACGCTGCCTTGTTGAGGGGCCTCATGTCGACCACTACGCGCCCGCGGTACTTTGTCCCGTCCTCCTTGTGTTTCCACACGACGAAAACAGGGCAAGCAATTGGCGCTGGGCGCTGCTGCCAACCGATTTTCCCATTCTTGTGCTGTTCCTCGTGCTGGTTGTCAAGGACCTCTCTGTCTTCGAGTCCAAGTGGATAGACGCGGATATTGTGTTTCTGATTTTGCCATCCGTCGAGTAGGTCGATACGCATCTTGTCCTCGTCCGGTATTGGAATCATGCCGCGGTTGTGATAGATGTCGTATTTGTCGAGCAGAGCCTGTAGTTTCACGGCGTATTCGGGATTGTCCGCGCAAATCTCTACCCCGTGGCGATTCTTAATAGTTGGGTAGGAATCCGGCTTGGATATGCCGTAACTCGGCACGTCTCTGGGCGCGGCTTCTGGGTCTTGACCGTTATCCTCCTCGGCCTGAAAGGCGGCATCCTCGGTCGCAACGACGTGATTCACCACTTCCTCTGATAGGTCAAAGAGGCTGTTGCCACCGGTCCGGGCTATTCGCTCTAGCTGGTCCTCGGTGATGGCCATCATCGCGTCGTCCGCGTGCGAGGGTGCGATTCGCGCGACCTTGGTGCCCTTTTTGATTGTAACGGGGAAGTTCGTCGGGTTAAAAACTGGCACCAGTTTCTCTGACCTGTGATCGATGAGTCCGTCCAGCACGTACGCGTGTTCGGAAAACATTCTCTGTGGCAAGGGTTTCCCATCGTCGGTGACCCTTTCGGGCAAATCGATAAAGTTAACGGGAATCCTGTGAATCTTGCCCGGAGGAATGATGGCGGTGTGCTGGGCGGTGACCTTGCGCAAGACTGGAAAGCGATTTTCGATCGAGGCTGGCACTGAGATATTATGTGCCGACTTGAAAAGGATAGACCTCTTGTTAAAGTCCACCACGAGACCGTGGTCGTCACAAAAGGGTGTGCCTAGAAGCAATCCTGCTGGCAACCGGTCGACTACTCCCGCAGTAACCGTGGTATGCATCTTGATGGGGATGTCTTTTACTGTGCCGGCCACGTAGAAATCGAAAGTAACCTCCTCTGTCATTGAGAAAGACGAGCCGACTGCGCTAACACTACGCGGCTCTATGGGTGAAAAGCGCGGATTTTTAGCGAATCTGGTAACCCAGTCTCTCTCAGCGAGGAGTATAGAGGCGCCTGTATCTACGCAGACCATTGCGTCTGCGGAGTTTTCATCGGCGCGGATACGTATCTTAAGATATGTACGCTTGCGGCGATTCTTTTTCTTGTCATGCTTAACTACCGCCTCGATAACCTCCTCCGGCTGAAAGGTGAAGTTTGCTGTCTCCGTGGGTGGAGAGGAGACAGCTGGGGGATCGGTCTCAGCTGGGCATTCTTCACTCGTGGTTCTGTCAAGCAGCGTCACGGCAGGCTCGTTCGAATGCGCGGCCTGAGCGAGGTACTCCTCAACCTCGTCCCAGCGAGGTGTGTATTCCTCTACAGGAGGTGGGGGAGGCGCACAAGAGACTGACTCTTGGTGAGGCATGGTAGGCGTAGGGTTTAGGATAAAGTTTACAGTGTCCCCTGGCTCTACGTTGACCTCGTTGGTGTCCTCGAGAACGTACCCCACGTCCACGAGACTATCGATAACGAAATGGACATTCGGCTCATCCTCCCAGACCACATGGACGTCTTCCTTGCCATCCGGACGTCGGCGAGTAAATCTCGCGTTGCGTCTCCATCCTTTGCCCCGTGAATTTGTTGGCCATGGCCGTCGATCCCTCGACTTACGGAAAGAGTCGTCCACGCGAGAGTAATCTCGCTGGTTGTGGCGAAAATTGCTCTGTCTGCCACCGCGGCCTCCTGCTGTGAAATCCTGACGGGCGCGCTGGTTACGCCAATTAGGGTTTCCCCAGTAGGCGGAGTCGCTGCCCGTGGAGGACGTGTTAGTCCCCGTTGGGCCGTTGTCACTGTAGAAGACATCACTGGAGGGCGCGGGCTCTGTCGCGGGGGCAGGATGAGGGGCTACGGTCCATGGGTCTGAAGGGGGGCCTGCCGGCACGCCCCCTCCAGTCCATGGAGTGAGGGCATTCTGGGGAATATTGGGGTCATTTACCCAGTACGCGGCTGACGGCAGCTGTGAGACCGGGTAATCCAGCTGGGGGTAGATGTTGTTCACGTGGTTCTGCCTTGGGATGTGAGCAGCGTCTCGCAGCGCCTTACGGCGCTCCTCCGCTAGGGTGATGAAGGAGTCCAAGGAGTCAGTTTCTCGGGGCTCGTGGAGAAATTGACGGAGCTGCGGGGCAAGGTTGTTATAAAAGCGCGTAAGCCACTGGCGGGCTGTCCTATCTCCCCAGGCGCGGGAGTGCTTGAAGCAGTCCTGAGCGAATGCGCGGATGTCTGCCTGCCCGACGACCTTATCCATAGAGAAGTGATTCTCTCGAAACCACTTTTCTGCCTCTGCTAACGTTGGCCCAAAACGCTGTCGAAAGCGCTCCGCCGTAGTGCTCCAGTTCTTCGAGACTAATATCTGGCGGTCTTGTTCAGTGAGGTGAAAGTCCCACCAGTTTCGGGCACTTCCGCGAAGGTACTGGGATAAACTCTTTAGGACGATGGCCTGCGCGTTGCCGCTGTAAAGCAGCGCGTCTATCGTACCAATCCAAAGGTCGACATCACGGTAATACGTTGCGTGGTGGTCGTGAAAGATGGGATCACTGCCGTACTTTTTCACGTCCGCATTTGGCCAGAAGATGCCGACTGAGGGTATTGGGGTGGAGTACAGCGCTGGGGGGGCGTTGCTACCCTGGCGAGGGGCGTTCTGTTGCAACGCAGCCATAATTGCCGAAACAAATTGCGAGGCCATTCCTTCGAAGGTCGTCGCCGGGGCTGCCGGCGGGGAAGGCGATTGGTAGAGGTGTGTTGCAGCCGGTGACGAACCCGCTGACGGGGTTGGATGACCCGTCCACGTCGTTGGGTTCGTCGAAGGGGCGGGCGCTACCTGCGCGCCTTGTTGGGCATGTCGGATCGTCCTATCCGAAGGAGTGTTATCTGTGAGCTGTGGCCCCTGTGGATGGGAAATTGGCGGTGTGGTCGCTGGTTGTCCCACTGAGGGGGGAGAATACGCCGTCGCAGACGTAGCTAGCTGAGGCCCTGTTTGAGGATGCAGGGGTCGCTGCGCGGCGGGCTGGAGTATTTGCGCGGGTGGGTCGGGCGTCTCCACGCCTTTTCCTTTCGATGAGATTCCTCCGTATTCCATCGACGGGTCCGCCGAAGGGCCAGCGGTGACCGTGTCACCTCTCTGATAACTCATGGTCGAGGAGTGAGGACGCTGGGCGCGCGGTTTCTGTGGTGGGTCGGGCTGCGCTGCCTCGGGGTCTCTTGGCGGTGTAGACGGGGTGTTTGACGATTGGGAGGTCTGCGAATTTGTTCGCGAGAGGGGTATGGGGTCGTTTGGGTCGTCGAGATGAAGTCGCGAGGCAAATTCAGGTATTTGGCGCGCAGCCGCGACGATACGCTTTGCGGTGCTGAGGATGGATTTCCCCCAATGCGGGTCAATCTCTGGGTCTCCGATGATATCGTTCGAGTATTCCCAGTTGTTGTGGGAGAAATAAGGTAAGTCGCCGTCAAATTCAACCGTGCAAAGGAGTCGTAGATCCTTGAAGAAGTGTGATGGTAGTTGCTGAAAGATTGGCAGGTCCGGCGACTGATCAACGAGCGTCTGAAGTCGCCGTAAATCCTTGATTTGGCTAGGCCGGAGCCGTTTTGGCAAGCCCATGGGCTATCTTGCGGCTTGCTCTCTTGTCGGGGTGAACGTGTATCTTCGCCGAGGTCGGGCGAAGAAAAATTTTTCTAGAGGCCGTATCGAGAGGTTGTGCTACCACTTGACACAGCCCTCCTGGCAGCCGTTCCGGATCTGACAGGGCAAATGGGCTGTGGGAGCTGCTGACCTAGAAGGGCGGCAGCGACGTGAAGAGACGCGGCGAAAGAGCAGAGTTAGACGAGCAAAGCGATGAACGACGAGGCGAATAAGCAGGCGATGAACAAATGACACAAGCAATAGCAAAACGTAGGTATAACAAGGTTAATTCTAGAGAACTTGGCCCTTGAGCAAAGATACCCAAGGGTGCCGTATATATACTCCTCTGGGAGGTGGATCTCCCAGTGGGTATCTACGGTGTTGTCTATCTATGCTTGTGACAAGTTATATAAGAAGAAAAAGATATTAAAAGTAAAATAGATTAATAAAAAGAATAACTTAGTTAATATACTTATAAAGAAAACACCTAACTTAGTACTAAAGTACTTAATATTATATAATACTCTAAAGATATATATAGAAGTATATATAAAAAAAGTAAAAAAGAAGATTAATTAATAGTTAAAGGCTTATCTTTTAGGCTTACCCTTATATAATAGACTAAGACTACTTAATCCCCTAAAATAATAAAAAGGTATTATATAATAAAACTAAAGCTATAAGAAAAAGTAGACCTATATATAACTATATTTAAGAAACCTAGCTAACTACCTATATATCCTTAAAATATATTAGTATACCATAATTATATAAAACTAAAAGAAATTAAATCCCCTTAGTAGTACCCTTAATTAACTAAGGGTTATAAAAAAAACTAAAGAAGAAACTAAAAGTTTTAATATTCTTTTTAAGATAATTACTAAATATATAAGGGTTATAACCCTTAGAAACTAAAGGTTTCTAATAGTTAAATAAACTATTATTATCTAAATTAGAACTATTATTACTACTAAAGGAGATATTATCTCTAGTACTAATATAATTATAGTAAACACTATATAACTACTAAATATACTTAGTATAAGCACTATTCTAATATCTATAGAAATAATAATACTTAGTAAATTAAAGAGTAATATTATTATTAGTATACTTAGTAGTATATATATAAATATAATAACTATATAACTAAATAAGTATTATATAAAAATAACCTTTATAATAAAGAAGCTTAGTAATAAAGACTAAAACTATCTTATTAGCTAAAAAATAAATTTAAATATTATATAAAGGGAGATAAATAATATAATATTTATTATCTTAGGAAAGGAGTTAGTAATATACTTCTTCTAGACGTAGGGTAGGCTTATAAAATAAAACATCTATAGTCCTTAATATAGTTAACTAAGTAGCTAACCCTATAGTTAATTAAATAATTATATAGTATCCTTAGATAAGCTAATTATATAGCTATTTTAATAGCTAATCCTATAGCTATTTTAATAGCTAATCCTATAGCTATTCTTATAGTTAATTATAGGGCTATTCCTATAGCTAATTATATAGCTATTCTTATAGCTATTTAATAGCTATTTATTTAGTATATCTATTAGCCTATATATAGACTAGTAATAAGACCCTTATTTAAAAAAGAGGTATTAAGAATTTATATATTAAATCTACCCCTATATTATACTTTTTAAGTATTCTACTTAAAAGAATATATTAAATAGTAGTATAACCTTAAGACCTATAACCTTAATAGCTTCTTAGTATAAAGCTTACTTCCTAATATAAAGTATACTTCTTAATATAAAGTATATCTCCTAATATAAGGTAAGTCTCTTAATATAAAACTTAATTTTTAACCTAAATTATAATATTTTTAACTTAAACTTACCTATATAAAATAAATCTATACTAAATTACTAAGATAAACCTAAATATAATCTAATAGAAAGTATATACCTTAGCTAAGTTACTTTTTAATTTACTAAAACTTAAAAACCTATTTACTATTATATTAATATAAGAATCTAAATTAGCCTTCTTTAAGCCCTATCTTACTTTAAAATAGCTTATTTTCTTATAAGTAATAGTAAAGAAAATATATAAAGTAATTTAGGATATCTAAATTAACTACTAACTAAGATATAATTTAAAACTTAACTAAGGTTAAGTTAAAAGGTTTATATATAAAAAGATAAAAATAATATTTAAACTACTTAAAAGATAAACTATTAAACTATTCTAAATATAAGATTCCCTTAAAAAATAAATAAATATTAATTTTATTTTTATTAATATATATAATATAAAGGCTACTATATAGAGATTACCTATAATTTTATAATACTAACTAACTAAAGGTAGTTTATCTAAAAAAAAACTATTAATAAACTTATCTAATAAGAAATCTACTAAAAATTTACTATTAGGAGATTATAAAATAAAATAAAAATTATAACTTTTTAATTATACTTCTCTATTTAACTTACTTACTATAAATCTTTTAACTTTTAGCTAAAATATTACCCCTAGAGATCTATTATTAAACTTAGATTATAATACTAAAATACTTATTAATAAAGCTAAAAGTATTAAATATTAATTAGTTTTAATAAAAGAAATTAGCTAAAATATAATAGAGAAAAACTTAGCTATAGAGGCTTCCTTTTTATAGAAAGCTAAGTAATATAGTAACTTAACTTATAGTTTTTAGGTAAGCTAAGGATTAAGGTTTAGACTAACCCTCCCTATTTAGCCTTAGTCTTAGTATAAATTTTTACTAGTACTAGTCTTAGACCTAGGTTTATTTTTAGTAAATACTATATCCTTAGTATATTAACTATCTAGTATAAATAACTAGTTTTTTATCTTAAAGCCTAGCTAACTAAACTAATTACTAACTAACTAAATAAATAATTAACTAGTAGTATTACTTATTTATTTTTAAACTAAAGATATAAAATAGTTTAATCTACTAAAATATATTAAGGATAAAGACTATTAATATACTAAAAATATAAAAGTAGTCTAGTAAAAAGTATCTATATTTATTAATACTATAGATAAGTACTATAAACTAAAACTTAAATATAAAGAAGTTCTTATTATTAACCTCTAATACTACCTCTTAGGGGCTACTACTAAATAGTATAGTAGTAACCTAGATATAAATATAAAATATAAACTTTATACCTAAGACTATACCCTTAATCTATAGAAATCCTTACTTATTAAAAGGTTTAAAATCCTAAAGAAAAGGTAAAACTTTAATTATAAAAATAAAGGTATACCCTTAATAATATTATTAACTATTAAGATATCTATACTTAGGTAGTAAAGGTTATTTATTTAGCCTAAGCTATAAAAAAACTAAAGAATTAATTCTTAGCTATTATTTATAATAAAATAAATATAATACTTATAGTAGGTATAAATTAACTAAATAAAAAAACTAATTAAAAGTAATTTATTAATTAGCTATATTAAAAAAGTAAAAGATAGTAAAAGAATTATATATATAAATTATAGAGAAATTTAGTTAAAAATATAAAATATAGTATAGTAATAATTACTTAAACTATATATATATATATAAATAAAATCTCTATTTAAACTCTAAAATTCTAATTATTATCCTCTACCCTAAGGACTAAATAGCCTATATAAACTAATTAATAAAAAGGGTTCCCTAGTAAATCTAATGCTTATAACTCTTAATCTAAATTTATATTTAAAGATAGGCTATTATTAAGCCTTATAAATAAATAAAGGTAATACCTCCTAACCTACTTAGTCTAAGAAGCTAAAAGATAAGCCTTAAAATAGTATAATAAAAAAAATTCTAAGTTTTAAGGACTAAAAAATAAGCTATTTTACTAATATACTCCTAAAGAAAATATTAATAATATAGATAAAGACCTATTAATCTTAGCTAAAGATAATAGAGAATAAATTAATATCTCTACTTTATAAACTATTAAAAATAATAAGTATAAGATCTATAAAACCTTCTTTATAAACCCTAATACTAAGTTAAACTAAAGTAAAAAGAATCTAATACTCTTAAGGAAGTTAAATAAACTAAAGAAGATAACTCTTAATACTACTTTATTAAAGATAACCTATTACCTATAATATCTATTAGTAAATTATAATATATTAATAAATACTTTAATACTTACTAAGTTACTAAATTATATACCTATTATAACTTTATTATTAGCTTTTTAGCTTAAGTTTATTACTATATAATAACTAATTACTAACTAAAAACCTTAGTCTCTATTTATAAGGTATAAAAAAAACTAAGTATTAAAAGCTAACCTTAGGCTATATATAACCTATCCTCCTAGCTATATATAGTAATATATACTAAAATTAACTTTTAGCTCTCTCTAAATATACCTTTATTTATAGGATATATAAACCTTAGAGTATAAAGATATATTATTACTCTCTTACTTCTAAGGGTTATTTTAGACTATTAACTTAATAAAGCCTTAAAAGTAAACCTTTAAGGTATAGGTAACTAGTAGGCTATTAAATAGGTAACCTTTTCCCTTATTATTAAAGGATATATTAATAGATAAAAAATAATAACTTAGCTATATATAGGCGCCTAGGTAGTCTAAAACCTAGATATAAGCTTTTTATTTAGCTAAGAATTTAATACCCCTAATAGTATAAATATACTTAACTCTAAAGGACTAGTTACTATAAAGGTGTATAATAATATTTATATCTTAGTATCTATTTATACTAAATAAACTATAAGAATATATATAGCTAAAGTAGCCTTAAGTATTACTATCCTACTATAATTTATATACTATATACTAATTAATATAGCTAAGGATTTAAAATCTATTTCCTTTTATTTAGGCTTATACTAGAGGGAGTAATTAGTTTTATTATAGGTTATTCCCTATTTATTATAGTAAATAATATTTCTTATTAACCCCTTTAGATTATAAAAAATACTAAACTTAGCTATTTATTAGCCTTCAAAGCTAATAGAATTTACTTAGTAAGTCTATATACTATTAAAAAATACTTTAAAGCTAGGGCTAAAGACTTATAAGTAGTAAAAGATAACTATAAAAAGGCCTAAGATATCTTTAAAGGATCCCTTAATATAGAAGCTAAGCTAAGTATAAAGAAAAATAACTAGTATAATACCTATAAATTACTTAAAGAAGTCTATATTTATAGTAAAAGTCCTAAGTTTATTTAAAACCTCCTTATAATAGTTACTAAATATTTATTTATTTAGAAAAATATAAGACTAATTAAGGTAAACTTAAAAGACTATATAAAGGTTTAATTAATTAATAACTATTATAATAAGAGGATTAAATAAAAACTTTACCCTACTAGTATTAAGGATTAAAAAACTATTAATATAATATTAAATAATCTTTATAAATAAAACTAAATAAAATTCTCTATATAACCTATAGCCTTTAAAGTACTAGTATTTATTATATAGAAAATAGTAAATAGTAAATAAAAAAGGAGAATAGTAGTTAACCTATATACTCTTAATAAAGCTACTATTCCTAATATATATTTAATACTATTATAATCTAAGGTAATATAGTAATTATATAGAAAAGAAATTATCTCTATAGTAGATATAAGATTATTCTTCTATTAATTTTTTATTTATAAACTATATTATAAGTAATTTACTATAGTAAGCTATAGAGGATAAAAATACTTAAAGGTTATACTTATAGGCTTTTATAACTTACCTATATATATATAATAATATATAAATAATTTACTTTACCTATATATAGAATTTACTAAAGCTTTTATTAATAATATTATTATAGCCTCTAATACTATTAAAGAATACTATAACTATCTAGAGGCTATCTTTAAGCTATTTAAAAGTATTAATTTATCCTTATTAGTAGTAAAATCTTTCTTTACCTTTCCCTCTATATAACTACTTAGTTTTTATATAAATACCTTTTGACTAATAAATATAGAAGAGTAAACCTAAACGCTTATAGCTATTAAGATACTTATAAACTTAAAGAACTTAGAGTATTAGATTAATATAACTAGCTACCTTTACTATATAATCCTATAATATACTAGCTATATAGCTTCTCTTTAATAATAGAAGACTAGCCTCTTAGCTATAGTAAGAGAATAAAGAAAATACTTAGGATTAGTAAAGAAATACTTCTTATATAATAATACCTTTATACCTATATAATTAGAAATTAATACCTTTAAAGATATTAAGTTTACCCTTATATCTAAAATAGTAATTTATTACTATAATCCTAAGAAAATACTTTTTATTTAGCTAAATATAGCTTATAACTAAGGCTATAGTACTTTACTATTTTAACTTAAAGATAAAGCTTTATAAAAAAAAGAAAAACCTATAAATAAAATAAATATTTTACTAGTAATATACCTTAGTAAACCTATTAATAATATTAAAAGAAAATACTAAGTAATAGAGTTAGAAGTTTTATACTTTATCTAAGCTATTTAAAAGATTAAAATATTAGTATAATTAGTATTAGTAAATCTTACTATTATTTTAACTAACTATACTACTATACTTATAATTATAAAGTAAATATCTTTTTTTATTATTAATAAGTAAAGGGCTAACCTATAGTTAGTACTAGTATTAGAGTATTTAAGCTAATTTTAGCTTAAATACTTCTATATACTAAGTAAGACTAATATAGTTATAAACGCCTTATCTAGGTTACTATTTAGTAAAGATATTATTAAAAATAAAGGAGAATTAAATAAGATTTAAGATAATTATATTATAAATATAGCTGTATAAGTAAATATAAATAATAACCTTTACTAAGCTATTATAAATAGTTATACCTTAGATAAAAAATAAACTAATATTATTAATATTATTAAGGATACTAAGAATAACTTTTAAGTACCTTTTTAAGTAAATAATAACTTCTTTTACTTTAAGAAACTAAGTAAGTAAAAGTAACTTTATATACCTAAGCTTATTAATATAAAACTTATTAAAGAAGTCTATAATAATAGATATTATTAAGGTTAAAAATAAATATTCTAGGAATTAGTTTACTAGTTTTAGATTAGGTACCTTAATTATAAAATTACTAAGTATATTACTAACTACCCTCTATATATAATATATAATATATTAAGATTAAAACTACTAAGAGCTTAATAGCTAATTAAGATACCTTTAATTCCCTTTTATACTATTACTATAGATTTTATTATTAGGCTTCCTAAAATTCCTTTATAGTATACCCTATAAAAGCTTTAAGGTTTTTTAACCTTTAACTCTATAATAATTATAATAAATAAGTTCTTAAAGAGTACCTTATTAATCCTTAGATATATAACTTATAGTATATCCTAATAGTTAAAAGTACTACTTAGATAATTATAACTATTTAACTAGAGTATCCTAAAAACTATTATTTTAGATAAAGATACTAAATTCTTATTATTACTATAAAAAAGCCTTTAGTAAGAACTTAAAACTAAACTCCTATACTTAATAGCTTATTATCCTTAAATAAATAGCCTTTTAAAATATAAAAACTAAATAATAGAAATTACTATTTACTTTTTCTTAGGTTAATACCTAGAAACACTATAGTCTTAAGTTTTACTAGTATTTTAATTTAACTTTAATAATAACTTTTTTAGTATAATAAATACTTTACTTAATAAGCTACTTTATAGTTTTAAGATAAATAACTTACTCTAATTACTTAGAGATACTTCTTCTTAATAAAATAGAGAAATACTCTAGGAGGAAGCTAAACTTTTAATCTTATTAGCTTAAATATACTTAAAAAACTAATATAATAAAATATATAAATAAATAGTTTTTAGCCTAAGTAATTATATCTACCTTTACCTTAAAAATAAATACTAATTACTTAATAAACCTTTAGTTAAATAGGGATAGTAAAAAACAAAACTACTTAAAGTACTTAAGTATATAAAAAAACTTATATACTATTTAAAGTTTTTAATAATAATAAATATATATTTAGTAGTAGTTATAACCTATTTACTTTTAGCTAAGCCCCTAAGAACTAACCCTTTTAACTAATAAAAGGTAGTTCTAGGAGCTATAATAGTAAATAAAAATACTAAATAAAAAAATAAATAAGTAAAGCTATACTAATACTATAAGATTAATTATATATTAAATAAAAAGATAAATAGATAAAAACTAAAAGAAAGAGTTAAAATAAAATACTTAGTTAAATAAAAAGGATATCTACTATAATATAATATATAGATAGACTAAGATATATTATAAGTAGATAAAGCTATAAAAGACTTTAAAGTAAGTTAATAATACCTTAGGGAAGTTATAGATAAAGCCTCCTTTTTACCTATACCTAAGGAACCTATTAAAGAGTTACTTAAGCTAAGTAAGCTTAGTTATTTAAATAACCTATTATTAAGACTAAAATTATAGTCTAAGCCTTAATAATAAAGATAAAAAAGACTACCTAAATAAAAAAGTAATAAATAAGTTAAGCTAACTAACTTAATAGGAATAGTAACTAATAATAATCTATATAAATAACTTTATCCCTAAGTAAATAAGTAAAAAGAACTAAAACTTATATATATTAAGATTTTAAATAGAATTAACTTATTATTTACTTAGTAACTAATTTACTTTATCTTAATATATTAAACTTATTAAACTATAATATAAGTAGTAGAAAAAGTTTTTAACTAATAAATCCTACTATTTACCTTTTAAAAACTTTTTTTTTTCTTTTTTTTTCTTTTTTACCTATAAAACCTATCTCTTTAGTTATTCCTTAGACTATCCTTTTTACTATTTATTTTACTACTTTTTTACCTTTTTTTTCTTTATTTTTTTATTATCTTTTTACCCTTTCCTTTTACTATTTATTAACTATTTTTTTTACCTTTTATAAGCTATTCTTTTTACTTTTTATAAACTATTCTTTAAATTATCCTCTTATTATTTATAATACTATTATAATACCTAAGAGATATAGTAACTTAATAATACCTATAGGCTTTAGTAGTTCTACTAAGAAGGTAAAAATAGTTAATATAAACTATATACTATACCTTAATAATAATAGTTAATATATTTTAGCTACTAGTAACCTAAACTACTACTAGAATAAGTAAGTAGCTTATACTAAAGATTATAATTACTAATATACTAAAGATAGTAAAGCTTACTTAGTAAATAGATATTACTATACCCTAGTTAAGTTTACTAAGGTTAAGGCTATATAAGCCTAAGGCTACTAACTAATCTTTATCTTAGAATTAAATAATATCTATTTTATTTTTAAAAAAAAATAAAGATAATAATAATTAAATCTAAGCTATATTAATACTTTAAGTAAAGAAAAACTAAGCTAATAAAAAGGCTATAGTAAAGGCTAAATAACTAGCCTATTAATAAGCCTAATAATATACCTAAGAGTAGGCTAATAAGTAGGCTAATATTACTACTACTTAAGCTATAGCTACTAAGTTAAAAAATAAGAACTAAAAGAAGCCTATTAATATAGCTATTACCTTATAAAGTATTTTTAAAGTATACTAAGTAGCTATAACTAATAATATTAATATAGCTAACTTTTACTAAGCTATAGGTAATTAAAGAGTAAATATCTTAGACTATATTAATTAGGTTATTATTAATATATCTAAGCTAAAGGTTATCTCTAAGCTTAAATAACTATACTTAAACCCCCTTACTTATTAAGATAGTATCTTAAAGCTAACTTAGATAAAGCTAGTACTATCTATTACTACTAAAAATCTTTTTATAACTAATAAGCACCTATTATTTAACCTAAAAGACTCCTTATTAATTAAATCTTTTAGTAGTATAATTAAAAGGCTAATACTATTCTCTAACTAAATACAGCTATATAACTAAATATTAACCTACTATAATACTAGTAGTATATAGTTAACTAAGTTAACTTTCTACTATCTAAGCGTTAATATTAAGGCTATTTAAAAAGCTTAAATAGTAGAATAATTCTAGAGGGCTATAACTAAGGCCTTAGTAAAGTAACTTATACCCTCTAAAGGTAATAATAAGCTAGTAGAAAAAATAGTATATAAGGAGGCTAATAGAATCCTAAAGGGCTAGGTAGTAATTAAGCTTTATAATATAACCTATATATTACTTAACGCTATTACTTATACTATTTATACTCTATATTAACGCTATTTTATTAACTAAGAATTAAAATAACTAACTACTATAAATATTATTAGAATATTTAAAATCCTAGTTAAAGCTAATACTATTATAACTTATACTATTAGTAAAGATAGTATACTAGTGTTAGTCCTATTTATTTTAAATACCTACTAAGTAGCTAAACTCTCCTATAAACCTACTAAGAATAAGAGTAAAGCTAGCGTAAAAATAAATATCTCTAAGATTAAAATATAGTTATTATACTTCTCTACTTATAACTAATAGCTAATAGCGTCTAGGTATAATATTACTAGCTAGATTATATTCTATAGTAACTTAGAGAAAATAGTTAGTCTTATAGTATAATAGACTATAGATAAATTAATTAACTAACTATAATTAGTATTTAGTATATTTATTCTACTAAGCTAAATAAAAGAAGCTAATATTTAACCCTAATAAGTTATTATTCCTTAAGTAAAATCTTCTATATAATAAAAGATATATTATAGGACTAATTATAATAATACTTATAAATATAAACTAAGGATAAGTATAGCTAATAAAAAGGCTATAAAGAAAAACTAATTAAAGTATATAAGGAGGATATCTAAGAAAGAATTTATAGTTTACTATTATATTTTATTTTACTTTACTTACTATTAGTAGTACTATTAGCTAATTATTCTTCTTTATATTTACTTAGCTAAATAACTATTAAGATAATAGTTATTCTTTTATTAGTAGTATTTAATATACTTCTTCTAGACGTAGGGTAGGCTTATAGAATAAAATATTTATAATCCTTTATATAGTTAACTAAGTAGCTAACCCTATAGTTAATTAAATAATTATATAGTATCCTTAGATAGGCTAATTATATAGCTATTCTAATAGTTAATCCTATAGCTATTCTAATAGCTAATCCTATAGCTATTCTTATAGCTAATTATAAGGCTATTCCTATAGCTAATTATATAGCTATTCCTATAGCTATTTAATAGCTATTTATTTAGTGTATCTATTAGCCTATATATAGACTAGCAGTACGACCCTTATTTAGAAAAGGGGTATTAAGAATTTATATACTAAATCTACCCCTATATTCTACTTCTTAAGTATTCTACTTAAAAAAGCATATTAGTTAGTATATAGACTAAAAAATAAAAAAGGATATATATATATTAATAGTAAGGAATAATACAAAGTTTTAATTAAGTATAAAGCTAATAGGGATATTAAGGAAGTATACGCTACCCTCTCTATTTATAACACTAATATTACCTAGAGGGGTAGTATTTTATTTAGCTAAAATAAGAGATATTATAAAGATTATATAAACTACTAAACTAAGAATATTAATAAAAAAAGAAAAAAGAGTAAGGGTAAATATATATAAAGATAAGCTAAGAAAAATTAAGTTAGGAAGTAAAAAGAAAGATAACCTTAAAGAAGACCTTTATTATATAGAGAAAGTAAGAAAGTAAAAGGATAATTTATACTATATTATATAAAGGGTTAAGTTAAGAAATTATATATAGGGAAAAAAAAAAGAGAGAAAAAGAGGAAGAAAAATAAACCCTTAGATAAGAAGAAAAAGTTTATTATATAGCTACCTAGCTAGGTAGAAGGTAAAGTTAAAGAGAAAAAGAGCTTATATATATATATAACCTCTATAAGTGTATCTACTAAATATTAATAATTACTATAAGGAAGAAAGGAACTATATAATAATAAAAATAAATGGAAGGGGATATATTAGAGTTTAATTTTACTAATATTAGTAGGCTAAAGGGTATTTAATTATATAAATTAGTAGTATAACTACTAAGGAGTATATAAAGCTATTTTAAGAATAATTAAAGTTACCTAATTAGGTAACGTAAGGGATTATATAGTTATAAAAGAAAAGTTATAAGTATTAAAATATTAATATTATATAACTATATAATACTTACTTTTAGAATTATAGTTAATATATAAAGGTTATAGAATAGATATCTAGACCTTAGTTATAGGTGAGGGCTTAAACACTAGTTAGACCTAACTATAATTTAGGTACTAGAATAGAAGGGTATATCTATTTATATAACCTATAATCTTATAGTTAAAAAAAATAGTTATAAGCAATATATTATGCCTTGCCCTATACTTTATTTACCCTAGTTATAATTATACTTAGACTCTTATAGATAGGAGAGAGTCTATTTAACAGTAATAATATTTTATTATTTATAATATTTATTAAAGTTAGTTAATTTATAATTATTATAACTCTTAAAGATTAAAAAATAATAAGTATACTTTATATAAGACTTTATATATTAATTAAAATACTTTAATTAATTTAAGTTAATTTTATTTATTATTTATTTATTTTTATTTAAATAAATATACTATATAGCTAAAAATATATTATTAGTATACTAAGAGAAAAAGTAATATTTACTCTTTATAATAATATATAAAGGTATTATTTAGCTATTTATATATATACTCTAAATAATAAAAACCTATTTATAATTACTAAGCTATTTTATATAAGGCTTTCCTTTATAGTTAAAAGTTATAATAACCTTTATATATAATAGTATTTTTATTAAGAAGCTAGTCTTATTAAAATTATTAATATTATAATTCTATATTTTATACTTTATAATTATATTTTATATAAGTATAAACTAGCCTTATATAATTATAAGATCTTTAGTTAAAGCCCTTTAATAGTTAATTTAATATTAAAATTATATTTTTAATTTAGGGATATATTATATAAAGTTCTTTACTTATTAGGGTCTTATATATATCTTATTATATATATTTAAGAGTTAGTTAGCTATTTTTTATATACCTTTTTATTATAAAAAAAACCCTTAATTAATTAAGTTAATAACTTAATTAAGAATTACTATTATAAACTAACTATAACTATAGTAAGTTATATTTACTTATAGTTATAAGTTTAGTTAATATATTAGTCTAATTAGCCTAATATTTACTTAGCTAAATAACTTTACTTAGCGCTTAACTATATAGCTAGTTACTATTAGCTATAACTTTAGTTTAAACCCTTAACTAAAAATATATTTTATTAATTATATTAAGTAGTAGTATAACTTCTTAATATTTAGTGGTATTTTCTTTATATAATAGTTAAATATAGATAATATAATAAGTAAATAAGCTAGCTATTAAGTAAAGCTATTTATTATTATAGGCTACACTATAGAAGGTATAGTAAAGCTATAGCTTACTATAGCTTAAGCTACTTAGACTAATTAAGTTAGTATATAATTATAGTAAACGCGTAAAGTAAGCGTATACACATATACACAAAAGGGGTATATATATACCCTTATATACACTTAGAGATATTTCCTCCTTAGCTTAAAATTAACTATATTTTACTACTACTAGCCTATAATAGGTAGTATTAGCCTATTATATATTCTAAGTTTACCTACTTTACTATTACTAATTATACTATATAATAAGTAGCCTAAGAGTACTTAACGTAAGTACTATAGCTAAAAATTAAATTATATAGCTAAAAGAGACCCTTATAAGAGTAATAAATAAGCTCTAAGTAGTATATAAGACTACTATAACACTAGTAATAATAGAAAGCACTATATTAGTAGCTAGCCTAGTAACGCTAGCGCTTAGTATATAAACTAATAATATAGTCTTTTATTAAAAGCTACTACTAAGCCCCTCTAAGTTTAATAGCTTATATAAGCTTTATATAGTATAAGTATACTAAATATATAATAAGCTAGAGATTAACTTAGTTTTCTTTTTATCTAACTATAAAGCTTAGTACTATATAAACTTATACTTAAATATAGTCCCTTAGTAGATAGTTACTACCTACTATAAGTATAGTAGCTAGGATAGTACTTATAATATCTCTAGCTTTATAGAGTACCTAGACTATACTTTTAGTAACCTAAATATATATAAGAAAGTATCTACTATATTAACTACTAAAAAGATAAAAGAAAATAAGACCTTTATATTATTTTTCTTAAAATTTAAATATATTTTAACTAAAGTAAAAGTAAGTACTTAGTTACCTACTACCTAAATTATACTTCTAATAAATATACTTAACTATTACTTAAAGACTACTTTAGTTATAGTTTTTATACCTAATATATTTATAGATACTATCTTTATAATTAAGTAAGTTACTTAGAAAGTAAAAGACCTCTACTAGCCCTATAGGTTATAACCTATATTAAAGAAAATAAACTATAATAAAAATACTTTAATAATAGGCTTTATATAATTAGTATAAGCTATAAGTAAAAATAAAGAGAAAAAATTACTAAGAAAGTATATAAAGTATATAAAGATATATACTTATTATATATATAATAAAGTTAAGTATTATAAAGAGTTAGTATTACCTTCTAATAGGTATATAGTAACTTTATATAATTTATCTAAGCTAGGGAGAGAGACTAAGGAGAAGTAATAAGTATATACTAATTATAGAGGTTTTATATATATATAATTTATATATACGCTAGGCCTACTTTAGACTTAAGTAAGAAAGCTATAGTAGGTATTACCCTATTATACTTACTATAGTATAGCCTATAATATATACCCCTCCCTCCTAGGTAGGTTACCTAAGGTTATAGCTTAACTAGTTACTAGTAGTTATATATATAAAATTAAAAAAGTTTTACTTATAACCTTTTCTTATAGGCTACTATTATTTTTATTTTTATTTTTTTTACTAACTTATTTTAAGATATTATAAGTATCCTCTTTATTACTATTTTATTATATTTCTTTATACTACTATAGTTATTAACTATATTCTTTTAAGTATAATAACTTATTAAATATTATAACTATAAGTACCTATTTATAAAATCTATATACTTATATATATATATATAATTAGTCCTTAATTAACTTATTTTTTTTATAGCCCCCTATTATTAGTAGATCCCTATCCTTAGTAGTTCCTAAGGACTATAAGGTCTTTAAGCTTATTACTCCCCCTTTAACCCCTATTACTACTACTACTACCTCTCTTATATTTATTATAAATTATTTCTATAATAAGATTATAAAGCTAAGTTAACTTATCTTAGGAAAATAAAGATAATATTACTACTTATAGGTTTCTACCTATAAAAAAGTATTAAGTTAAGCCTAAATACTTACCTACTAAGTATAGTACTAAGTAGAATATCTCTTACTAGTAGTATACTTATTACTTACTATATAAGCTTAGTACCTCTTACTATACTAATAACTTAGTAGCTAATAGCTACTACTATACTTATTATACTAAAATTAGTTATAGTTATACCCTTATATACTTCTATTACTTTCTCTATATATTAATTACTTTACTTATATAGTATAGATCTTAGTATATTCTCTTTTAGCCTTCTAGGCTATATCTAATACTACTAATACTACTACTAACCCCTCTACTAGTAAGGAGGAGGTATTAGCCTACTGCTAGGCTACTAAGGCTTAGGAGGCCTTAGTAGTTATAAAGTATATAGTCTATAAAGCTAAGAAGTCTTTTATATATAAGTCTACGCTTACGTTTATACCTTTACTAGCGTCTATATCTCCCTTCTTAGTATTTACTATTACTACTACTACTATTTATACTACTACTACTACTATTAGTATAGTTTACACTAAGGTAGCTCCCTACTTTAGTAGCCTTATAGTTACCTAGGGTAAACGCTTTATTATAGCTATAGAGAGTATTACTTACTCTCTTAAAACTATTTATATATTTACCTTTTTACTACCCTAATATTACTAACCTTAGGTAGTTTATAGCTTTTATTACTACTTAGCTAAGCCTTAGTTTTTCCCTTAGCCCCTATAGCCTATCCCCTAACCTAGGAGGCCCCTAGTAGGGGGTCTCTCTATTATATACCCTATATATTAGTTTTATATAGCCTCTCTACCTTATACCCTATAGGGCTTAGTTTATTTTTCTAAGCTATAGCTTATTAATAGAGTTTTATTTTTAGCCTTTTTTATATATAATTATATTATTATTTATATATTTATAATATCCTTATTATTTTTAGTAATAAGCTTATATTTAGCCTTAAAATTATTAAGGGCCTCTATATCTCTTAGTAGGTTTACTAGCTCCTAAGTAGGGTTTATAAACCCTTCTTAGTATATAAAAACCTACTATATTTTATTTTTACCTTAGCCTCTCTATTATACTCTTATAATTTTACTTACTTACTACTTCTATTTACTTTACTTAATTATTAGTAGTAGTTATATATTAGTTATATACTAACTAAGTAAAGGGTTATCTAAGGCGTAGTATAGGAGGTTAATATAAAAGTAGTTATAAATCCCTCTTAGTATATTAAGTTTAACTATAAGAAGGCTAATAACTTTAGTAACTTAGTACTTATAGTATAGCTAGTTTAGCTTTTAGTTTAGTTTTAATAAGTAGTAGTTATATATAGAGAGCTAGACTTTATTACCTTTCTAAAAGCGTTTTACTAGGCTTCTTTATTTATTTATAGAGTCCTCTATATACTACTAGGCTACTATTATTACTATTTAAACTATAGTAGTTATTTTTATTATTCTCTTTACTAGTTACTTTATAACCTTTTTATAGGTATTATATACTTCTAGTATATTTTTATAGATAGTAATAGGTTTAATATAGTAACTATACTCTATAAAGAAAGGGCTTAGTTTTACTATAGTAGCTAGTTTATTATTAATTATTAGTTAAGCTACTAGGGTTTAGTAGGCCTAGTCCTTCTATAAGTAGCTTATATAAGTATATAATATTACTTATACTTTTTAGTTAAAATACTTAGTTATACTATTACTTTAGGGGTAATATAAGGTACTTAGTTTTTACTTTATACTAGTAAGTATATAAAACTTATACTAAAATTTACTTATTTAGTTACTCTCTTAGTTACTAACTATACTTTATAGTATACTATAAAATTAATAGTAGTAGTTTAAAAACCTCTTAGTATAAGCCTTTACCTCTATAGTAGCTATTAGTTTAAGGGTTACTAACTTACCTAGGTAGTCTATAATTACTTATAAGTATATAGTACTATTAAAGCCTAAGGCTAAGAGATCTATAATAAAGTCTATTAATAAGTTACTCTTTAATTACTTAGGTATACTTAGGGGCTATAAGAGCCCCTTTTTTACCTTATATTATACCTTACTACTCTTATATATATTATAGTTATAGATAAAGTATTATACTATATATACCTAGCTTAGCTAATAAAATCTCTATAAGAGTATCTCTAAGGTACTATTTCTACCTAGGTACCCTATTACTAGTAAATTATAACTATACTAAATTAACTAAGTATATAGATAGTTATTAAGGGACTTTAGGTTACTATTACCTAGTATTTATAGCCTCTCTCTTTAAGTAAGCTATCTTATATTATTAATTTAGTAGTCTATAACCTAAATATATAGTAAGAGAGTAAAAAGTAAAGAGTACTCCTTATCCTTAACTATATTATATACTACTTAAAATACTTTATCTCTATTCTACGTAGTATCTTATAAACGTTAGAGTTCTTTATTATTTAATATTACTATATATAGCGTAAATAGTATATCTATAGTATAGTAGATACCTATAGGTTAAGCTACGTTAGAGATTATTTATATTATTTACCCTTATTTATAGTTATTAATATCCCCTATAGTAGGTATATTTTACTTATACTTAGAGAGTATATCTAGTACATTAGTATCTCTACCTAAGTAGTAAACTATATAGAAGTTATATTCTATTAATATCTCTACCTATTAGCTTTAGTGTTCTATTAGCCTCTACTTTATTATAAAGTACTTAAGGGACTTATAGTTAACTATTACTATAAAAAGGCTTTTTATACTTTAAAGCTTTACTTTTTATACTTAAAGGTAGTCTAATACTACTAAGAGCTCTTTATTATAGATTAGGTAGTTATACTATGTTACTATAAGCTTATATAAGTAAAATATAATAAGTTAATACTCCTTATTTTTATTCTCCTATATAAAGGTATTACTTAAGGTAAATCCTAAGTAGTTAGTCTTAATAAAGGTAGGTATATTAAGATTAAAGTTTTTTAGTAATAGGGCTATAGTAAAGTATCTTTTAAGCTCCTTAAAGGTAGCTATATAGTCTATAGTCTATATAAAAACTACCTCTTTTTTTATAAGCTAAGTTAGTAGCTTTATAATTTTAGTATAATTAAGAATAAATATATAGTAATAGTTAGTAAACCCTAAGAAGCTTCTTACTCCTTTAATAGACTATAGTACTAACTATTTATAAATAATATATACTTTCTTAGGGTTTATAAAGATACCTTTTTTTACTTTAAAAATAAACCTTATATACTTTACTTTTTTTACTAAGAAGTTACTTTTACTTACGTTAAGGCTAAGCCCTACTATATAAAGCTTTTTAAGTACTTACTATACTTTTTATTTATAGTTTTCCTTTATACTATCTAAGTAAATAAGGATATTATCTAAGTAAATAATAATAAAGTTATTAAAAAACTCTTAGAGGGTACTATTAATAAATTATTACTAGCTTATAGATATATTAGTTAAGCTAAATAGGTAAATAAGCTACTTAAAGAGTCTATATTATATTTAAAAGGTAATCTTATATTTATTACCCTCTATAACTTATATTTTATAAAGAGTAGCTATAATATTAACCTTTATATACTATTTTATTAATCCTATATAGTAGAGGGTTTCTAAGATTAAAAGTAAAAGATAATAGTCTTTTTATATAATTATATTTAGTATATAGTAGTTATAGTAAAACTATAGCCCTCTACCTAGCTTTTAGATAAATAGTATTAGGGTACCTACTATAAAGCTACTTACTTAAATAAAACCTTTATCTAAGAGGTTTTTAAAGGTTTTTTTTAAGACTAATAGCTTCTCTCTTAATATACTATAGAGAAAGCCCTAAGGTAGTATAGTATTAGGTTTTAGCTTAATATAATAGTCCTTTCCCTTCTACTATAGGGGTAGGGTTATAGAGGTATCTAGGTTAAAGAGGTTAGTAAATTTATTATATACTTATTATAGTAGAGCTATAACCTCTATAAGCTATTTTACTCTTTTATCTATAACTAGTTAAAGGGCTTTTTCTATATCTACTAGGCTTACTACTATAATTTAGGAGAAAACCTATAAGTCTTTATATATCTTTTACCTAGGTAGGTAGTAGTAAGTAGTATATTCTTTATATACTACTCTATAGTATATAACTATAAAGGCTAGTACCTTAACTATATATACTACCTAGATTTTATATACCTTTTTTAACTTATATTAACTAACTAGGTGTAGTATAAGGTATATATACCTATAGTAAATAGTTTATTTTATAGTATTATATATTATATAGTTATATTTTATCTAGGGTTTTCCTAAGAATATATTTATATTAAGACTATATATAATATATATATATATACGCTAGTAATAGCTACTTAACTTAAGGTTAAATACTACTACTCCTTTAGCTATAATACTAGCTAATTTATCTATAAATCCTTTAAGGGGAATTCTCTATTATAAGATATATAGGAAGCACTATATATATATAAAGTTATAATTTACTATTATATAGGTATTATAACTAGTATCTATAAGGGCTTAGGTAGGGGTTTCTTTATTAATATAGGTATTTAATAGTATAGCTAGTTTAACTATTCCCCTCTTATACTAAAACTCTTTTTATCTTATACACTTTTTACTTATTAGCTTTAAGGCTTAATTTTATCTTAAAGTTATTCTTTTTTTAACTTTTCTTTACTTATAGTAGTATTATAGTTATCTTTACTACTAGTAGGCTTCTCTATAACTACTATTATTTTTACTATATATAGGGTATCTTTTTTATATAAATAGTTAGCTTTAATATACCTAACCTTTTAGTAGGTGTAATACTTATAGGTATCTAGGTATAGTATCTACTACTTAGGCTAGTTTTTTTCCTTTATTTTATAGGCTAACTATACTATTACTCTACCTATTATCTATATATTACTATTAGTATCCTTAGACGCTATTATTATAGCTTAGTAATAAGTATATTTAGCGTTATTTACTAGCTCTTTTACTTTCTAGGTAACCTTACTAATCTAATATATAAAGGTATAAAAGGTTAATAATAAAGAGATACTTATAAGTATACTTCTTAAACGTAAGGGTAGTATATTACTTAGTAGGGCTATATAGGTCTTATTAGGCTAGAGGTAGCCTCCTACTTTAGCTAAAATCCTTTTAAACTTTAAGAGGAAAGTTATAAATATCTTATTTTTCTTTATTTTAATACTTATAAAGGTAACTAATATATAGTTCTTTATGTTTAGGTTACTATAAGTATACTTAAGGTATCTTAAAAATTCCTTAGGTTTATATTTTATCTTAGGGCTTATAATATTATAATATATAAATATAGTTTATTATAGCCTTATATTAAGATAAAAGTTAATTAGGTATTATACTTCTTAGTTAAATATAAAGAAGGTATAGCTAATATATAGCTTATTATATATCTACTATACCTATATAGGGAAGTCTTATCTCTACCCTAAGAACTTTAGGGGATTTAGTATAGGTTTCTATAAGGGGTATAGGCTAGCTTTAGCTATAGACTAATTAACTATAGGCTAGTTAGCTATAAGCTAATTAGTTAACGCTATATTAGTATTAGGGGTAAAAGTAGTCTTAGGGGTACTTAAGGCTTATATATTTAAGACTTTAAGTTAGTATACTATTTTACTTATAGTATACTATAGTACTATAATTTTACTCTTAGGGAATCCTTTATAATTATATACTATTTTAGTATCTTATAGTTACTCTATTACTTAGTATAATTAGTAATAATATTATAATTTATAAGCTTAGATATATAAAGGGTTAGTATTATCTTTTAATAGGTATATAGTAACTTTATATAATTTATTTAAGCTAGGGAGAGAGACTAAAGAGAAGTAATAAGTATATACTAATTATAGAGGTTTTATATATATATAATTTATATATACGCTAGGCTTACTTTAGACTTAAGTAAAAAAGCTATAGTAGGTACTACCTTACTATACTTACTATAGTGTAGCCTATAATAAGTATTTAGCCTATAATTATTTTAAAAAGAAAGTACTATATATAAGGGTAGCTAAAAAGCTTTAAAATAAAAAGGAGAAAATAAGTAGTAAAGACTTAAGTAAAAGAAGCTTAAGTAATAAACTATCTATATCCTCTAAGTTAAAAAAAGAATAACTCTAGAGTAAAATTAGGCTCTAAAGCCTATACATAAAGAGTATATAAGATAAAAGGAATTTTAGTATAAGTAAAAAATAAGTAGGCTAATAGTATTAATAGAAGCTTATATTAATTTAAACCTCCCTACCTATACCCTTATTAATACTAGCTATAATATCTATACTATAGTAAATTAAGAATATATATATACTTAATACTTACTATATATTATATAATAAAACATCCTACTAAGAGGATTTATAGATAAAACTATAAAAATAGTTATTAAAAGAGTTATAGTCTTTAACTTAAAACTTTATAGTTATTAATAGTATATTTATATATATATAATATATAACTTAAATATAAATATCTTCTTAAGGAAGCTATAGATAGAGGATAATAAGGTTATATATAATATAACTAACTAGTTAGTCTACTATAAGAAGGTAAAGCTAACTCTTTACCTTACTAGATAAAAAGAATTAGTATATATATACTAAATCTATAAAGCGTAAGTACTCTCTATACCCTTATTTATAGTAATCTACTAGTATATAGTATAAGTAAAGTATAGTCTATAAAGTAGCTTTCTATAGTCTACTAAGGAATAAGCCTTTATATAAATCTAAGTAGTTAATATAGCTAATATTAAGAAGGCTTTATAGCTAAAAGAGAATAAAGCTATAAAGTAAGTAGTAGCCTATACTACCCTCTTATAATAGGTATATAATAAATTTAGTAACCTTTTTAACTTTATAAATATAAAGCTCCTTTTACCTTATTACCCTAGAGAGGACTACTATATTAAGCTTAAAAATAGTACTATACTACTATAGGGACCCCTCTATAGAATATCTTAAGAAAAACTTCTAATACTTAAAAAGACTTTATAAAACCTCTTTAATAAAGACTTTATTTATACTAGTAGCTTAGTAGCTAGTATACTAATTCTCTTTATATAGAAACTAAGTAGTAGGTTATACTTTTATTATAACTACTATACCTTAAATATAATTATAAAAAAGGACTACTATCTACTACTACTTATTACTAAAACGCTATAGTATATAAGAAGTATAAAGTAGTACTTAAAAGTTAATATAGTAACTATATTTTATAAGATTAAAATTATTAAAGGTAAAGAGTATAAGACTACCTTCTATATAAAGTATAGGCTATTTAAATAGTTAGTTACCTCTTTTAGCTTAATAAATATACTACTAACTTTCTAGTAATATATTAATAATATACTATAAAAATTCCTTAATAACTTTATAATTATATATATAAATAATATATTAATATACTCTAGTAGCTCCTATAAAGACTATAAAAGTAAAGTCTATATAGTCTTTTATATACTATAAGTAGCTAAGCTAAACCTAGATACTATAAAAAGTATATTTACTACTATAAAAGTAAAGTATATAGGTTTTATCTTTAAGGCTAAAAAAGAAGTCTTAGCTAACTTAGAAAAAGTATATACTATCTATAAATAAGTAATACTATAGATAGTAAAAGGAGTATATAGTTTCCTAGGGTTTACTAATTATTATTATATATTTATCTAAGACTATACTATAATAGTTAAGCTTATAAATTAACTTATAAAGAAAGAGGTAAAGTTCTACTAGTTAGAGGAATATATATAGGCTTTTATATAGCTAAAATAGTATTTTTAATTAGTATTATTAATATATAATTTTAACTCTAAAGCCCCTATATTTATAGAAATAAACTACTTAGGGTATACACTTAGTAGTATACTAATATAGCTTAATAGCTAAGGTAAAGTTTAACTAGTTATATTCTATTTATAAAAGCTTAACCTTATATAGTATAACTACTTAATATATAATAAGGAGTTATTTATAATTATAGAGTACTTATATATATAGTATATAAAGCTATATAGTATTAAAAACCCTTTTAAAGTAGTAACTAATTATAAGGCCTTAGAGTACTTTATAAAGAAATAAGTATTTACTAAGCGCTAAAGCTACTAAGTAAAGAAGCTTACTAAATATAACTTCTAAATTATATACTACCTAGGTAAGTATACTAGTATACTAAATATACTCTTAAGGTATAAGTAAAATACTTTAACTAGCTAAAAAGATAAATATAAGTAAAGTAAAGTAATTTAGTTAATACTTAACTATATAATCCCTAGGGCTTTAATATAAGATAAATATAAAGGTAGTACTAATAGTATACTCTTAAAGTAAGTTAAATATATAATAAGTAATAGCCCCTAAGTACTATATATAGTAACACTAGAGGATAATAACCTCTAGTAGCTATAAGATACTATATAAAATTAAAATAAAGACTTCTAAGAGGTATATTAAGCTATTATAAGTAATAAGTAAATACTATCCCCTAACTTAAGGCTATATATATAGATTACTAACTATATAATTAACTTAGTAGGTAGACTTACCTAGTAAAGGTACCTTTAAGTACTAAGTAACCTAGACCCTAACTTACTAAATAATACTCTCTATAGTAGCCTTATCTAAAAAAGCTATAACTTTATAGTTATAGGCTACCTAAGATAAAATAATACTCTTAAGATAGTATTATATTAATTCTACTAGCTTAAGTAAGTATAAGTAGTATATAAATTTATATATAACTATAATACTTATAAGGGTAAAAAAGTCTAGTAAAAAGTAAAGAAAAGCTACCTTTAACTACTTAAAATACTAAAGTATCTATATAGTAACCTATTAATAAACTTTATTATAAACTTACCTATATTAAGCTTATAGTAAGTATACTACCTATAAGTTATTATTAATTAGCTAGGTAAGTTAATAATATTAGAAGTAATAGCCTCTATAGAAATAAAAGAGTATATAGAGTATTTTCTCTATATATACTTTTACTTCTATAGGTTCCCTAGGAGTATTATAAGTAACTATAAAAGTAATTAGATAAATTACTTCTAGGTATACTTCTATAAATTAGTATATATTAAATATAAATTAAGTATAGTATACTACCTATAGAGTAATAATAAGACTAAATACTTTAATTAAGAGATCTAAGTAATCCTATATATATATATTACCTACCTTTAAGATAATTAAGTAGAGTACCTCCCTATAACGTAGCTAGTAATTAATAACTATATTACCTCTATAATAAGTATAAGCCCTTTCTTTCTAGACTATAGTTACTATATAAACCCTATAGCTATAATAGAAGGTAAGCCCCTAGTATAAAACTTATATAAAAAGGCTATAGAAAAGCTAATAAAAAAATTATAAATATTACTATAATAGTATAGGCTACCTTAGTAGTAACCTAGTAAAATATATAAGATACTACTAATAAGTAAAAAAGTATAATTAATTAATTCTATATAAAAGATAAAGTATAGCTAAGTATATATAAATATTACTTATTATACCTAAATTATAAGCTAAATTAGCTATACTATAAATATTATATAATAAAAATAGTAAGTATACTAGTAGTAAAGTTAAATATACTTAGTAGTATATATAACTAATTTTATATAGACCTCCTTTATAGGGTAGCTAATAATCTATTACCTAAGTAAGTAATAACTAATCCTTAACTATTACTAATAATTAAAGATAGTAAGTAAAAATAGTATATAAATAAGATCCTCTATATAAAGTAGTATAAATAAAGTATAAGCTATAAGTAATAAGTATTAGTCTACTAAGAAGGATTTATAAAGTCTATATAGAAACTAATAAGGCTTCTAAGTAACACTATAACTTTAGACTAATATAAATAAAAGTATAGCCTAATTAATATAAATAATAATAATATTACCTATATAAGAAATATATAGAGTAAATATAAATAAAAGTAAAATAAATTATTAATTAAGGGCTATAGCTTAAATATAACTAGCCTTATAGGGTACCTAAAGGTAATAGTAAAGCTATATAATAAATAATAAAGGTATATAAAGTATATAGAAAATAAGGCCTTAAAGAAGCCTTAAAGCTCTAGGGAGGGGGTATAAGTAGTAATATTAGTAGTAGTAGTAGTAGTATAATTACCCTAAATAAAGGTAATAAAGGTTATAAAAGAGCTAGTAATACTTTTTTATACCTTAATAAAGTACTCTACCTAGTTAGTTAAAAGACCTCTTAAGATAAAAGTAGCCTTACTAAGAGTAATAGTAATAGTAGTAGTAGCTATAGTAGTAGTAGTAAGTATAAAGAATAAGGGTATAAGTATAAGTATAAGTATAAGGGTAGTAGTAGGTATAGGGGTAGTATTCTCTTTATATAAGTAAATATACTTAGCCTTCTTTATAGAAGTATTAATAATATACTATATATTAGCTATCTTAGCTTTTTAAGCCTTAGTAGTATAATAGTATATTTAATTCTATATAATAAATATAAGTTAGTAATAATATAGATAAATAAAAGAAATATAAGACTTATAAGGTCTCTTAGGGAGCCCTTAGGGGTAGTAATGATAGTAGTAATAGCCTAATATATTTCTCTATAGAGAGAGAAAAAAAAAGAGGGTATTTAATAACTATTAGTATAAAGTAAGTATAAAATAAAGTATAAAAATAATATATATTACTAAGGTAAGTATAGCTACCCTTAGTATACTAGGTATAGTAAATACTATTATTAAGAATCTTAGTATACTCCTCTATATTATAGTAGGAGGTAAAGTAGTAAGTATAAGCTTAGTAAGGTATAGCCTAGGGGCTAGCCTACTCCTTATAGTACTTAGTAGTAGGGGTATCCTCTTTAAGGGAGGTACTAACTATATTATAGTAGTAGTAGTACTTACTAAAAGTTTATTATAATAATAGTTAATACTCTATAATTAAACTAAGTATAAAACCTTTAAATATATAATAAGAGTAGTAGTAGTAGTAGTAGTAGTAGTAGTAGTAGTAATAGTAATAGTATTAATAGTAGTAGTAGTATTAGTAGTAGTAGTAGTATTAGTAGTAGTAGTAGTAGTAAGTAAGCCCTTAGGTAACTAAGGGTTAAAGACCTTAAAGTCCTTAGGGAGGGGAAGTAGCTTAAGATTATAAGAGGCTATAATTAAAATTAGCTTATAATTACTTAGTATATATATATATATATATATATATACTAAAGAAAAAGTAACTTACTATTATAGTTATTAATTATTATTTATTTATTATCTATAATAGGTTAAATATATAAGTATAATATATATATAGTATAGATAATAATAATAACTTATAATAACTACTAATAGTAAAGCTAAAAAAAGAAAAAAAAAAGTCTACTAACGTAAGTAACTAAAAGATATCTAGGTAATAGTAATAAAGTAGAAGCTAAAGCCCTAGAGTCTACTTTTTTTAGGCTTATTAAGGGGAGGGGGTATATATTATAAGCTATACTATAGAAAGTATAGTAAGGCTATAGCCTACTATAACTTAAGCTATCTAAACTAATTAAGTTAGTATATAATTATAGTAAATATATAAAGTAAGTATATATATATGTATATAAAAGGGGTATATATATACCCTTATATATACTTAGAGATATTTTCTCCTTAGTTTAAAATTAACTATATTTTACTACTATTAGCCTATAATAGGTAGTACTAGCCTATTATATTTATAATTATTAATTAGTAACTAATTAAAAGTAAATATACTTTTATTAACTTACTACTAATATATATATATTAGTATTTTTTTTTACTAACCTAATTAACTTAGCTTAGCTAAACTATTATAACTAAAGCTACTATCCCTTTAGCTACTAATAATATAATTACTAATAGCTAACTTTTTTATATTTTTTTTATTTTAATACTACTAAATTTATATAAGCTACTATTAATTAAGGCTCTTAAAAAGTAATAAGTTTATTATTAGTTATACTAACTAAAGCCTTATTAAAAGTATAAAGAGAGATTTCCCTTATATAATATACTTTTTTACTATATATTTATAAATAACTATAGTTAGTAATACTATTACTAAATCTATTATTAAAACTTTATATCTTAAAATACTTTTTTTTATTACTCTTAACTTAGGTATTAGCTAGCTTAGCTAGTCTAACCTACTAATAAGCTAGCTATATTAGTTAAGGTAAAACTAACTTAGCTAGCTAATAAAGATACTTAGCTAGCCTACTAAGATACCTAAGAGGTCTTATTTTTAGAGGTACCTATAAGAGAGCTTTTACTACTACTATTCCTCTATATATTATTTTACTAAAAATTAAAGAAGTAAAATTTTAAAATTTTTATATATAAATCTCTTTAATAACTTTATAACTAAAAGTCCTATAATTATATAAATATTTTTTTTAGATTTACCTTAAAAAATAACTTATAAAAGTATATACTTTTATATATAACTATACTAATATAAACTACTATAGACTACTATATATAAATATATATACCTCTAAGTATTATATATATACTAGTATTTATACTTATATATATATATATATATATAAGAAATATATTAGTATTTTTTAATACTTAGATATATACTTAGATATATACTTAGATACTATATATATCTAAAGGACTTTTTATATAACTAAGAGATATCCTTTTTATTTAAATAGTTAAAATATATAAATTTTTATTTATAGTTAATATATATATACCTTTTTTATTTATTTTTATTTTAACTTCTTTACTTTCTTTAGAACTATTCTAAATAACTATTTATTATTTTTACTTTTTTTACTATAAAGATTAATATTATAATTAAAGCTTTTTATAGTACTACTATTACCCTTAAGAAAGCCTAGTAATTAAAAGCCTAAGTAAAAGACCTACTACTATTACTACTACTAGCCTAGCTACTAAGATATACTTATTTACTACTACTAATACTACTATTAGCCTATATTTAGCTTACTTATAGCTAACTTAGCTAGCTTACCTTTAGTAGTAGCCTAGCTACTAACTAGTATATTTAGTCTTTTTTAACCCCTCTACCTATTAAAGTAAAAAATACCTACTAAATAGTATTTAACTTATTAAATAAAGTATATTACTACTATTATTATAGGGATTATAATAATTATTAAAGTTTACTTTATATAATAAGTAGTATTTAAAATAGGCCTCTAAAGTAATTAAGCTACTATAAGCTAATAAAAAGAGGGATTATCTTAATAAGTATAATAAGTATAATAAATATAATAAATTTATTAAATTTAATAAATATAGTAATAAATTTAATAAATAATAATAATAATAACTATTAACCTTTATATATACCTTATTTACTTAACTATAATAATATAATAAATACCTAAGGTAATAGTTAACTTTTAATTAGTTAATTTATTTATTAACCTACTAAATTTAGTAATATATTTAAATATTTATAGATAGTTAATTTTAGTTTATTTTTTTTAGTAGTAATTACCTTATAGTTAATTACTTTATTATTAAGGGGTAAATATTATAAGCTAACTATAACTATAGTAGGTTATACCTACTTATAGTTATAAGTTTAGTTAATATATTAGTCTAACTAGCCTAATATTTACTTAGCTAAATAGCTTTACTTAATACTTAACTATATAGCTAGTTATTACTAACTATAGCTTTAGTCTAAAACCTTAACTAAAAATATATCTTATTAACTATATTAATTACTTTTTTTTTATTATAGTTATTTTTTTTAAATTTAGTTATTTATTAGTATATTATATATATTTAAATTATTAATATTAAAGGGTTATATAAAAAACCTTAAAGGTAAAAACTACTTATTATATAGATATTTTTAGGTTTTTTTAATAGCTTAAAGGGTAAAAATAATATAACTTTTAATTAAAGTAAATTATATATTTATATATAAAAGAAACTTAGTATAAAGATTAAAGAAGTAAAAAGTAAAAAAAGTAGCTTACTTACTATATTAGCTTATTTACTATATAAGTATATTATAAATTAACTTAAAAGTTAATATTTAGTTTAAATTAGTTATAAATTAACTATAAATTAAGTTTAAATATACTTTAAATTAATTACTATTAATTACTAAATTAATTTTAAATTAATTTAAGTTAAATTAAAAATCCCCTCTTAACTTTATTAAATACTTTAAGTATAAAACTCCTAAAATAATTCTAAATATATCTTAAACTAATTTTTAACTACTTTAGATACCCTTTTTATTAGTATCTTAATTTACCTTAAAATAAGCTTAGACCTTATAGTTAAGGTTATAAGTTATACTAAAGTAGTTTTTTAAATTAATTTTAAATTAATTATAAATTAATTTTTAACTAATTCTAGAAACTTACTTTTTTTAATTATAGTATAATATATATATTTACCTTTAAGAGAAAAACTAATATCCTTATATATTTAAGTAAAATAAAATTAAAATTAATTTAAAATTAGTTTAGAATAACTTTAAAATTAATTATAAATTACTTACTATTATATCTTAGTTATACTTATATATAAAAACCTATAGGAGTAGGGGTAAAGTTTATACCTTTTATTTCTTAAAAGGAGTCTAAATATTACCTTTATAAAGGGTACCTACTATATATTCTAGAAGTTTATTATAGAAGTCTATTTAAAATTAGTTTTAAATAAATTTAAAATTAATTTTAAATTACTTACTAGTAGCTTTATTATTATTTTTAACTAAGTTAGTATTAGCTTTTTAGCTTTTAACTTTAACTAAAACCTTATTTAGCTTATACTTCTTAATATAATTTTTAAGATTACTCTTAAAACTAAAGTAAATATTTTTTTAAAATTAGTTTAAAATAAGTTTAAAATTAATATAGAATTAATTTAAAATATACTTTAATATAGGTTATATTACTAGACTTACTACTAAAATAGTAATAAACCTTACTAAAGGTAAGTTTTATTTTATTATCTTAGAATTAAATAAAAATTAGTTTAAAATTAATAAAAAATTAATTTAAAATTATTTACTTTATTAAACTTAAAAGGTAAAAGGTTAGTAAGTTACTTATAATTATAATTATTATATTTACTAGTAAAGTACTTTTAGTAATTACTTTAAATTAATTTAAAATAAGTTCTCTATAGATTTAAAATAAATTTTAAAAACTTATTATATCTTTATATAAAAGTATATTAAGTAACTTAGTAAATTAATTCTAAATTTATTAAAAAATAGTTAAGAAAGGGGGGAAGAGGTAGGGGGGGGGTTAACTATTATTAAATAAGTTAAAGAAGGGAAAAAGAAGAATTAAGGAAAGGTTAAAGGTTTATATAGGATAAGTTAGAGGTAAGTTATAGGTATAATTAGTAACCTACGCTATACCTAATTAGGTAACTCTATTTATTAACTAATTAGAAAAAAGGGGTTAAGTAGTTACCTAACTATAGTTAGTTAACCTTTGCTGCTACCCTACTTTCCCTTTTTTTTATGGGTCCTAGTTAGGTAACCCCCCCCCCCCTATGGTCAGCTTAACTACGTCCACAATTCCACACGCCCAAGTCGACAGCGAGCGATCATTAATAGTATGCAGTAGCAATGGGTAACCAAGCATGGGATACGGGATAGGCACCCGGTTGGAAAAGAACGGCGGTTAGCGCAGGCGCACCGGATGGGATGAAGGCACTTTTGGTCCAGGGTTTTCAAGGGCGGGGAGAGGAGGTCCTAGGATGAGGTTCCATGATCTATCCCTTGTTTCCAGTCAAGTGCCAGTTTCGCATCTTATCTCTCCCGAGTCCCGCCTGTGGGCCTAGGTACCTGGGTAGGTAGGTATCCGTAGGTACTAAGCCTCATGGGCGCGCCACAGAAGCTCAACATGGCCCGTGCACGGGAGAGAGGTGGGGCGGTGCAATGTCCAGGTTGCGAGAAATTCCATTAACGGACCATCAGGGACCAAAAACTTAGCAAACCAACAGGCCATTGGGGAGATAGCAGCAAAGGGCATACGACAGAAGAGCGCCAGATCTCCCTTGCGACAAACCTGCTCCTCCAAGCTCTCATCACCTTGCCGCGTCTCATCGGCGGAATTGGTCTGATATCCCTCCGTCTTCAGCCACCAGAGAGGTACTCCTGGCCCTGACACATACCTAACCAACAAGTACGCGCCACCTCAGGCCAATTTCTCCAGCCCAGCCAGCTGCAGCTCCCTGGCAGCACCCCAATCCCCAAGATAGGGAGAGTGAGTGAAAGAGAAACAGCAAGAGAGACAGAAGCGCCTCGACATCACGACCGAGCACCCGCTACCCTACGACGTAAACGCGACCTTTGCAACCCTTTTTGCTTTGCACTGCATCATCGCATTTCCATCCCGTGACCGTTTGCGCAATCTGTCACCAGCATCGAGCCTCTCTCTCTCTCTCTCTCTCTCTCTCTCTCTCTCTCTCTCTGTGTGTGTGTCCGATCGGCGACGACCACTTGATCCGAACCCCAATTGTCTACCCAGACCATCCCCGAGCCAGCAGCCCTACCTCCCTTTTTTCCATTGACGACATCCCCACGACACCTCCCTAACATCCGAAATAATGTCAGCACCGGCAGGAGGCCTTACCAGACGCCGAGGAGGCGGAGGCGCCCCCGCCGGCGATGGCGAGGCCAGCAACGGCGCCAGCCGGACCAACTCCACGAGCAACTTCAAGGACAGCGCCCCCGAGACGAGCTACGAGAGCGGCGAGAACGGCCACAAGATTGCCTTTGACCCCCGCGATATCAGCGAGAGCGCCGAGCGCAGCAAACAACCCAAGCTGACCTTGATGGAGGAGGTTCTGCTGCTCGGCCTCAAGGACAAGCAGGTACGCCCTAGACACCCTGTCCTACACGCTTGCCACAATTGAAGCCGGGCCGCTAATTCACTTTGTTGCACTGCGCAGGGCTACTTATCTTTCTGGAACGACAACATCTCATACGCCCTCCGTGGATGCATTGTCATCGAGCTCGCCTTCCGTGGCCGCATCAGCATGCAGAAGGATGCCTCGAGAAGGCGTTTCCCCCTCGCGGACCGTGTCATCGAAGTCATCGACGAGACCCTAACGGGCGAGGTGCTTCTCGACGAGGCATTGAAGATGATGAAGCAGAGCGAGAAGATGAGCGTCAGCTCTTGGATCGACCTGATGAGCGGTAAACCCCCTCCTCCCTCTTCTCCCTTGGATCGCGCGCCACGCTGTCCAGTTCGCGCTTCCAAGCATCCGCTGACAACCGTACCCCAACGACAGGAGAGACCTGGAACTTGATGAAGATCGGATACCAATTAAAACAGGTCCGCGAGCGCCTGGCCAAGGGCCTCGTCGACAAGGGCATCCTCCGCACCGAGAAGCGCAACTTCCTGCTTTTCGACATGGCCACCCACCCTGTCGCCGACGGAGGAGCCAAGGAGGAGATCCGTCGTCGCGTCCGCAACGTTCTGACCCAGCGTACTGTCGTTCTTCCCGCTTCCCAGTTCTTGCCCGAAAACCTCGAGTTCCGCTACGTGCGCACCATCGCCATGGTTTGCGCCGCCTATGCTGCTAACGTGCTCGAGAACGCCCTCAGCACCCTCGGCCACGAGGCCCGCGAACGTGCCTTTGCCCAGACGGACGAGCTCCTCGCCGACTACAGCCAGTGGCCATTCGGAAAGAAGGCCACTGGCAACGGTATCGGCGCCAACTTGCCCCAAGCCATCGCAGAGGTATGTGAATCCCGTGCCCCGCGCCGCCCGATATCACATCTGACAACCCCCTCAGGAAATCAGCAACGGGAAGGACAAGGAGCTGCAACTCGAAGTTGTCGCCGCCTGTCTGAGTGTCTTCACCCGCCTAGACTCACTCTTGTAAACATAATCGACCTCCTCAGCGAAAAAAAAAAGAAGAAAAAAAAGACTTGATTCCGATCACCCCGCCTCTTTGGCCTTCGATAAGGGTCTTGCTGCGGCGGCCTGAGCGATATCTGGGAACTCACCCCCCCTCCCTCACCCTTTGCCCATTCTATTTGACCACCTAGACGACACACATCAAAACGCCCAGCATTGAGCTCTCCCGACCTATACCGTAGTCGAACCCTAACGAGACATGACCAACACGGCAGGGGGGGTAGGTATGATCTTTTTTTCTGTTCTCCGGAAACCAAAACAATTTGCACCATGTAGTTGGGAGGAAAACGGGGGCAGTATCTTTGGGTTAAACCGGAGGGTGAAGCATTATGAAAGGGCGCTGCATTCCTCCTTTGCCCCGTGAGGAAAAGGGGAGTTCCGAAAGGAAGAGGAAATGGACGCATGATGGAACGGCGAAAATATACACACGCGCGTGTAGTTGGTTGGTGGTTTCAGCTACTTTTATTTGTTTCCCACCGTAAGCGATCGTTTTAATGCAACACTCACAACAAAAACCGCCACCCGATATCGAAAATGCAATCCAAGGGAAGAGGAGAATGCGACGTGTCCTTATCTGCGAGGGGCTCGATTGACGGCCCCCTTTTCTCGTTTCGCTGGTGTGGTCTTCCGCGGTCCGTTGTCGAATATGGAGGGGACGGGCAACGGACGGCATATTGGTGAGCGCTCGGAAACTTGTAGCCACCCTCCTTTTCCCACCTCTAAAGCTGTGAAGAGTCCTCCGTAGAGGCAGGCGCCAGATGCGCCGACGAATACGCGACGTGTCTGCTCGCTTCTCTCGTCTGCACGTGGAGGCATTTTTTGATAAGCCATCCATCCCACCACGGAGGAGGCCCTGATGATGGCGGAGAACGAGGAACCATGCAGGCGGGGGGGGGGGCGAGTTCGTGTCGTGGCTAGAACGATTGAAATATGTATTCATGACTTTCCTCCTACGCCGTCGTTTCCCCCTCCCCCTTCCCCGACCGTTTTCTTGGTTGTGCGAGAGGAGAAGAGAGAGGACGACACGAAAAGTTGGAACAAAAAATGTACAGGGGTTTGTGCCACCTTCTCCCCCATAAACGCCGGGTTTTCCCATCCGTAGCAGATGACGATGAGGATGATGCAAAAGCCGCCATCGGTCTCTCTTTTTTCTTCTTCTTCTCCTTCCTCTTCCTCCTCTAGCCCATGGGGGAATCTCGATTAAGCCTTTTTTTCGTCTCTCTCTTTCTCTCTCTCTCTCTCTCTCTCTCTCTCTCTCTCTCTCTCTCTCTTCTCCACGCGTCCCACCAAGCTCTTCTGTGCCTCGCAAAGAAAAACGGGTATTTCGCTCAAGGCCGGAAGGCTATGTGCGTACATGACTAGGGCCAAGGCTTATTTATTTCTTCTTCTTGCCGCCGCCGAAGCTCCCCTCGAACCCGGGACGCGCCTTCTTGCCTCCGCCGCCGCCGCCGCCGCCGACCTTCTTGCCGCTCTTGCGGCCGAGCTTGTGCGCGAGCTTGTCGTCCTTGCGCTTCTTGATGTTCTCCTCGCGCTTCTTCTGGCGGTCGCGGATGGACTTTGCGACGCCCTCGCTGCGCTCCTTCCACGCCTTCTCGCTCTTCTTCTTGGCCTGGTCCTTGCGCTTGACGGCCTTCTTGAGCGCGTGCTCGTCGTCGCGGATGCGCTCGCCCTCGGCGCGCTTCCGCGCCGTCAGCCACTGCTCCTTCTCGGCGATGTCGGCCTGCTTCTCCTTGTCGAGCGCCGCGAGCCGCTTCTTCTGGTTCTGGACCTTGAGGAGCGCCGTCTTGGGGTCCGACGGGCCGCGCTTCTTGTGCGCGCTGAGGGCGTACGTCAGGTCGTGCGAGAGCTTGGTGCCGTCGTCGAAGGCGACGCGGCCAAAGGCGAAGTTGGCCGGCTCCTCGTCGTCGTCGCCGAGGCCCACGCGCGGTGACATGACGCTGGGTGAGTTGGACGCCAGTGCCTCCTCGCGCTTGGCCTCTTCCTCGAGCCGCGCCTTGGCGCGGAGTTCCTTCTTGTGCTCCTTGCGCTGCGCCTGCTTGGCGCGGCGTGCCTCGATGAGCTCCTGGCGCGTGCGGATGGGCTTGCCGTCGGGGCCGTCGGCCTTGCGGGCCGCGCGAAGAGCTTCTATCCGCGCCGCGAGCCGGGCGCGGAGGGCAGAGGTGTCGGCGGGAAGCTTGATGTGCTTCGGCTTCTCGGAGGGCGGGACGGTGGAGCTTGTCGAGGTGGTCGCGCTCGCGGCCTCGCCCGAGGCGGCGTTCGCCCCGGTGGCGGCGTCAAAGGTGGAGTTGGGTGTTGAAGTCGGGCTTGAGGCGCCGCTGGACTCGGCGGCCTTGAGGCCGGAGATGTCGAGAGGGTTGAGGTCCGCCGCGGCGGCGTGACCCTCGCCGTCGGACCCCTCGTCGACGGTCTCGTACTCCTCGTCATCGCTGTCATTTTCATCTCTGTCGTGGTCGTTGCTGACGGGCTCTGCGTCCTTCGACTCGGCCTTCTTCTGTTGCTTCTTGGATTCCTTCTTGGCGGCGGGCGACTTTGCGGTCTTGGCCTCGGGCACCTGGGGGACGGCGGCGTCGTCGGCAGCAGCGTCGCCGGCCATCATCTTGGCGGCCTTCTTCTCGACCTTCTTTGCCTTCTTCTCCGCGCGCTTGTCCTTCTTGGCTTCCTTCTTCGCCAATCTCATGAGCTGTGTTTGCGACATCTCGGCTGGGTTGACGTCTTCGACTGTGTCAAGGGGATCGGCCGTCTTCTGCTTCTTGTAGTCCTTGTTGCGGAGGCCTTGGCCTGGCAGCTCCCTCTGCACACCAGGCAGGCCCTCGTCACCGCTGGAGGCTTCTTCCTTGTCCTCGTCCTCTTGCATCTGTTGCAGCTTGCGCTTATTGCGCGCCGCGCGCTCGTCCATGACCTCCTTTGCGTTGCGGTTGAGCTCGCTGTCGGGATCCAGCTTGGAGATCTTGGCCGCCTTTGCCTCGGCTTTTGTCTGCTTCTTCTTCTTCCATTGGTCCTGAGAGAAAGATATCTGCGTAAGCAAATGGGCTCCTTCTACGGGTAGGTGCCCAGGAAGCCGGAGTAGGAAATAAGTCTTTGAGGAAATGCGCGACCGTCGCGGCTGGCTGGGGAAGGCCGTTGGTCGCCACGTGATCGCTTGCAGGACATGGAGGGATTGAGGCTCGGGCAGGGCAAACGTACAGAGTTGTCTTCTCCATAGTACATCTTGGCCGGAATCAGGGACAAAAGGCCATCAAAGGCCTTTGAGTGCGCGCGCAGACGGTCCTATGAGGTTGTCAATGCCGCCCTGCCTTGCTGTGGACATCACCACCACCACCAGGTTTTTTTTTTTCCCTTGCTTTCTTGCAAGTGGCGGGGCACGGACATAACGAACCTGCAATGTAGATTCCGCCATTCTTCCCCTTGTGTTTTCTTTCTTGCAAATAAATAAATAAATAAATAATTGCTATGCCCTGGAAAGAAAGTAAAACAAGGAAGATGACCAAGTTCGGGTTGCAAGCCGCCGTAGGGGTTGGTTGGGATGTCGCCGTTGGGGGGGGGAGACGAAAAGAGGTCGACGACAGCTGGGCGGGTTCATGCAAACTCGGTGAACAAAGTGAGCTTTGATATCAGCGGCGATTTGCCAACGGGTTTGCTGCGAATTCGAATTTTTTTGGACTGTGGAGAAATCGCTTATGCGAAATCTTGGCGGTTTTCTGCCGCCCAAATCCCACCTATTGTACAGGGCGGTGTGGCCTTGGGCCACCCCGCAATGACATGAGGCCTCGATACAAGCATGCATTCTTTTCCCACTCAGCTAGCTACCTTAATAGTACATAGATGGGTACCTAGCTCTAAAGGGTCCAGAGTCCTGACCCACCATGTTGCATGTGGCCATCATCAACCGCTGGCCAGGGTTGGACATGAAACATAGGTAGGTACGCTCCATAGGTACTGTCACCAACAACTGTTAGAGGATGATGGTGAACATGGCAATTACAGGGCACTCTTTATTTGACAATGGTTTGTTCTGGGACGAGGCCCTTCTAGAAAAATAAATAAAAATAAAACCACTCTAAGAAATAATACACTAAGACTCCGTCCGGGACAGCAAATTTGCATCGTCTACTGTGCAGCCGTAAACTCCTGTCAGTGGTAGTCTCCCTGTGGACATCATCCGACCGTTGTCCCGTTTCGTCCAACAATCAGTCCGCCAAATCCGAACGCCGTTCTTCTGGGGTCCCCATGCCACACCTTTCCGCCCAGCCAACTAGCCATGTTAACCAGCCAGTAAAGTCAATCACGCCAGCAAAACGGGTATCGACACATTAACGCCTGCTCCAAACTTATTGTTCGGAGACCGTGGTTCCTCGCCAGAGTCTTCTCTATGATCGCCGCGACAGCAATTTCCAGAGACGTTCCTCTATTTGTCGACTCTTGTCCGTCGTATGTCTTGTTCAGTAGCAAACAACGCCTCTTGGAATCGTTTTCCCCATGACACCGCGAGGCTGAATCTTACATCTTCCAGTTGTAGTATTGGGGCGTGGAAGCGGACTAGGCTCCAGCCATTCCCGCCGCGAAGGGTGGTGCCTGGGGCTGGAGCGAATAGCCGTTTGTTGACTTGGCGCTTAGCTCTGCTTGTCGCTGGCGTTCGGCTTTCTCGCGCTCGAGCTGCTCCTTCTCCGACTTGGTGATCCGCGGCTTGCGAGTAAGCGAACCACCTCGGGATCCACGCCCACCTCGGGAGCCTGGGCCTCCACCTCGACCAGTGCCGCCTTCACCGCGGGTAGTGCCACCACGACCGCCGATGCGACCGCCTCTGCTGCCACGTCCACGCTTAGGAAGCCCATCGGGTCTTGTAAAATATTAGCCAGTCATCCAGTGAACAACGCGGGGCAACTACAACATACCTCGTGTCTGCGGGCTTTTCGACCTCCGGCACCAGCGGCCCAGAGTACACGAAGAAACCATCTCTGCTGGCGGCTGCCTGCTGCTCCCACAGGAGCTCAGAATCATCGACAAAATCATCGTCCTTGTCGTACTCGTCTTCCTTGAAATTGCGCTTCTTCTTCTTGGGCTTCTCGGGGACGTCGGCACCGCTAGTCATGCCGCCCATCTCCACGTTACTGGCCTCCTTGTCTGAATCCTCGGACATCTCGTCGCCCGATTCTTGGCCCGACGCCGTCTTCTCCAAGGCAGCAGAGGCAGCAGCGATACGCGCCTTGCGGTCCCGCTTTTCAGCCAGACGCGGGTGCAGAGCATCCCAGCCGTACTTCTCCTCAGCCATGCGCATCACGTTCACGTATATATTGGTGTCGCCGGGCTTGATGGGGATGTCGAGGACGATATCCGGCGCCTTGTATTCCTTTCCGTTTTCAGCCCTGCCAAAGTCGAGAATAGATCGGTCTGAAAGAGGATCACCACGAGGATCGTCCAGTGCACCCATCTTTGGTGACGAGATCCCGGACCTCTGGGGCTTCTGCTTGGGCGACGGCTTCTTGCTTGCGATGGAGCCAGCAGTGGAAGCTGCATCTTTGGACCTCGCATCCGCCTTGGAGGCGGGCACCAGCGGGGGAGCAAGTGTCTTCTTCGGCTCGGGGGCAGTTGGCTTCGAGATAGGCTGGGGTACTGATCTAAGGGGGTATGATGGTGTTTCGGAGGTAGTTGCGTTCTCTGGTGCTCGGGATTGGGTTGAGGCGCCGAAAGTCTTGTTCGCAGGCGACGTCACGCGCTGTGCGGGTGGGTCGACGAGGCTGGCAATTGAAGGCGACGCGCTGGGTCGGTTGGCTGGTTGAGTTGCGGGTCTCGGCGATGACGCGTTGCCGAAGATCCCTCTTACGGGATCGTAGCTACCGCGGATAGGGTCGTAATGCCCGCTGGTGCGCGTAGGCAGAGCTGCGCTTTGTGGCTTCGGCTCGGGCTCCGGCTCGGCATTGAGAATGCTCTGCATCGAACGGGGCAGTTCCTCTCGCTTGGGCGCCTTCTGCGCTATATGTTCGGGCTGAGCAGAGCCAGGTCGGGACTCGGAGCTGACACGGACTATATCTGTGATCTTGGTCTGTCGAGAAGGGGGCGGCGTAGAAGAAGAGGCAGCTGCAGCGGCGAGAGACTTGGAGTCCGAGCCTGCATCGGCATCCTGGCCCGGGGCCGATTTCCTCTTCCTTTGAATGGGAGGCGCGTTCGGATCGCGAGGCTTTCGCGGCCGACGCACCTTGGGCGGCTCATCAGGGTTTCTGGGCTTGACGGTAGAGCCAGGCTTGCGACCAGGCTTCTTACGCGGCAAACCAGCAGCAGTCAGGCGAACTTCCGGTTGGGGCTGCTCGTTTCCTGTCAGGACGCCGAAGCGGGGCTGGGAAGGGTCGACGATAATCTCGTCCATGTCCATGTTGTTGTTCGGCCGACTGATCAAAGGCGAGCTAAGTTCTGAGATGGAGCCGGAAGGTGGTGACGATAGTTCTGGCGATGAGATGTCGCGCATAGCTGGCTGTCCTCCACCACCAGTAAACACCGCGCCGAAAGAAGTCCCGGAAATACCAAAGCAGGGAGAGTTGCGCCAGGAATCGGTTGGGATTGATGGAAAAAAGAATTAATGAAAAAGAGAGAGGGAGGAGAGCCTCAGGTGCAAACCGAACAAGCTATATCCTAATGCAGGCCGTAGCAGATGCAGTGCATCGGAGTGTGGTTTAACTCTGGTGTCCCACGGTTTGCGATAGGTTGTCCTGAATGACCTCACTTTTTGCTCTGACAGGGGATGGGTTCGCGTTGTGGTGCGTTTGGGTTTTGTAGCGTTGGATTGGCTGGATTATGGGATAGGTTTGGGGAAGGGGGTGGGATTATGTAAGGTGGACTGGGTTGGCTAAGGCAGGAGGCTGCTGCACCAATTGAGCCGTGGTCAGCTGCGGTGTAGCCGTGCGGAGTCGTGGGTGGGAACTCGTGAATAACCTCAAGGGAGTTTCGTGTTTTTTTGACGACAGCTGGCACCTTTGACCGACGCAAAAAAGGGACAAAATGCGGGAGAAAGCGACGATCAAAGACGTTCAAAGAGTGCAGTTGAATGAGCTGAACAAAATGATGGTCTTTTCAGGATGTCGACGATGGGCGGCGATGGCAGATTTGATGAATTGATAGTATCTGCAGTTGAATTCGCAGTGTCGTGGTAGTTGTGAAAAGGAAAAAGAAGGAGGGAAATGGAGGATTGGAAGAGGAAATGGGGATGGCTACGTTTTGGGGGGGGGGAACAGCAATTATTTTTTGGGCCGACATTTGGCTGCTGCGCAAGACGAGAAAAACGGGGCACCGAGCAGACGCGGATGGCCTCAGTAGGCGTGAATTGGCAAGGGAAATTTTATCATTAAAGCCGGATTAGAGATTCGGACTAGGCTGGGGGCACATCGATGGGATCAGATGGCCTCAGGACCGGGACCACGAGGAACGTGGACGGGGAGGGGGGGTGAAGGGGAAGGCGACGGAAGGAAACAATGGGGGTGAATATGAATGGGGGATGGGGGTGGGCGGTCAAGTGAAGGAAAGAGCGAACTAGGAATGAATGGGAATGGGAATGGGAGCAGTAGCAGGAGAAAAGGGAACGCTAAAGGGAAGGAAGGGGAAGGGGAATGGGGAATGGGAATGGCAACACCATGGAAAGAGCGGATGACCGTAGGGAAAGCGCCAGGTGCAGACCTCAACCAAAGGGGAAGAGACGAGGTGGGGAGGGGGGCAAGCAGCGGCAAGAGCAGCAGGCAATAGCAGTGGAGGCAGGAAGGGGGGAAACACCAAGACGAAGGAGCCGTGAACGGGTCCAGGGAGACGGACGGGAGAGAGGAAGACGAAAGCAGATGGCGGGCGATGGTTCGTTACAAGGAATCAAGGCTGGAGCGGCATAGCGAAATGTGTAAAACCTCCAACGTGGGCCAGACCCAAAAGAAAAGACGACAAGATGGACAACGGGATGACGGGATAAGTATGGCAACGAACCCGACCTCAGCCAAGAAAGCATTAGGTAGGAATGGGGACACGCCCCCCCCCCCCCCCTCCCCCCAGCGCAGCAACAACCTCCGCCTCTTCTCATGACCTTTTCTTCACGCTGACAGTCATGATGGCCAAGGACAAAAAAGACAAGGGCATCATGTGTCAACAATAAACCACCACACGGACCAGGGTGGTCACGAAGGTAGGTATACCGTATGTAAGCCCCCCCCCCCTCCCCCCGGAGAAGAGCCAGGCAAGACAGACGGCGCTGCAGGGCGAAGAAGCATAGGTAGCGGGATGGGATGCCAACCCAATGCGAGGATCTACTCGTCAGGTAACTTTGGGGAAAGGGCAAAGTCATCCACTATCAATACCTAGCATCATGGGCAGACAGGGTGTAGGTGGGACATGGCTTGCTGTGTGTGCTCGCAGCTCGACTACAGATACAGTAGGTAGGTACGGATGGATGATGGATGCGATAATATCAGTTGGGAGGTGGGGCGAGCGGCGCTACGGGGACGCGAGGTACCTACTTACCTATCTACCTAGTACAGCCGAGAGGTGTGCAGCCGCGTGAGGAGGGGGGGAGGGGGAGGGGAGGGCAACAGGAGCCGAGCCGTGGGGAAAGGAAGGAAAAGAAGGGGTTGTGGAATTAATTGCCCATCAACAAGCAACAGAAAGGGGAACAGCGTGCAGGTAGCCGAGTTGGGTGGTGGTGCAGGCTCAGCGGTCGGAGCTAAGGTCACCTTGGCAGGAAAAAGAGAAACATGGGTCCGGGCGCAGGTACCGGGTACAACAAAGAGATGCCAACCCGACACTTCAGCCAATGAAAGTGGTTTACGACGTTTAAGGTGGATGTTTTGTGGACCCTGCGCGTCTGACGTTCAACCATCTCCGACTTCCGTATTCGCTCTAGTGCCCCAGATAACCGCGTCTGCTGCAAGGATCTTGTGCAAAACCCATCGCAGAGGAACAAGAGGAACTTGGAGCAACAGCCAGGGATGAGGCCGGAAAACGGGGGGAGGGGATCACAATTCACGGCCGGGGCACATGCACCCAATCCAGATCTCTCTCTCTCTCTCTCTCTCTCTCTCATCCCCGCCACCAGGGGAAAGAGAAGACTGAATGGCCTTGCGTTAAAGGCTGCAGACAATCAACCTTGAAGGGTACTATGAAATATTTATTTATCAAGTGCATCGATATGACTTGGTCAATTCATGCGCCACAAGCTCCTTCGGACCTTTACCCCTTTACTGACTTTGCAGGTGGAATAATCAGCACTTCCCCCACCCCCCCAGTGCATACAGATGTAAGTCTTTGCAGGTAGACGCCGATACTGCTAGTGGTCCAGTGCGGAAAGACATGTTGCAGAATCTGCGACACGCCACACAAGCAAAAAAGCCTGCATAATTCTTTCTTTTTTGAATCCTTACCAAAATTCCTTTTCATCGACAAGGCACAAGCGACAATTGTGTAGGAGGTGCGGGGGAAACACTCACATTCTGGCATGGCCTCGACCGATGGATGTCTCTTCGAGCCGTCTCGCCTGATTGGTTAAGGCAAGAAAAATGCATTACCAGAGAGACAAAGTCTACTATAATCTCGGCAGGAAAACAGGACAGGCAAAATGCTGCCCAGATGTCGCTCCGGTTCTCGCAAAGCCGATGCATCGTTAGTTCGCACATCCGATCCTCAAACAAAAAACACCCTGTTTCATCTGTTTGGCTAGGTATCTGCCTATGGATACTACCCGGATAGGTACAGTGCCAGTTTAAGCCGGAAACACGGGGCGAACCATCTAGGCCATTCTGGAATTACGCGAGAACGATCTGCGCTAATGCAAAAAGATGATGTGGCTCATTTCCCGCCCATCAGCCACAACTCTAAAACGGCGCATTTTCGGGGTTTATTCATACTACGTGCGGTGTGCCTAGGAATCAGGATGGGGCCAACGCACCCGGAGCCTCTTCCACTAGCGCAGCCCAGGCGTTTGTGGCTCATAAGGAATACACTCTCCAGAATTAGATGAAAAGCGTTGGAGTCGCACACAATGATTGAAGTCGAAATTCCGATCTGCCGCAGTTTTGATCCTCAAACGCGAGCAATCCCATTGGTGAGATAACCCTGGTTCCCCCGATGTGCTCCCATCTGAAAATAAAGAGCTTGTGTCGGGGTGCAGCACGGGCAGTTCCGAAAAAAAGGCCATCGGGCAGGGGGGCGTGCAGCTGAGATAAGGCAACCGAAAAGAGAAGAAAAGATACGGATAAGCGGGGGGGGGGGGGGGTAAACGTCACTCTTGCTTTAGCCTATCGCCCTTGCACCAAAAAAAAAAAAAGAACAAAACAAAGAAGGAAGAAAAAAGAAAAAAGAATATAAAAGTGCACCATATCGGATTGGTGATCGCTTCCATACCAACTGCAGCCACTACACCACCACCAACCACCATCACCACTACCAGCAGTCATTACCATGAATCCCTTAATGCTGGTCGGCGATATTGTCGAAAAGGCAACGCCCCCCTCGAAACCTCCAGTCGTTTTCGACGACATCGACACTGCCCCTACCGGCTTCCCCGCACACAAGAAACGCACTCGCGTGTCTGCCTTCAAGCAACAGCGACAAGGCAAGCCCGTCACCGGCGCCGAGACCGCCAAGGCGACGAGCTCCCTCTCTACAGAGGCAAGTTACAATGGCGGGAGCGACTCGCAAGAATCCTTCGAGGCCTCCGAGCGCCGCCGGATCGATCGCGAGAACAGGCAAAGGTTGGAGGCCATGAGTCCGGAGGACATTGCGAGGGAGAGGAAGGAGCTGATGGACTCGCTCGATCCGTCGCTCATCCAACGCCTCCTTGGAAGGGCCAATATCGACGAGCAACATGGTCCGAATCCCTTCGATCCGCCCGCCGCGGAACATGCCACAGGCAATGAGCAGGTGACTAGGGCGCCAGAGATCAAAATCGAAGACACGTCCGCGCCACCCAAGCCTCAATCTCGACCCCAAGCAGCTTCAAATTCTGCTGCAAAATCTGTCTCACTCGCCAAAGCAGAAGACTCGGGGCCGTCACCGCCGCCCCCCGTGGACGAAGACAAACCCCCCTCCACGCCTCCGGAAGACCTCTTCCCGCTCAATTCCCAGCCCGACAAGACGCACTTCCCTCAGCCACCCGCCCTCCCTGATCTCGACCCCTCCCACCCAGACTTCCTCGCAACTCTCCACGAAAAGTTCTTCCCGAACCTGCCCGCCGACCCGAGCAAGCTCGCCTGGATGGCGCCTATACCCACCGCACACAGCCCAGCTGATCGCGAGTCCCCATACTACCCGGGCCAGCCCTCGCTGCCCATCTCGGCGCTTCGGTTTGATTTCAAGGGCGGCCTGATCCCTCCCAAGCTCAGCAGAGCGATTCCCGTTTCCAAGGGATTGCATCATCACGGCCAGGCGCCCGAGGCGGCGGGGTATACGATCGAGGAACTTTCCATCTACGCGCGGAGTGCCGTCCCTGCGCAGCGCTGCGTCGCTTTTCAGACGCTAGGGCGGATCCTGTACAGGCTTGGAAAAGGCGAATGGGGCAACGGCGAGGAGGATAGTCTAGCGAGGGGCATCTGGAGCAGTGTTCAGGAAGGGCGGGTGTTGGAAAGCCTATCAGAGGCGGCCATCGTCGAGGGAGGCCACAGGGGAAGCCGCGCATATGCGACGGAGGCACTATGGCTGTTTGAGAAGGGCGGTTGGAGAGAGCAGTGGTCGGGCAGGTAGGAGATGGGAGAGTTGTTGTCCCCTCCTTCCCTCCTCCCCTCCTCTGCGTCTGCGAGGGAAGCTTCCGGGCCAGTGCTTCTGACAGAGAGACCAACAACGATACCACCAACATGAGGCCATGACTTGCGCTGATGAGAGGAAAGGTTGGCCGTCCAACACAAGACTTCAAACTGTAAAGGCTGAATCCGGCGCCAGAGGAACAGGCCGGCCGGCCGGCCGGAATGAATCAGTGGAAGCCAAGCAACAGCGGCGTCTGTTGGCCATTTGGCCTGCAACCCCCAGGCTCAACGTTTGGCCGGGCCAAAAAGCTTTGCGACGTCGTGCGTCTGGTCCGAGCCTATCTCCCTCTTTCTGGGATCTCGCTATCCCTCTTGAGCCGGCGCAGCGTCCCGGAGGGCGATTCCGGGTCACATTATTGGGCCGGCCGGATGCGTCCGAGCGTGGCCAATGCCTCTTTTGGGGCCTAAACCGAGCCCGGCATGCTGTTTCTCTCGGAGGCCCTCGGACGCGGGAGGGGGGAAGGCTATGGAAGCTTGTACGGCTCTAGGCCAATACGCCATTGCTTGGAGGAGGTCCATGTCCGCAAGCCCGAACTCGATCGCTCAACTATCGGTCCAGAAAGAAATTCCAAAAAAAAAAAAGAAAAGAAAGAAGAAGAAAAATCTAACAGGCTTGGAAGGAGACGAGAACGGGAGAGGTGCTAGGTCATGTCGGCCGCAGGCATGATTGGCGATGTGTATATCCAAAGTAGCCTTCCGAATCTTAACTCCGTGACCTTCAGGCGCCACTGTAACAGCCTTTGCCTGAACGAAACGCCAAGTTGACCTGACTCTGCTTACTTCCTGTTGAGGAAACTAATAAGACATCGGCCCCCTCCCCAAATTGCCCGCTGGCATGCACAGGAGTGCCTTCTTCTTCCTCTTCTTTTTTTTTTGTTTCTTTTTTCCCCACGCGCCAATACGAGCATCCCGGCTCAATCGCAAGGGGGCTCCGTTCCGATACCCCACACACCCGTGCCGGCCTCCACAAGCCCATCCCGCCCAGGCAGCGGACCTCGACCAGAGAGAGAGGGAGAGAAAACCATATTGCCCACCTATCCTCTTTCTGACGACCTGACAAAACCTTGGGCTCCGTGGACAGAATTTTAATGTGACGACACTGCATAATGAACGGCCGCAACGAGCTTCTGAAAGATACGGGGCGGGGGGGCGGTGCCCGATCGAGCCGTCTTGAACCACCCCGACCTCGATCGGCTCATTAACACGACGGAGGTTTTGCCCCGATTGCGCGTGGTGAAGCTACACCTTTGGGGAGAGTTCCGGTAGAGAAATGCCGAAATGAGCTGGGGGTGGGCGGAATGTACAGCCAAACCTTTTGCCAATGTCTTGACACGACTCTTGTCTGTAGCCTCTCTCCCTCTCTCTCACTCTCGATCTTTAACCCTCTCAACCTCTTACTTTATCTCAATCTCTCACTCTCTCAATCTCCCCCCTCTCTCTGGTGGTATCAACACCCGTTCAAAGCCTCCGAGACTGATTGGTTGGTTGGGCGTATCAACCATCAGGCGTTGCTCGTGAAGGGGAGGGGGATTGCGCGTTTTGCAAAAGCCTGCCTAGCCCGAGCCGAACCGGCGCCACTTGCTGCGTAGGTTTTACCGGCTTGTCTTGGCATTGTGTCGAACCAAGCTGCTGGGCTCGTTTCGATGCGACCGACTCGGGCATGTCAAGAGCTCCGCAGGGCCCATCGAAGCTGCCCTTCTCTTCCACTCGGCCAAACCTACCACCAATAGGTAGGTCTATCTATCGGCCAATAATCGACCACTTTGTCAGTAGGCCAACTGGTCAATATCGCAACAACCCGCGACCGTTCGCCTATTGGACCTTCCTGGCCGGCACCAGGTCCGTCCGTAGATAAGGTTTGTCGTTGTTCCAGGAGCTTTTTACGTTGACTCGAGGAGCACACCCACCCGTGTAAACCATGAGACGAGTCGATTCCGTCCATGTCAAGGACTGACCAAACACGACACTCCATGCCATTTCCAGACGGCATTTAGAAGACCTTGATTGGGTGCAGACCCCGCCTCGACCGAACTGAGACCGAGCTCTGGGCCTCTGCCAGGAGCTTACTCGTGCTTCTCGCATATCATGCCCTCCCTGTACCATCATCGAAGCGTCGAAACTTAATGATGACTGGCTGGTAGGTATTTCCATGCCAAGCAGACCTTTACAACTCTGGGCTTCCCCTGTTGTTGCAGCACGTGGCGACGAGGACAGCGGCCCTCCGTTGTCCTTCTTTATCCCGCTGGATCCCGCGACCAGAATGCAAGTTGGAATCGTTCGTCCTCCGTTTGTCGCCAATGGATACCATCGCTGCTTGATCTGCCGCCCTCCCCTCACTCCCAAGAACACATCGATGTGTACCGCCAGCTCTCCGTCATGGGCCGGATTGCGCAGTGATGAGCAGCTCCACAGGTCCGACCGGCGCGGCCCCGCCGCCTCCCGGGGAGACGCCCGACTTCGATAATCCGCGAGACGTCGGACACACTTCCCACCTTGTGTTTACGAGCTTTATTCAGGCCATTGTGGTGATATTCTTCGCCGTACGCATCTATGTGAAGTTGTCGGTGAATGGGAAATTTCGATTGGAAGATTGTAGGTTCCGGCGTACATGTTCTGCCCCGATATTATTTGGACTGACATGAGGAACAGGGAGTTGTCTGGTTGGATGGGTGAGCCCCCGTGCTGGCGTCTGCCTTTGACGTCGGATTCTGACCTGTCTAGGTCTTCACCGTCATCATGAATTCCGCCGTTCTTATGAGTGCGTGCCTAGCCAAGATGGTGTAGAGTGGATGGCCACTAACCTGCAAATAGAGCTCCATTACGGTTTGGGGTTCCACGTCTGGGAGCTCACCAAGGATAACTTCGAGCAGCTTCAGAAGGTATCGTGGTCCTGGGAAGCCGCCAAAAGACGCTTCACTAACACAGCCAACTGCAGTGGATGTATATCAGCTCCTTGTTGTATTCGCCGGCAGCCTTCTTCACCAAAACCTCCATCCTTCTCCTTACTGTGCGCGTGTTCTCCGTCGATGCGACTGTCGCCCGAATCCTGCACCTTCTCTTGGCCTTCTTCCTGATTTGCTACATCCCGGCGGAAGTCGCAAAGGCTTCCGTATGCATCCCTGTGCAGTCGTTTTGGGACCGGTCGATTGCCAACTTCAAATGCATCGACCAGACAAAACTCTTCTTGTACGATAGTTCGTTATCGGCATTCTCCGACCTCATCATCCTGATCGTTCCCGTGGTTTTGGCGTCGAGGCTGAGGGTTTCGGTGCTCAAGAAGATCAAGATTGTGGGCCTGCTGGGCACTGGCGGTGTGGGCGTTGCGGTGACGATCTACAGGTTATACCTGGTGAACAAATACGACAGCTCCACGGACCCGACCATGGACTTTGTGCCACTCGACTGGACAGTGTAAGTAAGCCCTTGGGCTCTGCGTTGCGAGCAGCTGCCTGCTAGCCTGCCAGCCTTCGCTGACCGCAACACAACAGGGCCGGAGAGCTCGGCATCGGTATAGTTTGCGCTTGCTTCCCGTCAATCAACCACGTCCTGGAAGAGCGGGCCGCCAGGGCAGCCTTGTCCAATGAATCTCGGGGGCCGTTGTCATGGTGGAGACAAAGGTTGAAGACGTGTTACGATGCCTTCACATCTTGGATGCCGGGTTCTAGGAAGACCGAGGCGCAAAAATGCGACTTGGTCGCCGTGATTGATACCATGCACGGGTCGGAGAATAGCGAGCCCAAGAAATCGGATTACGACGACGTTGAGCTCGCAGCGCTGGCGATATCGCACCCCGACCCTCACCCGGGGGAGCTGGTGCACTCAGGAGCGGGGGACCACGGACAGAACCGGCTGACTCCGCTGCCTGCTATCAGGCGAAGCAGTCCTTTCAGGCTCAATAGCTGACCATGAGACCATGCTCATCGTTTGTGTCGATACAAGGGCATACCTAGTAGTTCATGGCTTCCGGTTGAACTAGTTGCCAGCCTAGACCATCAAAAAGCACGAAACAACCACCCGGAGCTCCTATTTTAGGATCGGAGCCATCCCAGCATTGGTACTCGTAACGGAAGACCCCAACTCGGTTTCCAGTCCCCAGGCATGTCCAACCTCTGGCGTTGTCTTGCCGGAAGCACCGTCTCGACCAGGTCAGGTCGGCACGGGGCACGTCGGCGGGGGACGAAAAACCATCGTGGATGCTGCTAATCGATAGGTATGGTAGGCTGCGATGGAGCTCGGAGCTCTGCCATCCGCGGTAGGACTGAAGCTGCAGCTATGTGTTCTAGCGTCACCATTCCATTCATCGGGGATAGGCAACAGCTGGGATGGAACGAGCCGCCACGTGGAAGGGATCTCCGCAGCCGAAGCATTGAGGAGAGGGAGGCGCGACAGTGGGGTCGCAATTTCCGTCATACTCATGCCGAAGCTTGGGAGAAAGGAGTCGAGATTTAGCTGGCTCCATGCGGCGCGGATCCGGGCTGGCAGCCTGTCCCCTGCCCAGCCTGGAGAAGATGGATGGTTGTAAGATGCATTGGTGCAAGAACCATGGATGAGCAAGATGCCTAGCTGCATCGAGGCTCCAGCGTCGACGGGATATGCGTGAGAAAGAAGCAATGGAGAGGGACAAGACGAGACGAGAGGGACGAGGCGAAGAAGTTGGTATAAATCAATAGGTAGTATTCAGGACTGCAGAGACTTGTCGTGTCGTCGTGAGGGAAAACAGCAGGCAAGGTGATGACTACCTAGTACCTACCTTCCAGGAGGGTATGAAGAAGAGATGACTAAGACACGCCTTCCTGGCGATGCAGAATTGATACCTACGGCAACGGGACAGCAATTGAAGGTCTCAGTCTCACCTGCAAGGCGAGTAGTTCCCCGTGGGTGGCTGCCTGTCTCTGCCGGCGCCCACAAGCGGATAGAAAACATGTGATTGGTTGCGTCTTGGGGACTGAGGTAGTACATGTGAATACATAGGTAGGTACCTAGGTAGGCAAGTAGGTAGGTTGTAGGTAGGGTAGGTGCCCCCAGCTTTGAGATATCATGGCAGACTTGGTGTTGGTATTGCTCCGTTGAAACGTCTTGCAGTCTTGCACGAGGAAACATGACTCTCCAATGCTCCACGATCCCTCAATACACCCTGGTGTGGCGACAATTGGCTTTTGCATAATACGGGTAGTATCCGTAGGTAGGTAATTGACAGCAGGCATCCGCAACATTACATTGTATGGATCCGAGGGGGGGTGAGTTGTCAATGGCGCATTACATAATCAAGACACATTCTCTACCCGAGTAAGTTGGGCCAAGGGTACGTACCTACTCTGTGGGTTGCGCCCAAGGCCGCAAAGCCAAAAGTACCTGAAATTCCAGCACTGCTTCAAGGCGAAGTGAGCTCAGGCAGGGACAGACGGAGAAAAAAAAAAGGAAATAAAAAAGAAAAGAAAAGAACAAAAAAGTGGCCAGGGTGTGCCAGTCACAGCCCAAGGCGAGCCGAACCTGGAGCGCAGAGGCAACACAACGTTTGACGGGACTGGCTGGCTGGCTGGCTGGCTGCCAGACCAACCTAGTCGTAGAGCCGGGGAAAAAAATATTCACAAAATCCCACTTCCCCTTCTCTTCCCTTCCCCTTCTCTCCTTCAGCCCACACAACAACACGCACCGTTGCACGTCAATCCCCCCCCCTCCCTTCAGGGTGCCTCTCCTCCCATTCCCTTTCTCCCCTCCTCACGTTCTTCCCTAGTTTTCTTCCTTGGGTCTCCCCTATAGCCCAACGGCTCAGCTTTCCTCAAACAGTCGTCCTTCCTGTCGTCCGTCGTCCTTGTTGACTGTACGTCTGCCTGTCTGTCTGTCTGTCTGTCTGTCTGTCTGTCTACCCGCATCTCGATTTCGAACCCCATCCCCCCGAAATTAAGATTGCCCCGTCAGCTGTCGACTACCCATTCACACGTCATCCGTCCGCCGACAAGCATCAAAGCCGACCCGACCGACGCTCAGCTCTGCCCTGCCGTATATTTCACATACAGTATCGCACCCGACGTCAGAACATCAATCAGACACACCGTGTTTCCCTCGATCGACGACGACGACGAAGCAGATCAACACACGAGGCTTGCTTCCCTTGCTGTAAAAATTAAGGACTTTGCCTGGAATAGCCCTCTTTCCTGGATATTCCCACGCCTTTTGCTCGCCTTAAAAGCAGCGACCTTGCATCGAGCACCGAGCCATTCTAATCTGCCTCTGTCCGCCCCGCCTCGACGGATTCGCTCCCGACGACGACGACGACGACGACGTCAGATTTCCGACCCCATTGAAGAAGAACCATCAATACTACCCCAAGAACGTCATCCTTCCCCACCGGCACACCTGCTCTCGATACGACACACACTGTGACTTTGACTAGTCATGGCGTCCTCGCAATTGCAGTTTGCCTACCGAACCCAGAAGGGCATCGGCCTGTTTGATGCTGCCCCGACTTACCAGCCTCTCGCTGGGTTCGCCAAGCCCGAAGGGAACCTCCGGTGTTGTGCATACTCGCCCTGTGGCCGCTACTTTGCCTGGGCGAGCCCCGAAGTTGTTACGGTTGTCGACGCATCCAACGGCCAGCAGGTTCTTGCCCTACCCATCCTCAATGTTTACGAGCTCGGCTTCTCGCCCCTTGGCACCTTCCTCGTCACCTGGGAGCGCCCTGGCAAGGACGAGAATGGAGATGCGACCAAGAATCTGAAGGTCTGGCGCACCGTCGAGGACGGTGTTGCCGACGCCGACAAGCTGCCCCTGGGCAAGTACGTCCAGAAGTCTCAGGGAGGCTGGAACCTTCAGTACACGGCAGACGAGAAGTTCTGTGCCCGCCAAGTCACCAACGAAGTCCAGTTCTACGAGAGTCACGACCTGGGCACCGTCTGGAACAAGCTGAGGGTCGAGGGAGTTGCCGACTTTGCCCTGGCACCAGGCCGCTCTCACTCTGTTGCAGTCTTCATCCCCGAACGCAAGGTTGGTGACGAGCGCCCCCGCCCCCTCCCCCCATCGTGAAATCGACTTGCTAACGTTGACATGTCAGGGACAACCCGCCGCTGTCAAGGTCTACAACGTGCCTCAGTTCACATCGCCCATTTCCCAAAAGACCTTTTTCAAGGGCGACAAGGTCCAGCTCAAGTGGAACAAGCTGGGCACCAGCATTCTCGTGCTGGCCCAGACCGACGTCGACAAGTCCAACAAGAGCTACTACGGCGAGACCACTCTCTACCTGTTGAGCGTCAACGGTTCTTTCGACGCCCGTGTGAGTCTTGACAAGGAGGGCCCCATTCACGATGTGACCTGGTCTCCGAACTCCAAGGAGTTTGGCGTCGTCTACGGATACATGCCCGCCAAGACCACCATCTTCAACCACCGAGCTGTGGCGACGCACTCGTTCCCCTTGGGCCCTCGCAACACCATCATCTTCTCGCCCACTGGCCGTTTTGCCCTCGTTGCCGGCTTCGGTAATCTGGCAGGCCAGATCGACGTGTACGACCTCGAGAAGGACTTCCGTAAGCTGCATACCATTGAGAGCGGCAATCCCAGTGTCTGCACGTGGAGCCCCGACAGTCGTTACATCATTACGGCCACCACCTCTCCGCGCCTCCGTGTCGATAACGGCATCAAGATCTGGCACGCCAGCGGCCCCCTCATGTACAATGAGGACATGGTTGAGCTGTACCACGTTGTTTGGAGGCCCCAGGATACCGACAAGATTGCGGGCGGAGATCCCCTGAACCCGGTTCCCGCCCCGCACGCCTCTGCGGCCACCTACCTCGGCAATGTCAAGACTCCCAGCAAGCCCGCGGGGGCTTACCGTCCTCCGGGTGCCCGTGGTCTCGCCACTCCGCTTCATTTCAAGCGCGAGGACGAGGGCGGTGCAGCACACGTCAGCATGAGCAACGGTTCTGCGGCCATCGGACCTAACGGGTTCGGACGCCCCCGTCGTGGTGTGCCCGGCGCTGAGTTTGCCAGCGTTCCCGGAGCCGCCCCCAAGGTTCCCGGAGCCGACGCCGCCGCCGATGCCGATGAGAATTTGTCAAAGGCGGCGCTGAAGAACAAGAAGAAGCGGAACAACAAGAAGAAGGAGGGCGAGGCGAACCCCGAAGGCCAGAATGGCGGCGGTGCTTCGCTTGCCCCGCCTCGCGACTTTGGCCCGGGAGCGGGCCACGAAGGTCGCAGCCCGAGCGCCGTGGCGGCGCCGGAGGTAACCACAGACACCGCAGCCGCTCTCGCAACCCCGGTGCCGGTCAGCATCGTAACAGGAGCAACACCCATCGGGGCCAGAATGGCGCGCCTCAGGTGCCCAATGCGCAAGTGCCCAATGCGCAGGCCCAGCAGGCCGCCCCGGCGGCTGACGTCGGCGGCGACGCCTCGCAAAACCCGAATGCGAAGAAGATTCGCAGCCTGCAGAAAAAGGTACGAGCCATTGAAGACCTCGAGATGAGACTGGCCGGAGGCGAGAAGCTCGAGGATACTCAAATGAAGAAGATTGGCACCAAGTCCTCTGTGCTCAAGGAGCTGGAGAGCCTTGAGAGGGAGGGACACTAATTGTTGAACTCCACCCACAAGCAAGGACAGGGACGAGATGGAGATGGTATGGTGGGAAACGGCCGGGACGTCGAACGGGTAAGGTGGGCTTCCCCGAATCCCTAATAACTAGGTAGTTAGACGAGCTGGGGTCTGGATTAGGCTTGTAAAGGATCAGGAAAATGGAAAATGAAAACTGCGAGGCGCACTGCGTCTATCATCAAAAAGCGGCCCCTCTCTATAACATGTGCCATGCGTGAAGGTGCTGTGCCTATGTGAGCTTAGCAACCAACTTTGGGAGGGGGGGCTTGGTGTTGTTGAGCGTGTGGGTAGAGAATGAACTGGCTCCACAGGTCTCGGCTTTGGGATCGACCTGGGGCGCCAGGTCTGCGGCTAGTGTGGGGCTTTCGGCCGATGGCCGGGCGGGGGAACTGGGAGGTCTACGGATGCTTTCTAATTACTTCATTGGCCCGCTAACTGAAGACCGGATAGGTACCCCGTGCACAAGATACTACAACATAGTAGATAGGGTCCGTCAAGATGACGGCTATCTAGCCGACGGTGTTTTTTTTTTTTTTCATTCGTTTTTCCCCCTCCAATCCCAACTTGAAGATTGGAAACTGCACATCGTCACACCGCGCAACGTTTGTCGCTTGGCACTGCTTCGTCGGGCCCTCCTGGCCGCCGACGAGGTTCCTCCGCGCCCGCCCAGGTTCTCGACGACGACCCGGCACACGTTTTCCCTGGTGGCGCCCCGGGGTGCCAAGGACGTCGTCGACGCCCGAGGCCGTGTCCCCGTACCGCGCCGCCGTCTTACTGCCCCCTCCCCCCTCCCCCGGGCCCGCGTCCACCTTTGGCGATGGCGACGGGGTCCCTTTGGGGGAAGCTGGGCGTCGCCGCGAAGGCCGTCCAGACGGCCAAGCTGCGCCCGAGACGACGCCCGCCAGGGCGCCCATCCATCTCACGGCGGGGTGAGCGTCTCGAGGTCGTCCGCGTCGTTGGGCTGTGGCATGACATCAGCGGAGCAAGGCGGAGCGTCGTCAAAGTCAACAAACGGCCTCGGCTCGTCGCAGCCTGGCTTCGCCCCGGCCTCAGCCCCAGCCGCGGCCGGGGACCGCTTGCGGCTGGTCGTCATGGTTGCGGTTACATGGGTTGAACTGGCCATTGGGCTTCGGGGGGGGGGGGGGGGGGGTGAATTATAAAAAGAATACGGACAAGAAAATGCCCCCCCCCCCTCTCCTCGACAGAGATCCCAGCAGCAGAAACAACGTTTTCTTGGGCCGCATGTGACGTGTTTGTCTCATTGGAGGAGGGGGAGGCCGAGTCCCCGAGGCTTAAATAGACACGAATGGGCCAATGAGGGCTCCCGGGACGGACGAGAACGATTCGGTGAAACGGCCAGAAAAACGAAGGGCGGACATTTCCGTTCGTTCCCCCCAGGCCAAAAAAAAAAAAAAGGTTAAAGGCTAACTGGGCATTAGAGTTGCCAAAGCCCGTCATCTTCTTCTCGGGGGTGACTAACGGGCTGCGCAATGCGACCTGAACCTTGATTCTCGCGCCGTGGACGCGTTTTCTTTTTTCTCTTCTCTTTTTGAATCACGAATCAGGACACTCTTCTTTTTCGTGATAGTAACACGAGCAAGCCCTCGGTTGATGCTTTATAGTCTCCTCAACTCTCCCCTTGTTTCCCCCCCAAAGAGCCCCATTGTGAGTCCCCGCCACAGCCCGCCATAGCCCGCCATAGCCCGCCACCAAGATGGATTTGAAGCCCTCCTCATCAAGGTTGAACAGCGTCGTTCAGTCTCTTGACCGCGCCGCCGAGCTTCTCCAGCTTGTCCTCGAGTTTGTTGAGCTGACGACCCGCCTCCCTCCGCTCCTGGGCCGAAAATGCGACGCAGGACTTCGCAACAGAATCCACCGCCTCCTGCAGGGCTGCCAGGCATTCATGTTTATGGGCTGGTGCCTCGGATGGTTCGATTGAAGCCACTGTCCGGGCGAGAGTCAGGGTGAGGCCGGCCGGACTCGCCGCGGCAGCATCGGTCGTCGGGCTCTCGGGCTCGACAGGCCGGCGTCGGCGGCCCCGGCGACGACCATAGTATCCCCTCGCTTCAAGGGGACCCTCGTCCTCCGTCCCCGAGTCGACTAGGATGACGGGGCTGGATCCGCCGCTTTGAGGTGGCGTCAACATTGCGGAAACGGCTCGCTTGGGCGTCGAAGCCGCCGGCTTCGCCTTGGGCCGGCAGAGCCCAAAGACCTCATCCTCGGAGCCCTCGCTGTAGCACACGAAGCTTCTTCTGGCCTTCTTTGGCGACTCGATCCGGCTGGGTGCTTCGACTCTTCTCTTCGTGTCTCGACCGTGTCCCACGACGAGGGCATCGGCCACTCCTTCCCTGGGCTCACCCTCCCCGTCCTCTGCGGCGGAACTCTGTGGGATGCTGAAGCCGTCTTCCGTCTCCTCACCAAAGTCTTCGTCCGCCGTCTCGCCGGATGCACCGTCGTCGTCTCCGCGGTTCTTGATGACTTGTGTGTATAAAAGCGCGGCGTCATTGCGCCAAGTCATGAGGATATCGCTCGCCTTTGATCGGTTTCTCTTCCAAGACGCCCCTTTCACCTGGGGGTATTTCTTTTCGAGAAGGCGAGTCACCGCCGTGTTGGCGTTGTCGCCGTTCCACCAGAACGAGTGCGCGGTGGGCATCAGATGAGCGGCGTAGCATTCAGAGAGCAGTTGCTGATCAGCGTCGTCGAGCAGTTGGCTGGCAACGCCGGGGCATTGGGAGTTCCATTCATCGATGGTGTGGGTCAGGGCAAGGAAAGCGAGTTGGTCTTCTAGAGAGGCACGATGGCCTCCCCGGGGGCGACGAGGTGACATACTGAATAAAGTCAACCCATATGCATATATAGAGTTGCATGGCTCCCATCAAGAGACTTACGTTTTGTTCGGGCTTGAGTTCCAACGGTGAAAAGCTGCTGCCTGTTCCCGAGAAAGAGTGATATCCAGTCCGTCGTCAAGCCGTGAGGAGAAACGGAGAGGGAGCCACGCGTGTCGGCGAACTCGGTATCGAGACCGGCGACTCCTTGCTGGCTGTAGAACAGATATCCAAATATGACGGTTGTGGTTTATGGTAAGCACGCGGGCAAGGCTGACTGCGGCTGGGATCCCCTCGGCAAAGTAAGGGGAGGAGGAAATAGAAACAAGGAGACAAAAAAAGGTTATTCTAAGAAACAAGGGTGAGAAGAAAAAAATAGATGCCCTAATTCAAAACTCAAAGGTGATTGAGAAGATGAGAAGTACCTTCCAGTGGTACCTTCCCTCAAAGGTGCTCGGCTGCGATGCCGTTAACAGAGACATGGGCTAATTGCACTGTAAACTCTGGAAAACCATCCATGTAAGCTGTATTAGTGTGGTATTTTCGTCCGACCAATGGAGACGGTCTCTTTTCAACAATACAAAGTCTTTATGAATCGGAATTATCGAAACAAAGTACTCTGTTTGTCAGGTGTACCAAACCCTGCGTCACTCTGACACAACCTCATGGTCTGTTGAACTTTTGATCAAAATATGTGTTGCTTAGCTTTTTGCAAACCACCAATGCGAAGGCGCCTAAGAGGATATAAATATAGGTATATATATAGGTATATATATAGGTATAACTATACATATATATATATATGTATATATGACAGAGCTCACCAACCCAATGTTATTTATATCTCAGTGTTGCCCACTTTCATCGTCGCCTGCAGCACGACATCTTTTGGAATTTGGCTCCCCGGCCGGCGGTAGCTGCTTCCTTCTTTCTCCTCAAGGGATAAAAACTCCATCCAGGGGTAAGGGGGGGGGGCTTTATACAAAGTCTGGCCTTCGAATTTGGCATTTCTCACCGCGGGTCTTCGTGGGCTTGAACGCGTTCAAAGCAGCCGGGGCTTTCGTGCAGCCATCAGAACATGCCAATCGTTCCGGCCGAGTCAATCGGACAAAGGGATTCGGTGTCAATGCGAAGCAGTCAGAAAGAAGGCTCAGCAACAAGAGGCTACCCCGGCACCGCCCACCACAGAACTGGGCACACCCGACAGGTCCGAGGTCTTCAAGCTTGCACCGGCAACCGCCGTTTGCCCTGGAAGTTCTCGGCATGCGACGAAGCGCCCCAGGCTCGAGGCGGAACAGTGGATGTTGCCAGCGAGGTTGATCAGTCATGGCATTGGGGCGCCGTGACTCAACCATTTGACACATGATACGGAGACTGCCAGGGGGAACGTCATCAAAGACGTGCACGCCCAGAAAGCCTCCATCGAGCACTACTGGAAGGCGAGCGCCGGCTTCGGGGACGACGGGCCTCTGTCCACTTGCAAGCCGGTCCCGAAAGGAGGGCTTTTCGTGCACGCTGTCGCTCGAGTACTGTTATGACAGCATCACCATGGGCGGCAGGCACCCTTGGACCTCATCGACTACCCGGCGCATAGGGCGAGGAGCGAATGACTCAATCCTCTGCACACCAGCGGGTGTCCGCCTCGACTTCCCGCCGCCGTTTGCGCGGCTCTGGTTGGTGTACTTGCATTCGTCGAGGCGCCACTGAGCCGTATAGAGTTTCGCCAACGTGAACCCGCACTGCGTAAACCTGGGCCTCTTCAGAGCAAACGAAAGGCCCCCTCGGGGTCGGTCGCCCCAAACCTGCGGCCCGGTGACAAGGTGGCGGTGATTCCGGGATCCCCAGATCCCACTTTTGCTTCGAGAATGTCCCAAGAGGCACAACTCGTGGGGCAAAGGCGGGTTTTGATCCTCATGCCTTCCAACACCACGACATCTGCTGCTGACTGGGGGTGTGGGGAAAGCTACGTGCGCGGTATGATGGATGGAGAAATCATCCAAGGGCGGATAAAACACAGCAGGGGGGACAGAGGAAGACCTTGAGTTGTTTCCCACCATCTAGCGTACCACGGATAGGAGGTGCTGGTGCTCTTGGGGGTGCGCGGAGCGACCCTGTTGCCTTGGCCGGCCATCGTCTACAAACAAACGCCCACAACGCTTGTGGACCAGGCGTCTTTGGGAACTCGCGCGGGGCCCTCTGGACTCTCGGACGACCCTCGCTTTGCGTCAAAGACCGGACAAGGCTGTGTTGATGCTGTTGTGGGGGAGAAAGGATCATGACACCGCGGGCATTCGGACAGCACCCCACCCGGTTCGCGGCTCGACCCTTTGCAAAACATCATGCGCCCCGAGGAAACAAGTAACTGCCGAGACGGACCAGATCGGACTTTGCTGCAAATGAGTTTGTACGAACCGACGGGGTGCCACGCCCCAAGAGCATCCGTACCGGTATACGGAGTACGAGACGAGGGCAAGCCACAGGGTGACATACACGCCCCCTTCCAGGTTTCAGGAGTGCTAGGTACTGAAACCGGTGGGGATGCCAAGGACATCAACTTCCGTCCCATGCCGATGGGATTTTCAGGGGATACTTTAATTTTAAGTTCACGTCACTCGACCCACGGTTCCCGACACCCTCGTCGCCTTTGTCTTGTCGATTCATCAGGTAGTGAACAGAAAAGGCCACGATGGTATCATCATCATCATCAGCAGCAGCAGCAGCAGCAGCAGCAGCACTGCTCCCCCTGGCGGCAGCGCTTGCGTCTTACACAGTCTCACCGGAGGCCCAAGCGTCGTTGCGCTGGGCGCAAACATGTCCATGGACACCGCTGGAGGAGTGGCTGCTGGAATGCCCGGGTTGGCATCTCACGGCGGCAGAGAGAAAAGGCGAGAAAGATGAGGGCTTGGGCCGAGAGCGGACGCCAACGAACGGAACGCCGGACCCTGAACCGCTGGGCTGGACGGGCCCGCACGGGTGTGCGGACAGCTACTGCCTGTACGCCAACCGCGGCTTCGCTGACGGGCGCGGCATCGTCATCATCTCGACGCCGGAAAACGTCGAGAAGGTGAGGGGCCTGGAGCAGAACCTACAGGGCCAGCCTCCCGAGGAGGACCCGTCGTCGTCGAGGGCACCGGCGTTTGAGATCAGGGAGGTCGAGGGCAAAGGCCTGGGCATGATCGCCAACAAGACGCTCGCGCGAGGCGACAACGTCATGCTCAAGACCCCCGTCCTCCTCGCCCACCGCGCCTTCATCGAGCGCACCCCCGCGGCGGACCGGCAGGCGCTCCTCGACGCTGTCGCGGGGTTCCTCCCGCCGCCGACGCGGGACGCCTTCCTAGGCCAGATGGGCCACTTTGGCGGGCACCAGGTCAGCGACATAATGGCGACCAACTCGTTCCAGATGGACGTCGGCGGCGGCGACGGCCACCACTACGGCAACTACCCCGAGGTGTCGCGGTACAACCACGACTGCCGGCCCAACGTAGCGTTCCGCATCGGCGCGGACCTGCGCCACCGCACAACCGTCGTTCGGCCGGTCAAGGCGGGCGAGGAGCTGACCATCACCTACCTCGACCCGCTCGGCACGCGCGCGGTGCGACAGCACCGCGCCAGGCGGGCGTGGGGCTTCGAGTGCGGGTGCTCGCAGTGCGGGCTGGCCAAGAAGCAGGCGGCGGCGTCGGACGCGCGGCTGCTCGAGATCGAGGAGCTCGACAGGCTGCTTTCGGACGTGTCGGCGAGGGTGACGTCGGCGACGATCGAGCGGTTCCTGAAGCTGCACGCCGAGGAGAGGCTAGAGGCCAAGATGGCCGGGGCGTACACGACGGCGGCGCTCAACTTCAACCTCCTGGGCAGGCACAAGATGGCGGCCAAGTACGCCAGATTGGCGGTCGAGGCGGGGACGATCGAGAACGGGCCGGAGGCGGGGGACGTCGAGGTCATGAAGGCGCTGGCGGCCGATCCGAAGAAGCATTTCACCTGGAGGGGAAGAGTCCGGTGATGGGATAATGAGGCTCGTATCATCAATAGGGCTACCCAACTAACCTACCCATACTACGGCAAACGGTTGCTGCAACCTTTGATGTTTCGACGCATCCTTGGGCGGCCCCTCGTTTCGATAGCCGGAGAGGTCGGGATATTAGTCGGCTCGGCAATTGACGGCCTCTCGAGACTCGAGAGGCGGCAGCTTGTGCCGGAGCCCGTTGGGTTGCTTGAAGAAGCATGACGGCCTCGCTGTCCTCCGTTCGGCACGACCCATTCCCGGGGACGATAAAACCAACGGCGGGCGTCCAGGACGACACACGATAGGCGGGTATGCAGAAGCAGAAGTCGTGGAATGACTCGGGACAGCCAGGGCAACGGTCGTAGGAGCGTTGCGCGCCGGGTGTTTGGAATGGTGAATATGTTTCAGACGACCATAGATACCTATCTATGTACTCCGTAGACAGATGGCTAGAATACCTACTACGTGTGAATATTTTGCGCTTGCGCTTTGAACTGCAATCTCGCATGCGCCTCGAAGACGACCGATCCATGTCGGCGCTGACCCACCGAAGCGGGCCTCTCGTCGTCTACCTCCGACGGGCCCCCGCTGCCATGAACCTTTCGGCAGACCCGGCCAGCGGGCCGCCGTGTTGTTGTAAACTACCAAGGTACGAACCAAGACGAATTGATGAGCGGGCACGTGATGATCGGCAGCGCCGCTAGGTATCGTGTTGGTTGACTCGATACAAGAAGGCGCGAGCATTTTGTTTGAGCACAGCCCCGGCGTCGTGGCCGCCGTGGGTCCTCTCCATCTTTTTTTTTTCTCTTCTAAAAGAGCTTCCACCCACATGTCGTTTATTGTGTCCGTTGCCATGGGCCTTCACGATCGATGCGAGATAAATTGCAATTTGAGGCTGCGTGGATAGGGTGCGATTCTGGAAGGCTGTCGTCATCATGTGTCCCCACGATCAGCTATTTCGAGAGTCGGCCCCGTTCAAAGCCACACAAGGCGGAACCCGGCTGGCCATGTATTGGTACGCGGCGAATGCCGGCTCGGTGAAGTCGGTGAAAGAATGGTTCGCTGAAAAGCATGACTCGCCGGAACCAAGAAAGCGCATTGTTGCATGACGGAGGAAGCTCAGGGCAGCCTTCTGTCAGCTTCTTGCAACTGGATGAACGGCTCAATGCGGCCGGAGAGGGCGACCCGTCGGCGAACAGCTCTTACGTCGGCAATTGATGGCATTTGGTCGATGATCAGCGGCCGGCGATAGGTAGTGTCATGGTGGTAGTGGTGATGGTGGTGGTGATGGTGATGGTGATGTCTCGCACAACAAAAGGGAGAAAAAAAAAATGCTAGTTCATCCCGGGCGGGAGGATCGACACGTGAGAGGAAGAGGAAGGGGTGCATACCTACCCAATACCTAGGTAGCCTCAGGAACAAGGGGGAAGGAAGCCTCCTTACCCACTAATCAGACCAATCTTTCCTCTCTCCTTCCTATTTTTGTACTCCGTATTGACTCTCTTTTTTCTCTCCTTCCGCTTTTCCCCCTCCTTCCTGTTTTCTCCCAAGAAAGCGAGCAACAATGACAGACGGTATAGGTGCCGGTGTAAGTGGGGACCCCCTTCCCTCCCGAATCTTACAGAACAATGGAAGGGGCCCATTTCGCAGGACTGGCCAATGACTGCTGCGCGGGGGTTCCGACGAAGTATACGTAGACGGCCCAGCCCTCGCATTAGCCAATGACGTAGCCGTGATGGCCGTTGATTTCATCATGTCGCAATCCCACCTGTTCCTTCCCCTCTGGTCCTGCATCGTCACTTGCCTTCTTTGTTTTGCTTCTCGCCTGACCTGCTCCCATTCGAAACAAGTATCCGCGAGTGGACGCCCGTGTGAGTTGATAGACAATCCCTTCATCACGCTACAACGCACCATTGCTCGGTCCATTCAGACAGCCAGTTCGGTTCCGTTCAACGTCTCTCCCCCCCCTTCGGTGGAGCACCTCGGCGCCGGCATGGGCCCCGTTGCATGGAGCTGAATGACTTTCCTTTCCCTGCTTGGGGAAATAGACTTATTCGTATACACATCGTAGATACAAGATGGGCATGAGCAGGGCATCGTGAGATGAGAGTCGATATTGGGTGGAACCAAAGAGAAAACCCTGCAGCACTGACTGTTTACTCATCCTCTTGGGGCTTGATTTCGATTTTGAATGAATGGCTTCAGCTCCCCGAACCGGCATGGGACTGATTCGGACTCCCCCGGTTCTACCTAAACCACCCGTACCAAGGCATGCACGGTCAAATCCAACATCTACCCTGTAATGAGGGGGATCTGTCCAACTACCTACCTAGCTCCTTATTAATGCCCACTCACACCCTTCCACAAATCCCACTCGGCTACTCAATCCGCTCATGGCACTCTCAGATCACTACTTCTTGATACCATCCCTGCCCTTGCTCGTCACATCCGCCAGCCATGACTTGCACCCAGGACCCCTCCCAGCCCCATCAACACACTGCCTAGGTAGTCACCTAGTCCACTCGACAAGAACTCTTGGCAGCTGCATCGTCGCAAAACACACTATTCCCTCTGCCCTGCGAGAGCATTGCTGGCTGTCGTCATTCAACTGTCATAAACATGATGCTATATATCATTCCCATCTCCCCCCCATCCCCGTTCCGACGACGAGTTTGAGCTGCCATCTGGTCTTTCGTCCCTCCTCCCTCGGGTGCCAAACCTCTTGCGATACAACACCGGGCAGACACTTACACACATACCTACCCTCTCCCCTCCACACACACACACACGCACACACACACATACACACACGGAACAAAAACAAAACACGCATACAACCACGCAATGGCGCCAGCGTCGCCATTCTCCGACGCCCTTGCCGGCGCCGCCACGGCCCTCCACCCCACGCGGACCCTCGCCCGGCCCCTCCGCGACATCCTCGCCCGCCAGGTCGTCACGACCGTCACCGCGACCCCCGAGACGACGGAAGACAGCGCGTCCGACAGCAATCTCAGCGGCGGCGCCATCGCAGGCATCGTCCTCGGCTCCATCGCCGGCTTCCTCCTGCTTCTGTGGATCGTCAGGTCCTGCGGCATGTGGAGCCGTCCCGCCGAATGGTCCGACAAGGACGTTATCGACGACCGCCGCTACCGCGGCCGGTCGCCCGGCTCCCGCCACCACAGGCGCCACCAGCACCGTTACCACCACGAGACGTCGCGCTCCCGCCACAGCCATCCCTCCTACGAGATCAACGAGGTCCGCTACTCCCAGCCGGTTGTCTACGACAAGAGGAGGACGAGCGCGTCCCCGTGCCGCCTGCCAACGTCTACCGGACTAGCCGGAGCAGGACGAGGTACTAGGCCTGGCTGGCCCGTCGCCGTGTACATTGCGCTAGAGCAGGTCTCCTCTGAGGACATGGTTGGTTGTCCAGGCGCATGGCGTTGCTTTGAGCGGTGATTTTGGGGGCCCGGAACATGCGTATGGCCCCCCCTCCCCGCATGCGAGAAACGAACTGTACATGGGTTTCTCTTTTTATGATTACGAAGTTATGAGTTCGACACATTATCCAAACATATGTAATTGAATAATTCAAGTCTCGCAAATCGGGTTTTTTGACCAAAGGCACTTAGTTCCCTCCATTGACCTGTGCGTTCTCTGATGATAAACGGCCTTCAATAGCAATGTCCGTTGCGTTCCGATTCACAACGGCTAGTCTCCTTCAATCATCAGCATACCAATATATACTGCTTGGCTGGCGCATACCACCACATACGACCATACCCATTGGAAAACTCGGGATCCCGTCCGCTCTCCCATAGATAAGCCAATGAGGGCCGGATTAGTAGTTGGGTCGGTGACGACCAGCGAATACCTGGTGTTGTATGTCTTTTTGCGTTTATTTTTTCTTGAGAATCAATCAGATACGTAATTCAAAAAGTTGGTACATGTTGTTTTCTTTTTCTACCAACGTTGAGTTGTTAAAGCCCCTAAAGAGATTTAACGGAATAGTATAGATGCGTTGTATATATACAAGTTGATCTTTATTGTCTTCTCCAAGTGCGACCGACACTGCTGATATTACTCACTGAATACTCTTCCTTGCGGGCATCTGCATCATCGGCCAAACTCCCTTGACCCTATCCGGCACCCGTATCGAGGAGTCTGAATCGCCGCTACTCCGGTCTGTATCACGTTGGTGCTTGAGGTCGTCGTCGATTCTGATGGAAATCGAAAACGTGCATTTTTGATCGACAGAAGGGCCTGTCGTGGGTCTCTCTCCGCGATGTACTCCCATGTTTCCTTGTCGGAAAACGTGTTGCTTCCAAGGGTTTCCTCGGGCCTCTTTTTCCCAAACAAAAAGACCGCCAGGTACAGCCAGCACCGGGTTCTGCGACGTGCCGGCCGACCTAGAGATATCCATGTGCCGTGATTCGATTGGTGAGCCAAATCCGATGGTGCTCCACGTCGTTAGTCTTGTCCAGCTTGATGGTCCGGGAGGGGGGCCTGTTGGACTGCCTGGTGCGCCGAAGAGAGCTGCGAAGACATTGCCCGGCGGCTCTGGGTCGTCGGCTTTCACCACGTCGACCCGCGTGGACTGCCAGATGCTGTTGGCCACTCCCCTCCCCCGAGCTCGCCGATCGACACCCGCCTGGTAGAGTAACAAGCGGGGATACCGGAGAAGATTTGAGAAAAGATCATCTGGGATCTCATCCGTTCTGCCAAAGAACCAACCCGAAGGCGGCGGTTCCAGCGCAGGGATCGATGCCATTCCAGAAGGGAGAGTCGTTGCCGACGAAGCCGTTCATGCCCAACTCTTCCTTGAGTTTAGGAAAACACGTCTGGCACACACTCTCGCGCATACATCGCATTCTTCCGGGTTTCAAAGCCCTCCTCATCTTCATCTTTCTGGCGTCGAACTTCGGTTCCAAGGCCCATCGTTATGTTCCAACCGGTCTTCCCCCATTGAAACTTGACCGGACTCATATCGATCGGTTTATCGGAAACCTCGCCACGAGCACGCAGGAAACCCAACAACCCCAGGATGGGAATTACGATCTTGGATTGATGGAATGTTAGACCCGCGAATCGTCAGCTATTGTGAGAACAAGATGAATATCGAAAGGGTGAACCTAGCCCGGCCGATAGCCCTCAAAATTATTTAGGTCTATGTTGCCTGCGGTGTTGTTAAACTGAGGACGCCAAGGAATGTATACACATCTTGGGAGTGATGAGCAAGAAGCCGCCATTCAGGATAGCCAAGGCTAAAAGCACCACACAGACACAGTTACAATATTCAGTAATAACTGTTAGGTTAACCTAGAATTTACACATATATACATCAGCTATAGCAATGGCTTTTTTAGCTAAACGCAAGCTACTATTATAATATATTCCATGTCCTAGAGTGATAGTAAAAGCAGTTTCCTAGAGAAACACCTTGGCGGCCTAGATAATGCAATGGAGCTCTTACACTATAAAACATACAGCCTTAGACGGCTAACCGCGCGGGGTTGACTCCAAGGAGTGGCCAAGAGTACCTCTTCTGATAGTTGGTATGTGAGGCTTACTTCCGATGGAAACTCCGAGACTGCGTTAAAAAATAAGGTAGAGATTGTCTCTAGTGCTGATAGCCTCTTGGGTCATTTATGCTTAGCAACACTAACGATTGTTTTTGACCTTGTCAAGGAAGCCTAGAATAATCGCTGGTTGTTAATAGGTCCTGATAGACCCCTGTTTAAAGCTAGCCCCAAGATAAGTTTTAAACTGTAGTCGGTTTGAGAGGGTAATGTTCTGGAGGCCTCCTGTTGTAATAAGGGCTTTGCTGTAGATGATATTTATAGCCAGGATGCTAAGCCTTTTATACTCCTTGCTGAGTACAAATATATCTCGCGGGGGTCTTATAAGGCATTCCTGATTGATCTACATTATTTGTACGCTAAATCGGTTGGCGACATCAGCAGCCCAACCGAGGACGTTGTTAGGAGCACGGTCGTCGCGTACTTGGCCGTCGAGACATCGGACCTTGTAGCTCCTGGGTGTGCTGATCACTTGACTGTGGTATGTCCCTTTGTTATGGTGACTGGTAGTAGGATATAGCGATGTAGTCGTGTGCAATATATATCACGTGCCGCAGGATTAGCGTTCCCGAAAAGGTCGGGAAACTCGTCTCATTGGCCGGGATGGGCGGAACCGCAGATATCGAATCATGGGAGCCCCAACAATCCGTCACCTCGTTCAAAGGATGAGTCGGGACGTTCCTCTGTCTTCCACGCGGCTTGCGGCGGAAATGCATCCGTTATCCGCAGGCTCGGGAGCCTCAATGAACTCTGCCGACGGGCACGGAAGAAGCCCGCTTCGCGCGGTTGTTATGGCCGGACAAGCAGCATCTCGAGGCGGGGGCAGACCCGAATGTTGTGGCGAGCGCAGACGGCTCAGCACCCCTTCATCTAGCCCATCTACACAGGTTTGAGGGCTGCGTATAAGAACTCCTGCGACGTAACTAACCAACCAGGAGGGTTTTAAGCGGAAAAGACTGGGATCTCTTCACAGATCAAGGCATGTATGGATTCGAGCTCTACAACCCCACTTCAAGAGGCGATCGAGAATCTCTTGAGTAGGTATGTCGAGGTCATGACTGAACGATATCGAGTGAAAGAAAAGTCTCGTTAGCTTCGGATAGTCCCAAGATTACCCCCCCCCCCCCCACCACCACCTGGTCTTTTAGACGACAGACAGTTAGTTCTTGATCTGATGCGGAAGCCCTCGGCGTGAAGCTTTGCATGAACAGCCAGGAAGTCACCTTGACAGACTCCGTCCAAAGTCCCAAGAAACTCTACGAATACTGCTAGTAAATGTATCAATCCATCAATTACTCCAAGGTCCTCGGCTTCATTGATAGTCTCAGCCGTCGATGCTGTTGTATAATGCAAGCCGGGTTGGGTCGCAAACAGATTCGCGGCTAGGCGGGGAATTACCCCCCCCCGTCCGTTTGACGATTACAAGACAAAAACCTGGAGGCGAATGGAATAGTCGCACACGAAGAAGGAATAATGATGTGAAGCAACGGATAAGAATTACATTGACAATGACTCCGATGCCTGCCTGCGTCTGATTTCATTCGCTGCCCCAGATCCGATCCCCGTCATTGATACAAACATCACCAGCAGGCCAAGAATGGCAGAAACATGCTGGCCCGAACCCTTTCTCCCATATGCCTAGCCCTTGGTCGCCAGCCAGGGACCGCAACATGGATACTATTACTGTCTACACGAGGTATCCCGAAACCTGTTGTATCCACGAACCGCACTCGCTGCCAGGGATGTCCTTGAAATCGCACTGCCCCACGCCCTCCTCGACGCCCAGGCCCAGCATCTGGTTCATCCAAGCCGGTATAGCCTCCGTGTCCGGCGTCCGCTGCCTCGGTATCTTGCCGAGCAGTCGGGCCAGGGTCTGGGCGCCCGCCTCGGCCATGCTGCTCACCTCGGCCAGCATCCGGAGACGCGCGAGAGCGTCGTCGACGGCGCGCAGGCACTGTTCCCGGGACACGCGGGCCCTGTCGGGCCCGAGAGGATCTATCCTCGGCGTGATGAGAGGGGTGTCCTCGCTCTTGCCCGGAAAATCCGCATCCGTGCATAGCCCGACAAGCAGGACGGCGGCCTCGAACGCCGGCAAGATGATGCCGACGAACCGCGTGTGGCAGCCGCCCAGTATGGCGTGCAGCCTGGAGACGCTTTCCAGCACCTTCAATGCCGCCACGGCCAGGGCCCTTCTCTGAGACGACAGAAGAATTCGCTTGTATGCCGGGAGCCTGTCGAGACAGGCCGGGCCCTGGAGCAGCAGCGGGCGGAAGTTGCAGCACAGCGACTCGAAGATGATGGTGTGCAGGTTCTGCCTCTGCAGAGGCAGCAGAGGAAGACGCTCGTCCCACCGCGTGTTGGATTCCAGGGAGAAGGCCGGCGGCAAAGTCGTGAGGAATTCGTTGCAAAACCTCTCGTATGCTGCTTCGGCCGCGGCCGCGTCGTACTCTCGCCTTGGCAAGCAGCCTCTCCAGAAGGATGCCAGGCGGGCCTGGATCAGACGTTCCAAGAACTCTTCGGGGGCGTCGGCGTCGTCAACGTTGGGACCGAGGTGCATCCGCGGCAGGTGGCTATCGCTCAGACCTGCGGGCAGGAAAGGGGACAGGTCGAGCTGCCTCGAGAAAAGACTAGAGAGGAATATTGTCAGCCAGTCCACACATGTTTGGCCAAGAAGGACGGCGAAGGGAGGTGGGCGGGTAATCAGTATTACCTGTCCCAGATGAAAAGGTTGCAATACACCCTGCGGCGCATTTCCTTGTCCAGCTCGTTCATCCCGGGAGCTGTAGCCACAGGAATTCGGTCAATCCCGATTCTGTGTGCGACTCGAACCGCGTCGCCGAACGCCTCCCAAAACATCCTGTTCCGCCCCCGCACTGGTGACGCAGTCCGGAAAAGAGCATATGCTGGACGCGGACAAGCGAGCCTTTGCCGTCGAGCCCAAGGACCATGTTCATACCCCGGTCTTCTTTTAGTCAAGTTACACTCAATACATCGTAATATCGATCAAGATCTCAGTTCCTCGATCTTGGTTCCCGATGGCATTGGCCCAAGGTACCTTGCCAAGGCGGTTTCTCTGAAGGTCGCACAATCACAAAAATGGTAGTAACAAAGTTGGAAAAACACAGTCTGATTATCATGCCCAATTCTCAACATAATGGAGAGTTCCCGATGGCAACCCCAGCTCGGTAAAGCTCTTCCGTATCCTGATCTGGAACCCACAGTACGTAATTTTCTGTGCTTGTTCCCCCAACAGCCGAGGCAAACGTCGGCTCACCGCCATCCTGCCAGTCTTTCCGCTTGCGAGAGACCTGAAATAGAAGCACCCCACAGCAGATTCGTCGGTCGTACATAACCGTAGCAAATCACCAAACCACCTGCCGTTGCCTATGTATGAGCAATCAGAACTTCAGAAGCCACGGATTGGCCGGGGCTGATCTTCGGGCCACCCGATCTCTGAAAAAAACTCCTCGCGGGCGGAGTCATCCAGGTCCTCTTTTGAGGATGGGAGCTGGGTTATGCCAGTAGGTGAAGAACCGTCCGAGTTCCGGCGGTGTCGGTCTTCGGTCATACCAACAGAGTGAAGATGAAGTCCGGGCTTCTGGATGTGTTTCTACTAGAAACCAGCCCAAGACATGATTCTCTCGTTTGGATCCATCATCTCGTCATCTTCCTCGTATTCAGTCGATATAGTGTCGGGAGGGGGATCGGGCCCGTCTTCATCGTCGTCCTGGTCCTCGGCAGCACCAGCTAGCCGGATCATAAGTATCATCCGATATTGAACCTGGATAATCCGAAGACTCGGGAGTGGGTGAGACACGGGATCATTTGTCTTGATTGAAAAGACGTGACCGTCCCGGATCGGATGACCTGTCTGGACGTGACGAGCATCAAGTTCCAGCTTATGACCAGCAGGCGTTAGGATGTCTTGGAGGTAGCCCTTGGGATCTGTGTTGATCGAAAGACCACCACTGTTGTAGTCGGCTTGTTGGCCTCTCTTTGGTCGTAGGCTGGAGTCCTTCATGTGTCTTATGCGCAAGACTAGCTCGTTATCTGTTGATATTTCCTCCAAAGGCTCAAGCGCGATCTTGAAGTTATCCAACCAAAAGTGGATAAGACAATTGAGCGTGATCATATTCTGAGGAATATCGAGGGTGTCTGTTTCCGTCTGATCCATAAACTCTTGGATGGGCCGGTCACCCCACAGGCTTTGCAATGCCCCGCTTAGGTCAGAACACACCCTAGCATTCACGGTAGACGCGTGAGGGTAAATATGGGCAACCTCGGGGTCATGGGAGCCCATCAGCACACAGCGATAGTTGTCACGCTCTAGAGCCTAGTAAAGGCTAGCTAGAATTTACCGTAGTGTAGACTTAAGTACAAACTTACGACTTTCTTTGGCGCCTGTTGTCTTGCCGGGGTCGGTCGTGGGCCATTGTTTGTTCCTCTCCCTTAAATTTATGTTATCAGTAATGATCTTTTTTCATATATAGCAGAAGAACTTACAGTACTGAATCAGACGAGGCAAATTGGCATTCAAATGCGACAGCATTTTATCAAAGGGAAGAGGTTCGTCATCATCGATCGTTGCTTTCCACTGCCTCAAGGTCTGGATAGGTGTGACCCAAATACATGCCCAGACAAAACGGCTAACCATAGTCTGTTTGACACGTTTGGCTTTCATTCCATGCTGTTGCACAAAGGAAGTGTTGGCGATGTAGTCAAGTATCGCCATCTTCTCTTCGTAATCCTCTAGGAAGACGCTTTCCTGTGCTGGTGGCTGACCAAGCGGGATTAACTGGTTCTGGTACTGAAGATCCAGCCTCGCTGCATCGTTGCCACAGAGAGAAATCGCTTTACCAAACTCGGCCAGATTTCGCAGCTGCCGTTCATTGACTGTGGTGGGATTGTCTTGGAGTAGGTCGGAAGCTCGGTTCAGGATATCCACAGCGTCCTGGACGAGTAGCATCTTCGCTGTCGCGGAGTCGTTCTCGGGAGGTTCTTCCATGATTGGAGTGTGTCGTTGGTCAACTAAACAAGGAGTATCTGGTTAGCCTAGCAGCCTGCTATGACGGAAGATCGGACGGCCGTTGGGACGAAAACTGCGATGAAACAGACTCACATAAACCGATACCGACACGTAGGGGATTGGATGGATGAACAGATGGATGGATGCAATGAAGATGGAGTTTGGGAGGAGAGAGACGAGGGGAAGAAAGATAGAAACAGGAGAAAGTGATCTTAGTCTGCCTACAGGTATCCAGGTAGGCAAACGGAAGGAGGTACCGGTAGGCACCTACTCACCTTACCCTTCAGATCGCCATAGTTTAATTTGTGGGGAGCGTCGTGGTGCCCGATAGGTACCGAGGTACAAGCACAAGGCGGTCCTCCTTAGTGGTCTCACAGGTACACAGTTTACCAAAAAAACACCACACAGGTATCATGCTCGGTACCTCACCACAATCGACTTTCAATGAAGAACGACCAAGATATCCAGGCGTCTACCCAGACTATAGAGGGTACAAGTACCTCTTAGGGGTGTGCCAGATAGGTACCGCTGAGCGCATTCCCTTGAGTGGAATCTTGGGCAGACAACTTATGACATCGGAGCAACACTCCATCGACAATCACAATCAAGATCAAGATCAAGATCACGATGGGAAATTTGTGCACGAAGACTTTGCCATGGGAGAGTCCGACATTGAAAACTCGAGCGATTCTGAGGAGTCAAAGGAGAAAGGAGATATAGTCCTTCCTAGCTTCAATGAAGTCAAAAGACAGATAGAGGCGAAGATTAGTTTCTTCAACGATACCTAGCGTTTAGCCATAAAAGTCGATTAGCTCATTAAACTCCTGTTGAAGAAGGGAGTTAACCCACTAGAGGGATATAATGATCACGTCGATGGGTTTATAAAGGTCTTACTGAGCAAGACTCTCACGAGTGCAAAGGAAAGCGGGAAGAGGCGTCGCATTAAGTGATTGTTAGCAATCAAATAGCTTATTTTCTTTCCTTTATTATTCATCGTCAACTGGACGAGTCGGTGGGGGCACCGACCTGAGGGGGGACATGTGGAAGGATTGATCAAGGAGGGGGGGATTGATTAGTCAGCCCAGACACCTACCTCATTTTTATCGGTCGCCACCAGAGAACTAGAATTGCTACACAGATCAGACAGGTCAGACAGATCAGAATAAAATTGGCTCATTGAAATCGAACGAATCTGCCCCTTCTGCGCGGCAATTTATCTACCGCACCCTCCTCCTACAAGAGATGTGAGTGCTGAAACTGAATCCACCCTTCATATACTTACCTGCGTGTCCAGGAAGCCCGCGGCGTCAACTTCTGAAGAGGGTTTACTTTTTATGGGCCCAATTCCACGGCTGCTTTTCTTCTCGACGTTTTTAAGCAATCTTTTTGTCTTACAACTAACTATATAAAGTAAGTCTCTGCTGCACCTACTAGGCCTGTTAAAGCCTAGACCTTTGAACATGGCCAGCCTCGTAGGGCGGGCAGTACCGGCCAGTCCCCATCGGGTTTCCAATGAATGAGTGGTCGAAGAAACTCCACGCCGTAACAACTCGGTATCCCCGTGAGCCGTGTGCATATAATATAGTATTGCCCCCCCCCCCCCCCCCCCGGAGGTTACATTGTTGCCTGATCTGACAACGAAAGGAAAGCAAAAAAGAAACATTCCACATTTTACATGGATAAGAAGCACCGAGTGGCTTTTTTATTTATTAAGAAACCCTGGCAATCCTTCACGGCTCGTCCTTCCGGGGATCGTCATCCACCCGGGGTTCGAGTCTCAGGAAGCACCGGTCCGCCCTGTGGACTATCCCGTAGCTGGCCTTGGGGTCGGCGAGCGACGGGCCGACCTCGAGCAGGTCAAACGCCCACACCACGAGAGTCGTGACCATGCGCAGCTCCAGATACGCCAGCCGCCGACCCCAGCAGCTGCGAGGACCCATGCCAAATGCGATTCGTGGCGCCGCGTTCGCGTCGAACCCCGCGGCGGCCCCGTCGACCCGCCCGCCGCCCGTAAGCCACCGCTGCGGGTCGAAGGCCTTCATGTCTCGCCCCCGCCCCCCTCGTCCCAGCCCGCGGTCGTCTTCGCCGTCGCGCTGCGCCGGCCGGGGTCGACGTCCAGGGGTGGCGAGTGGGAAGCCTGGCCCGTCGGCCACCATTATCACGTTGGTGCCCTTGGGGATGCGGCGCCCGAGTATCTCCGTGTCGCGGGTCGCCTGCCTCGCCACGCTGGTCGCATGCAGCCGGGGCGCCTCCTCCAGCACGGCTTCGAGATACGGCACTCGCGTCCCGTTCAGCTCGGCCAGCGTGGGCGCCCCGGGATTCGCTGCGCGCGCCGGCGTACGCGGCATGCAGCGCGTCCCGCAGCTTGGCCTGGATGGCCGGGAGCCGAGTCAAGTAGATGAATGTCCAGGCAAGTGTCGTGCTGGTCGTGTGTAAGCCGGCTATGAACTGGCCGGCAATCTGTTCTCCACATCAGACCGACGGTCTGGCTGCACGTAATACAGGGGGCTCTCTCACCTCGTCAATCAGGGTTGGGTTAAACCACCGCCATTGGGACGCTTTGACGGACAAAGTGTCGATGGTGATTGCCAGATGAAGTGATAAAAGAGGGACTGACGTGTTATGATGCGGAAAGCTGATGAGTGAAGGGCGATGGAAAAGGGCTGGAGGCGTATTTATTCCATTTCCCTCGGCGTCGTTTTGGGTGTTGATATCTCGAAAATACGAGACATTAATAAGCCCCTCTGGTGAAGCTTTCATGAAAAAAACGACCCTTCCTGGCCTCGAATTATCCCGATGCCCCCCATCTGGTCAACATTCAACACACGGCTGGTCGACGCTGCGGCGCTTTGAGCAATATCATACAGGCTTGATCGGATTTGTAAAGTCGGCATTGAATTTGGCCGGTCGACAGGGGAAACCCGACTCTTCCAATCAAACATCGGGCGATTCCAGGGCCAGCCCGCTGGGCCACGCACATCTCTCTCGGTCGTTGGTTCGCCGATGAACGGGGTAGTAGTATCCAGGGGAGGGTCGCAGTGCAACTTACGGCGCCTTATCAACAAGACAAGCATAAGGGTGGGATGGGGAGAACGGCTGTTGGCCGTGGGGGACAACGGTACCATATCAGGCGAAAGTTTAAATCCAAATCCCTGGACGGCTGAGCTCGGGGGGAGGTGTTGGTGTCCTATGTACGTGGTGATTTCCGCATCGAGACTGACTCGGTTGTGAACTGATACAACCTGGCTCTGTATGTATCAGAGAGGCGTGGCGGCCACCCCGCTGCGACATGGGATATGTTGTAACTCTGTTCACAGGCTCAAAGTATCATTGGAGCCGGATGCAGGACCTCGAGCTTCCTCCGAGACATGTAAATTGAAAAGTTGAACTACCGGTGACCTCTGGATGATCATCGCCCAGGGAACACGGACGAGGGAGCCCATCACTGGGTGCTCTTCGGCGAGCTTCCTCTTTTCGAACGCAGTAGTATCCTCATTGGTCCACATCCCTCCCTGGTGTTGTTACCTCTCTAGGCCTAATTGGAGGTTGACAGTGGGCGAGGCCGGAGCTCTCTCAGCTTGATACAATGTGGCTCTGGTCCCCATCTCCCTTGTGTACTTGCATGCTCGACTTTGACCCCTTTCCGGATTCAGCGCCGCAAGCGCGCCTCTACCAAGCCCATGAGCCCCTCGGGACGGACGGAACGAATCTCATACCTCTCGTCCGCCTGCTTCAGCAGGGCCTCGAACTCGTCAGCGGTGCGCAGCTTGCCCCCGAAGCCCACCAGCATGATCATGTCGATCTGCCGCATGCCGCGTTCCACGTCGCGCGCAAGCACGCCCTGCTCCGGCAATATCATGTCGTTGATGAGCAGCGGCGTGCCGGGCTTGCAGCGCTCGAGACCCGGAACGAGGGCGCGGAACATGTCAACAACGCGGGCGTCGCACCAGTTGAGCGCGCAGGCGCGCAGGATGAACGCCGCGGCGTCGCCTACGGGCTGCGGGTCGAAGAAGCTGTGCTGCATGAAGGTCACGCGCCCGCGGGTTTCGTCGGTGAGAAGCGACTGGCCCGCCACGTGCATGTCGGCCGAGTCTTGGACGATGAAGCTGAGGTTTGGGAAGCTCTGCGGTCGGTAAGGTGAGAAGGGAGGATATGCAAGTGAGAACAAGTACGGAGTGAGTGCAAGTTGCATGCTTACCTGTGCCAGAGTAATGGAGACCTTGCCGCTGCCACCGCCAACGTCGACGACGGTCCCGTTCAGGCTACCCCACGGGAAGGAGTCTTTCAGCGCGTCGATGTTCAGGTTCACTTTTACGCGTCAGTCTACGGCGCTCTAATCACAACCGAATCGACCCTGGCCCAGGAGCCAATGAAGCGGTAAACAAGGAAAGAAAAGGGGGAAAGGGGGGGGGGGGGGGGGGGGGCTACATTTTGCCCATCCCGCCATTGCTTTGGCGAAACGGATGGATCGCAGAGTGTCCTTCTCGTAAAAGTTGAAGATGGGAAGGCCATGTCTTGTCGTGAACGGAGTGACAGCACTGTCATAGGTCTTGGGTGATGCCTTGACAGTGTCCGCGGTGGCAGTGGCTGCTTTGAGCATCTCATCGACGCTGCTCAAAGGTAATCAGTAAGGAGGAAAGGCGTGCAGTGTCCCATCTCGAAAGCCGGCGACGTACGTGTAATGCAGTGTTGCGCGAATCTCCTCGTCCTTGTGCAAGAGGTACGAGCTGGGATTGTGGGCGACATATCCCGGGGCTGGCTCTGTGAAGATGGACTCTGTCGCGAGCAGGCGTACGATGCGGCTCGTCCTGTCATAGTCGACCCCGGCCCGCTCGGCCAGGTCCGCTAGGGAGATGCTCCCCTCGGCAGGGACGATGCTGAAAAAGTCAAAGTCGAGGGCGACCGAGACCGCGGCGAGCTCGTATCCTTGACAGGCGAGGTTGCGGAAGTGCCGCTTCGGGCCCTCGACCAGATATTGGAGGTCCTCCAGGGATCGCTTCAGCTCGCCCTGGAGCTTGGCATACTCGAGGGTCTCGGGGCGGCTTGTGCAGTTGGATGCAAACGTGGGCCGTTCGAGGCCGTTTGCCTCGAGGTACCTTGCGATGCGTTGGGTTTGTTGGACGATATCCTCGGCAATGGCGAGAAGCCCGCCGCCGTGAGCACCATTACTTTGCGATGTCATGACGAAATCAGTGCAAGCCGTATTGAGGGTAGAACAAGAGTTTCGATGCGATGTTTTTTGCGGATTTACAACAGTCTTGCGTCCAATAAGCATGAAACCTTTATATAACATGTCAATCGGCTTGGTGCAAACGGTGTCGAATCAGCCGGTTGGCACAAGTCGAAAGCCGACTCGGTCGGTCGCTTCTTGTGGCTTCGGGCATCGTACGGATGAAATCCCGACAGTCTCTTGGCCAAGACGCAGCCGGCCTGCCGAGCTGCATTGCACCATTTCACAGCACGGCACTTGGTGTTTGTTGACAGGGTAAGCTTGAGATGCCGATAATAGGTGGGCAGATTAACCATGTATCCCTGGGAGAAATAAAGTCACGTATGATTCTGGAGCATGGCGTGACCGCCGTGCAACATGACCGTCCTGGGGCCATCTTTGACATGCAGCAACAAACTCTCAGCATAGCATCTCGACTCGGCCGATGTTTGGCGGGCAGAATTTGCCCAGGCAAGTTGACAGATGCGCTTCTTATTTAACCTTTGGCCCCGCAGCGCATACTGCGGCAACGCGTTGATCTCCGGCGGTCAACATCACCAAGCAGGCAGATACTGACCGGATAGGGGTCGGTCTCGGCCATCATGGGCGCTTAGATGTCGTGGAAACGGCCGACATTCCACGGCTCCGTCTCTGATACGCCTGTAACCATGCCTCGATGCGGTTCCAACACCAAAAAGCCCGTCGGCTTTCCTGTGGTGCGGGCGCACGGCTGGGCAAACGGCCGACCAAGATTCCGCGTGAAGAGTCGGCGGACTGCGTCTCTTGGATGATTCTCCATCCGAGTCCGGACGAGACGCTCCACGGTGCGGCGGCTCTCGTCTTGACTCGATGCCGTTATCACTCTGGCGGCGCGCGCGATGCCCATGTACTTTAAAGAGATGCTCCAAAAAGCATCAAGCTTGGCCTCCATCAAATGTTGGTTGTGGACGTCGTTTTCGGTTTCAACCTGCCCAATTGATATATTAATAGCTTCCCGCAACCCATCTTGTTGTACCTAAACACTACGCTGAGCAGAAGCGTCTACATTGACCGCCATCGACGACCGCCGAGGTATTTCAAAAGCATCCGTCACGTCCCCGGTGTCCTTTGTACCATTGCAAGACGAAAAGAAAGAAAGAAAAAAGAAACCAGTCAATAACACCTTATCTAGACCCGCAAACCGTAACACGATGAGCGACACGCGCGATCCAGAGCCTGTAGCCATCGTGGGGATGGGTAAGTCGCAAGTCGTACCCCTGAGCTTTCTCGACTCCCGGACTAACGGTGCTTCCCAAGGCTGCCGCTGGGCGGGGGGCATTCGCGACACATCTGGGCTCTGGGAGTTCCTCGTCAACAAGCGCTCCGGATACCAGGACTGGGCCGAGCCTCGCTTCTCGGCCAAGGGGTTCTACCATCCCAACCCGGAACGCCCCGGAACCACGGCCGCAAAGGGCGGATACGTGGTCAGCGACGACCCGCGCCTCTTTGACCCGGCCTTCTTCGGCATCTCGGGCCTCGAGGCCGAGACCATGGACCCGTCGCAGCGGAAGCTTCTCGAGGTCATCTACGAAGCGTTTGAGAGCGCCGGCGATACCTGGGAGAGCGTCAACGGGACCCGGACGGGCGTCTACGTTGCCGACATCTCCTACGATAACGCGTATGCGCAGACGCGCGACTGGGAGTATGCGAGGCCACACGCCACCACGGGCGTCTGCCACAACATTCTCAGCAACCGCGTCAACTACGTCTTCAACCTCCTCGGCCCTAGGCGAGTCCCCCCGCTAGACACCACTCCCGGTTGACTGGCTGGCTGCACTGCTAACAACGGACGACAGCGTCACGCTCGACAGCGCCTGCACGTCGGCATTGTACGCGCTGCATTTCGCCATCCAGGCGATACGCGACGGCGACTGCGACTCGGCAATCGTCGCAACGGCAAACTGGATAATGGATCCAGCCATGCAGATCGCCATGGACAAGCTGGGCGCGCTCTCGGCCACGTCCATGAGCCACGCCTTTGACGCCTCGGCCGATGGCTACGCCCGCGGCGAGGGGTTCGCGGCCATCTATCTGAAGAAGCCGGGCTCGGCCATCCGAGACGGGTCCCCGATTCGAGCCCTGGTTCGTGGGACCGCGATCGGCGCCAACGGCCGGTCGAGCGGCATCACCCACCCCAGCGGCGCCGCCCAGGAGGGAATCATTCGCAAGGCGTACGTCAACGCCGGCAACCTGCCGCCCTCGGAGACGGTGTTTCTCGAGTGCCACGGCACGGGCACGCGCGTCGGCGACCCCCTCGAAGTCGAGGCAGCCGGAAAGGTGTTTGGGCCCGGAAGGTCCGACGCTGAGGAGGACCGGCTGCTGATCGGGTCCGTCAAGACCAACCTCGGCCATACCGAGGGCGCGGCGGCGCTTGCCGGCATCTTCAAGGCTGTGCTCGCGCTCGAAGAGCGAGTCATTCCACCGAGCATCGGGGTCGAGACCCTGAATCCCCGCATCGACTTTGACAAGGCCAAGGCCAAAGTCGTCACCGAGGTCACCCCCTGGCCTGAGGGCAAGTTGCGGCGGGCGAGTGTCACGTCGGCCGGCTTTGGGGGCTCCATTGGCCATTGCATCATCGACCACGTCAACGTCGTCTACCCTGACTATGTCAAGCCAGGTATCAGGGGCAACGTCTTCGCCAACGGAAACGACACGGCCAATGGATCGGCCAAGAATGGCACCAGCAACGGCATCGGCCCCCACGCCAATGGCCTCGACGGAACCAATGGCACCAACGGCACCAACGGTAACTCTCACACCAATGATGAGCATAACGGCCACGACGGCACCGACAGCAGTGGAGAGAACGCCGCCAAGAACGGCGTCAAGAGCGGGATTCACGAGGCGCCGTCCCCGCATTCCCCCATCCTCGACAAGCCGAAAGCAACGAGAAAGGCCGATGCCGCCACTCGTCAACTCGTCCTGCTCCCCTTCTCGGCTCACAACGAGACCTCCTTCAACGCCAACATCGCCGCCCTATCTTCCGTTGCGACCCGCCATTCTCTCGCAGATGTGGCTTATACCCTCAGCGCCCGGCGCTCCAGGCTCGGCCAGCGCACGTTCCGGGTCGTTGACAAGAACGACGTCACGTCGGGCCTACGAGCGGCCGCCCCCAAGTTCTCTTCCGATCCGTCCAGAACGCCGCGTCTCGGCTTCGTCTTCACCGGCCAGGGAGCACAGTGGCACGCCATGGGCGCTCAGCTGTTTGAATATGCTGCCTTCCGCGTCGCCATCGAGCACCTGGACAGCGTCATTGCCTCGTTGCCAGGAGGCTCCCCGTCCTGGACGCTGGCTGATGTGGTCTCCGGCCGCTGCGATGCCGACCGTGTCAATGCCCCGAAGTTTCGCAGCCCATCTGCACGGCCCTCCAAGTCGGCCTCGTGGACCTGCTCGCGTCGTGGGGTGTCAGACCCTCTGCCGTCGTCGGCCACTCGTCGGGCGAGATGGCCGCCGCATACGCTGCGGGCTATATCACGGCGGCCGAGGCGATCACGGTCGCGTACTACCGCGGAATGGCCGTTTCCCAAAACAGGAGCAAGGGCGCTATGCTCGCTGTCGGCTTAGGTCGTGACGAGGCGGCCGAGTATCTCAGGGGTCTCGAGCAGGACATCAAGATCGCAGCCATCAATTCACCGGGTAGCGTCACGCTCTCCGGAGAGGAAGAGGCCGTCGCCCGGCTTGCTGCGACTCTGACCGAGAAGAACGTCTTCAATCGGCTGCTCAAGACAGGAGGCAATGCCTACCACTCGCACCACATGGCCGCGCTGGGCCCTCAATACCAAGACTTGTTGGAGCGCGGCATGGCTCTCTTGGAGACCCTCGGACTGCGTGGGAAGCAGCGCCGATATGCTCCCGTGCCTTGGACATCGTCCGTCACGCCAGGCAAGGCGGCTGACGCCGAACCGTCTTACTGGCGCGCCAATCTCGAGTCGCCCGTGCGCTTCTCCGAGGCCGTCACGAAGCTTCTTGAACTGGAAGACCCGGATGTCGGAGCGCTGGTCGAGATCGGTCCGCACCCGGCGCTGAAGAGCCCGCTTGACCAGATCGCGAAGAGCATTGGAAAGAAAATGCCGCACGTTGGGTCCTTGAAACGCGGTGAAGACGGCCGCGTATCGTTGCTACAGCTCGCGGGGTCGCTGTTTGGTCTGAACGCCGATGTCGACCTGGTGGCCGTCAACTCAACCGACGATGACGAACCCGGGGCTCTGGCTCACGGCGTTACCGTCAAGGACCTCCCGCCCTACCAGTACACCTACGGGCCGGTCAGCTACTACGAGGGCCGCGTCAGCAAGGAGTTCCGGCTTCGCAGCGTGCCGCGCCACGACCTCGTCGGCTCCAAGGTACCCGGCAACGCGAAGCTGCGGCCGCAGTTCCGCAACATCCTGCGGCTCAAAGACCTGGCATGGCTCGAACACCACCGCTTACTTCCGGACGTCGTCTTCCCGGCCGCCGGGTACATGGCCATGGCGATGGTGGCTTCCTCGCAGATCCACGAGGAGTCTCCGGATGCCCCGCCCATCGCGGGACACTCGCTGCGCAACGTAGACATCAAGACGGCGTTGAAGATACCCGAGGACCAGCACGGCATCGAGGTCATGCTGAGCCTGGAACTCCCCGACCAGGCAACGGCAAGGGAGCCGACGTGGGCCAGCTTCTCCGTCAGCTCTGTTGCGCGTGACTCGGACCAGTGGACGGAACACTGCACCGGCCAGGTCCGCATCGACATTGCGGAAGCTGTGGATGCTGGCGAGATGAGCATCGCCTCGGTCGACGAGTCCCGGGCTGTGGATTCACGAGCTTGGTACAAGACGTTCTCTTCCATCGGCCTCGGATATGGCCCCGCCTTCCAGGCACTCTCGGACATGCGCGCTGCCCCCGACAAGGGGCTGGTCTCGGCAAAGTTGGGTCTCAAGACCACGTCCGGCATGGTCAAGGGAGGGGAGTCGAGCTACCCGATTCATCCGGCCTCGCTGGACGCCATGATCCAGCTCGGCCTTGTTGCCTGCCACGGTGGACAGACGGACCGAGCCAACACGGCCTTTGTGCCAACCCACGTCTCGGAGCTCCACGTTCGAGCCGCATCAGACCTTCACAAAAGCGACTGGGGCACCGCCACTGCTCACGGCGAGTTCCGCGGCCTTCGATCGGCGTACATCCAGCTCCAGCTTCAAAGTCCTGTTGGCGGATTGCTGGTCGACGTCAAGGACCTGCGCTGCACCAGCTACGCGCTGCAAGATCGGTCTTCTGATGTCGGACAGGCCAAGGCCTTCTCCAGCCCGTTCGCGCGCATGATACATAAGCCCGATTTCCGCGCGCTGAGCAACCGTCAGGCTCGGGCTTTGTTCCCGCCGCCGCCAGGGAATGCTGCCCTCGTGCCGCTGCTCGGCCGTCTGGAGAACCTGGCGGCGCTCGTTGCCGTTGACATGCACGAAACCCACATCATTGGCAACAAGGCGGCGCCGGACGTATCAGCACCGGTTGGTCACTATGCCGCGTGGATCAGCAGACTCGTCACAGAGGGCCAGACAGGCGCCATCGCCAAGGCAAAGAATCTGTCCCCTCCTCAACGCAAGGAGGCCCTGGAGGAGACCTATCGAGATGTAGGCGATATCGTCGAGGCGCAGGCCTTGCGGCGTCTCCACGACAACCTACCAGACATGCTCCAAAACCGCCGGAATGGCGACGAAATACTGGCAGAAGGCGGTCTGCTGGCCGACTTCTACGATAAGAGCATGTTCCTCATCGGCGTGCGGCCCCAGTTGAGCAGCCTCTTCGACGTCATCGGCCACACCAACCCGAACCTCCGGATCCTGGAGCTCAAAGGCGGGAAAGGAGACACTGCGCGCGTGGTGTTAGCCGCGCTCAGCGGCACAAAGGGTCTCAAGCGCTACCAGGACTACACGATCACCGACGTCTCGGACACGGCGCTGCAGCAGGCGCGGTCACAGCTTCTTCCCAATCACAGCAGCGTTGGTTTCTCCATCCTTGAAATGGAACAGGATCCCTTGGAACAGGGCTACCAGCCGGCCGTCTACGACCTCGTAGTAGCGTCCCAGGCCGTACACACCGCCTCATCCATATCCAAGGCACTAGGCAATATCCGAAAGCTGCTGCGGCCGGGCGGCAAACTGGTGTTGGTCGAGGCCACCGAGAACCGCGACAGTGCCTGGGTCGGCCTCATCGGCGGTGCGCAGGCCGGTTTCTGGCACGCCGTGTCGGACGGCCGGCCCAATGGGCCCTTCTTGGGTAAAGCGGAGTGGGATACTGCCCTGCGGGCGTCCGGCTTCTCGGGGGCGAGATCGTGCTTGATGATTATCCTCACCCCTCGACACACTCGACGGTGATCATATCCACCCTCCTCGAGCCCATTCCCGCGAAATCAAATGCCGGGCCCCAAGTCGTTCGGCTGCTTCATGGGAACGAGGGCATCACCCCGCTCCTGGACCGGCTGGCATCCACGCTGGAACGACGGGGCTTGCTGGTGAAGACAACGCCAATCGACAATGCAGTGACGGATGTTCCCGACAATGCGCGAGTTGTGGCGTTCTTGACCGACAAGAACCTCCTCCTGGACGCCGACCAGCACCGTCTGGACGTCTTCAAGCACCTGGCTCACCACGCGTCCACCATGGTGTGGATCACATCCTCGGGCATGGCGCAGGGTCGCAGCCCGGACGGGGCTGTCGTAAGCGGGCTTCTCCGTACCGTCTCAACGGAGGCTCCAGAAGGACGCTTCTTCTCGGTCGACGTGGACGCCGAAAACTTCAACATCGGCGACGAAGACGATCTAGAAGAGCTCGTCCGTGTTCTCGCAGACTACGAGCAGGCGCTCCAGCAGCCCTCCGATCCCGAGAGCTTCGAGGATCGGGAGTTTGACTGGCACAGCGGCCGTCTCTGGGTTAGCCGACTGACCCCCGAGCCGGAGCTGGACGGTTACTCGGATGTCTTTGCGACGCCAACCACCCGCGGCGCCAAGATGCTGCCCTTCGACGGCCAGGGGCCCGTTCGCGCCGCCTTTGAGACGCCGGGTATCCTCACCTCGCTGTACTTCCGTCCAGACACAGAGCTGCGCCGGCAACCGCTGCCGCGCGACTGGATCGAGGTCAAGGTAGCCGCCGTCGGGCTCAACTGGAAAGATCTAGTGCTCTGCACAGGCCGCTTCGACGGCAACAACCTGTCTTCCGAGTATTCCGGCACTGTCACGGCCGCCGGCGTCGACTCGGGCTTTACCCCTGGCGACCGGGTGTACGGGCTCGGAAAGGGGCACTTTGGCAACTACGCACGCGTGCCCGCACGTCTTGCTCAGAAAGCCGCCCCTGGGGATGACTTGACTGATCTCGCTACCCTTCCCGTGGTGTTCATGACTGCTGTTTACGCATTCGAGCACCTCGCGCGTCTGCGCCAAGGGCAAAAGGTGCTGATCCAGTCTGCGTCCGGCGGTGTCGGTCTGGGCGCGATACAGCTGGCCCGGGCCAAGGGCGCCGACGTCTTTGCCATGGCCGGTTCGGAAGACAAGATGCGCTTCCTCATCGACACGGTCGGCCTCGAGTCCTCGCACGTCTTCAAAGCTCGCGACAGTGCCGAGCTGGAGCGTGCCATGGTCGCAACCGACAACCGCGGGTTCGATGTCATCCTCAGCACCGCCCAGGGCGACTGGTTATACGAGACCACAAAGGCGCTGGCGCCCCTCGGCCACCTCATCGACATTGGCCGGCTGGACGTCAACAACGGGCGCGCCATAGGGCTGGAACTATTCCAGAAGGGCGCCAGCTTTTCGTCGTTTGATCTAGGACACGTTGTCGAGACGGCCCCGGAGCTTGGTGGTGATCTCATGCGGTCGGTCGACGAGCACCTCCGTGCCGGCCGCATCACTGCCGTCCGGCCTCTGGCCCCCTGGGACATTTCTCAGCTCGACCAGGCCCTGCTCAGCTTCTCCAAGGGAACGCACACTGGGAAGCTGGTGGTAACCTTGCAGAACCCCACGGCTCCGGTTCGCATGGTGCCAGTATACCCGAGCGTCAGCTTCGATCCCGAAGCGTCCTACGTCATTACAGGAGGGCTTAGCGGACTTGGGCGGTCCATCATCCGGTGGATGGCGGAGCGCGGCGCGCGGGACATAGTAGTTCTCTCCCGCCGAGGAGCTGCCGTTCCCGAGGCGCAGACACTGACGGACTCGCTGGCACGGCGCGGCGTGCGCATCCGGCCGCTCGCGTGTGACCTGAGCGAGCCAGAGAAGGTGGCGGATGCTATCGAGCAAACAAACGCCCAACGGCCTCTGAAGGGCGTCGTCCACTGTGCGGTGTCTTACCAAGACGTTTCGTTCGAGCGCCTATCTCTCGAGGGCTGGCGCGACGGGCTCGCAGCCAAGGTCCTCGGCACCCGCAGCCTGCACGACGCCACCAAGGACCTCCCGCTCGACTTCTTCGTCATGACGACATCCATCCTCTCCGTGCTCAGCTTCGCGACGCAATCCGCATACACGGCGTCGAACAATTTCCAAGACCAGTTTGCGCGCTACCGCCGCCGTCTCGGTCTGCCCGCCACCGCCGCCCAGTTCGGCCTCGTCAACGACGTCGGCCACCTCAGCACCGACAGCACGACGCTGGAGCTCATGGCGCGGAACAAGGTGCTCACGATGCCCGAGAGCCACTTCCTCCGGCTGCTGGAGCCGGCCTTCTCACCTCACGAGGATGCGGCATCGGATGCGCTGGCCGGGGCCACGTATGTGACGTACATGAACCCGGCGCATATGGCGGCCAAGGAACAGCAAGATGCGGAAGCAGGGATCCGCAGCGCAGCGGCACCGCGGTGGTGGAGTGATGGTCGGGTGTCGCATGTGATGCGCGGGTTCTACGATGCCCTGCGTCACGGGCGGGACAAGAATGCGAGAGGCTCGGGCGGGAAAGCCGAGGACGGTCGATCGGCGACGGCGCAGACGCGGCGGAAGTTTGATGATGCCGTGGAAGCGACAAGGGCGGCGGGGCCCGGAACGACGGAACGGGCCCAAGTGCGTGAGAGCGCGCTGGATTTGGTGACGGCGAGCATCTCGAGCACGGTGGCGACAATGTTGCTGTTGGATGAATCGGCAATCAACCCAGGCCGCGCCGTATCGGAGCACGGGGTTGATAGTCTGATTGCGGCGGAGCTGCGCAGCTGGTTTCATATTGCGCTTGGGTCCAAAATCAGCATGGTTGATTTACTGGATCCGCGGACCAGTATCAACGCGCTGGCGGCCAAGGTGGTGGACGCCGCCATTGAAGGGGAAGGGAAATAGGGATGGATGGGATAGATTGTGATTCATGTTGAAACGCAAGAACGGTGTCGAGAGATACACGGTAGATTGTCGTCATCCAGAGGGTAATGTTCTCGCGTGAGCCCACGTTCCATTCTGGTCATGTCTGTTGGCGGAGCCATGCCATGTCTATAGCTACAGCTTTGGAATCGGAGACGGTGGCACAAATGATGTTGTAGTATCGGGTCGACAGTTGTTCCCTTGATGAGAAATGCCTCTTGGCCCGTCGTCGACTCGTCCGAGGTAGAGCTTCGCGGCGGGGAGCAGGTAGGAGCGACTTGCCGGTGGGAAAGACCCCTAGCCCTTTGCAACTCTGATAACCAACGAGGTCGCACGGGTACTCTGTACGCAATCGACCAACACAATATAGACCTCTGCATCAAGACATCCGGGTGCCTCTCAGTGACCAGGGCTGGACGGCAATAAGCTTAGCTAACCCTGGCTAGCCCTAGGTTTGTTTGTGTCCGTCGTTGATTAGTACCTAGGTATGGATACCTAGGTAGGTACCTATGCTTGCTGCCTGATAGGTACCCCTGCTTGGCTGGGGGTACGTGCCTCCTTGGAAAGACCCTTGAGGTGGGATCACCGTGGGAATCTACCCCACCCCCGCACCTGCCCACCTCACCTTCCCTGCATGTACAGTATATAGAGCCGCCCTGGCAGAGGCCCTCTCTTCCTCTTCAACCCGAAGACGACAGGGATAAGCGGCAGGTACGAATAGGTACGTACTCAATCAACACCGACAGCAACTTCCCAGGTTCAACTTTTATCAACCTCGTTTTGCAGTCTGGACTCTTCCCTCCAAGTCAACCGTTCTTTCATCCCTCTTTTCACCCCAAAATCGCTTCATCCCTTATTCCTCCACCCCCAAAATGTCAGTCGCGTCGGGCCAATTCGCCGGTGACCCTCGCAAGGTCACCGAGGCTCAGAACCTCGTCCGAGACTTTTTCCAGGACATAAACACGCATCATGCAACAGCGTTGGATGAGTTGTCGCTCCGCGCCTTCCTCAAGTCGGACAAAACATATTCTCCGCGTCCCAGCGCGTCAGACTACTTGGATTATCACGATGCCAAAGCGGTTTTGATTCCCAAAGTCAAGGGCTTGGTCACAGCCGCCAACTACGAAGAATTGGATCAAGCGGCATTCTGGGCCGCACTGTGGACCATGCCCATCACAGACATCGAGGCGATGTATGACAACGCGCGCAGATCAGAAGACGCAAAAAGAAAACTGCGTCGTCAGCTGACACTCTCTGCAAGGCAGCTTCCGAAAATAACAAGTATTTGTAAGACCCCTTGGTAATATCCCTCGACTGATAACTTTTGACCTCGTCTTCTTTTTCTTTCAACGGATTCAAACACTGACACTTCTGTAACAGTTCGTGGACTGGGACCCCAGATTCATGGAGCCTCACACGGAGACAATCAGAATGCTCCCAAGTACTCGCGGAATCAGAGCGAGGTCGACTCAGTAAGTGCTTGATTTCCACCACGACTTTTGCTCCGTCTTGACTCTTGCCTCTTGTATAACGTTAGCTTCTCTACAGGCTCTGAGACGAGACAATCACAAATGTGTCATCACAGACACCGCGAAACCCGAAGCTTGTCACATATTTCCCTTTGCTCCCTTGAAGCAAAAGAACCAGCGAGAACTTGATGTGTGCCTGGAGCTCATGGCATCCCTGTGGGGAAGTCATCGGGTCGATACCCTTGTCGAGAAGCTGACAATCAATGGAGGCCACGACACGCCCGCCGTGGACACGATGCGCAACATGATTTGCCTTAGTCCACAACTGCACGATTGGTGAACGAGGGGCTACTTTGCGCTCGAGCCCATCAGCGTTTCGTCAGAACCTACATCAGGCGGCACCCCTAAATGGAGCATTGACATACGCTTCCATTGGCTCAGAAAGACCGACGTCCCTACTCTGACGTCGCATGTCGACTTCTCTCAAGATCCGGTGGCCAAGCTCCAGGACTTGAAGGGCGAGGGTGGGGGTCTTGTAAAGATCTTCAACGCAACCACCGGCCGACTGGTGGAGAACGGCCAAATTTTCACCATCACGGCCGACAGTCGCGGTGAGATACCCGATTTTGACATTTTACTATTGCAGTGGGATTTGCTCCGCATGTGGCGTCTGGCTGGGGGCGCAGACCCCACCATCTACCCGCTTGACGACGACGACGACGACGACGACGATGCTAGGGTGCCTATCTCACACGAATGAATGGGTGTGGACGCATCGTATTAGAAAGCACCTGCTGGTTTGTAGGTTCTGGACCGGCGAGATACGCATGCGTCTATCGAGCTGTTTCCCAACTTTTACTACTACGCAGTCATTTCATCCAATCATGCTTACCTACTCGAGAAGAATAGACGAGAGGCGATTCAAGCCATCTGATCGAACATGACTGTACCGTGCATGACTATACGGGGGAGAGATGGAAGAGGAGAACAAAACTGAGCCCATCCGCCTTTTTTCTCTACTACAGGAACGTCCCGGCGTGGAATAATACAAAAACAGCAAAAGAGTAGAAAGACACAATAGTTGATATTCACCTCTCTGCAAAAGCATTAGTACTTACCTAAGCACACGTACGTCCGCACTCCGTTGCAAGGTTCCGCATGCCCAAGTTGTTTCGAAACATTGTTTTCCACGTAAGACCAACCCCCCCTGCCCACCAACGACGAAGCTGGGATCGGATTTCAATCAACGCAAAGGCCTTCTTCTGTTTATCCAAAGATCAGAGCCTTCTATCCCCGTGCAAACCCATCGCCTAGCCCACGACTCCCCAAGAGGAAGAAAAAGAAGAGAGAAGAAGAGAAAAACAAGGACGAAGAGCCCCCTCTACCCCCAAGAGTGGTTGCAAATAAATCCAGCGCCAGTATCCATCCTTTGTAAAACGGGCACTCAGCCGGACTTGGCCTTGTTCTTCTTGAACCAGTCGGCCCACTTCCTGTACTCGCCGTACTCCAACGACTCCTTCTTGCCCTGGTACCTCACGACCCTGAGCTCGACGTCGCGCCACTTGGTCTTGCTGCCCATCCACCCGGCCTTGCGCATCAGGCTTACGAGCGTCTCCTCCTTGGTCCACTCCTGCTCGACGGCGACGTCGGGGAGGTACGTCGCGCCGTACCGCCTGCCCTGGTGGACGAAGCTGATGCGGAGGCCGTGCACGCCGAGGGTCCAGTCCATGGCGTCGTCGGCGTCCTCGAAGTCGGTGAGCAGCGTCACGGCCACCTCGAGCGAGGGCAGCTCCGAAGCCTCGACGGGCGGGAAGCGCGTGTCGTGCAGCGCCGAGGTGAGGGCGTAGCTCGACAGGCCGTCCTCGAGTTCCTGCGCCTCAAAGGTGCCGATGCAACCCCGCAGCGAGCGGTGGCCCGAGCGTGGGGAGACGGTGTTCCAGGTGACGAAGAGCGGGGACTCGGCGACGGCAGCGTTGCCATCGGGGAGGGAATCGGTCGATGTCGCGGGAGTCTCGGCGGCCAGCGAGACGGAGGAGCTGGAGGAGGCCGATGCCGAGTCGCTCGAGGGCTCGGCGAGGCGCTGCATGGCGGGGGGGAGCTTCTTGCCGTCGTCCTTGCCGTCACCGAGCGTCTTGGCGTACTCGGGCCATGACCGCTGGATCTCCTTGAGGGGGAGGCCAGGCCGCTTCTCAAGGTGTGAGGCGAGAGCCTCGAAGCAGTAGAGGCAGTGTTCCACGGAAGCCATGAGCTCGTTTCGAATGAGAGGGCACAAACGAGCGAAGGGCGGTGGATGGCGGGCGAGGTGACGTGACTGCAATGAACGAACGGGAAGAGCTTCAGAGCGTTCCTTGGGGACGATCGGGGGCTTGCAACGCAGACGGGAGGGATAGAGGAGGTGGAAACAAAGCTGTAGAGGTTCTGTCAAGGTGAGTTGATGTAGCTCTACCAACTACCCTGTCCAGCAAGCTTGGGGAGGGGCTGACAGCAATAGACGGGGATCGGCAACCGAACCCCACTTTCTGATAACGGACCCCGCGATTCGGGCCCCTCGGAACGTACTGGACGTCCATGACGTGAGTGTGGTGTGGTGTGGTGTGGCTGCGGCAAGCAGCTAGTCTAGGGACCTAGGTACAGCTTGATTGTGCTGCACAAACGTCGGGTTATCCCGTGGCTGAAGTGGCCCAAGCCACTTGGGGCTTGTCGCTTAATCAGCAAGACGGGAAGTCAGGATCCTACCTAGCTTCTCACGTTTCCGTCCACGTGAGCGGAAGATTCAAAAATACACTACTCCGTACGGGGCACCTGCTTCGTCGGCGGTCCGCTCAAATGATTTTCCTGTCGCAGAGTTTCTGACGTCGCTGCTGCAAGGATGAGCAGTTTCGAAACGCCTCCTGAGCGAAGCAGTGACACTGGTCTGAACATCTCTCATCCCATCTTCCTGCACCAGAGAGGGCTGAGAGGAGCCGCCCGGAACCCGTCTGTCTTTCTTTTCTCCTGAGCAATCTGGGCGTTAACAACCCACGCAATCCACAGGCCAAAGCCGGCCCCCCGACCTCCCCCTTCCAGGCTAGAGCTTCGCAATAAGGTACGCCGGGGTGAAAACTTGGCATTGGGCAGGATCTGGGGTCCGTGTTCGAGCTCCGCCCCCCGCCCCCCTGCCGCTTTTGCTACCGGAACTTGCTGAAAGCGAACGTTCGTCTGTGTGATCTTCGGCCGTTCTAGCCTTGGTGGTAGGTAGGGGTCGTCGAGCAAGGTGGCGGAGAATCGGTTTCCCTGCGACGCGGCACTTCGCACTCTCGCCATTAGGCTAGTGGGCCATCTCCGTCACAGCCCAGTTTCAGTGTCGTCCACATCGCCCTCTGGGGCCCTCAGCTGTTCCCGCGATCAGCCTCTTTCAGACGCCGATCCCCAGCCCACTTCCCTGGCGTGAGCTTCAGAGAAAGCCGGCGGGCTGGACCTGGGGGCGCTGGGGATTGGGGAAAGGGCCAGAGGACGAGGACGAGGACGGGGAGTGGGCCAGCCCTGGGTCCATGGATTGATTCCTTTACCCAGCTCTACCGTCGCATGTCTTGGCATGGTTCCTGTTATTGCAGATGACACGTCGGGAGATCCCTTGCTTTTTGACCCCCTCTGCTGACTCGTTGCCCATCCTACCTCTGCGGCTGCCTGCCTCTCTGCTTCTGCGAGACAGGCCGGGGCACCGAGGCCGCGGCCACGCGCCATTGGTCAGGGATGGAACCGGGCTCGAGGACGTCCGAGCCGCTGATCCCAAATGCTGTCACGGAAAGCACGGTTTCGTAGTTGCCTCCCGGTCAAAGAGTTAGATGGCAGCCCTGCGAGCGGCTATGGAGTGCCGTCCGCTGCAACATCGACGCTGTCTCCCCTACAGCGTGTTTGCGATGTATGGTATCGATGGGGGATACCTACTCGGCACAGACAGCCGTCTGACATCCACACGCCCACCCCCCCCTTCGGGGGTATCTTCCTGGGCTTATAGACGATATACAAATAGCTGCATCTCCTTCCTCTTGTTCCGTTTCTGCTTGTTCCCGCTTTACAAACCAACACTCACTCAACCAACTTTGAATCTTTCACCACCAACTTTCTCTTCTTGTACAACTTATCTGCTCGTCGCCGGCCGACCACTCGTTCGATTTCCAAAGCCAAATTCTTTCTTTCCACCACCGCCAAAATGCAGTACTCCATCTTCACCCTGCTTGCCGTCGCCGCGGCCTTCGTTGCTGCCGCCCCCGCCGACAGTATGTTGCCATCCAGGAGCTGAGAGAAAAAGAGCTCAGAGAGATGGGCAGCATTGTGTGCATATGCTAACGTGTTCCAATCAGTGATGGTCAAGCGCCAGTCTGCCGTCGCAACCGAGGACGCCGCCATGACGAACGCCGCCGGCGAGATCATTCCCTTCGACGCTGCCGGTGTCTACCAGGCCAACAAGAACGCCGGTCTCTAAACGACAAAAAAGAAAAAGAATAAAAGACGACGAGGCTCCTTCAACGTGAAGGAAGGGACCATCAGCAAATGCTAGGATGGGGGACTCGGCGGGCAGATTCAAGATTCGCAAACATTTACGCAGCATTACAAACGCCTATAAACTCATAATCTGGTGTCGGTAGCGGGGATTGGGGTTACTACAGGGCGACTCTAGGCACGATGGCAAATCAATCAAACCGATTTGGCTTTTTCTCATTTTTGATCTGGGACCAGAATCAGTGGATTTGGGTGACAGCATCTCCCTACGCCCATTGTGGCAGATAATTCTGAATATACCTTGGCAGGCAGTCGGCACGCTTCAAGTTGCTTGGCCGCCAGCCTTTTTTTTTTGTCCCCTCTCAAGAAAGCCTTCCACGATTCCATTGTTTGCCACAGGCGCGGTGAGCGAGGTACACACTGAGCATGGTGTCGATCATTCCGTGCGTCCTTGCCAAGCCGGTCGGTCACACATCCAACATGTCAAGCTGACTCGTTGAAGCAAAATGACGGACGACATTCGAACCCTTTCCGAAAAGGAGAGGGTGGGCGGGAGTGGTTGCTCGCTGGTTTCCGACGAGCTGAGAAAGACTGACTAGAATGTGCTGGTAAGCTTAAACGTGCCAAGTCTACCCCATTGTGGGTGGGCGGTAGGGGTGACCCAGAACGATGTATTCGTCAGCACAGCTCGCCTGAGGCGGCTGGGGCACCAAGATGAGTCTCCATGGGTGACAGCCAACTTTTGGTTGGGTCTTCGCTCAGCCATGCTTCATGTTCCGAAGCGAGCCCGAAGCGAGCCCCAAACATCTTGCTGTGCAGCGGCTCCGCTTGGTAGCCCGATATTTGCAAGCTATACGGAGTATAGCCAGGGGTTTTGCATGGTGTGTCCAGGGCCCCGGTAACAGCTGGTCTGGGTCGAGTCTGGGTCAAGTCCTCCGTGGGATTGTCAACTTTCCTTTCCAGCGTCCACGGGGTTGACACGCTGCCCATGGTGAAACCCACACATGGCCAGCCAGTCGCTAGCTGGGTATGCGCACGATGTATCCTTACATCTTGGATTCGTTTTTCCGCAATACTACGTAAAGACCTTTCCATTCGAAGCGCTCCACACCGAAAAATCTGAACCCGCCCAGAGGTGTCAATCGGACGTGGTGGTTCAATAGAGTTTGGGCTGATGTTTCGTTAGTGTTCAGGCGAAACTGGGACGACAATTTGACACCTACTACGTAGTCATACCGAATCCGATCACCTGGGTGGATGGTGGGATTCATAGTCGCTGGCTAATAAAGGCCGGCCGCTCCGACGAAAGTCAAGCAATGATGATGACACTGACTTTGGCGAGTTGACAGCGATTGTGGTTGGCATGACAGACGGATAACGAAGAGGAGCGACTTCTCCATGCCATCTCTTGCCGTCAACGGGCGGGTGTGTGACAACATAATCGGCCTCTTATTTAATTGAATGGCCATCGCTGGTTTCTCGACAGTAAGTCTGGAGCCTTGTCGACCTGTCGACGGCGGCACCGAAAACCCCGGTCCAGGGATCGCGAATGTTGAAACAAGGTTGAGATGATCGTACAGATGCGTCCTAAGAGCGGCATTGAGATGCAAACGCAAAGAGTCTTGACGATGGCATGAAAAGGCAGAAACGCAGCCAAGAGCAGCCGCCTCCACTTTGCACCGTGTGCGTAGTCGGGCGTGTCCCGGAAGCCGTACTGTGTAACGCCGACTGCCAGCGGTCCGAGAAGTTCCGCCCCCAGTATCGTATATGTAAGTGTACAGTACAGATATGTACTGATCAGTTACTCAATCAACTACTTAGGAAGCATAAGTATGTATCGGGACTTCTCGCTATGCACTCAAGTCACTAGATATGTACGAAGTACAGCCAGCAAACTAGTGGTCTCTGACTTCCCTGTCCAATGCCATGTCATCATCATGCAACAATGCTGGCTGCTACAGGCTTCGGCTATAATGCTACAGCGGTCGCAGCCAGCGTAGCCAAAGCCCTCAATTAAGCTCGTTGTAACCGGTCCAACTACTCTAACCTCACGACAATCTGTCACCTTTCCCAGCATCACACAACCAGCAGCACACTATCGAAATGGAAAGTCGCGCAAACTACCCTTCGTCAGGCTGCAGCTGCATGCAGTCTTGGTCGGTCATAGCCACGATGCAAGATGCTGCATGCAAGACCAGACAGCTAGCTAGCTAGCTGTCTCTCATCCCAGGAGTCAGCGGTGAGATTCTCAAATTAGCCTCCAGCTAGGCCGGATCCGACGTTCTCCTTCACCCACGCCGGCTTTGCTACCTAGGCATGCCGTTTTGTTCCTGGAGAAGCCTGGGAACCAAAGAAACCACACCACATCATCAAACGGACCAACAAACCCGGCCCAGCCGCGCCCACGTTACGGCGTCATACCACTTTACCGCGGAGCCCGCTCCCCTCCCTCCACTTGTGCGCGGTCTTCCAAGGGATCACAAACCTCAGGCTAACAATGCCCGCAGAGACAGACAATTTGGCTGCCTGTGCCGCAAGATGGCATAATTTCGAAATGACTTTTCCGGGCAGTGGATGTTCACAAGTGGACCGCCTTTTGATTCGTTCTGCTTTGCGCAGCCACCACAAGCGCGTCTCAACCCCTCTGACAACAAATCCTGAAGGAACAAGACAAGCGCTTAGCGAGATGACCAGGCTTGCTGGAGACTAGAGTCAATCCTCGATCTGCTTGACCCTCCCTCCACCCGGTCAGAGAGAGCTGTGGATTCTGCAGGCAGACGTTTGGCCGACTGTTGCTTGTCACCAAGCCGGTGCCTTTGCAGCAAGCGCTGCGAAAGCCCGCGTTTATTGACTACGAGGTACCCTGAGGAAACGATGACCCTAGCCGCTTAGCTGGCCGAACTGGTACCGTGCCGCACGCCCAGATCTCAGCCGCAAACGCCATCCGACATATCACAGTAGTCCGCGCAGCATTCCATTGTTCGACCAAAGTGCACGCCCTTTCCTCAAATGTGACTGAAGGGAGCCGCCCTGGCGTTGGTGGGATGGCTGGCGAGAGATGTTAATTTCCTCCGTTATCCGAGACCCCGACAGATCCCTAGCTTGCCAGCCAGGCTGCCGACTATCGGTCGTTGTCGAGCAAAAGCATGCCGTTGTTTCTGCCACTCCTCGAGCCTGCCCCCCCCCCCCTCCCGTCCTTCATGTGGGCTGGGCTGATAGTGGCAGTTTGCTGCGAGAACCTAAAGGTGTCTGCCCAATGACACCATTGTGGCTGTTCATTTGACTCACCGCTTTTGAACAATCGACAGAGCGGCTCTCGAGTACCCCAGCCCATCTGCCCGGGTGCAAGACGGAGCGGCGTTTACTCCCCAGGGCTTAGTGCCCATCGGTATGCTGCAGCCTGGCCGCGAGGCGGTCCCTTTTACAGACTCATTTCGTCCCGGCTCCCTGGGTAGCATGGTTGTATATATAGCAATTGCAGGCACATTCGCCTAATACAGTTCTGACAGCCCAGAATTGCCTCACCACAGCCTCACTCCCCGCGTTTGTTGGGCCCGGCTGCGACTAAACGCACGCCCCCCTGCCGTCAATGTTTTGTTTTCTTGTCTTAGACTCTATCTGCTTATAACTCCCGAGCATCGCCTTGTGTCCAGAACTTTGCTTCCTCTCAGCCCCGAACAACATCAACGGTTACTTACCATCATCGACCCTCCCCTAGGGACATCATCCCTCCATCAACTATCCCAACATGGTCCTGCATCGCCAGCAAGCCCAGTTCGATAGGGCCAGATGGCGCATGGCCCTGCTCGTGCCCTTTTGGGTCCTGCAGCTGCTCGTCCTCCTCGTCGACATTGGCCTGTTTTCGTGGCGCCTGTCCGACACGCTGAAGAACTGGGAGACGGAAGAGCAAACAAAGGGCATGTTCCCCCTTGTCGAGGTCGTGTAAGTATAGGTCTGCGGTCGTCCGTTGACAGGGTTCGAATGCTGACCCGAGTGTGCAGATGGGAATCCGTCAACATAGGCTTCTCCCTCGTCTGTCTCATCTCCACCGTGTACGAAGTATCAAAGCTCGCCGCCGAGACCTTGACGCCATGGACCATGCTCTTCACCCACGTCCTGAAGATCGTCTGCTCCCTGGCGACTCTGGCCTTGGACATTGTCGTCTTTTTGCAAAGAAAAGACAGTCGCTACGCGGCGGTTGGACTCGGCTTGGACTGCTTCCTCCTGTAAGTTATTAGACCCTCCGTGACTTCTCTTGCGGGGAGTACGACTCACATTCTGTAGTGTTCTTGTCGCCATCCCCGGCATCTACTCCATCCAGACCTACCGCCGGCTCGCCAAGCTCGACGACTACCACTACCCTGTCAACCACAAGCCCTATGGCTTCAACGACCTCGAAGGAGAGGCAGCTTACAACGGCCGCCTCTCCATTGGCGGCCTCAGTCTCGGCGACCGCTCCCTTCGCCGTATCTCCACGTCATCCGTCAAGAGCATGGCCGGCCCCCAGACCCAGGAACAAATGCAGCAAACGACGCAGCAACAACGACCCAACCTGAGTCTCATTCAGAGCACACCATCACAGTACAACAATGAGCGTGACACGCAGTTCGACAGATATTTGGTCGAGCGCGCCATGACCAGAGAGTTTGGATGGGTCGCCAGCCCCGGCAGCGACAACCTCACCCGCAGCGACAGCTACGTCGGCAGCGGAACCATAACCAACGGCAAGGTAGTCATGCGGGAGAACGTTGACCGCATGCCGAGTTGGGGCAGCTCCCACGTACTGGTCGCGGTGCCGGAGATGGACGAGGACGACGTGCACGACCGCGGCGACAGGGAGGCACTGCTGGGGTACGGGAGACAAAGGAGCCAGGAGAGTGTTGGGCCGAGCAGTCCGCCATTGGCCTTGGCGTCAATGACGACGCCACCGCGGATAGAGATCGAGGAGTCGGATATCGTCGGGGACGTGAACGCGTGGGAGCGGAAGCGCAAGAGGAGCCAGTGATGACCGAGAGCATACCGCCGCCGCCGTCGGGAAGGGGGGGAGGGGGTTGACGAAAGGAACGGATATACCCTTTTGATTTCGATTTTTCGAACTTTGCTTTCAAGCCTTGCAGCCACATGGCCTGTACGCTCTTATGCCATTTCTTCTCACTATGCCACAGGGGCACGGCGTTCAGACAAAAATTGAACGACACAAGGGGAAAAAAGGGAATATGGGGAACGGACGGAGAGACATCTTCGGATCCTCCGGATTACAGCTTGTTCATATCGCGCTATGTCTATACTCAATATCTCTATATCATATGCAAGGTCGTTGGCGGATCGGCTCCAGCGGAAGCCATGCATGACTGTCAATTTCAAAACACCACAGGTTGACTTGTGAGCAGTTGCACGTCACTACATGGAGCAGATACGACTCTCGATCTGAACTTCGGTATCGGGGGCGGCCGTTGAGAGAGGCCGAGACCAGCTGGCGGCTATAAACATGCGTGCGCAGAGGGTAGAACCATCTTTTCACACAGACAACCACGAGAGCAACAAGTTTGCGCAACGAAGCATAGATTCACAATGGGAGTCCATTCGGCGCCAGCTCCAGAACTGCTTCCCCTTCGGTCAAGCGTCGGAAGACGAGTGCAGCGGGCTCCGCCGCGAGTTCCCCGAGGAGGTCACGCCCGGGGAGAACGTCTTAATTGAGACCGAGCCGGCGACCAGTGTCAAGTACCCAGACGCTGGCCGCTCCCGCGCGTCGGCCCGCCGCCAGGATCAATCCATCTTCTTCAGGCTGTCTTGCGAGGCGAGAGAGCCCATCTACCGGCAGCCGCTACGATCCGCGGGGGACAGACAGCACATCTTCGTCGCCGACGGGGGTACACTCACACCCGTTGTGTCGTGGACGAGGACGAGGGCGGGCCGGATGAGCGGCAGGTGGAGTTGCGGCGCTTAATGGCCGGAGCTCGGACGATCAACCACCATCGTCGTGGAACTGTCACCCGGAGGTGCGAGGAGCCCGCCGCGGCCGAGACCAACGGCCTGCCAAGACAATGACCTTTATCTGCTTGAGTGATAGCCACACCTCGAGCGGCTTTTCCTCGTCGGTTCCTATCTAATTTGCGTCAGCAGGTGGTAGCTGGAGAATATCGAGACGTCGTGTACGAGGAACTGGACTTCGTCTTCCACCGCGTGGGGGACGGCATCCAATTTTCTCCTCGTCCGGGGATCCCCCATCGTCGACGAGACCGACGGCTCGAGTCTCTCGGTCAGCATCCGATGCGAGATGAAGACACTTCAGGATGAGTCCCGGGGTCGCTGGCACGGCAGCCGGCGGTGTCGATTCCCAGGGAAAACATCCAAGATCCCGAAGACGACGGCGAGTTGAACCCCTTCACGGACCCGTGGGCCGCGGTCCATCCGTGATCTGGGTTGGGCCAGGCCGTGAGCCGGTGATGGAGGTGTGTTCCACTTACACGGAAACGGAAATGTTGGAAACATACGTCAACTACAACGACGCCTGGCCAAGTAGCAATACCCCAAAGACTTATCACGACGACGAATTCGAGATCATCCGTGTGCTTTGGTCTCGGAAGGCACCCGCTTTCTGCAACTGACGAGTGCCATTGATGTAGACAGCGCCCTCAGCCGACGTGAGCGGTCTGGTGCAGTCCACCCGGTACTTGTGCAATATCACAATACGTAAGACCCCAATACAACAGCAGCACCTCTGACCTGCGCCACATCATGCGGTAGATAACCCTGATAACGTGGAGCGACAGCCGAATCTGACTTCACTTCAGCCATGGCCTGGAGGGCATGCGCAACCTTTGCGACGCTGGCGATGAAGAAGCTCGGGCGGGTTCGCGGACGAGCCACGCCTGGATACCAACCAGACGGGCGATGGCTTCACTCGCGAGCGACCTTGCTGGCCGCGGCAGGTTCTGATAAATGCCGCATAGTTTCCACAATCCGCCACTACTATCAAGCTTCCGCACACTTCTCCCGCAGTCCGGAAATCGCAATACACATTTTTTTGTTGTTGGAAAAACACACGAGGGTGGTATTCCATCAGCCTTGTTTGCTCGTAATGATCTCGAGGCTTCTTCCTCTGCTGTTGTGTTCCACTCTTCCCGGGGCCCTGGCCGCTTCCCGAATCGGGGCCGGAGCAGCGCTGGCAGTGGCCGGGGGCGTCCGAGTTGCGGATCCCGCGCCCAGATGCCCCAAGGACGACCCCGCCGGTCTATCCCGGACAGTCTTCGCGGGAAGTGAGCACGGCGTCGCCGGGCAGTTCTGTCAGGAGGTCGGCAAGAACCCCGAATCCAGACTGTCGTGGACCGTCGACGCCAAGGGAAACAAGCAGCCCGACAGCGGGGACCCGGGTGCACACAGGGACTATGCGGTCCGGCTGGAATGGGCGCCAAAGAACGGGCCCCAGGGGTGCACGAAGACATGCGCCGATGCGTACAGGTGGATCGCGACGGGCGAATGTAAGCCGGACCTCCTCTCATGCTCTGCGGAGGGCCCTGGGCTGACCCTCGTGCGTGTACAGGCGGCAGACACGGTCGCCGAAGCGACGAGATGGCGAGGGAGGGCTCCTGGACGGACGGTTGTGGCGCGTATGCCTGGACGATCACCCCGCCCCGGGAGAAGGAGCCGGAGCCAGTGAAGGGAGGGACAACCACCCTCTCCCGGGAGAAGGAAACGAAGCCCAAGAGGGCAGGGGACCTGAAGTGCTACGCCGAGTCCGGCTTCCCCGGCCACAAGAAGGTGCCCAAGGGCGACCAAGGGCTCAAAGAGGCGGTGTCCTGGGCCTGCGATAGGCTCTATGAGCTCGCCGACCTCCGGCCGGGGCAGAGGTGGGATAACTCGGACTACAGGGGCGGCAAGTCGCCGTACAAGCTGTCCGTCGAGTGGCCCGCCAACTGCGTCGTGGAGGGCCTCGCGGAACAGAGGGTGTACCCGACCGCCCCGTTGATGGGGTGGAGCCTGTCCTGGCACTTGGAGGGCAACCGCCGGTACTGCAAGACTTACGAGTGGCACGGTATCCCGACGGACTGTGAGTTTTTGCCCGTGTGGTGCGGGACAGCCTCGCATGCTGACTTGTTACCGCAGGCTCAAAGGGCAGCGGCGCACGGCCAGGTGAGTGCGGCGGAACGCAGCGGTCGGGAAGTCTAACGAGCATTGCTAACAGCGTCAGGCAACAACGGTGTCGGCGGGGAACGAGAATTCGGCTGCGTCAAAGTCAAGTACAGCCTGTAGTCGCCAGGGCCGGCTCCGATTCGGAGCGTCGGGAACATGGCCCTCTGGCACGTTTGCCGGGGGGAGGGGGGGGGGGGGGTCTCTTTGGCTCTTGAGACGAGAACCTTGCTTATTTGAGCTCTTGAATCCAGTTGCGTCAAGTACCTTGATACATTTGATTATACGTCCTATCTATTTCTTTGGTTCAGGACGAATATAAGCCACTCCATCCCGCCAATCGAAGCTTGCACGTACTCTTGGCCGTGACAGGTTCGACGTCTGCAAGGGCAGCGCGGGAGGATATGACTCTTTGTGCTTACTCGTCAGGCCATGGCAGTGGCAACATATTACCGCAAGCGGTGCGGGGCTCAGCCGTCTCATGAAACCATCCCACCCGTAGAGTTGATCGAGTGCTGTGTGGTACTTCAAGAAGGGGTTCCTGTGCACTGATGCATTTGCACCCCCAAACAACGCTCTTGTGCGTAAAGGCGGGGGTGGTGGTTTTCCGGTGAAGAGAAATGGGCGAACCCTGCCGATTCGTGTAGCTCTCTGGGCGGATACTGCACTCCTCTCACACACGAGGCGCCTTCACCTGCCCTTCCACCTCACCCGGCTGGCGTACTGCGCGAACCTGACGACCTCCTCCTGCGCCAGCAAGAGCTCGACGGTGTGGTAGCGTCGCGCGAGGTCCTCGTGGCCCGCGAACCGGTGCACAAAGGAGTGGCACAGGCGGCACAGCCAGGCGACGCTGTTGAGCTCGTCCTCGCGGCGCCAGCCGCGCTTGACGGCCTTGTCGTGGACCATGCGCGGGACGAGGTGGTGGTACGTCAGGCCGATCCAGTCCCGGCCGCACAGCTCGCAGCCCTCGGCCTGGTCCCGCGTCGACCGCGGCGGCGGCGGCGGGGCCGTCAGGGCCGCGACGTACTCGCCCAGCACGGGGGCCAGGAACTCGTGCGCGCCCTGCCTGTCCGGGTCGACGATGCCATACGCCGCCAGCGAGGCGGCGACGTCGGGGGACAGGGTTGGCAGCATGTCGGCGACGTCGGAGCCCGTGAGGGGCGGGGCGTAGCGGGACCGCAGGGACGGGTCGGCGGCGTAGGCGGCGTGGGTGAGGGCCCGGAGGTCCGCGGGGAAGGCTTCGAAGGCCTCGGAGGCGAGGTAGGACGTAAAGTCCATCATGTCGTCGGCGTCCATCGGCCCGTCGCCGGCGCCCTCGGCGGCCGGGGCGGCGGCGGCGGCTCCGTTCTCGGACCCGGTGGCGGCGCGGGACTTGGGGTTCGCCTTTTTGGGGCGGCGTTTCGGTTTCCGCGCGGGTTTTGTCACGCGCTCGACGACGGCGGCCGAGAGGCAGTCTCTAAACGTCTCGAATTGGGCCGTCTCCTCGTCGGGACCCCGCATGGCTGTGGTGGTAGTGGCGGTGGGTTCGAACGTGGGTTGTCAGCGGTAAGATGGAATTTCTTTGTCAAGGCAACTCGACATGACAATCGATGACGTTGGGTTGACGATTGAATTGGTGGTGGTCTGTGGGGGCTTAGACATGCGTACCAAGTTCTCTACACTTTCCCGCCTGCCCCGCGTCCTAGCGATGCAGGCCGTCGCGAACAAAGCTTTCCCGCAAAGAAACAAAACAAAATCAAAAAAGACATTCGGACGACACGCTTCTGCTGTCGTGACGTCCCCTCTCCCCTGATTCACCGGCAAATTGCAAAACAGCAAGTCCATGAGAAAACGACCCGAAGAACGGGCCCACACAATGTCGCAGAACAAGCCCAAGACAGTCATCGCGTTTGACTTATACGGCACCCTGCTGTCGACCGAGTCCATCGCCAAGGAGCTGGCCGAGGTGTACGGCGACGAGAACGCCCCGGGCCTCGCGGCTCAATGGCGCAGGTATCAGCTGGAGTACACGTGGCGCATCAACAGCATGGGTTCGTCGGCCGTGACTTGGTCATGATTTCCTCCCCGCTCGCGCGTCCAGGAAGCTTTGCGGCTGAGATTTTTCGTCGAGATTCCAGGCACCTACCGCCCGTTCTCGGAGCTGACGCGCGCGGCGCTGAGGCACGCCGTCGCCGAGAAGAAGCTGGGGCTGTCCGCTGACGACGAGGGGCGCCTCATGGAGGCCTACAACGGGCTCGAGGCCTTTCCCGACGTCGGAGCGGCCATGGCGGCCGTCGAGGGCGACGGGTCCGTCGACGCCTACGTCTTCTCCAACGGCACCGACGACATGGTGGGCGCGTCGATGGGGACGTCGCCGGCGCTGTCTCGGATGAGCGACACGTTTGGCCCGGGGAAGCTGGTCACGGTCGAGGAGGTGCGGTGTTTCAAGCCCGACCCGCGGACGTACGGTCACTTTGCGGGGAGGGCCGGAATGTCTGGCAGGGAGGGCCAGATTTGGCTCATCAGCTCGAACCCGTTCGACGCCCTGGGCGCGAGGGCGGCCGGGTGGCAGTCGGCGTGGATCGATAGGGGCGGCACGGGCTGGGTTGACGCCCTGGGCAGCACGATTGACCGGGAGCCGACGATTGTTGCCAGGGGCGTCGACGAGGCCGTGAAAAGGATTGTGGAGCTGTCCGAGTCTCAAAGCTTTTGAGTTGCAGGATCGTTTGGTCCGCGGAGGCCGAAGAGTCTGTGACGACAATCCAATGCTAGTTAATAGTTTACGTAGGCAACAGGCTATTCCGCCCAGGCATGATGCCAGATAGGGGTCACCAAAAGCCAGAGGGCAATGAGTTGTTAAGCTTAACCGTGCCAAGCAAATGGCTGTCCATTGGATTTCCTTTCACCCACGGCAAGATGTCATTGTGGCGACACGCAGAGAAAACCGGGCCGTTCTGGACCCCGCTACACACTGTAAGAGCCTCTGCTCTGGTCCTACATGCCGACGAATGGCGACGCCCTTTCCCGTTGCGGGATGCCCTATTTAATGGAAACGACGGGCAGTTCATCAAACACGGCAACCAATCCCCAGACCACCTCTTTGTGTCACTGGCGAGCAGCTCCCGGTGCCTGCCCTGCTCTGTCATGATCACAGAGAGTGAGAGACACGGCCGAAAGCCGAAACGAGCGTCAAGAGGACTTAGTGTTGCGCCTGTGCGCCAACTGACTCATCATCCTTGAAGCTTTGGACCAGGTGGGCCAGGTTGACGGTCATCTCGGCCATTTTTGCCGCGTCGGGGGGAATCGAGCGCTGACATAGTTGTACTCGGTGTCTTCTACGACGAACCTGGGAGAGGGAGAGAGAAACGGATGAGTGAGTCACGGAGGTTATCCAAAGGGAAGACGGAGAAACAAACGGTTTGTTGGGGATCCAACTGCTCTTGAACTGGCTAGGATCCTTGACAGCTTTGCGCACCTAGGGCGAGGTCAGTTTCGGCGCCGATGGCGGCATGGGTCGGGGTCGTCGTGTATAGGTAGGTAGGTAGGTAGGTAGGTAATATGGGATGCGACGCACCTCCGTCTCGACGTTTTCGGAGCCGGCGCCGTAAGTCTTGTAGTACTCGCCCAGAAACAGCCTGGTGGCGTGATAGGCCGAGGCCTCGAAGAAGGCGGGAGGGCCGTCGTGTTGCAATGGTAGAGGACGCTGTTGCCGTCCTCGCCCTTGGTGTTGCAGAGCAGCAGCGGACCGTGGCAGATGGAGGAGATGACCTTGCGGCCGGGCTTCTTGGTCTTGGGGAAGTATTCGGCAAGGAGCTCCTGGGCGGCGGCCGAGTCCAGGAGCTGCCTGACCTCCTTGTCGTGGCCCCCGGGTATGTGCACGACGTCGAAGGCGTCGAGGGTGAAGCCGGGGGAAGTCCAGGAGAGGGGATTCTGCATTTCCGGGGACTTGGTCATAGCATCGTAGATCTTCAAGACGGAAGCTCCAGCACCCTGGAAAGCGACACGTTAGCTTTGTCACATCTATGTCTTGACTTTGCCGGCAATCGTTGGTCGCGCCGAGACGAGGCAACCGGCCAGGGGGGCAATTGCAAGCGCAGAATTGCACGGCATCGCGGCGGAGACCATTGATGCACGATGATGTTATCTCTGTTCTTCACAGAAGGGGTGGAAGGGGGGGGGGGCGAGAAGCATACCAGGAACTTTTGGGAGACGCCCTCGAGCATCCGACTATCACAGCGGGGCAGGCTGCCTGTTTCGGTGGCAAAGTTTACATGGAATCCGGCATCTTTGAAAGCCTGGTAGGGGACAGCGACCTCTGTGAGGCAAAGGAGGAAATTAGCTTTGCGGTTCGGGTTCCCAACGATGAGCGGAGACAGGCGGGGGCCCTTTTCTTTTCTCCCCCCCCTTTTTCTTTTCCTTCGAGCAAGGAAAGGCAATCGGAGGCACGTTGATGGATCGGATCAGGAGACGGATGAGTGCGACAGATGCGACTAACAGATGCATACCTGTAGGATCGTGGCCGTAGTCGGCCATGAGGATGACGGCTTTGACCATTGTGGTGATGACTTCGGAAGTCGGTGTTTCTCTGAAGCAACTGTGGATATCTGGGGGTGCAACGGTGTTGCAAGCAAGCAAGCAGGGGCAGAGAAGAGAGGGGGTACCAACGCCGAGGAGATGGCACGGCACATTATGCGCTGAAATGGTCTGTCTGGTCGGGACGTCTCGGGTTGATTGTTGGTAGAGAGAGAGACCAGCTGACATCAGCGCCAAACTTTGTTCTGAATTCCCGAGCTGATCTACGGATACTGGGTAGGTGTACTCCGTACCAAGCTACTACCGGTACCAACCGACCTACCCACCTACCTGTATTACCCAGGTAGGTACGTACCTATGATGGGAAGATGACCGAGATGCGCATCCAAGGCCAACAATACTCTAATACTTTGTACAGTCGGATAAACATGAGAAGCATCATGCCCGTTGCTCAACACCCGGCGTTCCTACACACACACACACACACACACAGTAGCACTGTATGTCTGACAAGCGCGCACACATGCACACACACACACACGGACATGCACACACACAGAGTTTCCGACCGAGTTTGGAGGTGTTGCGATCTGAAAAGATTGGACGAGCAGACCCTGAGCTAGGTAGCTTAGGTAGTTTAATTATCAATTTAACACACGTCGGAGACCCGTCAAAAGCGGGTCCACAAGCCCAACGCCATCTCTGCTAAACTCTTTTTGCTTCGTCTCTATCAACCAAGTACCTATTCCATCGTCGTCCGGCCCAGCATATTTCACCCTGGACAATAAGGGTTTCTCTATACGGATGCACACACGCCAAATCAATCTGCTGCACCTCGACGCTACGGGTTACTTTTCATTTCTTCATTTTACTCTTCTTCGAATCACCCATCAGCAGACCGGATGGAACCGTGACCCAACCAACGATCCGAGGGAGCGTGTCCCCCCCCCCCCCCCCCCCCCCTCGCCAAGCAGCTTGATCCCAGGTCCCATTCTGCATTCTGCCTTCTGCATTCTGCCTTTTGCATTCTGCACAACTGATGACCCTTCCCGCATGCCTGCCTGCCTACCTACCTACGAATCCACGCCGTACCCAGGTCAATCAAGCTTTGGCCGTCTCCATGGGAATGACATCGTGGCCGCCTTGGCCCCCGTCAGCCCCGGCACGCCAACCCGCACGCACATCATACCCTGCGAGGTCTGTGGGCCCGCCCGTTTATGCAACCCAGCCAACTTTGGGCCACCCCCGGGCTGGGGAAACACAATCCTAGGTAGGTACCTTCCCAGTAATTAGTATCCGTACACCCTACTTCGTACACCAACACGTCTTGGTTATATAAGGCCCCTGTGGGCCCGCCAGTTGCGCGGATGGTGACGACAGACTGGCCTGTCACCTTTTTTTCTCCTTTTTTTTTGTGGTTGTTATTAATACATGTCCTTCACCCCTTTCTCTCCTTTCCAGAAAGCTCTGCCTCACCAAAAACCACACACATCCATCCGGGCACGGATACCATACCATAACCAATAATGGACTTTTCACTCGGCCAAAACATGCCCGTCGACGACCTCCAGTCAGAACAGGTGCAGCTGGGCGGCACCTACGTCGACACCGTCGTCGCCATCTCCGAGGAGCTGGGACACATGAAGGATCTCTTGCCGCTGGTCAAGCTCCTGTCCCTCGTCTACAAGATGCGCTCGCCAAGCCCGGATGAGGAATGCCACATGAACGCCCTCATGCGGACCCTTTCCGGCGACTCCCTCAACAAAACCACCACCGACAGGCGCCCCCAGGGATTCACCAAAGAAGAAATCGCCCAGTCCTTCCACAGGCTCCTCGGCCCCGTCCTCAACGGCTTGGCCGGCCTCGGCTGCTTCGAGAAGGCCGTCGGCGCCGGCCAGGACCCGGAGTCGTTCCGCCAATTCTGGGCCCTCGACGACAGGAATCTGCTCACCGACGCAATGTCCGGCAGCGGGGCGCTCGCGGCCGCGTCCGAGATGGGCATCGACTTCCTCGAGACCTTTGTCAAGGACAAGAGCCGCCGGCTGGCCCTCACCCAGGACCACGGCGCGCTCGTGCTGGTCTCCAACCGGACCCGGGTCGGCGACGAGGTGTGGAGGATGTCGCGCAGCTCGTCCTTGGTCGTCGTCCGCAGAGAAGGCCGGCCCGAGATGCCCTCGATGGACATGAGCGTCCTGGGCGAAGCGTACAGCCACGGCTTCGCCGCGGGCAAGTCGCCAAAGGGATGCAGGCAGGACTACAACGACATGGAATTCCTGACCTCTTCCGTCGCAGTTGGCCTCGCCGGCGGTGTGCCGATGTAGGCGGGAGCAGAGCATAAGACCCTGCTCTCGCGCCATCTTGAAGTTGATTTTTTTGGTCTTTTTTTTTCCCTTCATTTTATTTTCGTTCTTCGGAGTGGAGATCCCCCTCCAAAAAGGACACCAAAAGCGGCAAGGATCCCGGGCGTTTTTTTCTCTCTTCTAATTATTTTGGCAATTGAGCAGGACGTTGGGCGTTTTTTTTATATGCTGTTCATTCGGGCATCGGTCTCTTTTTTTTTTTTTTCTTTTTTTTTTCTTGGAGTTTGGTCAATTCACGCAAGTATGGTCTACTGTAAACCGAAAAAGGGAATGGAACATTGGGGGGGACTGGAGAAATCAAGAAGCATCGCAGTACAGCCCGGACGGCGTAGGAGGGATTGTTGGGCCATTAGGCGAACGCCGTCCTCATCATGAAGGCATTAATTACTATATACCCTTAAGTTGCTTGGAGGAAAGGTTTGTTACTACGCATACTAGGTAGGATCCAGGCAGGCCGCAGAGCTAAAACGCATGTGGTTTATAAAGTCATATTATCCGTACTACTTGTATACCCATAGTAGGTGCAGAACACGCAGCCTTTGTGAGCTCGCTATTGCTCATTCGGGATTCGTTCCTCAGTCAATTTTCAAATGACCGTCATGCATGCATGCACGCTTGCATTTACCCCCTGATCCCAGCTACTTGGTTGCCCACGGCATCCAACGGGTTGGGTGTGTGGTGCAAATTACTGGCAGGCAGGCAGGCAACCCCCGCTGACAGTTCGGTGCACATAGGTACCTACATACCTACCTAGGTACCTAAGGTACCTGCTTCGCAGTACGTAGCTTGTTGGCTGACCGGAGCGCAATCCCATTTGTCAGTGCCGTTTTCTATTTATTAATTCAAACCTTCGCCATCGTCCGTCCTGTCAGCTCCTCAACCTGTCACCTCACCACCCCCTGCTCATCTCCCAGGCAGGCCAACTCAACGGCCGCACGCAGCAACGGTCGTGACTCGAGCGGTCTGCGGTCCGGTGATAGCCCCGACCGACCGGGGACACCCATCCATCCATCCTACCTACATGAGAAGCCGTGAAGCTTGCTCTCGAGATGATGGACGGCGCCTTTTCTTACCTGTTGCGCTCAGCCGCGACCGCCATGGTCGTGGCCGCCGTCAGCGCTGTCATCTACTTCTTGACTCTCCTGACGAAGCATCGTGGCAAGATGGCCGAGCTGAGGCGGCAAGGACTCGTGAGTACCCCCCTTCCCTCGGAGGCTCAGGCCGTTCCAATGTGAACCCCCCCCTCCCATCCGTCGCTCACACCAGCAACAGCCCGTCGTCCGCCACAGCTTTCTCTTCGGCAACCTGCTCGAGGCCAAGAAGGTCTTTGACAGCCTGCCGCCCGGCGCCCACGCATGCTACGCGGTTTCCAAACTGGGCGAGCCCCTCGGAAAGGGAGCCTACTACCTTGACACGTGGCCCATGGCCGACCCGATGCTCGTGGTCACCGACCCGGACATGGCCCACCAGGCCGTCTACCACCCCGTCGCCGGCTCCGTCAAGCCCCCGATGCTGGCCGGCTGGTTCCACCCCATCACCGGCGGGCCCAGCTTGTTCGACTCCAACGGCCCCGCCTGGAAGCGCCTTCACGCCCTCTTCAGCCCGAGCTTCAGCAACCAGAACATCACCGCCGCCGTGCCCGTCATCCTCGACCAGGTCGCCGCCTTCGTCCGCCGCCTCCGCGCCCGCGCCGCCGACGGCGCCCTGTTCCGCCTCGAGCCCCTCGTCCTGGACCTCATCACCGACATCATCGGCGAGGAGCTCTTCAACATGCGCCTCGCCACCCAGGACCGCCCCCACCCGCTCGCCGAGGCCATGAAGGGCCAGCTCCGCCTCAAGTTCACCGATCACAAGCCCGAGAACGTCGCCGCCCGCCTCAACCCCTTTCTCCTCTTCCGCACATGGAACGGCGGCCGTCTCCTCGACGGCCACATCGAGCGCCAGATCAACGCCCGCCTCCGCACCCTCCTGCAGAACCGCGCCGACGGCCGCGACAAGGCCGAGCGCTTCCAGTCCGTCCTCGACTGCGCCCTCGAGGACTGGCTTGCCCAGCCCGCCAACGCCGGCCGCGAGGAGCTCGACCCCGACTACCTGCGCGTCATGACCCGCAACATGCGCATGTTCTTCTTCGCCGGCTACGACTCGACCGCCTCCGCCATCGTCTACTGTCTGCACAGCATCTGCTCCCGCCCGGCCGTCCTCGCCCGCGTCCGCGCCGAGCACGACGAAGTCCTCGGCGCCGACGTCCGCTCCGCCCCGGCCCGCATCGCCGCGAACCCGGCGCTGCTCAACGCGCTGCCCTACACCGCCGCCTGCATCAAGGAGTCGCTGCGCGTGTTTCCCCCCGCCGGCGGCATTCGCCAGGGCTGCGCCGACCTGGTCCTCCGCGACGCCGAGGGCAACTCGTACCCGACGGACGGCGTCGGCGTCAACAACATCCACTGGGCCATCCAGCGGAACCCGAAGCACTGGGCGCGGCCGACCGAGTACCTCCCTGAACGGTGGCTGGTGACGGACCCGGCCCACGAGCTGTACCCGCCCAAGGGCGGCTGGCGCGTGTTCGAGTACGGACCGCGGTTGTGCATTGGCCAGCAGCTGGTCATGACGGAGACCAAGGCCGTGCTGGCGTGCGTGGTGAGGGAGTTCGACCTCCGCGACTGCTACGCCGAGCTGGACGGGGACAAGAAGATGGACCTGAGCGGGGTGGGGGCGAGCGCGCTTTCATGGTTGAGGCCGGCGCGGCGCATCCCACGGACGGGTATCCGTGCCGGGTGTCGCTGAGCGGGTACGGGGGCGAAAAACCATAAGACGGACGAGTGAGGCCTGGGATCATAGACGTGTAATGCCTAATCTCGACGTGTTCCTGTGGGACTGGCAGTTACATGCCCGATGACCTGCAATGGAGGGGGGGCTCGAGTTATTGCTCAGCCCACCATCGGCGTCGGTACCAGGGCGCGGCCAGAGGCCCAATAAACCTGGGAACCTCATATGGAACGCACGTGATGATGGTGAGCGGCACCAAAAGACCAAGGCTTGCTTACGTCGATTAGCATCAGCTCATCAAGTCCCTCGGCGCATGCTCGCATCTTCAACGCGGCTATATCCAATGGCACGCCAAAAGGCTGTTGGTGTTGATATCTTGGGGATAGTATGTCAATCTGCGGTTGCCAGAACTAGGAATCTAAATAGATTCGGCCTCGTCCGTCTGGCTCCGGGAGCCGTATCATTGTCTTCCTCTTCCCCTTCTTTCGCTGTGGCTTTGTTGTTGTTGTTTTTTTTCAAAAAAAAATGGCCTACATCTTGACTGGATGGCCTGGGGTTCTCGAATAAAGATGGAGGGGGTCCGGAAGTTGGCCAGGCTCGCCTTGCGCGAGGTGGCACCGAGGAGCAGCAGGACTGACTGCCGGGCCGCGGTACCGGCGTCATCGCCAGACTCAACCTAACCTCTATTTTAAAGCTCCGCAATCCCCGGTCTCCGTCACCACCGACACGAGCACAAAAGGCCTTTGCAGCACGGTCCTCCCGTCAGCCATCCACGCAGCCAACTAACCTCATCATCCCCTACCGCCGACGTGCCGTCGTCCTCTTGGAGCTGCCGCCGGCGCTCCTGACCAAGCTGCCGCTGCCGTTCGTCGTCCACCGCGTCCCATGCCGCACCCGGCCCCTCGTCGTCGCGGGCGCTGTGGCTCCTCGCCAAGCGCATCGCCACGACGGTCCTCGCATCCGGCGCTTCGGCCGCGACGGAGCTCCCTTGTCTCGGGATGGCCGGGTGGGGCATCGTCTCCGGCCCGGGACTGATCCAGAACGCCGTGTGGCCATTTGCTGCTGACGTACGGTGCGGCGGAGGGCCCTGCGGAGCGCTACGGGGGCACATCTCTGCCGTGCCCCCGGGCTCTCTCGCGTTGTTTCTCCCGCCCCGGAACCTCGCCAAGAGCGGCAAAAGAACGACGATGGGCACACGAGAGGGGTCGTCAAGACGCCAGCGCCGAGGAGGAACGGACGTTCCCGGCCGAGTTAGAGTGGTTTCATACGGGTTTTTATAATTATTTGTCATCTTTTCTTTTTGTGGCTTATTTTTGCAAAACAGTAAGAACAAGCAAGAATAGAACGAGTCTCGGGTGGCTCCAGCTTGCTGTCGTGCACCACCTCAGAATAAACGGCATCGGCCGAGATCACTGCGTTGTCCAAGCCGGGTAATGTCGGCCGCCCATCAAAGCTGGTCCAGGATCTTCTCGGCGGCGTAGCTGACATTGGAGCCAAAGTGGTGGGCCCGAGTCTGTTGGGGTACCTAGTCAGCAAGTGGAATCCGCCGCTGCCGGAACCGACGCACCTGAAGGTAGATGGCCCCGTCCTCCAGGACGACCTCGCCGTAGGAGCCGTAGGCCATCTTGTCGACGATGCGGAAGTGGACCTCCCCCTTGCCGACGGCGTCATTGAAGCCCTCGCGCAGCAGGTCGTCGTCGCCAAACTTCTGGTAGGCCATCTGGTACTCGAGCCCCTCAAAGTACATCCTCGTGAACCCGCCCAGGTTCTCCTCCCAGTCGGCCCTCACCTCGCTCCCCTTGTTGTCGGCGGCCTCGCGGAGGCGGGCGAAGTTGGCCTCGAAGTTGGGCACGAGCACGAGGCCGGGCCGCTCGAGCATGCCGGCCAGCTTCTCGCGCGTCTCCTCGACCTGCCCGTCGTAGTCCTGCCGCACCGACGTGCGCGCGGCGTAGCTCATGAGGTCGCCGGACCCGGGGGCGGGCGGGGCGTCGTTGAGGGCCTTGAGGAGGCCCGGGCCGTCGACGGCGTAGTCGGCGTTGGTTCCGAGGTTGCCCTCGGAGAAGACGATGGCCAGCTTGCCGCCGTCCCTGACGAGCACGCCGCAGTACGTCACGCGGGCGTTCTTGTCGGGCCGGTCGTCCAGGTCGATGAGCAGGGAGCGGGCGTGGCAGATGGAGTTGAGCTCGGCCTTGCCGTCGTCGCCGTAGGTCGAGGCAAAGGTCTTGAGGTTGGAGATGGCCGAGGACACGTACCTACGCCCGGCGTTAGCTTCGACCAAGTAGGCCGGCGGCCAGAGGGCCGGGAGAGATAGACGCGGCTCACTGGGCGATGCAGCTGCCGAGGGACTGCTTGGCGTAGCCGTCCCCCGCGTAAGGGTAGAGCTCGTTGGGGTTGATCTCGGCCAGCGTCCACTCGGCGCCGAGAAGGTCGGAGAGCTCCTTTTGGAGGTCCTCCTTCTTGCTGTCCCACTCATCGCGAACTGTTTGTGTGTGCGCGTGTGCGCGTAAGTAGCCGAGCGAATTTCTCGGGCGGGACGGCAGCTTGCAACGTACTGTTCTTCCGCAGAGCAAGGGGCAGCTTTTCAGCGGGAGGGAGGCGGGACATTGTGACGAGTTGCGGCGACTGGCGGGACGCGAGAAATCAAGGGAATGGAAGAGGCAACGTCGGCGCTGGATGTTGCTGGATGGATGCCTTGTATCCATCGTGCGACGAGGGCCGAAACGACATGCTTTTATTTATCACTCGTGTTTATCGACATGGACGGATGAATAGCCTCGATTCCATCACTCATTTTCCGCCTTCAGCCCTCCTTTTTTTTTCCAGCTTCTCGGATCGTTCCATATTCTCACATGTTCGTGGGACAGCAACTCGTCTTTTGAGACGCCGCCTCGGCGACGAAGCTAGGCCGACTCTGCGATGGGATGGGTAGTCGTTCTTTGACGCCCTTGCGGGTGCCATGGACACTAGCGCCCAGCCCTACGGCGCGGCTGAGTTATTGTGATGAAGAGGAGGACGAAGTACCGAACCTCGTTTGACGTTGGCCGATGGTGGACGGGCACGACGGTGTCGCGACGCAACGACGGGGCAGTGAGGGCTGCACTTGACTAGAGTTTTCTTTCCCTCTTCTCTTTGTTTCTCTTTTCTTTTCTTGGGTCCCCCCCCCTTTTCTTCCAGGAGGGGCTTCAGGACGCCAAGGTGTGCTAGCCAAGGGGTTTAGCGGGGTGGCCTAAGCAGATCTACAGCCGCCGCAACGCCGCCAAGCAGCAGCCGCGGTGATGTTTGCCGCCTCGGCGCAGCAGCTTACACCACTCCAAGCCTGTAGGTACTGCGTTCATGTGTTTGTTGCACAGCTAAATAGAAAGGTGGATTGAAATGGAGTCGAGGTTGGAATTGGGCTTTCAATGGTGGGCAGCGACACACAAACACACAATCACAAAATTACACACACACACACACACAATCTCCCTACCGCCTTGTCGACACCGACAATCTTCTGTACAGCACATGCATGCACTTACAGGCATCCGCTTCCCTGTCGCTACACTGATACAAAATAATTAAATCACATTAAGCCATAAAAAATATAAAGGAAGAAAAACACCCAGGCCACTGGCTGGGGAGGAGGCAGCCCATAGCCACCTAGGTTGGCATCATTCCCACAATGCAATGCATCGAATTTGACCACATGACATCACTACCCTGTCATTTACGATGTATATCGAGCAAACTATTCCCTTTCTCTTCTCGGTCCGGACCGTTTACCGTTTCCGCGGGCTCTTACTGCTATGCGGTGCCCGAGTGGACCGTCGCGTCGGTCTCCTCCGTAACCTATTCGTGCGCATAACCCCTTCCGATTTCTTCTCTCACCGTCCGACGGTATCTGGTAGTAGCCATCTCCGTCCTCTTCTGATGCCTGCTTGCCAGGACTGGGTACCCAGTCAAGGATATCCCCGCGGGTCGGGGCCCGATGCAACCCGGCACGTGGCCGGCTGTCAGACAAGCGCCCGAGGTTTCCTGTGTCTCTGCCCGACATGCCGACGCAACCAACCAACCAACGAGTGGCATGTCGTCGTCAATACGTGATCCCGTGACCGTTGCGCCAAATGAAAAAAAAAGAAAGAAAGAAAGAAACAACCATCGCCTCATCATCTGACCCGATGTCCCACCATCCCACCCCTTGTCATCCGTCAGTCGCCGCAGTCCAGAAAGTCGCACGACTGATTGTGGTCGTATTTTTTCCGTCCGTGGTTCGAACCTAAACGCGCCGAATGGAGACGAGACCACAATTCTCGTCAAAGTGTGACTCTTTTGACTGCCATCCATGCAAATTGCACTAGGTAATTGACGTGTAAACAGCGACTCCGCCTCGCCCAAGACGGGCGTGATGTGACGCCACATGCTCAGCTTGCATGTTGCTGCCGGGCGTGTCTGGGCGCCCAGCCCGGCGCTAACATGCAGCCAGGGGGGGGGCTTCCGGGTTAGTCGATGTGCACATACGAATGTCACTCGTGTGGGTCTTTCCTTGACGGGTTGAAGGTAGATATCAGTCGTCAGATGCCCGTGGCCAAGTTGACTGGACTCGTCTCGTTCCAATTTCTCGTCACAACGATCCCATCAAGATCACACACACACGCACACACACACACACACACCCCAAAAGACACGAGCCAATAGAAACTCGGGCCTGGCATGACAACTCTGTGAGCCGCACTGACTTCCCTCCCTCGGCTTACACGCTAACCGACTTAGACCCCTCAAAGTCAAGGTTGCCATCCGCGACCACTGGACCAAGGAAGACAGCCACCTCCAGCAGTCCCTCAGGTCCCTCCAAGATGTCCTCGGTCTCGAGGTCGACGTGAACCCCGAGTGGCAGCCCCTCCTCGCCGGGCTCGACGCCGAGTATACCGACAGGGCCGACGCCGTCATCGCCATCGCCGGCACCGTCGGCGCGTGGTGCCGCGCCGCCGCCGAGCTCCTCGACGACGGCAAGAACGAGGAGTGGACCGAGACGCTGCTGGAGAAGCTCAAGATCACCTGGTCGAGGCTGAGGCTCTTTATCGAAGTGAGTGGCACAAATGACAAGACAGAAGTGGGGGGGTTCCGTCCAGAAAGAACTACATCGCTCACACGCAAGTCGCGCGCGCCCAGATCTCTAGCGGAGACGACGTGTCGACGTCGTGGTCCGACGACCGCGGCGGTTTCCTCGTCTCCATCCCCCGTCGCCAGCGCATCACCCCCGTGAGCCTCCAGCCGCTCTTCCAGGCCGAGCTCAGGGACTGCTTCGCCGACCACCGCCAGCTGCCGCCCTACTCGCCCTCGCCCAACGCCGACGACTGGGACGAGGTCGACGGCGTCGACGCCCGCGCCGGCCGCCTCTCCATCGGCGGCCCCGACGCCCCCCGCCACCGCCGCGGCCCCTCGGTGAGCTCGACGGCAACCCACCCGCCCCCGGACTTCATGCCCCGCGCCGACGCCCTGCCTCGCCCGGACGACCTGCTCCTCAAGCCGCCCTACCACCTCATGATCTACAGCCGCGGCGCCCACGAGATCGAGGTCCAGTGCAGCCACAGCCCGACGCTCAAGTTCCTCGCCGACTACTTTAAGCGCTGGCGCAGGGCGAACCACCATATCAGCAGCAAGGTGCGACACCCAAAGGTTTTTTTTTTTTGGTTATTTTCTTCTATTGCGTGCATAATGATCTTGGTTCTATCCGGCGCGTCTTGTTCGGACTTGATCTTCGAACCCTTTTCCACTGACCCTGGAGCCACAAACAGCCCCCCGCCGTCGAGGTCCGCTTGCACCAGTGCGCCTTCGGTCTGGGCGCCAGCATCGACCGCCTGGTTCTGGCCACCGAGCACAAGTACGGTGGCGCCTTCATCCTCACGCCGACCGTCATCCTCTCGCTCGTCGAGGGCGTCCTGGGATACAAGCCCGTCTACTCGGACGCCACCACGTGGACGTACCGCCGCGACGTCGAGCTAAAGACCTGAGACGGGCGCCCGCCGCCGTCCGGGAGCGCGTGTACTTGTACGATTTGGAAAGTGAGAGAGGAAGGGGGGAGGGGTTGTCTGGACGGGTTGACAACGGACTGGCATGGCACACAACCTGATACCTGATGACTTGATGACTGATACCTTAATTAAGATAATGCTCGTTATTAAACATTATTCGTTCTCCGCCTGGCCTATTCTATCTACCTGCCTACTGAGGGGGGGCGTGAGCCCCTCCATCCAGCCTTTGCATGCCGTCGTCTGAGCTGAGCTACCTAAGGGGGGGGGGGGGGCAAAAGGAGGATGAAAGGTCTTGACCCTTGACTCCTCGCGCCCAAGGGGTCGTTTATTTATGCAGGCGCCGGAATGCGGCCTCGCCGGGCACCCGGGCCCTGGTCGTCCGATAATGCAAACAACGTTCGTTTGTTGGCGCGCCAGGGAGCGCCCGACGACGGCGCACTGATCCCGCCCGGGATCCAGGGCCGCCACCGGAACCGCCACCGGCAACCGCGAGATTGGAAGGGGGGGGTGGGGGGTGTTATAAACTTCTTTCGATTCGTAAAATGATGTCGGGGTGCGCCGCCGCCGCCGCCACCGGCTCTGGCTCTGGTTCTCCCGCCGTCATCTCCCGTATAATCATGGATCCCGCCCCCCTTTCTCTAACAACGTCGAAACTCTATTTCAGAAGAAGAAAAAAAGAAAAAAAAAGGTCGCAACAAGCTGCCATCCAGGCTACAAGTGCATCCAATATGTTCAGACTACGTCGGCCTCGTCGGCGGGGTGTACTGGGATGGGTCGATTGTTTCCACGTGCTTGGTTCTATTTCGTTTTGCATAGGTGCGTGGGCCCGTCCTAAGTAGTGGTAGGGAGGGGGCGGGGCTTGTGCCTCGAGCCCGACTTTGACGTCCGAGGCCAATGGTTTTGTGTATGACTGCTCTCGTCGAGCCGCTGCTCCGTTGACTTGATGCATACGAGGCAGATAGTACCCATTCCCAACGGCCGAATCCCTCCGCATACCCTCCACCCAACGCCTCCGCGCCAAATTGAACAGACCATGTCCTAATGCAGCATCTTGCAACAACAAAAGAAAGTTTCCTCCTGCCCTTAATATCATGCGTCGCGGGTCGCGAGCGACCCAGCAGACGCAGCACTCCGTGCCATCGCGGGCAGGCTGGCTTTCGACCGGACGCAAATGTACGTACGTCTCCCAAGACACAGCGCGCATCCGCAACGCCCAAGGGGAACGGATGTTTCCCCCAGCAAGCACGCGGCAGATCGCGGTATCGCCGCCAAGGCGAACCGTACCGACGTGCTGGGCCTGATGGCTGTCGGGTTGGCGCTCGAACACGCTGCCGCGTGCGCAGAATTGCTGGCCAAGACGAACGGGTTGTCCGAGTCGGGGTTCGCCAGGAGAACGCCTCATCTCGGGTCGGGCGCTGCCATCGCTGACGGCCGAGCAACCGGATGCCCAGAAAGATGATACGATGAAGCGAGCGAAAGTAAGGGGTGGGGGGGTTAAGTGGGGGGTTGCACCGACAGGCTCCCTGGCTGCCCGACGAAGAATTCTTGAAAGAAATCAAGCCCTGGGCTTGCCGAGAGTGGTACTTCGCATTGCGCTTTGCATGAAGCAACAACGAGCAACGCTTTGGGAAACGATCTGGGCACCTGGCCGCAGTCTCGTCTGCGCTGATTCGGAGGATTTATGCGAAGGTGCGTGTGCGTGAAGCCACGAGTCGTGAATCCGGTTGGCGAGCCGACAACAAGAGTCGACTGTTTTTCTTGTTTTTGAAACTGTTGTTGTTTCCCGCGACACTTTGCGTTCAAATGCGGCGCCTCAGTCTGCTTGCTGTGTTAGTAAAACCGAACCCCGGTACACACAAGATGACGAGGCATTTTCTCAAGGGAGAACTCACCGGCAGCACCAGAGCAAACCGCACATGGCGGGCACCAGGACGACGAAGAGGCCGGCGGTCAGGTATCGCGAGCTGAGGCGGGGGTGGTGGTAGACCTCCTTCAGATAGCGCTCGCGTTCGCGTTCGCGCTCCTCTTCTTCTTCATCGTCGATGATGGCCCACTCATTGTCCTTGCTCCAATATACGTCGTACTTGCCCTGTCGAACGGAGCCGCGCTTGATGTGGATCGAGTTCATGTCGGTTTGTTGCGAGTATCGTATATGGTTTGGGGGGGTTCCTTGTCTGCAGAAAGAGCCTTGGATTTCGTGTGGAAGACGGCGAGGAAAGACGACCGAGGGGGGATGCCTCTGTTTAAAGGCCGCCCAGAGAAAGCAAAAATATACTTTGACCGGGTTAGAAAATTTGTTGGTGAGTTGCGTTCCCAACATCGATAGGGCGATAACCAGGGAAAAAAAGAACGGCGGCAAATGGATTCGAGATCGCTCGGGTATTTCCAGTTTTAATTATGGGACCCAGAACACACCCCAGTCGCGGTTCTGGACTCTGGCGCGTCTGGCATGCCTCCCTTTCGCCGCTTGTGAGGCCTGTGAAGCTCCTTTGATGGACTGATGGTGGGCTAGGTACCCACCATTGTACGATCCCGGCACAGGGGGGCCGGCTTGCGTCAATTTTCGGCGGCCCGATAGAGATTAGAGGCGCGAACCAGATGCCAGGGCTGAGGCATGTGGTGGGCAGAGCTCAAGCCCTGATGGTGTGTAGTGTTCCAAGTTCACCAAGGGGATACCACACACCGGAGCCAATTTTCGCTGTTGATCAAGCACCATCGTCCCCTACCTTATCATACCTAGCTCAGGGACACGCGCCACTCTCGGCAAGCCGCGTTTGCATGTTGTTGGGAATGGCAGTGATTGGGCACTGAGGCGGTGTGTAATCAGCTGCCTCGAGATGAATCATTTGCGTGGCTGATGACCGTCAGACGTCAAACCAACTGTTGAAATGACCAAATCTTCTTCTTCTTCTTCTTCTTCTTCTTCTTCTTCTTCTTCCCTTCCTCCCAAGTCAATTACACAAAGTTGTCCGTCTGTGGCTGTAAGTCAATGCATTACACGTGCAGGGAGAGCATGACCGGTCTCGACTGAAATCTTCACACACGTGTAAAACACATCCATGTTGATTCGACATGGAATGAATGGCATGGGTTCGCTGGCATTGTTTCCTCCCGTTCGATTCGACTGATATCTGCATACGGATACCTACCTAGTTTACTACTAGCTTAGTAGGGGCCCGCTGCAGTTTTGCGACCAGGGGGGTTATGCGGTATGCACGAAGGGCCCACAACCCGCCACTCCATGGCGGTGTCAGTGAGTCATTCTGATAAGCCGGGTTCCACCCACGCCTCTCACCGAGCCTCACCTTGGGTAAGACGCTCGTCACCGAGAATTGTCACCAGCTCCCGTCCCATCGCCACATAGTCTATTATGTAAATATATGGGGCCACACAGATAGGCAAACTTTAATTACGTTACCGGAACGTCTTGGTGATACCCGCACGACCATACCCACTGGAAACAGCGGGACTTCGTCCGCTCTGTCATTCATAACCCAGCGAGGAGCGGCTGATCTGGAAGAGCAGGATTTCTACTTGGCAAGCAAAACGGTGCCAGGTCACTGTCTCCGCCAAACTCACGCGCTTAGCCTTGCAGGTCTTCTTCCGGACGATCCTTCAATCCGTTACGATTTCTTCACGATATGCACAGTTCAACCATGGTGCACTAATGATTCGTACAGCGTCGCAGACCATGCACTTGCCGTTAGTTGGCTCATTGCCTAACCAAGGCATCACCTATTTTGACTGTGTCAGCACTGATAGTTGTTGTAATGCGAGGTATTTGCTGTCACGGTCAGAGAGCTGTCTACGGAGGAGACTGCCAATAGTCCTTGCCCATAATGACAAGGCAGCCCGCAGAAGAAGCATTATCGTCTACGAGGCCTGATGAGTATATCGGCACCAAAACACTTCTCACAATCAGGCCTAGGGGTCGAGATAGCATGCCACTGCTTTGAGATAGACTTGGCAGAATTTGATTTCTCTTTGATTGTTGTGAAGACTAGTGCCTACGTACCGTTTTAGGTTGCCGGAGCCTTCGAGATAAACGCCGCCTCCGGTCCATCTAGATGACTTCAGTAAAGGCCGGGTTGTCAGTTATCACGGCCATCGAACACGTGGTGTTGTTTGTGTTTGCTCGTTTTTTGCTCGTAAATGCCATTCAGAATCATCGTGGAAATTGCTGAGCCGTCAGTTAGCATTACCAGTTGCAGATGGGCCTGGATATAGAGGGTAATATGAGGGTATCAATCTATGCCACTACAAACTACCTAAAACGCCGACACACCACAATGTTTCCTTATCGGACTATGTACCCGTGCACTAACACTTCCCTCTCATCCCCCTCACCCACCTCTTGAAAACAATATTCCTTAGTCCCGAGTCTGCGTGCTCTTGTTAGAAGCAGTCAGACGCGGACCAAATAGCAAAAGCAAACGGGCCAAATGGCCGTGCCCTCCTTACAGAGTAGCGTTCCTAACAATGCCATTCTCCGTGTACAGCAGTGGTGGCGTCTCGGGAGGGCTGCGACCGTTACGATACAGCCACAGTCGGGAGATATCCTTGACCTTGACCGTCCTCTTCCTGTGCCTTCCCTTGACGTGCTCCCCGTGAAATTCAACCTCGCTTGCAAAACCGCGGCCGAGGTACGATACCTCAAACGCTTCGCGGGCGTTGGCTCTGGCGTCGCCTTCCCGACCGACCTGGATCTCGCTCTCCATGAACTCGCTGTCATCCGAAGCCCCGATGAACTCACCCGTCTCCGAGTCCCTGGCCAGAGGGAACATGCCGTCGAGGTAGTGCTGGCAAAACTGGTGACCTCCACGTTCCGAGGCACGCACGAACAGCCGCCCGATGAAGCGCGGCATGGTGTGGTTAGCCGTCAAGGACGTGCAGAAGTGCAGGACACCCCAAATCGCCACAAAGTCCGTCGAGTGGGCGTAGTGCTCCACGTGACCTATGGCTCTATCTAGCGCTGCAGTCGATGATCGCGACGAAGTCGATGACGATTCACTAGGAATGCTTGGGGTTCCGGGCTGGCTCTTTCGACTCCTGCTTCCGTTGCTCAGACTTGAGGCCTGACGAAGGTCACTGTTGGTGACTGGGGATATGGGACTGTCGACGGGGCTTCCATGGGTCATCGTAGTCGTGGTCAGAGTCATGGCGGCGGGATTCTTCTGCGCCAGAGCCTGGGACAGCGCGTGGCGATGAGGGTTGTTGAAGTGGTTTGCAGCGTTTCCAAAGGTGTATACCTGACGGTTTATTATCAGCTACCTATTACAGGGCCGAGGAAACCTCGTTCGCTTACCTCGAGTTTGGAAAGAAGGTCTTGTGGAAGCTCCTGCAGCAGCCAGTCAAGAACGAGACCGCCTTCGATGCCGCCCTGCGAATGCAGAACAAAAACAACCTTGGAGTATTGAGGGTTGTAGAGCGTTTCCTTGACGATGCGGTAGCACATCCGTACATCGTACGTGGCGTATCCCAGGTTCCGCTGGATGAGACATTCAACAACATCGAAGAGAATGCCTGATGTCTGGTTGTGGATGCCCAGAATAGGCCGCTTAAAGGTCAGAGCCAGCCTATTAAGGTTGTTCTTCATCCAGTGTTCCCTGTTGCAACATCAGTACATGTCGTCCGGCCTAGTTGCAAATCGGCATAGAAAAGCAAGAAGCACGTGCCGCCTTTGTATTTCCCTTCTGGTACCTTGCACGTATTTTTACGCCAAAGACGGCGGAGGGAGAGAGAGAGAGAGAGAGAGAGAGAGAGAGAGAGAGAGAGAGAGGATGGATCATGGCCATTGGGCACCAACTACTTACCCTACAGCAACACCGTTTAGGAAAACCCATTTTTCGTGCGCATGCTCCGGCAGCTCGGGGGCATACTTGGGGTCCGATGTGTACGTGAGCGTCGGGCCGTTGAGCAGGAGGCAAAGGAGATGGTTGAGGGTGAAGAAGGCGGCCACCGCGAGCCCGGCCACCCAGATTGGCAACAGAATGGCGAAGGGCAGGGCCAGAACGAAGGCGAGCTGCAGAACAAAGAGGACAATGTGCATGAAGATGCAAAAGAGATTCTGCCTCGTCAGGGCCAGCTCGTCGAGGTCGCCAGAGTCGGCCGGGGTGATGGGCCAGACTATCCAGGGCAGCGCCCAGATGTACTGGAAGAAGTAGTAAATATCCCAAGCGAGCAGCTTGTAGGGGAAGTCGGTGTACGAGTAGTTGATGACGGAGCTCCCTCCGACCTGGGAGCCTAGGAACTTTGTCGAGCCCATCCTCTCCTTGAGTAGGTTGGCGCGTTTCTGCTGTTGTGATCGGCAACGCACCCCGAGCCTTTTGCGCAGGCCTGGGATGGGGAAGAGACCGGCGGCCATGACGACGGGGATGGCGAGGACAATATACAGCCAAGATGGAATGCGAGGTAGCGACAGTAGCGGCGGTGATGACAGAAAGGGCATCTGATCAAGTGACCAGCGGGGGAAAGAGGGCGGCTGCTCACGGGGCATTATATCGCGGGGAAGGAGTATGGAGATGGCAGGCGGGGGGTGGCGCCGGTGAGACACGAGGAAACTTCCACGAACGACCCAGAGATCCTAGGTTGTCTTGGATTGTAGACTCGGCATGTACTTGGAGGGCTTTGAACTGCACACCGTCATCGTGGCCCGAGAAAAGACATGGAGGTGCAGGGCGGCGGACTGAGTTGGCTGAACCGGGTTGACGACGCCGTCACTCTGCTTGGCTGATCACTGGGCCAGGGCCACTTGCCAATGAGGGCGCGCCGACCGTCAGCGGCTAGGGGCGCCGCCCCGCTGCCGTTGACTGCTCGTTGGCTGCCCGTTGACTGCCCTTAGCCTTGCCCTTCTTCCTTCCTCCATGTGCCTGTCGCCTTTGTTCCTCTTGAGGAGAGAGAGGAAGGGGGGCTGATACGAGCAAACGAGCAGTGAAATGCACAGGAATGGCATGCAGTCAGATCCGGGCAGTGCAAGAGGAGCAGAAAGGATATGCGAGGCTCCGAGATGCTTACCGCGGGTATGCACGAAAAGCAAGCCAACAGCGGGCAACCCGTCTGTGTTGCCATTGGGAAAGGGTCACGTAAACGGTGTTTCCGTACAGTCAGGCAGGTACTTACATGCTGCAGCGCATGCGCATGCGCCCAAAGCCGTTGGAGGGCGAGAGAAGAGAGCAGACTCGGAAAAAAGGTCCAATCGGAATCCCGAGCCATCGCCATGTCTGACGTCGCACGCCCAGCCAATCGGCACGCTCAGCCCGGGGAGGCGTCGATCGTTATGTAAACGTTCAACGCAAGACAGACACCGAGGTGCACTAGGCAGCCGTAAAAGAGCCCGCCCAAGGAGACTGCAGCCTTAATCATGGATGACACGGACTTTGATCCGTGTCCTTGTAAGCTGAGCGGCTGAGCTTCGGTCTGGCCGACAATGAGCTGAGTCCGCGTGCAGCGATGTATCGTTGTCTACCAAGTTCAATCGACTTCCAACTGCCCTGCCCGTCGACTGTTTCAACATTGGAAAAGACGTATGACAAGGCTTGCCTTGCCTGTCAGTATTGTCGTATAGAACACTGCGCCCACGGCCACATGCAGTTCTGTCGCAGCCGGTCAATGGTACTAATCGCTTCCGTCGAGTTGTACAAGCCAAGGACGACTCCGGACGAAGGTCTTGCGGAGTTGCAAGATTGCAGTTCCAAGTCGCGATGGAAGTTGTTTGTAATCTTTTCGGCCTTCGCGCTGGGTATTTGGGTTTTGGGACCAACTACCTCTAGTAGTACGGATAGTACCTAACTCCGTACACTATCTGGTACCTAAGTACATGATCCGTGCGCCGAACAACCGCGGGTCGCTGCTGCCCTGTTTCTCCAAACCGCCATTTGTTGTTTGGTGGGGCACTTTGTAAACATTGATTGAACCTCGTCTCACCAAACATATCGCCGAACCGGTCTGCGTAGTGTTCAACGCAGCAGAACCCTCATACACCCATAACACGTAAACTGCCCACACATAGAGTCACGCATTCGTCCTGGGACTGCAGTAGCCGCCATCATGTCGATGCTCTCAATCCACCTAGAGCAGATTGCTCTCTCCTGCGAGGGCATCGACTCCCTCCCGTACGCTTTGCTCCTCCCCGCAGCCTAGTGTTTGGCCCTCGAGACGTTTGACTCGGCTTCTGACACGCTTACCAGCTTCCCGCCCCCCAAAATCTTCACAAACGCCATGCTCTACAACGCCGACATCACCTCTCTCATCCGCGACACAGAAGCCCACGAGCGCGCTCTCTTTTCCGTACCCCCTCCCCCGCCGTCGCATTCCTCATCCGCCTCGCAGAACGCAGACGCGAAACCGACTTCCAGCAGACGCCAGACCGTCTTCAACGTCGCCTCGGGCGAAGTCACCACTGGCCCGCCACCAGGAAGCTCCCGCAGTGGCGTCGGCGCCATGGGCGGTCCCCGTCGGCATACCGCCGTCTCGGCCGTGCTGGGCGGGGACCTCCACGCCCAGTTGCGTCGTGGCGAGCGTCAGGCCGCCAGCAAGGGCGGCGACGTTGACGTCGAGATCCTCCTCATGGGCGCGTCGAAGCTGTGCGGCGTATACGCCCTGCCCGGCGCCCTCGAGCGGATTCCGCAGTTGCGGTCGCGGTACGCGCATCAGACTAATACGCTGGCGTACTACGAGGCCAAGGTTGCCGAGCACCAGGCCGCTCTCGAAAAGATGAACAAGGACCACTGGATGACCGAGGGCGACGAGGAACAAGAGGACGAGGAGGAAGATGAGGGCGAAGGCGAGGATCTCATGACGGAGGACGATCTGCGGGCCGAGGAGGAGATTGTGCGGGAGCTCGACAAGAAGAAGCGCGAGCTGCAGGCGCGGCTGCGGACGATGGAGAAAGACCTGGGAGGATTGCTGAACATGTGAAAGTTGGAGGGCACTTTTACGACGGTTCTTACGAAATGATACCCAAAATGCGACAGAGGAGCTCTACGATATGACGTTGATTTTTATTTTGTTTTGGAATCAGCAAGCAAAGAGACGCAGATCGCTGGTTTCTGTCTGAATGCTCAACACGATGGTCCGTTCTGTCCGCTCAACCCCTGGCCGCCCTTTTCCTTGGCCGCCACGATCTGCTTCAGAAACTCGTCCGCCTCCTGTGCGCCGCCAACCTCGTACTTGTCGTTGATGACAAAGTGCGGCACCCCGCGCACGCCCATACGGTACGCATCCTCGACGAGCTTGTCGACCTCGGGCCCGCCCTTGCCCTCGTCAAGCCACTTTCGCACCTCGTCCCTCTCGAGGCCGCCGCGGGCCGCCGCGTCGACAAGCATGTCCCGGCTCGTCACGTCGCCGCCCTCCTCAAAGTAGCTCTTCATGATGGAGTCCATGACGGCGTTCTCGACCGCGGGGCCCTTGGACTTGGCCAGCTGGATCGTGCGGTGTGCGTCGCGCGTGTGGCCGACCTTGCCCTCAAAGGTGAAGTTCAAGCCCTCGGCCGCGCCCATCTGCTTCATGCGCTCGTGCATCATGTGGAGCCGCTGGGCGCCGAAGCGCTCCGCCATGCGCTCATTGACGGGCACGCCCTTGGGGGGCGCCGTCGGGTCGAGGTAGTACGGCGACCATGTGACGTTGAAGGTGTCGTCCTTGCCGCCGGGGTACGTCTTTTTGTACAAGTCGATGGCCTGGTTCAGGCGGGCTTTGCCGAGGTAGCACTTTTTTGGGGGGGGGGAGGGGGGGAGAAAGTGGTGTTAGTGGGTTCGGCAAGCGATGGTATATTATGAGTAAGGGCGTCTCACAAAAGGGCAGACGGGGTCCGAGATGATCTTGATGTTGATGCTGGTCATTTTGCTCGCTTGCCGTGCGGCGTTCATTCGACTACACAAGATGACGGCGATACGGGAGGGGAGGGGGCGACGAGAATGAGAAACAGCGAGATGGTGTTCTCTCCAAAGTTCTACACCATGAGAATGCAAGGACCTAAAGTATGCTTTATGAGATCACCTGGGACTTGGAAGCGCGCGCGAGACTCCGCCCAGATATGCCGATGTTTCGATGATTACCAATCAGCCCCACGGGGGATCTCTTCGAGGTGGGGGGGGGGCACACCCTGCTACCACACATGGCAGGCAGGATGGCGATGCTGCCGGCGCGTTGGGCAAGCTCCATTCAGGCATTTGGCCTGCCGTGTCACATCCAATGAATCGTAGACTCAAAGAGACCTCGTTTATTCGTATATTCTATACACTCCATGTCGTGTCGTTCCATCAGGGAGGGTGCTGGTGCATGGTCCTGTTCTAAAGCTTGCAGAAAGTAGCTACGGAGTAACAAAGCATCGTAACAATCTCGTAAGCTAAAGGCCCCGCGATTACTACACAAATCCGCCGCCGCAACAGAAAACAAATGTGGGGTATCATGTAGGTGGTTCAGGCCCTTCTCCGCGAGCCTAGTCAACAGTGTATCGCTCCGTCGCCTCTCTGGCTCGTTCGCCATCCCGTGAACGGCGCGAGTCGTGGGGCTGACGCCGGTACCTGCGCCGCTCGTCTCTCCGCCAGCTCGAAGGATAGATGCCGTCGGCGCTTCCAGAGGATTCCGCCCGGTCGGCAGCGCCGGGACTCTGCGACCGTCGCCGCCGCCGCTTAGGCGCAACATCCGGGTATTGCACAGCACGGTCCCAGCTCTCCAATGTCATGTAGGGGCTCCGCAGCCATGCTCTGAGCTCATGGAGCAACAGCCGCGTGTTCTCCCTTCCCAGAAACTCCTGGATGAGCTCCTCGGCCTGGCCCATACTGCCCTGCATGTCCACGGTCTTGAGAATCGCGATGATGTACTCGAGGAGGAACTCGGCATTGTTCGCCCTGCGTCGCCGAACAGGGTCGGCGTCCTGGGGCTGCGCGTCGTTGTCGGGTGATAGAAACTCAAATACTTGCAGTTCGCGGCGGAGGAAGGTGCGCGCGCGGGAGACGAGCTCGGCGTCGGAGGCGAACAGCTGCGGCGTCAGGTCTCTGTACCTCGAGATCCGGTTCGAGCCGACGTGCAGCGAGTACATTTGGTCCCGGTAGACGGTCCTTCGGCGCGCAATCGCATCGTTTTGAGAAGGAGCGAAGGTGCGAGTCGGGTGCACATTTGATCGCGTGTACCGCGGGCGTGCCTGGGAGTAAAATCGCCTCGCCTGTTGGTTTGGAGAAGAGGTCCCCGCAGCCTTACGCTTTTCCTGCGGTCGCTCCGGTGCCTTGTAGGTTTTCCATTGCGTTTGTTCATCGCTGAAATCGTAGCGGACCTCCTTGACTTGGGTCTTACATAGCGGGCAAGCCGCTTGCTGGTCGAGCCATGTCACGAGGCAGAGATAGTCGAAATTGTAGTGGTGGCAAGGTTGCGCCTCGCAGCGTTCGGTGATCTCCTCTAGGCAGATGACGCAGCAGTCTTGGAGCTCGGTCGGTCGCGAGGATATCTCCTGCAGTGTGGTCTGCAGGACGGCGGAATGGATATCTTGTGTGTTTGGGTTTTCGCCGGCTGCTGCTTCGGGGGACATGCCAAAGGTGCAGATGTACGACAAGAGAGCAGTTGTCAAGGTGTCGAGGGCGGATGGGATGGAGATGTTTCTAGTTGCGATGGGGTCGCTACCTACCTGAGGTATTACCACATATTGTTAGTAAGCCGATGTTGACTCCTGACATGTCGCTTTTGCGCTTACTGGTTAATTACATATGTAAACCAATCAAGTCGACGACTCGAGAACAGACAATATTAATCAGGAAGTCAAAATGGCTTTTTGGTTATGTTGATGAAGCGTCTAGGCCTCAAATCAGAGCAGCAGCAGCAGCTCTGATGACGAAGTATCACATTCGCTGACACAAACATGGAGACAGACTTCTGTATGTGACTTTTTTAGTCTCAAGATAGCTTGATTTGAACATCACATTGTCGATTCTTTCTCGTCTACAATGTCATGTCACAACATACGTCTAATGCAGGTAGACAACCCGACGGGACCTCACTAGAATACAACAATGATCAATCCCACTAGGCCGAGTGTTCATATCACAGCCTTTTACGATACGGCGGGTCGCAGAAAGCTACATACCATGACTTATCCAGCAGTTAACCTTAATCTCTTCAAGACTCTGCATTAGGGTCCGTCGAAGCTTCCAAACAAGCTTGGAGGCTGCGTTGTGCCTTGGTCGTTAAGGAACGGTCCCCGCCAAGCACTTTTGTTCTTAGCTCCAGGGCCTTTCGTAAAAATTGCTCTGCCTCTTGGTGCCTCCTCTGCTTTTCAAACACGGATGCTAGATTTTTCATGCTGTTGAGTGTGATGGGATTCTCGATTCCCAACACCTTCAGACCAGCCGCCTCCATTTCAAAGCACAAGATGCCTCCCAGATCCTGGTTGTGCTTGTCGCGGTTCCACCCATCCTTCATCACCTGGTTCCCAGATGCGATATTGCCGAAAAAGAGAACAGGGTCCGAAGTTGCGCGTACCTCCCTGTCGACGATGCCTTCTGGTAGGCAATTTGCGCATGTAGCTCCAGAAATGTGCAGTGAGGATGCATCATAAAGCTTGTCTTTGGTGGGGCCTGGGGACGCAAACCTCGCCCCAGCAGAGAGAGCGAGCTTTGAAAGATGCGTGAGGACTTGTGTCTTGCCCCGAAGGTCATTGGCACGGAGCTTGGCCAAGGCGTTAAGCAATATCGTGGGCGGCGCACTGAGGCTACCAGTGCAAGTAATGCAGCCGTCCATTCCAGTCTTTCCGAAATCATACTATAAATCACTCCACCATACTGACCTATCGGCTGACTTATAACAACGTCACCAAGCCAGATGTCAACATCGTCGTCAAGGTCAGGAACGTCACCGCCAATGCCAACAAGGACGCCGATCCGCAGCGAGGGAAAGCTACTTCTCATCTGACTAGCTACCGTAGCTGCCTAAGCCGTGCCCATCTGGCCAGCGGGCAGACAGGCGGCCACGACGCTGTGGGCACCAATACGGCCAAAAGAGTAAACGTTATTGTCGGTCGGCTGAGACGGGAGATCAGCGAATTCCTCGTCCATCATATCGGCCGCGGCGGCCAGCTCAATGGGCAGGGCGCAGACCCAGCCGACAGTGCAGTCATGCGCGGAAATTTGTGTGGCCATGTCGTCATCAGTCGTAGTGTCTGGTTCGAGCGACGAGACAATACAGTTGTTCGCTGGAGGGCAAGGCATCTCACCCGCCGAGATCGTGGTAGGGAGAAGACATTTTGTTCTCAGCCTCGTCGGGAGGGGCCATGCGTCTCTGCCTAGTACCTTTGATAAGTACTGAGGGAGGTAAGCCCTGAAAACCACGCGAGTGTCTGTCTGTGTCCGGATGTTGTATGGTGGGTAAAATGGAAGCTGACCCGGAGTGGGGCGGGTATTCGGCCAGTGAATGAATGAGTGCACTGACGCACCCGCTGCCGGGCGACCGTGAATCTTTCGCGTTTAGTGGTTTTCCCAGTGTCGCGTCTTGATCGCGTTCCTCCACCTCGACAGCAAAACCCACCCAATGTACCTTTAACCACCCTATCTGAGTCGTCACACCACTTCCCGTCGAGCCACCTTCACTCCAATGACGTATACCCGTCTTGATTGACAATCACCTCGATATGGACGACCAAACAAGGGCTGATTACGAGACGCAGGCCCAGAAGCTTCGCACTGAACTGAAGAGCTGGGAAAACTCCTGGGCAAAATCCCATCAAGGGAAGAAGCCCGGCAGAGACGACATCAAGTGCAACGCCGACATAGGTATGCAAAGACTTCCTTGTCCCCACCCATCACGGTCCAGAATACTGATAGTTTGTGGACAGCTCAAAAATACAAGCAGTACAACAAAGTCCGCGACGTCCTTTCTGGCAAGATCCCCCCGTTTCCGAGACAAGAGTCACGGCCAAAGAAGCGAAAAGAGGATCCCGTGCCAACAACGACGCCTTCCAAGAAACAAAAACATGCCGAGACTCCCTCGAAAAGAAGGTCCAACCCTGGCGATGCCGGCCTCGCCACCACTCCCTCGATATCCAGAACACTGTTCAGCCCTGCAGCCCCGCGATCGATCGGTCCGACGCCCCAGCGCGATGGCCGCGTGCTTGGACTGTTTGACTTGATGGTAGAGCGCGAACTGGGCACACCTTCGAGGAAGAACTGGGACCTGAACACCACCGCCGATTCAAGGTCGACGACGACGCCCCGGAAGCGTGCGACGCCGACCGACGACGAGGACAATGCGAGATTTGGGCGGACCCCCATGTCGGCCAGCAAACGACAGATGCTGGATAGCTTCATGACGCCGCTGAAGAATAAGGACAGTCAACTGTTTGACGCCAAGACGCCCACGACTGTTTCGAAACTCCAGTTCAGCACCCCGTCCTTCCTGAAAAGACACACTCAGCCGCCCCCGAGCAAGGACGAAGACTTCGTGGCCCCGCCTCTGCGTTTGCCCCGGAAGCCGATAGTCCGGGGTCTTAGCGCCATTGTCGCGAGTCTTCGGAAAGTGGAGGAGGAACACCTGGATAACGACGACGATCTCGATGCTCTTCGGGAAGCGGAAGGCGAAGTCGTCGTCCGGCCGAAGGCGCCTCCAAAGCCCAAGGGTGACTTGCTTGCGGCCGACAGCCAAGTGCACCTGCCCCTGGGCGGCTTCGACGACGAAGGCTTATACGACAGCCCCGATGAAGAGCAGACAGGACGGGATGGAATGCCGCTCAGAGTGTACAAGAAGAAGGGCCAGAAGCGAACGACGAGAAGAGTCAACATGAAGCCTGTGCACATAAAACGGCCGTCCGGCCTGGCCGAGGACGGACAGGAAGAGGATGCCGATGAAGAGACTGTGCCGGAGACGCAAGCCAACGGCGCAGCGGATGACATGCAAGACGAGCTTGCAGGCGTGGGATCCGGTTCGGACGACGAGTTCGACGGGTCGGCTTCGAGAGCCAAAACAACCAAGAAGGCCGCGAAGAAGACGGAGAAGGTGGGGACGGTCAAGAAGGCCGTGAGGAAGGTAAACGAGATGGCGCACACGAACTTTCGCCGGCTGAAGCTGAGGAACAACGGCGCAAAGGGCGGACCGGGTTACAACAGCAAGTTCCGGCGCCGGCGCTAAGACAAGGGCGTTTCTTCTTCTTTTTTTTATACTTTTCATGGTATGGTTTGCATTGGAAGGCGTTTGTTTGCATGGAAACCGATATCCCCTGTTACGGTGTTGATGAGATAATGCCCAATACATCCTTGTCGCGGACTACTACTGATACTCCTGATACTATGCTCATTGACTCTTCCGGGTATAATAACGTCGGCATCTCCCCCTAGCAGATGCTGATGTGTACGCTGTGCCCCTCAGAAGCACCCCACGAGACGGTCTCGGAGGCGCCGCAGCAGGACGAGCAGGTAAAAGGTCGCAAAGTCGCAGCTGATGGACACCATGAGCCACGACAGGCACGCCGAGAAGGCCACGCGGTTCACGAGAAGCCGGTCCTCGTCGAACACGACGTCCGCCGGGATCTCGCCGTCCTTCTCCGACAGCCACTCCGTCTCGTCCCAGACGGCCCCGGCCCCGGCCCCGACGTCGCACATGTCCAGCTCCACGAACTTGCTAACCAGGCCGTGGCCGCGGCTGATCTGCCGCTGCACCCTCCCGAGGCAACAGTACGATGGGTCGCCGCCGCCGCCGCCCCGGGCCACGGGCATGGTCCCCTCCCCCTCGCGGACCGCGGGCGGGGTCGACGCGTCGACTGCCGCCCTGTACCCGGCGGGCCCGTTCTCGATAGTCGCCAGCAGCCAGACAAGGGCGACGTGGTCCTGGAGCAACGCCCAGGCCCAGCAGAAGGCGAGGGCGGTCTGCGTCAGCATGTTACCCGCGACGTCCCGCATCTCCAGCCCGCGCAGCTGGGCGCCGCAGCAGTTCCTCAGCGCCTGCTGCCGGTTGAGGATCTCGCGGTAGGACCGCAGCCTCGGGGGCGGCGTCTGGTACATGTACGGGCACCACTTGTCGGCCCTCTCCCGCACGTGGTCCTCCCGGTGCCACCGCTCCTCTCGGAAGGCGTTGAGGAAAGAGGCGAGGCCCTCGGAGATGGCCCGCGCGAGCGGGAACGCGTCGTAGAGCTTCCGCTGGCAGATCGCCGGCCAGTCGGGCGCCAGCAGGGCGTAGAAGAAGAAGCCGACGACGTCGCTGACGAGGAGGTTCGGCACGAAGCGCGGTCTGGGGAGGATGCTCGTCATGTCGAATCGGAGCTCACTGATGCGGCGGCCCAGGCCGAAGGCTGACGACGCTTCCGAGGGCTTCGGCGGTGACGACGGCTGCGGTGGGGAGTCCATGATGCCTGCTCCCGTTGACGATGGAAATCTCGTAGTCTCTCAGGCCGGCCTGGCCACTCGCGATTGTCGTCGGCGCGTGGGATACTGACTCTTTTCACATGCCGCGCCTTGTCACAAGCCCGATACCATCACAGGTGAAGAGATAAGCCTCATGTTTGGACGCGCTGGGCCCGCAAGATGCGCTGGCAAGTTTTTTCTTTCTGGGGGTGGGGTTTCCAAATGATCGAATCCTGCCATGTCGGAGGAGGGATAATGCAAATATTCGCAGACTGCGTGCCATCTGATGTAAGACGGCGCCCACGCGTAAGCGCTTGACCCGATATCTCGGTCCCCCCGCCGATCTGTGTTTAGCGAGCGATTCTGTTTGGCGCAGAGAACGAAAGAGATCTATCAATAACGCATCCCCTGGAATCTTTCTGGCTAGAGCGAGCGCTGCGGTTTCGCATTATGGTGCTTGGCCATGCGCGACTGACCACGTCGGCTTATGGCCATCCCCGTTAGCCCCCCCCCCCCCCCCCCCACCGACGCTTTGGCTTGTCCCCCCTTCTCCCCAACGTGGGCTACTTCAAGGCTGGTTAGACAATTTACTAGATTCTATGAGCTGGGCTCTCCATCCCCATCTAGTGACCGTTCGGTCTGGACCGCCTACCGTAGCAGCAATCACGAAACGGACCCCCTTGCTGTCGTCTTTTCCACAGACAGGTACAGTCAGGGACACCGGCATCAGCGTCCTCCCATGCTCACTCGCTACTCCTCGATGTATAATCAACCCTGACACAATTACATGAAGTCTACGGCGCTTCTTAGTGCGCTTCAACCGCCGCCACTGTGTGGACCTTCTCGGTTTCTGGCCCATTCGCTGGCGGTGGTGGTGCGTGAGTGCCCTTGTCCCCTTGTGCGACCAAGTCGTTTGTCGACAACTTTGCCTGCTCGAGCTCCTCTTGTGCTTGAGCATTTAGCCTCTCCCACATCCTCTTCCTTAACTCAAGGCCGTCGAGGAAGACCTGGAGCCACGACGGGTCGTACGGCGGCAACGCCCTGCCGACGCCGTCCTCCGGCTCGCCGGCCAGCGCCCGCACTGTCTCAAAGTATTCTTCAAAGTGCGGGTGCACGAGCGAGAACCTGGCGTCGTCGCCCTTCTCGGCGATTCGGTCCGCCTCCCACCTCGCCTGCTCCTCGGCCGGCGGCAGCCTCGCCCTCCCGGCCAGCACGCGCGCCGCGAGGACGGCCTGCCACTCAAAGATCTTGAACGTCAGGCCCGCCGCCACTGCGCCGACGAAGAGCAGCGTCGGGTCGCGGTGGTAGACGACGTGCTGGTAAAGCCCCGGGACGCGGTTGTTGCGGACCTCGACCGAGGGCAGGAACGGCAACGTCCAGGTGAAGCCCGTGGCGAGCACGACGTTGTCGACGTCGGCGACGGAGGTGCCGTCTGAGAAGTGCACCGTCCGACCGTCGATGCGGGAGATGGTGGCGCGGCGTGAGATTCGGGGGTGGTTGAATGCGCCGTCGCCAAAGTACAGGTTCGCCCTGCGGCCGTTCACGACCGAGTAGACGGGGAGCTTTGCGGTGTTGACGAGGTCGACCGAGATGTCGGCTCCCGAGACAGAGGCACCCACTACAACGACGCGCTGGGTAACAGTCAGTCTAATGGCACACACCAGGTATCCATTCATGAGCAGCCGCCGTACCTTGTCGCGGAACTGGTCCCGTCCGCGAAAGTGCTTGCTGTGAATCACGCTCCCCGGGCGGGCCTTTTCAAACTCGTCAAGGCCATCGATGTGGGGGATGTAAGGGACCCAGTAATGGCCGGTGGCGACAACCACGGCATCAAAGTACTCGACCCACCACTCGTCCGTCTCCTCGCCCTCTCTCCTCAGCGTCAGCTTCCACTCGCCCCCAACCTTCTCGGCCAGCTCCACCGTTGTGCTGTACGAGACAAAGTCCCGGTAGCCATTGCGGTTCACGAGCCCCTGCACAAAGTCCCGAACGACGGTCCAGTGGCGGAAGGGCGTCTCGGGCCCGTGCAGGGCGATGGAGTTGTCGGTGCGCTGCTCGGGGATGGACTCCTCGGAGAAGGACATGGGGATGGCGTCGACGTTGGTCTCGAGGTAGGGGTAGATGCCGGATTCGGTGAATCGCGGGGTCCGCAGTTTCGGGGTCCGGGTCGGGAGGGTCTCCGGGGTGGGGACCGGGCGGTCGGCGGTGCGGGATGCGAGGGCGGGGAGGTCGGTGAGGCGCGGCGGAGGGGTCTGGTCGCCAACCCTAGGGATCGGTTGGTCAGTGCATGTTGGGGTTGTCTGGGCCAGGTGCCTTCCTGTCTCATTCAATTGCTGTCATCCCGTAGGTATCTTGATTTATTTACACAGCTGCACTGTTCACCTCAGCTCTTCCAAGTCCACGTGGGCCAGGTTCCTCGCGGGGTCCAGGCGGTCTACTTTCACCAGACTTGGTGTCGACCATCCAGGTACCCATTGGGTTCCAGTTCTGTATATTTGTATATGCGCCCCAATTTTGGCTGCCTTCAAGGACAAAGGGGCCAGTAAAACATAGACCAAAGAGACGCCGGGGGTCTCGAACCATCAAGTTGCCCCCTAGCGAATAAGTCGTATAGGTACGCTGTATATCAACGCTGCGTCGCCCCGCGTCGCATTCGATTGGAGGAAAAAGCAGACGATGAATTGAGACTTGGAGAAGGAGAAAAGACTCACCAGCAGCCGCCCGCGGCTTCTCGGCGCTCAAACACTCTGATGACGTCGAAGGTCTTCTCGCGGGCCAGGGCGTCGATGGTGATGGCCCCGCCCGGCCCCGCGCCGATGACTGCGACTCTCTTGATTGCGCCCATGTTTCCGGCGCAACTTGTGACAGGTATACGAAAACACGAAGACTCGAGGAAAGTTGGAGAGAAGGGAGGGGGGAGACAATGAGGTCGGAAGAGAGAAAGCCAGGAAAAACAAGAGAAATAGAATTGGCAGCACCAGTTACTTGTGCAGATGGTCCCCGAGAGCTTGGGCTTGGGCCCGGCTCGCAACGCCCGTGGAGGGGGGGTGGCACAGGGTGGCACCTCCTAGAGATGGACCAATGACATATTTGCAAGCAGCCTGACGGGGCAGTCGTGCAGGGATGCATCGCAGAAATACAGTGAGAGCAAGTTAAAGAGAGACATTCCAGCTAGGGGTCCGCTATGCCGGGACCCGTAGAGGGGACGATGTGGTCATCTTAGCTCCCGATGGCGTTATCGGATTCACTCCGGTACTTATCGATAAGGGTTGTAAGGGTTAGGTGACGGATCAGGCCATCAAGGTTCCATAGATGTCGGTCGGTGTACGTCCTGGACCCTGGAACAGGGGGGGGGGGGGGGGGTTTCACGAGCAAGACAACATTGGTTCATCTTTGAAGCCCAGATGGGGAACAACGACAACCGACATGGGTACGAGGGTGGGGGCTGCCATCGTGAGAGTCTCGCCGGGGGACCTGGATGGCCGACAACAAAAGTGAAAAGTAATTGGAGAGGACGACCATTTGTCTTGGCCCGGATCGTTTGGTCTATTCACTTCATTGCAAGCACTACCGGTGGTCGACGACAGCCATGGGTTCGCGAACCGACGACAAGATGGTATGTGACACCCCAACGGACCGGTCCGTCATCGTCGCGTCCGAATGCGAGCCCGAGTGGGACATCCAACAGGAGCAAATGGCCAAGAGGAAGTATGCACACACATCACCGTCACATGTACACACGAGCCCGATGAAGCTTACCGGGTTCCAGAATCGACCTCACCGTCCTCCCGCTCCTTGTCCTCGGTTTCCTCATGTTCCAGCTCGACCGCATGAACCTCGCCAGCGCCCTCACCGCCGGGTTCGCAAAGGACATTGGCGTCAGCCAGGACACCATAAACCTCGGGAACCAGCTCATGTTCATGGGCACCGTCGTGCTGGAGATTCCGTGCAACCTGCTTCTGCAATGGGTGCGTCCTCGCCGAGTGTTTGCCCACCAACCTCGCTTCCTCGCTTCAGCCATCACCCCGTCCAATGCGTTCGGGACACTGTCAGTCACTGGTCTAACCTCGTAAACGACAACAGTTTGGACCCCGAAAATGGATCTCCCTTCAGGTCCTGCTCTTCGGCCTCGTAGGCACCCTCCAAGTCCTCGTCAAGAACCGCGCCGGCTTCCTCGCCATCCGCCTCATGCTCGGCCTCGCCGAGGCGGGCTACATCCCCGGGTCCATGTACACCCTCTCAACTTGGTACACGAAGCGCGAGCTGGCGAAGCGCATCGCAATCTTCATGTTTGGCCAGTTTGGCGGTAACGCCCTGAGCCCCCTGATCGCGACGGGGATCCTGAGGCTGGCGGGCAAGGGAGGGTTGACGGGGTGGCAGTGGCTGTTCTTGAGTGCGAACCCCCCCCCCCCCCCCCCCCCCTTTTCTACAACCAGCTCTGGTTTTGGTTTTCCAACTGTGTGGCTGACATATGGATGCAGTCGAGGGTCTGGTGACGCTCGTCGTGGCGCTGATGCTCATCTTGCTCCTCCCGGGGTCCCCCGACATGCCGAAGCCGCTGGCAAGCGCGGGCATCATCCGGTTCACGGCGGACCAACAAGAAATACTCCAGAAGAGGATGGAAGTTGACGAGCCCGGCGGCAGGCGCGGCGTTCGCGGCATCGAGATCCCATGGGCTCTCGTCTGGAAGACCGTCAAGCATTACAAGCGGTGGCCGCACTACGTGTCCACCTTTTGCGTCTTTTCGACGTGGTCGCCGTTGACGACTTACACCCCCTCGATCATCATGTGAGCAAGCCCTCGCAAGAAACCGGTTTTGAAAGCCGCGTCTGACCATACCTGCAAGGGCCCTTGGCTTCGACAGAATCAGCGCCAACGCCCTCGCCGCGGTCGGCGCCTCCCTCTCCATGGCCGTCGTCTTCGCGTTCGCTACGCTGAGCGACCGGACGAATAAGAGGGGGGCGACGGTCATACTGGGGCATACCTGCTACCTGACCATCCTGGTCGTGGCTCGCAGCCTCCATCCGAGCGTAGGAAAGTGGTCGAGATGGGGCCTGTGGACGATGATCAACGCCTTTGCCGTCTGCTACCATCCAGCACACAACACCTGGCTGCAGGTCAACTGCCGTGACCCCGGAGAGCGAAGCATTGGAATCGCGTGAGTCATTGCCGTCCTACGACGTGAGACGAGTGGAGAATTTTGACGATTTGTTCATGTTTAGCATGTGGGTGATGTCCGCCATTAGTGGCCTGATGGTCGGCTCGCAGTATTTCAGGGGAAACGACCTGCCGTTGTAAGTTTCCCCTTTGGCGCCCCCTTCTGGTTGGTCGCCGGGAAGATTCCTTGAGCTGACAGGAACCAAAGCTACGATAAAGGCCTCCTGACCATGATCATAATGGTCTCGGTGGGCATGGCGGCTGCTCTTTTCCAAGAAGCTGTGTATTTCGTGCACAACCGACGCGTAGCCCATGGCAAAAACAAGCCCAAAGACGGCTCCGAGCCGTATGTGTACGTCTTTTGATTGGAGAATATCATGATTCACGACAGGGCGAGGTCGCCAGGAGTAGGTCGTCAGGAAGGGCAATTGAGTGCATTTAGGCAATAGTTGGGGGAAGCCTTCGTTGCAGCATTCAACAACCGCCACGGAAATATAATTGATACGAAAAGGCGATGTGCTGATGATGGATTGAACGTCTCGGCGTATGCTACGCCTACTGCAGAAAGTATGGAAACCGACTGGGAGGATGACGAGCTGCCACGGACTGACAAGCTGTGTTTGGGTTTATACAACATCGCTCCTACTAAGCCAAGTGGTCCAAACGGTGACGCACATGCACGGCAGGCAGTGGCGGCACACATGGCCCTTGGTGGAACTTATAGGCATGGGAGTGCTCACATGGATCTATCCCGGAGACAATCAATCAAGACCTGGCTCTCTCTGAGCGTTCGAACGCCACCTTGGCAGGATGTGCTGCAGGCACGAGTGTTCCTCTCTAGTGGCGAGCATGGTCGTGGCCATGAATATGCTCGTCAGCGCGCTTGTTCGGATTCCGCTTCCCGACCCAGGCCGTGCCGTTCACGCGCAGAAGCCTCGTGACCTCGGCCATATCAATGCCAAGGGCCTTCTCAATGTACCTTGGCAGCTCTGTGTTATCCCAGTTGCCCGCCATGTCCGCCTTGATCGCCCGCCCGTTCTCGCCGGCGCCATAGCCGTACAGAGTGATGTCGGACGCCGTGTGGCCGCCCGTGGACCAGTGGACGCCGGCGCGGCTGGCGAGCAGGTTGCCCAGCTCCATGTCGAGCGAGTCCGCAGCGAGGAGCGTGTTCACCTCGGCGTCCGTGACGTCGGTGAGCCCATACTCAGGCAGGATCTCGCTGACCAGGAAGGCCTTCTTGTCGGGCCCGGTGTACGCGCCCCAGACCTCCATCAGGAACTCGGTCGAGGCTTTGACCTTGGACAGCGGCAACGGGTTGAATCCGTTGAGAGTCAGGCCACCACACTCGTGGTCCGCCGCTGACATGAGCATGGTATCCGGGTGCTCGTCGATCCACTCCCGGACGAAGCCCATGACCTCATTGTAGTGGATCGTGTCAAAGAGATGCGCCGCCGGGTCGTTGGCGTGGCCGGCGTGATCGATTCGTGAGGCCTCGATCATGAGGAAGTAGCCCTCTTCCTCTAAACTCGTAGCGCGGTGGAGGGAGTTGAGAGCCGTCTCTGCCATTTCGAGGAGAGAAGGCTCCAGGCCAGGCCGGCGGGAACGGTCGATTTCGTACATCATTTGACCTGCGGGGTTTGTCAGTTCTGTGGCTGGGGAGAGTAGGAAGGGAGACTCTTGGTAGACTTGCCGTCGTTGAACAGGCCGATGTAGGGGATACGGACGTCACCCAGTCCCTTGTCGAGGGCGTCAAAGGCCGAGCGGTCCTGCATGACGTGATAGCCGTTCTCCGCGGCGAAGCCGAACAGGTCGATGCTGTCTCTGCGGCAGGAGGTAGAATCGGATCGCGGCCTGAAATAGCAGCGGCCGCCACCGAGGAGGATGTCCGCTACGGGGCCGAGAGGGTGGCCGTAGCCGATCTCGTGCTCCGCAATCTTCTCGTACGAGTTGCGATCGGCAACATGAGCGGCGTAGCCTTTTGATGCATGTCAACCGCGTAGATTGTGGGGGTGACGATTGGGTTCAAGGATTGCTCACATGCAGGGGTGGCGTGGTTGATGGTGCTGGTAACAACCAGGCCTGTCTTCATGCCTGCAATCTTGGCAGCCTCGAGGATGGAGCCTACTGGTTCACCGGAGGGGTTGACGCCGATGGCTGGTCTATGTCAGTCATTGGTCGGCTGATATGCTTCGAGTTGTTCCACCGTTGTTGTATGACTTGACACCACACCCGAAAGCAGTCGCAGAGGCAGCCGAATCCGTGATGAGACTGTTGCTCGCAAGTGTGCGGACGTTGCCAATGACCTTTTGTAACCATCAGCACAAATACACTCGCGAGTCAAGCCCGGCATCTTACCATTTTGTCGGCTTCGAGCTGGGTGCTCACGGGAGCACTCGGGTTCTGGCCGTTTTGCATCAAGGAGACGTAGTCTCGCGCCATGGTCTGGGATGCGGGGCCGTATCCATCGGGGACGATGTAGATGAAGTTCTTGACATCGGGAGCCGAGAGGACAGACGGGGCCAAGGCTGCAACGACAACAAATGAGGAACGCATCTTGACGCTAGAGACCGACAGGGACGCAAGGTGAACTCGAACGCGGTGCAGGAAGACTATCAAGGAAGCAGAAAGTCGGCCATGCAGATATATATATATATATGTGTATGCCTTGGAGTCAGAAGATCTTGGCCTCATCATCGCAGCGCCGCTCTTTTGCCTTCGTGTGTGCCGCCTGCAGCCATTTATTGCGGCGTACCCCATGCACCACTTGGCAATAGCGGATCACATTCGATAGTCATCAGTCTAGCAGGATAAAGGGCTCAGTTGGACCAAAAACAGATCCATCACCTACAGATTCATCATCTAGTGTAGTTGTTCTGCAGCGAGCCCGAGAGCAAGCTGTTTCGCGACCCGATGTGCGGCTTGGCGACGGACGATTGTTCCCCACTCGCCCCAATGGATGGCACGGGATGAACAACGTGTTCCCCGAAGCGACGACAGGCAAGTATATTTCAACGTCGTCGAGCCCCCATCTGTACCTTGGCCCATGGGACAAGAGGGGAAGGTGACACGAGCGGTGCAGCCCACGTGCGTGGGTAATGATGCTCTGATAAGACATCAGAACACACGAGACTGCGTTGCATTTCTTGGAAAGTCAAGGGGCAGTTCGAAAAGTCTTTGGCCCGATACTCAAGACTGCGGTATGTCATCATGTTTGTAAAGAGCCGACTCTGTGACGCGCCTCCGTTTGGTGTTGGGAGATGGAAGCAGTCAAGACATGACATGGCGATTGTCGTGACGTGCGTCACACTCGGGCCGAAACACGCCACTTTGGACGAGTAGCTAATAGCTGGTGGCGTCGTCGACACTGTATTCTGATGGCCTGCAGAGTGCCGTGGGGAATAAGGACGAAAACTTTGGCATTGTCAGAGTTTGGGCAGTTTAGAAACCATTTACCTACCTAGGGGGAAAAAGAAAGGGATGGCGGCTTTATCAAAGAATTTTTGAGAAACCCCACGAGACGAGACGCGGTGGAAAGAAGGAAGTGCAGACAATTACCTACCCTGCAGTGGCGTGGGTGTAGGCGGTAGCACTGTACTTCGTACCTACCTAGTTGCCTAGGTACCTATGTAATCGTACACCATCCCCACTTGCCCCAGGTGGTGTAAGCGCTGTGAGATTGATTGGCGGGTATCGCACGGGATCATGGCAGGGGTGCATCCCTGTCTGCCAATAATAGCTTCCCGCGCGTCTGCAATCGACATGTCCAGAAACACTGAACAACACACAACCACAGGACAGGACAACTGAGAAACCCCCTTCTCATCGAAAAAAAAAAAAGTCACATTTCCGACCAGGTCGGTTCTGTTCGGCCATGCTTTTCATCAAGAGACCTCGTATCGAAACCTTGCGAGGCGCTTAACCAAACCTCTCCCGCACCCGATGTCACGACCACTCCCCGGCAAGCCCAGCAGCCCAGTCTATCGGCAACAGCCCATACCTGGCTTCCATCCAGGGGAGGCATGCAGAGGCATTGGATGAAAATGTTCCCAAGCTGCTGGGCCCTCGTCTAAACTGCTCCGCCGTTCCTTGTCCAGTCGCGAACCAAGTGTTTCAAATGCCTTTATAGCCTGGCTGCTCGAATGGGCCTCGACATGGCTACAAGTTCTAGACCTCTCTGGCTTGTTGTTTTCCTTGCCCGGTTTCCAGGACCAGTCATACAAGATGGGGTCTGAATCCTCGCATGCCATGCATCTGACGAGCGTCGAAACCCCGTCATCCAGCAACTCTGTCTCATATCGACGTTGATCTCTTGTCCCCCCTTCTTCCTCCTCTCTTTCTCTCTCTTTCCTTGTGTTTTGCCTTTCCGTCTTGTTCTCCACGTCATCGCTCCTTGTATCCTGTTCACTTTTCCTTCTCTGTTCGTTGTCCTGTGTTGATCGTCGCCCTTGCTTCTGGTCAAGAACAATACCCTCTTTTCTTTTGTTGGGTTGAGAACAGCGCGTCTTTGCATTGCCACCATACCTACTACTCATAATACCCATCTTCGTTTCTCGGAGAAGCCGATTTCAAGTCACTCATCTCCGCCGAGATCATTCTCTAGCGACGAACATTACGATGCCCCCTTATATCCGTGTAGCAGACGTTCTGCTCCTCCTCCTAATCAGTCAAATCACGCAGGCTGGTCCAGTAAGGCGTGCTGAGAGATTGTCAGTAGACTCCACCCTGACTTCGTCGTCCATCACTAACACCTGTCACAGCATTAGGAGAGACTGGAATATTACTTCTAGTGCATCCACTTCCAGCAATCTTGCTGTAATATCTAGTATCGCCTCGGACCCAGCGTACGTCTGCCCACTCTATCTGTGTTCACTCAGGCATAATGCTAACATGAAACTAGAGACACCACTGCCTCTGCCTTCTCCGTGACGGCACAAGAGGACCAGGATGGAGCCACTCCAACACCAATCTTCGTGACCCTCGATGGCACGACTACCAGTGCTCCAGCCGCATCACAGCCAGCAACCACACCAGAAGGTCAAGCCGCTTCAACAACAACACCAGCTCAGTCGACCTCAACCCCGGAATCCCAGTCAACACCAACAACAGCGTCAGCGCCGGCTTTGCTACCTCCTATGTTGAGCACCATCTCCCTGCCAAAATACCTCACAACCCGCCTACAGAATGTATCCTCTTTGTATCCTGGTAACACTGCCTCTGCCTCCGCCCCTCGACCACCACCTGAAGGTGCTTCCTCTGCTGCTACCCAGACAGCACCGCTACATTCCTCTGTCTCTTTCGCCTTCCCCGTCCCGAGTGAAACTAAAGCAGCTACAACGACCGTTGCGGAACAGTCTAGAGTATCCTCTAATCTTGCCTCTGTCCTATCCAGCACCGCCAACGTCGAGGCACCTTCCGCTTCCGCCTCATCAACCACCATCGCCGCTGCACCGACCACGGCATCTGCCATCCAGACCCTTCCAGAGACTTCCTCTATTCCATTATCGCCCTCTTCGGCTGCCCCTCTATCAGCCCTCTCATCCACGCTCCAGGTCACCGGCACACCCAACAACCAAGTTCCCACGATCCGAACTTCCACGCCGGCCGCCTCGGCCACCATTTCTCCCGAGGTCGCCGCCAACAACCTTGCCTCCGCAAAGACTTTCAACACCCTCTTTGCTTCTCTCAATGAGCAGTCCGCCTGCACCGCCAGCCAGATCGCCTGCGTCAAAGGCAACGTCGGCATCTGCGGCTCTAATGGCGCGTTCGCCATTCAGAGCTGCGGGTCGGGAACATCATGCTTTGCACTGCCTATGAGCACCACTGAGGGCGTCATTGTTGGGTGCTACGACCCCAAGGTGGCGAGTGGGATTCTAGGCACGCCGGTATCTGCCCCTGTTCCTGGCTCCTCGACAAGCGCGTCTGAGGCCACGTCGAAAACCACCACGACGATCACGCCTACCATCATTGCAACGTACACAGTCTCCATCGTCCCACCTGCTGCAAGTCCACAGACGACCTCTCCAACCCAAGCTCCTGGATTCACCACTACCGTCGTTGTCACCAAGACCATAGAACCTGCCCCTACACCCTCATCCACAACGACGGAAGAAGACGGCCCACCTACAACATCTACATCCCGCCGTCGCACGCGCACTTCGACGGCCGAGTCATCACCAGTATCTACAACCGCAGAGACAACACGACAAGCCACACAGTCGAAATCAACCCCGGTCAGCACCCCCTCCAGCTCAACAGGAACCTTCACAGACACCCTGATTGTCAACCCGATCCCTACCGACGAGCCTAGCGAGCCCCCCACGGACCTCGTCGCCGGCACCACGCCGTCGGCGACCCCGCCGCCCAGCATCGACGTCCCGCAGGGCACGCCCACCCTGACGGTTTTCGTGACAGTCACGCAAAAGGAGCGTGAGACCGTCACAGTCACTGTAACAAAGGGATAAGAGCCGGATAAGCAACAGGCTTTAATGAGTAGGAGAGAACAATCTAGATTTGAAATATTTAATAATCATCAAAGGCGGGAAAACAGGTTTACGCGTGTTGTTGCTTTACAACAAATAATCTCGGGCTTTTGGGAAGCAAGCGTTTAACACAGTTCTTTTTTTTTCGACGTATATCAAACCAGAGACCAATTGCAGTGCTTGCTTTTTGTGAAGGTCATGAAACTCGTTTCCAAAAGTCGGGCCAAGTCAGGCGATGCACTGGGAAAAGCACGTAGATGCGCAGAAAACGAGTCTCGATCAACGATACCATTGTTCTGTGGACTGACTATCCTGTCTTGCCGCAGCATGCTATCCACGCTTCGCTCTGTAGGTCGTCTATGGTATCCTGTATTGCATACCTCTGATGGCATCTTTCTATGCGTGCGACTCAGCTTGCCTCTAGTCTCGCGACGGCAACGCTTGACCGCTGGCCCCCATAGCATTATGAGCCCGGCCCCTCCCAGAAAGGAGTCTTCCTTTCCCTCCCCACTTCTAATCCAGTTCAATGATCTCGTAGCTCGAGCTCGATCTCGAGCTCGATGAGGACGATGTCAATGTCGAAGTAGCCTCCAGAAATCCATCACCCTCCGACCGCTCGCTTCTCTCCGGTACCTGCTGAATCTTGCTCATTTTCGAAACGACCAACTCAATAACAAAGGAGCTTCCGAGTTTGCGCTTGTGTTGAGGCGATGCCAGAACGGGAGTTTCTCCACCGGAGCCTGTCGATAGAGTGTCTGTGTCGTTGTCGCTGTCGGAGTCCCCGGATGCCGCCTGTGCCTCTACCTCTGCCTGTGCCTGTGCCAACTGTTGGGGTACGCTAATCGTGGGCTGTACTTCCTCGCCGTCGATCAAGGATCCAAGCCACGCCTCTCGGAACGAGAGTCCTAGAGCCAACGACACCTCCCGAGCCACACTGTTCCCGACGACTCTCCACTGGTCTTTTGGCTGCCCCAAAATCACCTCGTGGTCAAGGAAACCTTGAGCACGCCGGACTTCCATGACGCTAAGAACACGGTTCTGGCTCCAATGCATGATGCAACCGATCCGCGAATCTGTTGGCGATGGCGTTGTGGTGACTGTCTGCATAACACTGTGCGGATGCGCGCGGCCCCAAGCCCGAGAGGTTGGAGACAGGACTCTATCGCCTTTGCTAGGAAACAGCTGCCTCTCAGCTGCTGTCATGATACCCTTGCCATCATCCCATGTCCTTCGGAAGTTCATGCCCCAAGGGTGCATTGGTATCACGCTGAGTTGTGCTCTAGCGCGTCTCGTAATGCTATATGCCATTCTGTGGTCAGGAAAGGACACACAGTAGTCCGCCTTGCCATCCATTATGTCTGGCAGATCTGCTGTAGCTTCGGCTATGCTCACGAACCCGAATGGCGTCGGCATTTGAATACGTTCCACCATTGACTCGCCGTTAGGCAATGAGCCTAGAGTCCTGCAACGCTTGCTAGACCCGTAGTGAGAATGCGAATGCACCGGCATTTCAGGGAGCTTAAGCCCTGGCGCGGCAAAGCATAAGAAGATACGACTGCGGCTCTGGGGCGAACCGTATGTCCATGCTTCCATCATGAAGAAGTGAGCTTGATAACCAAGACCGACAATAGCGCAGATCAGCTGGTTAAGAACGTCCTCATCAGCCTTGCTCTTAGGCTGCACGATGTCCATAACATTTTCAAGCAGCCCAAACTTCGGTCTGTAAACGTCGATAAAAGACGCAAAAGCAGCTACTAGAGACTGGTTCTTTCGCTGCTTGGGGGCATTCTTATCGTTTGTCAAGCGGGAAAACCCTGGGCAAGGGCTGCCCCCTGAAACAAAGTCGACTGAGCCGATGAGCGGCACATTTTTGCTGAACTTGCCCTGTAGCGCTAATCTCTGCAGGTCGTCGATAGAACCAGCAAAGGGGTGGACAGTGTTTTCTGTGTTTGCCATGTATGTATGGATAGCTTTCTCGTCGAGGTCATTCGCCCAGTTCATCTCAATGGCGCCGCCCTCTTCGAGGCCACGTCCGAAGTTGCCGCCTCCACAAAAAAGGTCGAATCCACGAAGTTTGGGAAAGGGCTTTGTGGGGCTGAAGCCTTGCCTTAACGATAAGAAGCCGTCTTCTACAGGAAGAAGTTCCCCAGACTGCCATCGATATCTAATAAAGAAGGCATTCCCCACCCCTTTTCGGTCGTAAGGGTAGTAATGGGCTCCCCTGGCCGGAAGAGTCTCACGATACACCTGCTGTGTATGTTTTTCACTCTAATCGACAGCAACTCATCGCTATAGACGAGCTCGTTGGGCGGAATACTCTCGTTGGTGGTGGTGCTGCTGTCAATCTTTTGTCTTCGCTGTAAAAGGCGGAAAAGGGCGTATTTCGAGTTGCTGCGACGTTCCACCAATTCACAGGGCTCGACAACGTCATCTGAGCTCTTCAGACGAACGAGAAGCGTGTCTCCAATCTGATATGGGAATTTTTGTTCTTCAGCTTGACCGTGGTGCATGCAGAATAGGTGGCCTTTTTGGAAGGTGACGAACTTTCGTTCTCCGTGTAGATATGTCTGCCTGCAGAAGAATTCTGCACTAGTGGCAGATGAACCGCCCCAGTCAACCTTATGTGCAGCTAGCACATCCTCTTCAGGAATCTTGTCATCAGCTGAGAGGTCGCAATTGCAGTGGTCTGAGATGAACAACTCATTGTTCCAGGGGTATTTCATCATGCCGCAAATCGTATCGACAGGACGGTACATCCAGATGATGTCAAAGCTTCGCTTGCCATCCTTGTGCTTGTGGACTTTTTGTATAAGCCCAAACCACCGGTCTACGTCATCGAAACCGATAGCAACTTGTTTTTTCCATCTGCTACACTGCGGTGCATCTCTAGTTGTAGAGATAACGTCGCCAACGTTGATAGTTGTCGCGGGGCTTCTTTCGTTCGTGTTCTCGGCTGAAGTACTGGTATGAATGGCTAGTGCTGGCTCGAGTCGAAGAGCGCTGCTTACGGCTTGGCGCAATTTTTGTGAGCTAGAACTTAGGTCGAGCGCTTCTATCATGACGCCACACGGTAGGTTACTGAAAAGCTGTTCAACGTATGGTGTCACCACCGGCTTTGGGATAGGCGATGACTTCTGCTTGTTGGGAGTTGACGAGGGGGTGGTGGAGGACGGAGGAGCAGTGCTCGCCAGTGTCGAACGTATTTTGTTGCTGCCATCTGAGTACGCAGTGAACTCGCGTATCTCCTTCCATAGGTAGATCGATTTGACCTCGTCTCCAAGAACGGCCGAGGCCTCTATCCAGATGAATTCCACATGTGCAACAACTGCGTTGCAGAAGTCGGTTCTCCGATACTGGCGGCGCCATCGGCAAAATGCCTCTGACTTTCCATGATGTTGGTCAAGCCATACGTGAAAGGCGAATCGAAAGTCTTGGAAGACAACTTGTCGTTTTTCGTCCAGAGCTGCAGAAATATAATCGACAACATGCTTCGCCAAGTCTGCAACCCATAGGAATCCAGTGTGAAAGCGCCGGTACCCAGTTGATGGATTCTGAAGTCGGTAGCAGATATCAATGTTTTGGTCTTTGGCGATTTGAACGTTGAAGCATGAGCGTATCCAAACTTCGGAGCCCACAGTCGGTTCTGAAGAGCCGTAGTTGCCGATTGGAAGTTGTTCAAAAGGCACGCGGCTGATGAAAAACTGCATGTCCCCTACCGATAGTATGCCGTCCACATACATTCGTCGACAGAGCTGGCATCCAAGCTTTTGGAGCGGTCGCATCTCGCATGGATAATAATGACGTCGCTGCGTTTGAGCCTTGTCCCTTGTTACGTTGGCATCAATGTAGACAGAGAACTGGTCCAAGTTGAATTCGATGTTGCCATTGTCCCCATTGTGAATTCGGCGGTACTCTTCCAGTAAGGACTGGACAGCCATCGGCTCTCTCGCGGGCTGGACGCGGGGCTCTTCGCCCGGGTCGCCTCGGTAAAGAGACTGAGGCACAACGAGTGTGCTTTGGGGCATAATTACCGAGATTCGATTTACCAAGGTGATGGGCAGAGCAGGAAGAATCTTTCCTACTCTCACTCCATTTTGATCCCAAGCTGTTTGTTCGTGGTTAGGGGCTTTTGTTCGAGTGTCTTCTTGAGGCTCGGGTGCTTCGCATGCGCATAAATCGCTGGTCACTAGGGCGGTCGGTGCCTCCAACGCTTGGCGAGTAACGCGATCCTCGTAATCAGATAAGGTATCGACAGGCTCCAAGTTGTCGTCGAGGTCGTTCTTAAAGCCCTCATAGTCATCTGGCCCACTGTCTATCAAGAATTCAGGGCCCTCCCAGTCAAGGGGATAGCAGTCATTAGGGTTTTCCATGCCACCTATAAGATAAAAGTCAATGGCCTGTTGCGAAAAAGAAGGAAAGACGGAAGAAACAAACGTACTAGTTGCTATGAATCATCAGCCTCTTTGATTGTGAAGCTGTGTAGCACCGCTTCCTCTCTCGAGTATTGACTGTAATGAAGTACCTAATCAAGCAAGTGTAAGTGACTGAGGATGTGAGATGAGGCAGGTACGTATGTACCTACCTAGGTACCTACGCAGGGATGGACCGTGTATAAACGCGCCACAAACTGCATGAGATTCTGACCCAAGTACGGATAGCAGATTGTGGTGGTTCGAGGTATACGCCCGCAGGCCGAACAGCGGTTCTATTGTGGGTTCTCAAAGAAAAATCAACGAGAGGCCGGTGTCCATAAGGTCTGACAGTGAGGGAGTGATGCGCTGTTGTGCTTGTGTGGAAGTGATATTGTTATGGTACCTAGCAGCTAGCAGGCGCGTTGCGTTAGGTGGCTTAGACTGACTGTGCGGTACTCTGGTGTAGAGGTGTGGGTTGGGCAGAGAAAGAGAAAAAAGAAATTGCAGAAAAAAGCCCGAGTTGCCAGAGCCAAGTTACGACGACGACATATCTCAATCACCTACCAGGTACCTAGGTAGGTATTTTGGCATTGAGTCTGGTTGGCCGTGTCGGGTTGGTGCTGGATTGGCGGCTGGTTGGCAGCAATAAAAGAGAACAAAACAAACCAGACTGGCGAGGGAGAAGGAACTAACGCTCAATCCACCTTGATTGACCAATGAAACCCCACGGAAGGCAGCCTCGAGCGACCGTTCCTGCAGCAGCATTGACCGGTCTCTACGTACGAATAGGTACACAGTAGGATGGACTCGAGAAACTTCAGCCATGGAAGAGTTCTCAACTCCTTGGTAGGCATGACGCAGAATAGGAATGATGTGTGAATCACACAGCCACCGATATTGAGTCACAGTCTATGATAATAAACACAATACTGAAAAGAAAGTGCAGTGGGTTCATAGTTGGGTGTATATCTTATAGATGGATGCTTTGAACTTTATTGAGTTGGGTATCTTTATATCAAATTGAAGTAACGCCATTGGCTAGCTTCGCACATCGCGACGCCTTCTCATCACTCGCGCTTTGCTTTCGACTCTTCCGACTTCCCTTCTTCCTTGTATTCCAGCACGATCCTCCGCACCTCGAAGATAACCTCGACGGCAATAAGAATGATGATGATCCACTCTAGCCTTGTGCTATGCTGCTCACTCGACATCTCTCGCAGCACGCTGGCAATCTCTTGAGCGTAGTCCATCTTCTGATTTAGTGTTCGGATTCGGACATTGACGTCCAATGCCCGCCCGACCTGTTCGTAGTACCCTTCCAGGCCCAGTTCAGATCGGCTATCCCAGAAGATGTCGGGAAGGGAATCGGTGAGCTCCGAGTAGTGGTTAAGCCTTGCGCGAAGGCTCAAAAGCTCGCCTGTCTTCTGCAAGATGAACTTTCTGCTTAGGGGCAGGCCCGAGCCTTTCGACAACACCGAAGGAATCTTCCTGGTACTCTCAAAGTATGCCGTCAGTGCGCTTTCCAGCACTGCAAGTTTCGTGCTCCTGGCCAGTCCGGAGGAAAACGCAATCTTGGCGAGAGTCGTGTCGAGTCTGTCACCGTCTCGCTCCTCGAGCTTCGTGCCTAACACCACGACATCCCCCTTCATGCCGCTCGTCTCCCTGCTCGGGTCGGAAACGTACTCCAGGTCCTCAACCTCTCGCAGGGTTGGCTTCAACAGCGTTTCCGCCGCACTCAACAGCTGCTTCGTGACGACGTCCGGGGGCAAGGCCCACGTGACAATTGTCCCGGAGGGGAACACAAAAATGTCTCCGCCATTGACGGCTCGGGCGTGGACCACCTCACTCGCCTCGAAGCCACTTTGATCCGGATCAATGTCGAATCCGTGCGCCCGAAGAATATCCAACACTGCTCCCATGTCGAAAGCCTCAGCGACACATACAGCACTGATCAGTGTTGAAGCGTGCGCCCCCGACGACTCTGCCGGTGCGACTTCTGCATCTCGCTGTGCCGGTCGTTGGGCTATGATCGCTACTCGGCGAAGCGAGTTCTTCGCGCCCGCGGAACGGGCGGCTTTGCGCTTAGGGACCGCAGGCAAGGGGGGCCATCGTTCTCGAGCTTCGAATGCGTCGCCGAGGGTTCGCCGGTGGTCTGGGAAAGATATACGTTGGAGGTGAAGAAAGTGCGCTTGCGAGGCAGACTTGCCGGGGTCGTGATGTGGAAATATCGCTGCGGACGAGGGGTCAATCGGGCAGTGTGCAGGCCACGACTGAGTGACGACGCTATATTAAGCTGGCAGAGACGCATATTGAGGCTCCATGTGCCATTGAACAGCTACATTGATCGAAGAAAGGAAAGGGAAAGAAAGCTATGTAGTAGGTAGGTACCGAGGTAAGTAGAACACAAATTTGTTTCGCAAACTGCAACAGTGCATGCATCCGTTGCTTTCCGGTGGGTGGGTGGGCGGCATTCTTTCTTATCGGCCAGGTAGAGCTTCCTTATCGCACGTGATACAGCGGAAAGTTTCCCGCGTTGTTCGCGACATACCTAATACTGGGGCCTCTTTTTTTCATTCTCTTTTGTGAGCGTTCGTCAAGCTCCCTCAAATAGACACAGAGCATCTTAATCCCGGGAATCTGAGGGTTTGCTAGCGAAGATGGGGCAATGCGACCGCCGCTCATTTTTAGATTATGCACGTCTGTCCTGACTAGGAGCCGGTGGGCGTCTGCTCCTAACTGGCGTGTTGTAAGCATATTCTCCGATCCGGAAGCACTCTTTTCTCAACTTTAGCTAACAACGGCCTCCCCTCGACTAGGCCTTCCCATCAATCTGTCAAACACCTAGAGTGGCCGGTTTCAACTCGGCATCGTCTCAGCAATGCGAGTCGTCGAAGCTCCCCGATGCCGGACCGAAATCATACGAGAATTGGTACCGTGCCATATCCCGCAACACGCTCCTTGTGGACGCCTTAGACGTCTACCGCAATCCCGTTCCACGTCTCTCCAGGCCGAAACGTTACCGACTCAGGACTCTCGCGCGGAGCAAGGATATCCAGCTCGTCGTCATCACCGCGCAACATATCCTTCGCAAGAGCCCACAGTTGGATCCAAGAGTTAGAGACCTGTTATGCAGCGACGCGAAATGGTCCTCTCAACTGCACCGCTTGGCGAGGAAGGGCTTCACAGCTGAGGACATATCCTATTGGGCCTGGACTATGATTTCGCCCGACCCGGACGAGAGAGTGGCCAGGTTTATGAGCAGATCGTGCCATAAACCGCTATTTGTTCTGTCCCATCTTCTTCTTAAAAGCACAGACTTGAGCCCCAACTCTTTTCAACAACTCATGGAATACTGCAGAAAATGGTACTTGAGTCAATCAACTTGGAGTGATGTCGGGGAGGCTTTCGACTTGTACTCCGAATTGAACCCGATGATGTTCAATAACGTGGCTGAGAACCTCTGCTTCCATGCAAGCAGACTTCAGCCCGACGCCTTGCCAGAAATTGCAGATCTGTCCGTGGCATACATCAAGGGTATATCGTACAGCCGCCCGCATCCAGACAAGGCATACAAGCTTCAATGTCGGGTGTTCAACGGTGCCCTACAAGCTGTTTCGCTTCTATCAAAAAGTTCGCCATATAAGCAAGCCTCGCAAAACTGGAGGGCAGTTACGATTCTGCTCTCGCTGTCGTCCAGCCTGGCGCGTCCTCTCACCATCGAGGAAGAAAGTTATCGTGCAATCAGGCAAGTTCTGCTTGCCTTGCCCAAGACAGCTTCAGAACGGGACACGGCTAGCGCTCTTTCGAGCTCGTGGCCCCCTTATCGAATATTGCGAGACGGCATGGAAGAAAAGGCGGACGCCCAGGAGTATTTGAGCAGAGTTGTCAAAGCTGGCTTCATGATGCAAGAGGCTGGCTACAGCAAGAAGGGAATCGATTTGGCCATGGACGTGTTGGGAGGCATGGCTCCCGACGGCTCGCCAACAATTCAAACAAGGGCTAATTACCCGCGCCATCTGCGTGCGGAGCAAGGCACGTGGGCGGCGTCGATCCGGGCAACTCGGAATGCCCAAGAAGCCTGGGCAATATTCACAAATCCTCCTGAATCCGGGGTGCAGCCAACGCTTGAAGTGTACTGGGAAATGATGATGAAGCTTGCAGCAGCTCCAGCCAATCCTGGTCACAATAATCTTCCCGGGGATGGGAGAGAGGTCTTCCCTTTTGACGACAGAAACCTCAGCGACTTTGAGAAGGCGCGGATCAAGCCGCCCAGCATCCCACAGTTGCTAGCGCAGATGGTCAACGCCGGTGTGGACGTCCGGGGACGGTTGTTGGCCTGGTTGCTTAGACAAGCTCCCAATGCCGAGACTGCTCTGGACTATATCCACCACAGCAGCATAGACGACGTATTCAAGGCCACTCTCACTGAGTGTCTGAAACGATACCACCCAATAACCAGGCTCTCTCAGCCCGTTGTCGATTTACCTCACGAAATTTTGCATGCAGCTGTCGGACTCCTTTGCCGTCTACAGCCCAACCGAACGGCAAACACACCTGACAATCTCCCCAACCACAAATTCTATTTCATCCATCACGCTTTCCGCCTCACGCAAACTGGTCGGAAATCTGCTCGCGCCTCTGACCGGGCACCGTGGGAGTCATTGATGCTTGCTCTCGGTAGGCCAAACATCATGGTCAGCAACGCTGCCCCACAAGATAACGACCTTGAGGTTGTGGGGATGGCCCTCAAAGTCTTGGAGAAGGCAGAGGAGCATGACGCGCTCAGCTTGGACATGCTCGATTCATTTGGCCAAGCAATACGCAAGGCGGTTTACTCAAGGCTTTCTATCCCGCTAGAACACGCGTCATCGTTTACTCGGGACGAGGGGCTCATGTCGCTCTTTCGGGTGCAGAGCACTGAGCTGACAATACCAAACGGGCCCTACGTCTTCCGGAGACCAGAGGCTGCCGATGACATTAATGCCTCTTGGCGCCAAATCCTCACGCCGGTTTTCAAGGCCCGGCCAGCGCAGGGAATATTCGACACGCCTTGGAAGGTCATCCGGGAAGCATCGGAAAAACTGAAAGCTGCCTGGAGAGTGCTTTCGACCAAGGCCTCGGCACACCGGCCTTCCGTGGACTCGCGCGTCATGGCAATGCATATATATGGCTATATGCGCACACTCACGGCTGTGGGCGACCCGGAGGAGGCGGCGCTGCTTCTGTGCTGGGTTGTGCGGGATTGGGCTCCTGCCGCCGGCGCGAATTTGTCTCCCGGGGATTTTCGGCGTCTGTCCAGGGCAGTCATCGTCTTCCGGGCGTTTGCGGAGCCCTTGCTTGACGAGAGCCTAGTAGCGGCTTTGCGCGAGGAGATTGAGATGGGCAGTGAGCAGGGAGGGCCAGTGCAATGGCCGACCGACCAGGAGGTGGACAAGTACATACAGGGTGATGGCTGGGGCTGCCAGCAGGACCTGCACGAAGTAGTCATGTCCGCAGCGGCCTCGAAGGCAAGAGCATCGTCTGCTGGGAGCTCGGAGAGAAAAAAGACATGGACTAAGAGTCGGGGCAGTTGTAAGATAAGGCCACTACATGGTATCAGAGGGGATCGTGTATAAACAAAAGGCATGGATGGAGATGTCGTTGTAGACCTGGAAAGATACCCAGCAGCACACAAAAGCACTTTCAGTTTCAGTCATGCACAATAGTCGCGTGAGCGACGACTAGCTGGAAATCAGCAAGCAGGCAATATGTAGACACCAGAAAGAGCGAGCCCGGCGATTTGTTCAAGTTCTTGGTGGAACCTAGGCCACTGCCTATTCCCACCACTTTGCTCCATTCGAGCAACCAACGCTGTGCAAGTGTCTCGGCCCCCTTCGTATTCCTTATCGATGAAGGATGACGAACTGTTCTTCTTCTTCGACTGTCCCTGGCTGAACCACGGCCGGGCCAACCCTTCGCCCTGCCCGCACTCGGTCGCCGGTGCGGCTTCGGTTCACGGTATGCCTGTTTCGCTTCTCCGGTTCCGGAGACTGTCCCTCGTTCTTCCGCTTCTTCGGAACTGTGGCAGTGAGTCGTGGAACAGGAATAATGGTTGCCAGTGCAGCATCGCCCGTCGTAGCTGCAGAGAGAGTGGGTGTGTAATTCGCGCCTGCATTTTGATGACGCTTCATACGCTGCGCCTTTTTTCGTCACCCTTTTCAGAGTTCCGGGACCATCTTTTGAGGGAGGAATAGTGAGGGGCGACAGAACTTCCGGCTGTAAGGATCCGAATGAACGGTCAGGAGCGACTGGCGAAGGAACACCAGTTTCCCTGCTTGTCTTCTTGTGCTGGCTCTGGGCTATAAGCGCGCTGCTGGACTCCCACTTGTCAAGTTCCAACATGAGCGGCTCGAGGAGCTCCACAGCAAGACGAGGACAGGACTCCATGACCCCTTGAATTCTTCTTCTCAGGCTGGCGCTTTTTTGAAAATCAAGGCTTGATCATCTTCAGAACGGTTTCGGAACCTTCCCGGCCTCGGTAACGGTTGAGAATGTGTTGGATGGTGCAAATGAACTCTGCATGCTCCGTAAGATTCGGCGCAACAGCAACCAGGGCGTCTTTTGCCTGAGACTCTAGGTCTTTCGCATTGCACTCATTCGCTTTGGTCATGACGCAAGCTGATAATAGCATGATGTGATCGTCGGAGTTTGTGCTGACCTAACGGCCATATCCTGAGTACGAGTCGAAGAGAAACTGAGTTATGAGAGACAAGCGAGTGGTCTTATGGCGCATCGGAAGGAACGCCTCAGCGTTCCTTTGAGGATATACGCCTTCAATATGTATGGGAAGGAGCAAGATGGCTTCAAAAGAAATGCCAGCTTGAGGCTGAATTCACGCAATTAACAGCGACCGGTACCAACATTTTGATCATTATGGATGTAAAAAGCCAAGGGTGCACAAGCAGCAATTGGCGAGACAGAAGAAACATCTGTTTCCTTTGTTGGGAAAGACACCTTCTACTTGTCGTCAAACCTCCATGCTTCCATAGGCCGATATCTCCATGGTACTTTGAAGCTATTAAGCCCGGGGCCAGCCCCGTCCCATCTCCTCACTTCGAACAATAAGTACTGTGTCCATGCTTCATCAAGGCCCGCCTAGTAAGAATATCGTAGAAATTCGTCCCCTCGCCATCCTGGTCTTCCCCTAGGAGGAAGGGCTTCTTTTGAGGCTGCCACACCGTATTTCGGTATCCGAATCTTTTTGCCGTCTTCTGCCTCATCTCTCTGTCCTTCTGACGCACCGTCTCCGCCTGGGCCCAGAACTCGTCACTTCTAAAGCCCCGGGCCCGCATGTCCGAGATCTCTTCTTGCGCCTGCACAAATTCTCGTCTAGTCTCCGCGAGAGCTTCGAACGTCGCTTCCGTTACACCCAGAGCAAGCTGTGGGTGTTTAAGCATGGTCGGGCGCAAACGGTCTTGGAAGCGTCTGCCGACAAGGGAGTTCTCTGAAATTATCTCAGCGATTCCACTGAAGTACATGTCGAATTGTGCATGCTGACCACACGTGCTGTAAAGCTCATCGACCATGCCGGGGAAGTCGACGCGGTGTGTGTAGTACTCTGCTGAGCAACACAACGCCGACGCCGCCTCCTCGTACATGACGAAGATCTCAAGCTCGTGGGCCAGCTTGAGGGCACGGAGTGAGTAGAAGAGGGGTTGGGGGACGTCGTGAAGATCTCGCTCGCTTTCGCCTCGCTTCCGCGTCGCCGGCTGCGACTCAGCCTCATACTCGCCCGAGTAGAGAAAGCGAAGGACGGCGCCGAATGAGACTGGATCGTATTCGAGGTGTGCAAATTCGATGCCGTCTGAACCTTTTCTCTACCTTGTATCAGCCATGAGGTGAGACGAACAAGGGGAATGAGCATACAATGGGAGCGACAGTGGCAAGGTCTTTTATCTTCGCGTACTGCGTGAAGACAATATTCTTATGCACCGAAAACTTCTTCTCGACTCCATCCGAGTCTATGCAAATGAGATGGAAGTCGGAAAACGAGCCGCTCTCAAGGAGAGAGGTCAAGTTGAGGCAGCCCATCCTGTCGGTTGTCTGAAAATTGGTTGAAGACACGAGATGGAAATAAAACAGTAGCTGTCCAGCAGCTGACATGGGCCGAGAAGAAGAGGTTGTAGCTGAAGTTTTGAATGACGAGAAGAGATATTGCAGATTGCCAGCAACTATTCTGATTGAAAAAGAGAAGAGAAGAGAAAATGTAAAGGAAGATGGAGATAGATATAGTAGAAAAAAGTTGAGAAGATTTAAAGAGAGGCGAGACCAACAACTGAATTCACTCCATCTTGAAACCTCAGATGGCATCCACTGGATAGAGGTGCAGCAACAAATTATCGAATAGGAGAGAACTAAAAAAGAAAAAGAAGAAAAAGAGAAGATCCGACGCCAAACTACAAGGTTCGGATGGGATCAAATAACGGAAGGAGGCTCGAGTAGTAAATGTATTTCACCCTTCTGAAAGTTATTAGGCTACTGACACAGAGCCAACGTCAACCTCGCGAAACCCGTTTGTGCCTTCTTCTTGCGGGGAGAGAGCCTAAGGCGCGGTAGAAGCCTAGGTAGGTACACGTAGATAATGGCTGCGTACCGGTCAATAAGACAGCCCAATGGTTCCCTGGAACTCGTCTCTTGCCACCCGGGTTACAAGGCTCGACGTGGTACTCACAACCTCTGCTCTCGATTGACCAGAGCGAGCTCGCCCCATTTGGACCCTAGGCTCCTATCCACATGATAAAAGGAGCTAAAAAGAATTTAAAGAAAAACATACAACACCAGGTATTCGCTGGTCGTCACCGACCCAACTACTAATCCGGCCCTCATTGGCTTATCTATGGGAGAGCGGACGGGATCCCGAGTTTTCCAATGGGTATGGTCGTATGTGGTTGTTTGAAGTAGTTGAAGGGGCTATATATCGTGAAAATGCGGCAGGCCTGCTTCGGCCCCCCCTGCCATCCATCTTCCTCCAGCTACTAGTGTAAGTCCACCATGCGCCGCTTCACAAGCCCGAAGCTCAAGTCCCTGGCATGAAATCAGCCTAAGATGGCAGAAGCCACGTCTGGCATCATAAGCTGGGTTCCCCGACCCATAGCAGGGCCGTCACTGGTTCCCCTTGACTCCTGATTAGGGGCCAGGATACCGTGGTTCGGTCACGAAGACTATACTGTTTGCGGATCAAAGTAAGCAGCCAAGAACCTGGCTGGCACGAGAAAACAAATGGTACCAAGCTGCCTTGCCATCATCCTTGTTGGGATGGTTGACACCGTCCGACGCAACGTTCATGTGGCTGGCTCTTGAATAGTCCAAACGTGGCAAGTAGAAGAAAACGATCCACAACGTAGGTAGCTCGGTTGATGACTTGGTCGTTTGGGTTGCCTCCGGCTGCATCAACTGAGACTCAAAACATGCAAAGACGACCGTACTAGTACCAGCCACATAGCCAGTCATATCAAAGGCATGCACGCCATGTTGTCCAAATAGAGACCACGACACCCTCCTTCTGCATGCTGTCTAAACTTAACCTTGAGACTTGACGCCTTTGTCTTGGTGCCGTCGCTTAATTCTAAATGAACTTCGCTACTCCCATAAATCTAATTTGAAAAGGAGCGGGCGGGGTGGTCTATTCCGAGAATCGGCCTAACCCCTGCCTCGAAGGAGCTAGTCCGCAGAGTTCCCGGTTTAAGCTCCAACGTCGGGTCGTTGGAAAGCCGAATTCAGACGACACAAACGAAGCGAGGGTTTGGACCCCGAAGTGAAGGAAGACGCCGTATGTAGAGCTGTCTTAGGTACCTCTTGAAACATGACAGGCTGCCAGCAAGCCTTCAGGTCACAGGAGATCCGACTTGCGTGACCATCTCACTCGCACTGCCACAGAGCACAAACAAATGAATACAACTCGTTGACGTGAATTTTGTTGTTTCTGATTAAGATGCAAAGTCCTTGGCTCACCTCGGCGCCCCTCTATACACTTCAGCCAAACCCTTTTCTTCCTCGGCGAGGTAGGCACAAAAAGATAACAACCCCATGGACCCCAGACTGACGCAAGTTGCAGAACCTCTCTGTGCGTGTGAGCAGAAAAGCAAAAGGGAAAAGAAAAGAGGAAAAAGAAAACCGGTTGTATGATGCGGCAACGACATGAATTATTCTGAGCCACCACCTCGACACCCCAAAATACGCCCTTCCGGCGATCATCTATGAGCTATCATGCTCCTCCAAAAATTCTAATAACACAAGAGCCAGAACGCCGATACCAGGCACGCTGTATAGACCCGAAACGGATCTGGGTTGGAGCAGCATCCTACTTTGCCTTTCCTTCCAGCGTGAAATAGGCCACCTCGTCTCGAATGGCACAACAATCTGCCTTCCCGGGTTGTAGACGCAACTAGAAGAAGAAGAAAAGGGCCCTGTCTGACCAACTCCGAAATGACACCGCTCCTTTGCTATTCAGACACCGTTGTGAGAAATCGAAATCGACGTTTTGCGAAAGAGAGTTGCAGCAAGACTTATTGATGCGAGAGGGTATGGGTTCTCAACAGACCCGCATAGATCAAGATGGAGGTATGACATCGGGCGAAGCCCTGACACCGTTGGGCGCCCCAGCCCCTCCCGCAGTGACCGGCAGCCCCGAGACAAGGCGCGACACCCTTGACAACCGAAAAGGGTTCACAGACCGCTAAGCTGGCTTCCTTTGCTGCTGTTGGGGTATAACCGGTATGGGCACTGGCGTCACTTTGTGAGGAATTGGCGGGGTGCCATTAGCCTTCCCTACATTTCCTACAGGGCTCTGCGGTTTCGGGGTACCGCCTGCAGCCATGCGGGCTCTCATGCTCGCATTGTACGGAGATCCTTGGGAGCTGGGGTCATCGCCGGGGATTTGGGGCATCACACCCTCCTGTGTCCCCTGTATCTTGGTCCCAAAGGCAGCACTCGTTTGTTGCGCTGCAGCTCGGTATCTCGCTTGTTCCGCATGCAAGCGCTGCTGGTCTGCTCTCGCGACGGCTGCGTTGTATCCAGGTGTTAGAGAGTTTAAGGGTTGCTGAGGAAGGTGACTACCATTCGCGTATTGCTGACGATTGATTGGAGGAGTACCAGGCATGGTTTGGTGAGGAGTCGAACCATAATACCGTGGCTGCTGGTGCGGGGTCGGCGACGATTGATATTGGGCGGCTGGGATCTGGGGAGACATGGTTCGTTGCTGCATGTTGGAGCCATTGGGATAATAACCGCCGTAACCCTGAGACGGCGTAGTCGGCTGTTGCTGGAAAGACTGCTGGTACGATTGCTGGAAACGAGGGTTGGGTGTGCCGTGCTGCGGCGTCCCCGGATAGCCCGGGTACTGCGGAGGCCTCTGTTGAGATCCATATTGGACCCCTTGGTGGCCGTACGGCGTCTGGGCCTTTCCGACATGTTGTGCAAAGTTGGTGTATCCGTTGGTAGGCCGGTAGTTGCCTGGCTGGCCAGGACGTGGCTGTGGTGTATGAGACATCTGGTGGGGCACGCCGCCAGGTCGCGGAACAGAGCCCTGCTGCGGGGGCATTGCCGGTTGCTGACCCGGGCGGTAATAATTTGTCGGCGCAATCGACGGCGTCCGGGTGGGGGTGCCATACTGACCGGCACCATATTGGGCTCCGTATGGCGTGGATGCGCTAGGCGTACGGTGCGGGGCAGGTCGGTTCGTAGGTGCGGCGGTAGCCACGCTTTGCTGCTGACGCATACGGGCTTGTGAGGCGGCATCATCCTCCATCACGCCCCTGTACTGGTCTGTGCGGACCTCGAGCTTGGTGCTGATGAGAAGCTGTTCAAGTTGGTCACCGTTGAGCTTAGCCACCGCGTAAGGGGGCAAAGTGTTGATGATCAGACTCAGTTGTGCTCTGAGTGCCTCGTAAGTCGCAGTCTCCTCTTCTGTTGGCGTCGAGACAGCACCATTAGACAGCAGGTCGCCATTGACAGGGTCGCCCGCGTATCGATTCTGTGATGATGGTAGCGTGAGGTTGCGGATGCGCTGGTACGATAGCAGTGTCTCGATCATGTCAGTGACCTCGCAGAGCAAGTCATCAACCTCCTTGTCAGCGGGATCCTTGTCCTTGGGCTTGGCTAGAACATCGTTCATGTCCTGCAGGGCTGGATCCACCAGCCACTCATCCCACTTCTCAATTGCCTCATTGACGAACTCCTCATCAACCTGTCCAGCTGCAGCCTCAGGCTTCTCCATCGTTTCTTCGCCATTGATTTCCTGCAATTCAGACTCAATCATTCGATTGAAGCTTCGCTGACCGGTGAGCTGCCAGTACATGCGGCCGGCATGGCTGGATGGAACGACAGAGCCCGAGTCATCCCTGCAGGGAGCGAAGCTGGAAAAGGCGCTACGGAATAGGGATTCCATCTCGTTGACCTCCGTTTCGGTCGACGAGGGCCTATGGCCAGCCAAGCTTTGCGCCCGTTCACGTTGTCTCGTCTTGGTCTTGGCCGACGGTGCTGCGTTGGTGTAGTCCAAGTAGTAACCGACCGCCAACTTCTTGCTTGAGTAGGAATCGTTGAAGTACTTTGACTTTTGCGCCGGCTCGGGATGGTAAAACCCGAGAACGTTCCCCTTGGCCACTGGCTTCGGCTGTTTTGGCGGCTGCAGCGGAGGAAGAGGCCGGGTAGAAGAGAAGAGGTCCCCAAGTGTCGCCGTCCTCTCGCCTTGTCGGGATGGAACAATGTAAGAAGTAGACACACCGGGTGGGAGATCGAAGGTAGGAACCATTGCAGCGGAACCCTCCTTGCCCGACGTCTTCTTGGGCAAACTCGAAAAGAGTTGCTTGCCATGAGGGGCGTTGCCGAACACAGTCAGGACAGCATTGTCCATGGCGGACTCCACATCGGGCTTCGTATTGATGATATTGGCACCGCTGCGCGGGTAGGAAATCTCACGTCGGAGTAGGTCCATAGCCTTATCCTTGAACTTTTTGGTTTGTGCTACAGCAACGCCATGGATGCCCTTCTTCTCGGCATCGTTGTCGGCATCGGCGGATTGGAGTTCTCGTAGTTGATCCTTGACAGCTTCCACGAGATCTGCCGCGAGTTCGTCGACATGCGAGTAGGCGTTGCGGGTGACCTTGTCGGCAATGGTAAGTGCGCTTTCGGCGGACTTTTGACGTTTCGCACCAGGCTGCTCAGACTCGGGCTCAGGAAGGCGACGCTTCAGAATTGATGGACTTGCATCGAAACTGGGAGCTTCAAGTCAGTACGAGCGTGTTTTGGAGGCCGCGATGAGAGTAGATATGCGCAGAAGACGCGGCGATCATACCTGCTCAGGACAGTGAAGTAGTCCTTGATGAGGGGTTTGTGGTCCTCCTTTGGCAATTCGCCGTCGATCTCCATCTTCTCAGGTCCATCAGTGCCGATATCCTCGCCATCGTCGTCGTTGTCGCGCTTCCTCTTGACGGGGACAACCGATTGGGGGGAATCAGCGTGGTCCGGTCCAGGGATGCCGTTTGCCTGGACCGAATCCGGCTGCGCCATTGTGAAAAGCGTCGTCGTGTGTTGTGAATGGTGATGTCGTTATCGGTCAGGATTGTCGCGGAGCTAGGGGCGTGCTGGGCGTTCGTGACCGTCGATGTTGCGCGGAGCGACGGGGGTGGCAGGTAGCAGCCCAGTGGAGGGCGGATTGTCGCGACGCGCGAGGTTCGTCGGTCGGTCGTCTTGGTGGAACTCCAAACCTGGAAACCTTTTTTTTCCCGTCAAGCGTCGCGTAGCTAGGCGTCCGGGGGAGCCTTTTCATCCAAGAACACGCTTAAAGGCAAGCAACGTGACTTATAAATCGACCAGGGTCCATCAAAGTCGCCGTTTTACGAAATTTTTTTGCCTTGCAAGCGCTCTTGGAGCAATTCCCTGGGTGTTGTTGGGAGGCTGCGACTGGGAGAGTGTGCACCTACCTGTCTTGTTCGAAAACTAAGATGGCGCTGGACAAAGGTGGAATTTGATTGGTGGTAATTAGTGGGTCGTTTCACGTGATGGCATGGGACTAACTTGGAGCTAAAAAGGTACGTACTCAGTACCCACGGTGCCTAGCCGATACATCTCGTCGGTCGGTCGGTCGGGGAACCATCAAATGAAATGATTCGAAGCTGGAGTTGCGTATATATGGGACCTACCTACCTACCTAGGTAGGTTTGATGAATCCGTGGGAATGCCCTCAAGTGTTTTGTGACAAGAGCCCTGGGGGATCCAAAGCTAACTTGGTAGTGCGTGTACAACTTACAATAGCATGCGGATAGCACGGCAGCTTTGCCCAGTCTTCAATCGCCCTAGCTCCGTGCCTTAGGTTCATGGTATCTATCACCGCTGAGCCTCGAAACATCCACGTTGCGAAAGGTATGCGGCGGCACGAGCTTTAAACCTTACACGCGTCGCGCTGGGAGACAAATGCTCATCACAAATAAAATAAAATAAAATGCTACTAGTGGTATTCTCAAACCGGTGTCCATACTAGCTACCTAAGTAGATATATTACAGCCGCCCTGGATATGAACCTTCAAGTATTCGACGTGTTCTCAAGGAAAGGGTTTGTGAGTAGGCGTTTATTTCTTAGCCTTGGCCAGACCAACGGCGTTCTTGCCGAGGTCGTAAACAGAGTACCACCGGCGGAGGAAGGCATCTCCCAGAATGACGAGAGGGCCGACCGGCTCGGGAAAGTCCATGCCCTGGAAGGTGGAAATGCAGCTTCCAGAGACCTCAAGGACGTAGTCGTAGGCGGAGATGCTGAAGTTGTAACCAGCAAGAGTGAAAGTTATGTCGGGGAGCTCGTCGCGCTTGGAGCATTCGACAGAGTACTGGCCGTTGTAGCCCTTCTTGGCACCAATCTCCTTGTTGAGAAGCTCAGCAAGACCGGTGGGGAGGACGTTCAGAGAGGTGCCGGTGTCGAGGATGGCACCGTGACCCTCGAGATCAGCAGTCTCGTCGCCGAGGGAGATGGCGTCGAGGTCGACCTCCCAGTAGGCCTTGCGGCGGAGAGGGATGTAGGTGACCTTGCCCTCGTAGTGAGAGTCATCAAGGCCGCCAAACGTGGCCTCGCTCTCGTCACCCTCCTCGTTGGTGTCGCCGAGGTAGAAAGCAAAGACGGGCTCGTCAATGGTTTTCTGGTTGACGAGGTTGTAAAAGGGGGGACGATCTTGTTGACGGAAATGGTATCATACCCAAGACCGAGAATGCCGTCGAAACGGCCAAAGGCAAAGGCGAGGCCAGGCTCGCTGGTGGCCTCAGCAAAGTCCTGCTTCTTGATCTTGAGGTCACCGATGGACACGTCATCCTGGGAGACGAAGCCAGTCAAGCTGCCAGATCCGTAGTGAATCTCGAAAGATGATCCGTTGGCCTTATAGGTGGAAGAGGCCGACGAGTCGTACTTGGTGTGCAAGTAGCAGGCAATGCTGCCACACTGCTGGGATGGCACCCACAAGTTTGAACTGCCGGTGTCCAGAACAACCTTGAATGTCTGTGGAGGGTTTCCGATCTGGATCTCAGAGAAGTCTGAGTTGGAGTGTTAGACTGCGGTATGGTTCTAGGAGACGCGACGGGGGCTTTAACATACACTGGGCATTCATGAAATTGCTGACAGGCACGGGGTGCTCGCCGTTGGTCTGAATGGGCTTCTGGTTGAACATGGCGTCGGCGTGATTATCGGGGCGTGTGCCCATGTACTTCTGGCCCAGCTGCCTGACCTGGTGCTCGATGGGGACAGAGTTCTGAGATGGCAACGGTCAGCGTGCGCGTCTATGGAGATGCAATGTGATGGCCAAACATACCAGTTGCTCCTCAAGAGGAACCTTCTTGAGCTTCAACTTGTGGACTTCGGCCTGGGCGGCGCCCAAAAGCACGGCCGCGGTGAGGAGAGTGCTCTTCATCGTGGCTGTCGACCTCGATTGCCCAGCTTACGATGTGTTCAACGCCCTGCGTCTTCGTTATGGTAATACTGGGGGATGGCGGGATGGGACGGATGGGGTGGTGTGTGATGATGTGTTGACGGGGGAAGATGAGGCAGCTGGGGCGGCGTCGGTACCTATTAAGTAGGGACCTACCACGGCACAGTCTAGCCTGGAACTGTGCCCCGTGACAGCGCCTGCCACTCGCCTCCGCAAGGAACGAGGGATCATGACGTGCACCCGATAGGCGCTCGCACCTTAGGCGTACCTAATATGCTTATCAAAGCTGGGGTTGCTTGCCAGTGACCCACTTATCTGCTGGCAGGACGACCGACGGCGCGCAGCAACTCATTGGGCCCCCGAGGCGACCAGAGCTCCGAACAGCTCTCACACACTCGCAGGGTGCTGAGGCAGCCAGAACGGAGCTTGCGTGTCTGATCGCGTGTCCCGGCTGCCTTCCCCAATCCGGCTGCGTTTCGCGTCGCTTCTGCAGCTCCTGCATGCACTGTCCGATTACCACTGACGTTGACGTGGTGCCCGCCGATGAAGATGTTTGTCATTGTGTGTTTGTGTTCGCCGGACATGGCGGAATACGGTGGGTTAATGACACAGTAAAAGATAAGCAATATCACCTTGCTCATCTGCGCCTGAGATACCAGCAGCTCGTACAGATACATAGGTAGGTACCTAGGTAGGTAGTTGGGTATCTACCTACCAAAGTCCCTTGCCTACCTGTACCTACCTAGGTAGGTAGGTAGGTAGGTAGGTAGGTAAACTACCTAGGTGCCCAGCACAGGTACCTAGGTAGACGGACCTTAGGTAGGTACCTATTAGTGGTAGCTTCTCCTGAGCCCTGATCCCCTGACTGCCGAGCCTGTTGTGGTGAGCATTCGGCTGTGCCTGGAACCTAAGGTACCTACCTGCATTCGTTTGCGCCTTGATACCTGAGGCCGTCACTTCTGATCGTCTCGGAGCTCGGGTGTACACAATGTGGATACCCGGATGGTCCAGCATCTGGGGAGATTCAGTACTTTGGTCCTCCAAGTTCTCATAGCGCCAATCGCGCTTCGACTTTGAAGAAATGCGCCCACTAATTACATGGCCACATGCACAGTGACAGTGACAGCGACAGTTGCAACTCTGCCCTTAAAAGGAGTTGGCAATGTTTCAGATAGGTAGGCATGTAGGCAGACATGTAGATAGTGTAATGTCTAAATCCCGCTACATAATATCAAGTATCGATAAAAGAAAGACAGCCAAAGCAGTACCCGTCTACTGTAGAAGTCGCGGTCAAAATGAGAACTTTACGAATATACCTAGCTAAACTGATATCTCGAAGGTACCTACCTACCTTGGTGGGTAGGTAGGCACGTAGGTAGAGACCCTGCATCAGTCGCCGACATCGCAACCACCCCGTTATGCAATTTCCCAGTTGTGAAAATACGCATTTCCGACCGATTGGTTTCTGCGCCTCAAAACTTGTCACGAGCACCGGACACATTGGACGGGAACGGCCAATTGGATACTACTAGGTATCCGTAGTTAATGCAGAATTGATGCCGTGTAGGGTTTTCTAATCCTGGTTTCAAGTATTGCCCCCGCCTATACCTACCTAGCTCTTGGAGCTCTGTCGTGGTGTTCTTCTCTCACGCTAGCAAACCCCTTCCATGCTAGCGGGCGAGGGAGAGGCTGGGAATCCCCGCCATTGAGAAGGGGTTGAGGAATATTTCGCGTTGTGCAATTCACATTCCCTCATTGAGTCCCACGGCCCGTTTTCCACGGCCCATCATGCTGCCATTGTTGTTGGTGTCGCTGGCCTCATCGCCATGACCCTGAAGCACAATGCCCGACTCAGCCAAAGTCAAAACTGAACCTAGTAAGACGGACAATCGAGGGGCACGAGCGGTCTAACGGTCATGACCCCCTCCCTCCGGTTCTCGTATGGCGAAAACGTCGACCGTTGGCTCGATGACTCGCGGAACCGTTCCAGAATCGGAGGAGTCGAGGGTCCCACCGGATGTGAGGTCAGGGATGCGATGCGCGCTCTTCTAGCGTCTATCCATTCCACCGCGTACAGCTCGCTCTCCTTCTCAGTTAGGTGCTGTCGCAAACTGTACAGCTTGGTGGTAGGATGCTCGCCCTGTTGAGGGGCACTCGTCGCCCAGCTCGACCCCGCCAATCACACCCCGCCACCCCACCGCTTCAACGTGAGGATGCGGCCATCTAAATTTTTTCCTTTCAAGCTTTTTTTCTTCCCTTCATAAGTTTGCTGGTGTCCCTCCCTCTTCCTTCTCTTACTTCGCTTCCTTACTGCCATTGTTTGCGTGAACTCTTTCTCATCCCCCAAACGTCCCCCCCCCTACCGCATCTCGCAACACCACAATTCACAATGGCTGCCAACGGTTCTACCTACTCTCTCCCCGTCTCCCACAAGGAGGTACGCTCACCTGCTCTACCCCGCTACCCTCAAGGATGCTTTCGTATGCTGACGCACTCGATTCACTAGATGTTGGAGAAGTCCCTCATCGACTCCGACCCGGAGGTCGCCCAGATCATGGTACGTTGCTCTGCCCATACCTCGAAACTGTCGACATGAACAATAGTCTAACCAATTCTTACAGAAGGATGAGATCAAGCGCCAGCGCGAGTCCATCATTCTCATCGCCTCCGAGAACGTTACCTCCCGTGCCGTCTTTGACGCTCTTGGCTCCCCCATGTCCAACAAGTACTCCGAGGGCCAGCCCGGTGCCAGATACTACGGTGGCAACGAGCACATCGACCAGATTGAGATCCTCTGCCAGAACCGTGCCCTCAAGGCCTTCAACCTCGACCCCTCCAAGTGGGGTGTCAACGTTCAGTGCTTGTCCGGCAGCCCTGCCAACCTCCAGGTCTACCAGGCCATCATGCCCGTCCACGGTCGCCTCATGGGCCTGGACCTCCCCCACGGTGGCCACTTGTCCCACGGCTACCAGACCCCCCAGAAGAAGTGAGTCCTCGGGAAAGGCTCGTTACAGTTCCAGCCTCGGTGGCATGTATGTGCTGACTTTTGACCGCTTCAAAGGATCTCTGCCATCTCTACTTACTTCGAGACCATGCCCTACCGCGTCAACCTCGACACCGGCATCATCGACTACGACCAGCTCGAGAAGAACGCCCAGCTCTTCCGCCCCAAGGTTCTCGTTGCCGGCACATCTGCCTACTGCCGTCTGATCGACTACGCTCGCATGCGCAAGATTGCCGACTCCGTCGGTGCTTACCTCGTCGTTGACATGGCCCACATCTCCGGTCTCATCGCTGCCGGTGTCATCCCCTCTCCCTTTGAGCACGCCGACATTGTCACCACCACCACCCACAAGTCCCTCCGTGGCCCCCGTGGCGCCATGATTTTCTTCCGCAAGGGCGTCCGCTCCGTCGACGCCAAGACCGGAAAGGAGACCCTGTACGACCTCGAGAACCCCATCAACTTCTCTGTCTTCCCCGGCCACCAGGGTGGTCCCCACAACCACACCATCACTGCTCTGGCCGTTGCCCTGAAGCAGGCCGCCAGCCCCGAATTCAAGGCCTACCAGCAGAAGGTCATTGACAACGCCAAGGCCCTCGAGAACAAGTTCAAGGCCCTTGGCCACAAGCTCGTCGCCGACGGCACCGACTCCCACATGGTCCTCCTCGACCTCCGCCAGTTCAGCCTCGACGGTGCTCGTGTCGAGGCCGTCCTTGAGCAGATCAACATCACATGCAACAAGAACGCCATCCCTGGTGACAAGAGCGCCCTCACCCCCTGCGGTCTCCGCATCGGAACCCCCGCCATGACTTCCCGTGGATTCGGCGAGGCCGACTTCGAGCGCGTCGCCGCTTACATCGACGAGTCCATCAAGATCTGCAAGGAGGTCCAGGGCTCCCTTCCCAAGGAGGCCAACAAGCTCAAGGACTTCAAGGCCACCGTCGCCGGCGGCCAGGTTGCTAAGATCAACGACCTCCGTAAGGAGGTTGCTGCCTGGAGCGCCAGCTTCCCCCTCCCTGTTGAGGGCTGGCGTGTCGACGCTGGCATCTAAACCACGTGCCAGCGGTCAGCAGTCACGTACGCCAGGGAGCGCTGTGGCGGTCGTGTAAGGGAGGATACGGATTATACCACATTGGGCCCGTGTGTGACAACGGCCCAGTTCAACAAACAATGGTTCTTAAGGGATCAAGCGTGGGGCGACCCAAAGGTTTCAAGGGACGGTCGCGCATGACATTTAACATGGCTCATGACTTCAGAAAGGGAAAAAGGTGATCTTCAAGACAAGGACATCATGTTGCATTGTTATTGTTTTTTTCTTACAGGCGTTGCTTTGAAGCGGAAATATACTAAACCACTGGGGGTAAAAATAAAATCTACTGGAGGCGGAGGAGTTGGGGTGGCGTTCTCAACTTCGGCACTTTTTAGGGTAGCAAGACTGCTTCAACCGCGGTCGAGCGTGCAATGCAATCAACAAGACATTGGCGAACACATTGAAGAACACGTTGAGGAACAAGTCGTTTGTGCATCTTCCTCTGAGTTGATCTCTAAGTTTACTGCCCCCTTGCTTTGGCTTTTGGGTCGATGCGTGACAAGGCAGGCGTAATGCGGCAGCTGAGACGTAGAAGCACCGTGTAAGCCGATAGGTCCAAGATAAAGACGATGGCTCCAAGGAGCATGCGCCCGGACCGAGCAGCGCTCCTCTAGAGCTTTGCATGGTGTGTCCTAATCATTGAATCATTGTGCGAACCTTTCGAGCACATATGTAAGAGAAGTCCAGCAACAACACGCTTGTAGTGCCAGCCGTACGTCTTGCCTACGCACACAATGGCTTTGTCAATACGAGGCACAAAGAGTCGCGAGGCTGCCTTGTTCTCGTGTAGACAAAAGGCCCGTTGGTTCTTGTTCTCTGGCGGCAAGCTCGTATCCTCGCCAGAGGACGACGCCCTGAGGTTGATCGATATTATTTATACCCAAAGTCTGTCCCCCAGCCGTGCACATCTTTTCTCGATCATCAACATCGTCGTCACAAACGCATTCAATCACAACACCTTATCAAAAAAACTGTACACTGATTTGTAAGTATCCAACCGCACCAACCTTGACTAACGAGATCAGTTCATCATACCTCGCACCAAATAACCGACTTTTAAATTTGCCAGTCCAGTTCCGTGTCCTACGAAAAGAATACGAAAAAAAAGCCACCAAAATGGCAAAGGTAACAGTCTCCCTCATCTCCATCGTTGTCTCCCTTGCCCACGTCTGCCCGTGACCCCTTCTACGTCCCCCGTTCCTCAACCACACAAACGGCACAAACACGTCCGTTCAGACCTCCCAATCCCCGTCCCTTTCCTGCCACGGCTCTTGGTCAGCCTTCGGCCCGTGCGATGTGCCGGGAAGACTTGCCGGGTCCCCGGCCCTGGCCGCCCTTAGCCCCGCCCTCGAGCCCGAGCCCGAGGGCCCCTCCTTCTACCGCGGCAGCCAGCGCTGGCGCAGGCAGATCTGCGGCATGTCGTCCTTCGCCGGCTTCACTGGCGCCACTTCGGCCCTGGCCGCGGACTGCCTCGCCCTCGCCGACGAGTCCGCCGAGGAGGGCCACCTGTGGTACGCAAAGGGCTTCGCCGACAACACGACGGTCCTCGAGGTGCGCAACCACGGCACCTGCAGCTTCGGCATCCGCCCGCCCTACGCTGACGTCATGCACGGGATCGTCTCCGGGTGGTACTTTGGCGGCGTGGATGTCGCGGATGTCGTCCGCACGGCCGTCCGGGACTACGACGTCGGCGGGCTGGTCGGCGCGACCGGCGTGATGCACTGCACAATCAGCAACGCGGCCAACGTCGACGTGCAGTGGGTCGTCTTCGGGCCCGGCGAGCAGGCTGAGGCCGGGTGGTGGACGGCGCCGCCCGTCCCCTCGTCGGCCGGGACCAAGGTGTCTGTCGGCGCGACCGTGTTGTCGGCCGTTGCCGCCTCTTGGTTGCCCGTTCTCTGGTATGTTATGAATTAAGATGCGAGAGGTGGCGCAGAATGCAAACGAGGCTTGGGTGGACCGAAGACGGGCAAACTGTAAACCGGAAGACTACTCAAATGGCACCCCCGTATAACCTCTCTCTGTACTGCACATCCTCGATACTAATGACTACCCAACAACATTTTTCAACGTATGAATCCGCAATTCGACCATATGAGTGATGGAAGGTCTTGGGGCAAGATTGGAGGTGGCGGGTGATGGGAAGCGAGTTACTTGTGCCGTTAGCAGGGGCTCTCGTGTCGATGTCGTCAAACATTAGACTTTCTGTGCACATGCTGTTTGTTGCCTGAACGACCTTGAGAACCTTTCTTTCCGTCACCTCGAGGTGACCCGTCTCGGTAAAAGTCACCGGGCCCGGCCGCTTGGATGTGACTCGCACACTCGTGCACCCGCGAAGGAGAGTTTGGTCTGAATTTGTGTCCAACTGTAACCGGACTCGGACCGCGAACCGCGGGATAGAGACGACCTACGTACAAAGGCTACCTCTGAGTTACGTTGATCACCGCAAACTTTACAGTAGTTTGTGGGACCCGTCGATGTTACTCATGATTCGACGCGTCTACGCAACTCTGGATAGCCGCCCAAACATGACCACATCAATATGGCTTCTCTAAGTTGCCACCCCCCCCCCCCCCCCCCCCAAAAGCAAGACAGCTCGGGGCGCATATAAAGGTTTCTTTCTTCTTCTTCGTTTTTCTGTGGAATAGGCTGCCTCACGCCATGTCAAACTCTGTTCGAAGCGAGACTGTCCTGATTATTGGGATGACCGAAAATGTTCGCCCGTCTCAGTCGGAGCGGTGACAATAGCAGGCGTCGCTTGGGAGGGTCTTGCAGTCATGTTCACCGGTGAGAGCGAACGGCTATCAGGTATGGCAACATCGGCAACGAGGTTTCAGTTGAGGGTTTGGGCGACGACGTCTCCAACGCTGGTGTTGACATGCTGTCTTTCCAGCTTCAGCCGCAAAGCAATCTGCATGTTGCCTGACGATGAAACCCTTGAGCCGTGTTGGGCCATGGCAGCCGACTGACTGGATGGCAATGGACAAAGTGCCGAATGCCGAAAAAGCAGCCGAACACACGAGGATTGATCCGGAAAGGTTGTGCACAGCAGATGTACGGCCTTGTCAACGCGACGGCGGGGAAAGGCGGTCTAGAGGAGGCGTGGAAGTCTTGGGTAGTGTCTTGTGCACCTTTCTCCCGCTCGGAAGGGTAGCGAGTTGACGGCGTCGTCGATCGGTTGCGATGGCGGCCGTTGAGAGTTTTGTTCTGAGTCAAGACGGCGTGTCACGGACTCACGGCACCGGAGCGGGGTCCACTTGTCGAGGTCAGCTGCTGCGCCTTCACCGCATCGTAGGTATCATCGGGCCGCTTGCTCCTTGATAAAGATGGTCCGGCTGCTGGTATCACATCCACTCTCGAGAATAGGCAGGTTTAGAGTCGTTTTTAGCCGGGGGGGGGGGGGGAGAGGCCGTCGACATATCGCATTAGGGACCTAGACAGTCTCACTTGTGCTACCTCGAGAGTCACTCGAATGCACGAAGTACCTAATAGAAGGAGAATTTCCAGAAGCGGCAGTTGCGACGCCGTATCCCATGTTGTGGCTCCTTTTGGGGGGGATCAAGGTTTTGTGCAAAGAGACAGTGGCTTGCGTTAGGCTCGTTACCTTATCCTGACGTGAGGCGTGTGTCACTCTATACGAGAAGACTTGCAACACCAACACCTCTCTTTTCTCTCTCCCTGTCTCTCTACGGCGTCAGCAGCCTTTCGACCCTTTCGACCCGAGTGAGGCTTCCGACTCTTTGCATTTTGGCCAGCATCGGCAAACAGCACATTACAACGAGCAAGGTATATACTCCGTATATGAAGTCGAAATGAGTCAGCTGCTTGCTGTGTCTCGCCCCCCTTTCCCGATGCCGGGGCGCGTTTGCTTACGTCACATATCTTCACCGAAGCAAGAGAAGAACGAGGGCAGTGCTTGTTTGCAGAGGCCAAATCACCGCGTGACCAGGCGTGAGGTGCTCTCGTATTGTTTTCTTCTTCTTTTCTTGTTCTTTTCGGGATTGCCTTGCGCACGGACGAGAACGAGTGTTCGGTTGCTCGCGGGGAGGCGGTCATTATCTGTTCATCCGGTCTGAAAGCCGATCTGTCATCCCAAATGTTGGACATTGTTAATAGTGCACTCACTACCTAGGTAGGTACCTACCTAATTACCTTGGCCAACCTGCCAAACCAACAAACAGACGAGTGTCTCGGTTTGATGCGGGAAGGATGGACAAGAACAAGAACAGAAGCAACCGTGCCATGACCCAATATCGGTGGCGCCTTTTGGTGTTTCGGGACGGCAAAGGCGTTCGCAACAGAGGGTGTGTGGCTGGCTCACACACACACCCTTCCTCCAGTTAGGTAGTGTACGGATAGCTGCTATGGCACGCACCTCTTTGCAAGCTCGAGTGAGCTTTCGTTCTCAGGTTCCCAGGTCGATCCTGTTCACTCTCATGATACGAATCCGTACAGTCGAGTGCTACCTACACGTGTATTGCGGGGAAAGAAGGGCGGGTGAGGCATTGTTACATCGTTAGTGGAGGGGCGGCCATCTCGCACTTGCAGATGATGTGCCGTAGCCTGTAGGTGCGCGGGCAGCGAGCGGACAACCCGCTATCTACCTAGGTACCTACCTACCTAGGTAGGTAGGCGGGTAATCAGGGCACCAATAGATCTTCATCCTCGAGGTGCCTTCCTGGGGAGAGAGAGAGAGAGAGAGAGAGAGAGAGAGAGAGAGAGAGAGAGAGAGAGAGAGAGAGAGAGACCCCCACACACACCTTATCCCCTACCCTAGGTAGGTAGGTAGGTATTGCCTCCAAACCTGGCAGTCGCCCTTGCAAAGTTGCAAAAGAAGAAAGAAGGAAGGAAAGAGGCACGCAGTGCATGTACTTTGACAGGCCCAAGACGGTCCGGCCCATGTTGTCCGCCTGCAAGGTCGCTCGACGCCACCTTTTGCTCTTTTGCACGACGTATCCATACTTGTTCCAAGCCGACCTCTTCCTCTCCCCTCTCTCCCCTTTCCTCATTGGATGATTGCTTTCCGCTGCCACTGTCCTCGAGCTGGCACTCAACTCGACTCTTCCCGTTTCATCGTCTTTCCGTCCTGCTTTCGTTTCCTGCCAGGTTAAGCTGGCGCTTCCGCCTTCGTCCTTGTCCTCAGGGTGTGACCAGTCCGTCTGGTGTGCGACACTCCATCACAAGGCCAACTGCTACGGGGCGTTTGTGCTTGCGCCTCACGAGTTAAGAACCAGGCAACGGACGCCATTTGAAGACCTCGACGCGCAATATCCAGCCGCCTCATCTTGGCTTCCGCTGCGGCTCCAACATGACGGTTCTCTTCCTCTCTACGAATACATAGCCCTACCAGTCTATACCCCTGCCCCTATTGATATAAAGACGTTCCATACAGGCCCCTTCCCCTTGCATTTAGACTTTTGACTCTCATCCGCTCGACACGACTTAATCGAATATAACCCCGCCAACCCCTGCAGAGAATAAGCTGCATTAGCTAGCCACCGAGAAGACTGGGCCTCTCTCTCACTCCAAATCCCCTGCTGCTGGCTTGGCCTCGACCCAGCAAGCATGGTAAGTGAATCGTTGTTTGTCTTCTTCCTGTCGCCGGCGTACTACACTCGTGCGCAACGGCCCGCTCATCATTCATCCCTGCTGTCGTTTTGTCTGCTATTACTCCCTCATCGTCTTCCATAGTGCACCCATCTTGTTACACTAATCGTGTCCCGATAGAGACCTGCACTCTGCACCTTGCTTCTGACCTGCAAATGCTAACCACGCATGCGTATACTCAGGGGTCTATCAATAAACACATTTCTCGCTACGAAACAACCGCTGTCTTCACTCATCCGGATGCCGTTGCCGACGTTGTTCTGGTTCACGGCCTCAACGGAGACCCCGAGAAGACATGGACATCTTCCGGTGCCAAGGGCGTCTTTTGGCCTGCCGACCTACTACCCCAATCCTTGGGAAAGACTCGCGCCAACATCTTGGTTTATGGCTATAACGCCGATGTCTACACATCAGGGAAAGGCAGTAAAAGCGCCAGCGACAACTTCATCTCCCAACATGCCCAGACTCTTGTCATCAACCTCACCCTCTACCGCAAGAGCGAGCGAACGTCCAAAAACCCCATCATCTTTGTCGCCCATAGTCTAGGCGGTCTCCTCGTCAAGCGTGCCCTGCTTTACTCCAACGATGTCACAGACAAGAACCAAGAGGACTTCAGGTCCATCTTCGTCTCGACCTATGGCATCATCTTTCTAGGTACTCCTCACGCCGGCTCAGATATGGCCACATGGGGGCTCGTCTTGCAGAGAATGGCAGATGCAATAGCACCAAGAAAAGTATTCGAAAGCGAGTCCGTCCTCCTCAAGACGTTGAAAAAGGACAATGAGACGCTGCAAAACATTAACAGTCACTTTCTCGATGTCTACCAGCGCTTTCAGATTCACATGGCTCACGAAAACCACAAGACGGATGTCAAAGGCACAAAGTGAGAACATTTCTAATTACACCGCCCTCGGTTTTCCTTTTTGGAGGGAGGGGCTTGACGAGGACTTGTCTCGTCTCTCTAACCATCATGCCGTCCTCCTTTCCTCTGTTTCATTTCTATGGCGCCCATCATCTCTGTTTCCTGTTTCTCACTCCATGTCCTGTTCGACTCTACGGCAAAAGGCCAACACGACAGGCTATACCAGTATGTGATGTTCTTTTGGCTAATTCAATGGAATCTATTGTAGGATACTAGTGGTTGACGCCAAGTCGGCAAGTCCGCAACTGCCAGGCGTCACTTACTACGGCATCGAGGCCACCCATTCCGGCATGTGCAAGTTCGGCAGCACCAGCGCACCTGGATATAGAAATGTATCAACCGCTATTAAAGACTGGGCAGAAGATGCCCAGCAGGTGATACGAACTCGCTGGGAAATCGAGATCGACGACAGGAAAGCGAGAGCCCAGTCAGAAGCAGCTGAGAGGACGCGTGATTACAGAAGCCGTAGGAGCATATCTTCTCAAGGTATCTCCCCTGCATTTCCTTCGCCTAGAGCTCCCAAGTACGCTCAATTATCCTTCTGGGACTCACCTGAATTCCACCTTGTAGTAAACGCTGACTGTTGGAGCTAAACCGCCGGGGAGAGCGTGTGGGAGATTGATTCTAACATTTCGGCAGATTCAGCTGACGTCCCCGCAACTCAAGCCTCCTCGTCGACTGTTGTTTTCGGCGGCATGGGCCATGCTCCATCTGCATCGGGACGGGAATCCTATACGACTCGGCCCATCTTTGTTCACCCTGACCGATTTCGGCCAAATTCGTTCTTCAAGGGGCGCCAGGAGGAGCTCCGTGGCCTCCATAAGCTATTGACGGACGCCAAGAGACGATCAGAGGGCACTTCTGCCGTGCTGATCCAGGGCATCCCCGGAGCCGGAAAGACACACCTAGCTCGCCAGTATGTATTCAACCATAAGGACGACTACCCGGGTGGGATATACTGGATCAGGTCGACCACTCTGCAAGACATCGAGGACGGCTTTTGGCTCATCGCGAAAACCGAGGCTATCAAGGGTATGGCTGCCCAGGAAGAAAAGAAGGACCTTTTGAACCCTCAAAAGATGGTTGAGATCGTTCGGAGTTGGTTCAACGAGTCAGAAAACTGGCTCCTGGTGTTCGACGGCATCCGTTTCAGCGACGACGCCGTACTCGACTTTATTCCCGACAGACCAAACAGCAGCCTCATCTATACGTCGACGGAGCGCGCCGAGCCTGGTGCATATCGTCTGGATAATCCTAGCATCATGAGGCTAGGTCTTCTTCCTGTCCAGGACGCTCAGGAGTTGTTGCTTGAAGAAATGGGAAAGCAACAGCCATATACGACTGACGATCTCATACGGGCACAAGACCTGGTACAGCTGATGGGTCGTCTCCCCTTGATGATCCATGCGGCGGCATTGCAAATGAATGCAACACGAGAGCCACTTGCCAAGTATCTGAAGTCGTTCAGAGATACCCCGAGAGTAGGAATTCTTCCCGCCTACAAGACAATTCGAGACCAACTGCAAAACCGAGGCGACACCGCCGCGCTGAATCTCATATATACACTTTCTTTCTTCAGCCAGTCGATGCCGGTTGAGATGCTGGCACTTGGGTTGAAGGCTCTCGACAAGCGCACACCAGTGAAGACGCAAATCGCCCGCCACAAGAAAAGCCTGAATCAGACTTTTGTCACGTTACTCAAGTTTGCCCTCATTGAGCGAAACGAGACAGACGACATTACTTCCTCCAGCTCACAAAGCTCTCGTCAAAGCGTCGAGCTTATCCCCGAGCCCTTGGATACGCTCCGTGTACACAGCATCATACAAGCATTCTTTGTAGAACTTCTTGCCGAGGAGGGCAGTTGGAATTCTGGTTGGAACGCGCTGTGCGAGTCTTCTGTCGGTCACTCGACGAAGCAGATGCCAGAATGAATACGGATTCCGACACCGGCTTGCCGGACGACTACCGGCAATATGTAAGACACGGAAAGAAGCTGATGGAGCATCTCGATCGTCACGCGCCTTCCCACACGCACCGCAAAGCCCGGGAGCAACCTAATTCGCAACGGTAAATTCAATCCCATCCCCCGCTACTGCTACTCTGTTTCTCATCAAATCTTCCTTCTGTTGTCCTATCGCTCTAAGCTCACACAATATGAAACTAACATTGGGACGCAGAGACAATCCAGCAGACTTGGTTGTAGCCAGGATCGATCTCGAAAAACGTCTTGCAAAACTTCCGGGAGTAATCGACGCGCTGCAGAAAGCCGTATCAACAGATATCGTAGACGGCAACAAGACCGCCATGCACTCTTCGGTCTTCGAACGCACATGCAGCATGTCGTCGCAGTCAACAGATTCTTCCAATGGCGCGACCCTACCGAATTTCACTTATTCGCAGGATTTAAAGTTTCAGTCTCCGCCTCCCTTTATTGACCCGAACCATTTCCACACACCGTGTGACTCCTTTCCAGAGGATCGTGAGCTCCGGGCCGAAGACGAAAGATCAGAGAATCGAACTATTACTCCGTGTCCTTTGGATGTGGCAGAGGGGCCGTATGCAAATGCTTCCGGGCCAGAGTGGACTGTTGTTCCCAAACATCGCTCTGTGAAGAAACTAGAGCAGCGACGCTACCATGACCGTGGGGGTTCATGGAGAGAGACTACCGCGACGGTTAACGATCCACGCGTAAGTATCAGTCGGGAGTCCGCCTGGGGTCACATCACTCCACCTCAGTCTTCAAAGGGTGAAAGCTCCCCCCTAGTCGTTCAAGGGTGACAGCCATCAGCAAGGCCCAGATCGGCCTCATGCAGATAAAAGAAGAGTCCCCCCTCCGCCTCGGGGCGGTGGTAAAATACACACCAGGGGCCGAAGCTCTAGCACAGCTACTGCACAGAAGCCGCTGTCGATCCTGGGAAAGCCCAGCTACGCCAATGTTACATCTGGAACCACCGTCGAGGATGAGACATCCTTGAATCCTATGTTTCCTAAGCCACCCTCAAGGGCAGGAAGCACTGACAGGGTAGCCGCGTACGACGATACTCGTTCAGTCAACAGTTTACAAAGTATCGATAGCACGACCTTGTCTATCGCGCAACAAATGAAAGAGAACCAAATGCCGGATGCGATCGGATGTGGAGGTCAAACACGAGCAAGTGCATCGCCGGCACTTCAACAGGACAAACAAGTCCGACCGACGTACTTGTCAAGTATCTTTCGACGTATGGCCGGTTCTGGTAGCGGAGGGAAGCGGAGGGGCGAATCGAGCAAAGGGGGAACAGATATCGGCAAACCAGGGGATTCGGCAGATACAAGGCCGCCCGATCCTCAATCTACTGAGAGGGTTCCTAGTATCCTTGGTGAGGGTACCAGGACAGCAAACTCAAGCCGGGGAAAGCAACACTCGGCGTTCTCTCTGCCTGGGCTACCAGTCGTCACGAACCATACAAGCAGCCTACAGCGAACCCCTATGAGTAAACAAAACGCTGCAACATCTCGACCGCCCTATCCTTATGATGATGATGATGATGGAGAATTCTATGGCAAGGCTCTTTCACGGTCTAACCCGGATGTTGAACGGCCAGGTCTGAACATCGCATTGTCTGGAACCGCAGTGTCAGAGGGCTCTGTACAAGCAAGGCCACCCAATGGTTACTCATCGCAACCCATGTCGAGGTATCCGAGTTCAAATCCTCAAACCTTGGCAGCGACCGGCTCGATAAGTACTCCCGGAAGCAGCACCAGCGGCAGTATCGGATCAAGCCTCGCCCACCCCGAGCACCCTCAATGGTACAGACAGAGCCATCTCCGCGGATTCTACCGATTGAGATGGAACAGACATCCTATGGTGTCTGGACACAGAGGCACAACGGACACTCTCGTGATGAGGCACGGTCCGGGGAAGCAACGTGTCCAGCCAGCTACAAACATCGCAACCACCCAGCTTCATACAAGAGAGCCCAATCACCAGTCCACGGAGCGCCTCGGGCGGAGAGAGCATGGCTCGATCCGGGTCTGGAGGCTTACTGCTTTCGACTGGTGGGTTCATTGGGTTTGGCGAAATTGTTGTCGACGTTACGGAATCCCAACGGCGGCGTGCCCAGACGGACCATGAAGCCCTTCAGCGATCGTCCGAGGAGGCAGTTGAGTTTTCGCGCCAGGTGAGAGCAGGAAACGTTAGCGAATCCCCCCAGAATTGGCATACGTTGGACTAGGGGTCCATCCGGGGTAGATGGGTGTACGCTGCTGGTTATCGCTCTGGACAGCGACTTTCGAGCCTGCTGGTGCTTGGACGCAAGTGCACTTGAACAGAACGGAGCTGGCGTTGTGACATATCAAAAACGGCATTATGGATGGAGAATGTCATGATTTGTTTCGGTTTGGTAGCGAAATGCCCCCAGGGGGCTTCAGCGTTTCTCTTTCATGTCTTGTTTCTCATAGAAAACAGCATAGTAGAAATATTAAAGTAGCGTTCCTGTGTTCAATACTTCTATCCCCTTTCGAAAAACGCCAGTCCCACGTACTGCAATTTACAAGTATGGCAAGAGGAAAGAAATTTGACGCCATCCGGCTGTGGGGGAAACAATTCCACGTTCGCAATGAACCCAGTCGACCCCCCCCCGCGGCATTGTCATTCCTCATCATTCCTTTGGCGCCAGCATCAGCACGTACTCCCGCGTGCTGTGCCCTAGCTTGATCATGTCCTTGTCCCTCAGCTCGTAGTAGCGACTGTCGGCGATTTTGTCTCCGTTTAGTACCGTTCCGTTGGCGCTCTCTAGGTCGATTAGGTACGGCTTCACCTTGCCGACCCGGTCGCCGTACTCGTTCCTCTTCTCGACGTGGCGGAATTGGATCACGGCGTGCTGCTTGCTGATGCTCGGGTGCTCGGCGGCCAGGTCCACGACGGCCGCCTCGCGCCCGACGAGCCAACAGCTCCGCGCGCTCAGGTCCACCGTGTCAACGATGTCGGCGCCCTTGAAGACGAAGAGCCGCCACTGGTCCCTGGCGGGCGGCTTGCGCGCCTCGGCGGGCTCGTGGTACTTGAGCACGATGGAGGTGCCGTCGGCCTGCTGCACCGAGTTGGAGGCCGCCGCGAGGAGGCCCGTCGTGCGGAGGTTTGGCTTCTCCTTGGGCTTCTCGGGCTCCTCGCCCTTGGACACCGCGAAGGAGGCGTCCTGGTCCGGGAGCGGGCCGGAGCGTCGGAGGGGACTGGCGCTGGGCGCGGGCGCGGGCCGCTTGCGTCGGAGGGCTTCATGTTCCGAGTCGGACCCGGGGTCGGAGTCACGGCGGCGACGGTGACGGCGGCGGGAGAGTTCTTTCCCGTCGCTCGCGCTGGGGATCGTCGCCGGCGTCGGTTTCTGTCTCTGTCTCTGTCTCTGTCTCCGTCGCGGTTGCGGTTGCGGTCTCGCGAGCGGGAACGATTCCGCGACGAGGATCCCGGGGTACGTGAGCGGCGTCTCTCGCGGCCATCTCGTGATCGCGACCTCCGCCTGTCTCTGTCTCTGTCTGATCCGCGGTCACGGTCGCGGTCGCGCCCGTGTTCTCGGTCTTTGCTTCGTCTGCGCCGGTGGCTGTCGCGGTCTGCGGCGTCTCTGCGCGGCCTTGTGCCTTGGTCGTTGTCGTGGCTGTTGTCGTCGTCGTCGTTGCCGGGGCGGCTGCGCCATGAGCGGCGCTCGCCATCTGAGCCCATTGTGCGATTCGGGTTGTCGAAAGCGCGGCGGCTCGGAAGACTGGTTTGGCCGAGGGTCGACGAGCTGGCCGGCTGACGCAGGAGCTAGTCGGTTGCCTAGGCTGCTGCACGCGACAAGCGCAGCACTCCTGCGGCTTCAAGCCTCGGGTAAGTGTCCCTGAGAAGTCTGCTTAGAAACAAGGGATCTTTTTGCAAGAATATCAAGAAAAAGTGGTGAGGAAAGCGTACCGGACGGTGGCGTCCAAGTCTTAGGCAACGGGGACAAAAAAATCCGCCTGGGAACTCTGAGGTCATCCCGCTGCGGACGTGCACTTTTGGCGCGCGCAACCCCACACACGCCGCGTTCTCGGCCCAAAGAGCCCCCCCACACCGGCCCCGTCCTTACTCCCCTTCACTGTACCGCCCGACCGTCCTCCACCACTCGTGTCCTAGGTACTCATATTTCAAAAGTTCCTAGATAGCTAGCATGGTTGGTAGTCACTCACCTTCTTGGTCACAATACGGCCGATGCCACCTTTCGCTACAGTCAGATTACCATCATAAATCCTAATCCCAACAGACCACAATCCACAGTAGACCAAATGTGTCCGCTGGCAAAAGTCGAAAGGGCATGGGGCAAGTTCCTTGATTGTTTGATCCGATCGTCTACCTCCTCGACGGTCGAGCAGTGCAACTTGTACCGAGCAACGAACTCGACGACCTGCAGACTTTGCATCACTACTGATTGAGAGGCAATTGGCACTGCTTTCTCGGCTATCTCAAAACCCGAAGATTCTATACCTCTTTTATCACACCTCCCAGTGTGGCTCCTGTTCTCCAAGGCTGTAACCACAGCCCTTTTCAAAAATGTCATCCCGAGATCCTGCCTCGCTACGCGATGCTGAACTCGGGAATCTCACCCATTTCGTTCTTAGACTCAGCTCCAACCTTGTAAGAAATCCTCCACCGCAGCTTGAGAGACTCAACTTTGCGGTTCTTGTCTCCGGCATGCCATACTTCTACGAACTGCGTCACACCTCTGCTCTGACTAGGGCCAATAAGCGTCCTGTCTGGGGTCTGAGACCGAGTTCGTAACCCTGAATGGAGTCAGTAGATTGTTCATCTTCTATCAAGCAAGGGCCGGACCCTTACCTTTGTTGCAGCGAGCTGGTAATGAAGCTCGGTGATGGGTTGCGCAGACTTGTTCGAGAAGGCGAAACTCAAGTTCATAGCATTGCCAGCTCCAGACCTTCCAGCAATCATCTCAATCTTGACTATGGAGTCGCTTACAACCGCCTTATGTTCCTTGGGTTGGCTCGAAGCCTCAGGTGGCAGGGCTGATGAGAAGGACCATTCATCATCATCGTTTGTGGCTGCTGTGGGTGGCGCATTGGCCGCAGGCGGCTGAGCAGGAGTAGCAGGCTTGGAGGAAAACACGGGCGAGGCAAGGGCGGCAAAGGGATCGTTTGAGGCCGGAAGCTGCTGCTGAGGGGGCTTAAATGCGGACATCCCAGAGGGTTGAGGAGTGCCAGACTGGGACGTCATGGGGGACGTGAAGGACGCGAATTGGGAGAAGGTCGGCGCTTGAGGCGTCGCTGTGTTGCTCATCGTACCCTTTGCACTGTTGTTTTCAGTTACGGAAGACAACAGCGCGGGCCCTGGGATGTCTAGTTCTGGTCAGCACAATGCACACATTGAACAGCGAGGTTAGCCTACTCTGATTCGCTCCAAACCCTAGCGCCAGAGCACCTCCTTGGCCGTAGCTTGTAGAATCGCCGATAGAAAGACCGAGAAGGTCGTTCTCGACGCTTGTGGACTGCTGGCCTGGCTGACTTGAGGACGAGCCGTTCGTCGTGTCCGGTTCCCCATCAAAATCGATCAGAGATAGCTCTTGCGCCGCGCTCTTGGACGAACCAGAGGTCGACGGAGGCGGCGCCCCGCTGGCCACCTTCCGTGCAGCCTCTAGGTCGCCCTTCTTCATGAGCTTATACCGCTCTACCGTCCTGTGTATGCTGTCGTTGATCTCAAGCAGCTTTGCAACAGCTTCATGGTCATCCGACTCCTCCTCGCACATCTTCTGGATCTTGGGCTGCGCACTCTGCAAGGCTGCCGCGAGCTCGGAGAAGACATCGCCGTCCTGCATCGTGTCGCCCTGGTGAAACGCCTCAAGCCTCTCTTCAAGCAACCGCGCCTTTGCTTGGATCTTTGCAACTTCTTGGGCAGCCTTTGCGCGATAGTCCGTCTTGGATCGAGTATCGTAGCCCGCCATGATCTTCATCAAACGGTTCGCCTCCTGCAGATCCTCGGGGGTGCCTCGGCGGATCAGCTCCTGAAGCTTGGCCGATTGCGCCTCGCGCTCTTCCTCCTCCATTTCCTCGGCAGATTTCAAATTCTATGCCTGTCAATACCATCCTTGGACCTCGAAAATAGACAACGTATGAAGAAACTCACATCACTTGGGTTGAGCACCGCGGCATCATCACGCCTAACCTCAGGGAAAGTATACCCCTTGTAGCTTAGAAGACGATGCATGTCCCGAATGAAGCCCAGGTCCTCCTTGTATCTGCTTGTTTCGCATATCGTACTTCTCCACTCCTCGATCGCCTCGAGGATCTTCATCTGCACCCGCGTTGCCCGTATCGGGGGTCGTTCGGGAAACCTCCTAACAAGCTCATTGAGAAATTCCTTTGTGCTGATCTGCAGATGGAACGGATAGCCGCAATTTTTGACGCAGATATCGAGCAGGTTGAGGGCCAAGAGGGCCACGTTGGGGTTGCGGTGGTTGATGTAGCTGACAATGGCGACAGCGGCCTCGCGCGGGGCGGAGCCCTTCTTGGAATTGATCAGGTCAGAGATCTCGAGGTTCAGAGCAAGGTTCGGCTCGTAATTCTCGGGACTGCAGGCAGCCTGGATAAAGCGCTGCAGCTGCGATGGCGTGGGCGAGCCCATCTCGCCCCAGCGGTCTCGGGCCGCAGCTCTGGCTGATGCGGCCTCCATCGTTGCGGTGGTTTCGTTTGGGTGCGGCCTTGGGCGGAGAGGTAAGGGAGCTATCTTGGCAATTAGAATCTCGTCTTCGTCTTCGTCTTCGTCTTCGCCGCCGTCGTCGTCGTTAAGGTCTCAAGGTGCAAAAGACATCGGAATTTAGGGGGGCCGAGGGGAATCAAGAGCTGGTCTAGCAAGCGCCTGCGAACTGGACAGAGTGGATTAGGTCGGCGCAGGCATCCCTCTTGAGCCCTTTGGTAGGTACCATCTGTGGTCGAATGACGAGGGGCTGCCGAGAGTGACAGGCGACGCGGGAGGAGCCACTTCGATTCCAACAATGTGGCCTGTGCTTCATATGTGGGCTACCTCATTTCCTGGAGTTGTGTACGCCTAATTGCATACAAGGACCAAATGAGGCAGCTTATCGAATTTTTCTTTTCGTGCTATCGCTAGGTACCAACTTTGCCCCTCCAAGTACCCCGCCAAACCATACTACTAGAGGCGCGACCTGGTCGTTCAGAAACTCTCCCCCGTCTCTTACGCCCCATTGTCCGATTCTGCCTCTAATCCTCAATAATGGTCCGCCACAAAAAGGACAACTTCGGCTCTCGCGGCCGCAAGAATCATAACTCAGGACCCCCGCGACCGCGCCGGCCCCAGAACGACGACGATGCTGAAGGCTCCACCTCCCGCCCAATTTTCAAAGCCGCCTGCTGGGACCTGGGTCACTGCGATCCCAAACGGTGTTCCGGCAAGAAGCTCATACGCATGGGCATGATGCGCGATCTTCACGTTGGCCAGCGTCATAATGGAGTCATCATCACTCCCAACGGCAAGCACACCGTATCCCCGGCCGACCGCGACCTCATGGAGCAGTACGGCGCCGCTGTCGTCGAATGCAGTTGGGCTCGCATGAAGGACGTACAGTGGAACAAGGTCGGAGGAAAGTGCGAACGTCTGCTGCCTTATTTGGTGGCAGCGAACACGGTTAATTACGGTAAGCCGTGGAAGCTGAACTGCGTCGAGGCTCTAGCTGCGGCGTTCTACATTTGCGGCCACCCCGAGTGGGCGGAACAGGTCCTGGCACCTTTCTCCTATGGGCAGGCGTTCTTGGAGATCAACGGAAGTCTGCTGAAAAAGTACGCGTCGAGCGAGGACGAGAAGGGCGTGAAGAGGGTTCAGGACGAGTGGCTGGACAGGCTTGACAAGGAGTACGCGGAGAGCAGAGAGGAGGGCGACGCCGATGACATGTGGAAGGGGGGAAACACAAACAGGAGAGCCATATCGGACTCTGATGAAGAGGAAGAGGGTGATGACGATGAAGATGACGAGAAAGATGGGAGCCGAGATGAGTCCAGCGAGGGTGATAGTGTCGACGGCATATACCTAGGCAAGAAGCCCGCCAAAGAGCAAGAGGAAGAGGAGGAAGACAAGGACCCGTACGCCATATCAGACGACAGCGACGACGATGCAGCCATGGAGGAGATCCGTCGTAAGGTGCTAGCATCAAAAACATTCTCGAATCCTCCGGCAGAGGAGAAGAAGAGGCCCGAGGCGATCCCGCAGCCGCAGACCCTGAAGCCGGATTCGGATATTGAGCCAGACTCGGACAACGGGAGGATGACGATGATTTCGACAACATCATTAACGCCACGCCCGTCACCGACAAGATCGGCCTGGCCAAGCTCGAGAAGGAGCGATCGCAGGCGACGGTGACAAGTCGGACGTTCTCGTCAAGCACCATCACTGCACCAAAGCGATGGTAAAATAATAAACGAACCAAGTCGAGAATGGCCGAACATGCCATGATGTTGTACAATTGCCATTACGGTCTATTTCTACTCTACAGTGACGTTACGTCGGTTGTGTCCTCGTGTGAAGTCACTCTCATCCAAGGTCAGCTATGACGGCCGAGCACCTTTTCAGTGGTGCCTGCTGCTCCTTTTGCTTTCTATTCCTACGGTGTCCCCGGTTTCTTCTTGTGCAAGTGTCTCCATATCCTACAAGCTCCGCTCCTCCCTCACCTCCTCGTATGTCTGAATCTGGTCGCCAACCTCAAAGTCGGTGAAGCCGTCAAACGCGATACCACACTCGGTTCCTTTCTTGATCTCGTCCACGTCCTTCTTTCCGTGCTTGAGGGTATCAATCTTGCCTGGAAGTGGTGTTAGATTAAACCCAGTGTTTTGAGGAATGGTTTACAGGGGTTGACTTACCATCAAAGATCTTCTCACCTCGTCGCAAAATGCGCACATTTGTCGACCGAGTGACCGTTCCGTTCCTCACCTTGCAACCAGCAATGTTCTTGTACGTGCGTCCCTTGACATTGATGGGGAAGATCTGCAAAATGTCCGCCTCGCCGACAACCTTCGACGTTACCTTGTCAGGCAAGTGCTCAGACATGACCTGCTTCACCTCGTCCGACAGGTGGTAAATGACAGTGTGGTCTAATATCTTTACGCCCTTCTCCTCGGCCAGATGCTTGACATGGGCTGGGACAGTGTTGTTGAAGTTGACGATCACGCTGCTGGAAGCCTCGGCGTGTTCGACGTCCGACTCAGATACCTGGCCGGCCAAAGACCGAAGAATCCGGGGCTTCACTTCATTGTTGCCGATCTCGTTGATGGTCGCGCACACAGCCTCGACGGACCCTACAACGTCACCCCTCACCATGAAATTGACAATCTTGGTGGCGATAATTTCGCCTGCCTCGGCGTCGAGTGCTTCGATCTCCTTGGCGACTTCTGCGGCGATCCTGGCCTCGCGTTCACGCTGTTCCTGCTCGGCCAGCTGTTTAGAAGACGCCTCTCGTTCGCGCATCTCCTCACGGTAATCGACGGCTGTTCTCGCCCGATCCTCATCGGGTGCCTGAAGTATTTCGTCTCCAGCGGCAGGAAGTTCGTCCCTCCAACCGAGCACCTCGACAGGCGTGCCGGGCGGTGCCTCCTCCAACTCCTGGCCAGCCTCGTTCCGTAGAAGCCGGACCCGGGCCCAGGCGGTACCTGCGACAACGAAATCCCCGGGGCGCAGAGTGCCTCGTTTCACGAGGACGTTTGCAGACTTGCCATATGGCTTCACGCTAGCTTCAAGCACCCAAGCTTCCGCCAAGCCATCCGTCTCGGCGCGCATGTCCTGAATATCCGCGAGGGTGACAATATTCTCTTCGAGGTCGCTCATGCCCTGGCCGGTCTTTCCACTGACGCAAACGACCTGGACGTCACCGCCAAAATCCTCGATTTCGACGCCGTAACGAGCAAGATCGGCCTTGACCTGGTCGGGCCGGGCATCATCCTTGTCGCACTTGTTGATGGCCACAATAATAGGCACCTGTGCTGATTTGGCATGCTTGATGGCTTCAATGGTTTGAGGCTTGACGCTGTCGTCAGCAGCAACGACCAACACCACAATGTCGGTGACGTTAGCGCCACGTTGTCGCATGGTCAAGAAGGCCGCGTGACCGGGAGTGTCAAGGAAAGTGATGAGCTTGCCGTCGGACATCTTCACCATGAAGGCGCCGATGTGTTGGGTGATGCCGCCGTGCTCTTGGGCTGCCACGGAGGACTTTCTCAGATAGTCGAGTAGAGTAGTTTTGCCGTGATCAACGTGACCCATAATAGTGACAACCGGAGGCCGTGGCGGCAGCACGGTTGCGTCCTCTGGCGGAGGTCGAGGCCTGAGGTCCCGGACACCGCCAGTGTCAACAGTTGGCTCGAAACCGAATTCCTGGGCTACCAGGGCAGCAGTTTCTCCAGTCATGATGCTGTCCCCGGTAATATCCTCGAACCCCATCTCTGATAGGGACCTGAGGAACTCATGTGGCTTCAACTTGAGTGCAGTACCTAGGTTCGAAATGCTAATGAACTCGGGCAGGAAGATGTTCTGCGGAGCGGCCTTCTCCCACGCCAGTCTCCGTGCCTTTGCCTCGGCCTTCTTGCGGCGGCGCTCAGCTTCCCGGCTCGCACCGTTGTCTTCCCATACTTCGTTGTCTTTTTCCCACTTTTGCTGCGCTGCTGATTTTTTGGCGCTGCGGGAAGACCCATAAGCATCTCCCTTCCGGCTTCCTGCCCTGTCGCGTCGCCTTGGATCGCGACTAATTTCGAACGACTCGTCAAACTCCCGTGTCCGGCGTTCCGGCCGTGGTGAAGTCTCATCCACAATCTCTTCCCTCCTCAGGAAATCATTGCTCCTTGAGCGGCCAAGTTCCGAGCGTGATGTCCGGGGTTTCTCGTCTTGTTGATCGTACTTGGTGCCCAGAACTTTCTTGAACTTGTCAAAAAATTCTTCTTTTGACAAGGCTGGCTCTGAAGATGCGTGCCGAGCCGTTTCTTGAGAATGATTTCTGGCGGACTTCCTCAAGAGCTGACCCCATTTGCTGTTTTCGTCCCGATTGTGCGGTATTGGCTTGCTAGCTGGAGGTGTCCCTGTCTCGGGCCGGTGTCCCCAATCTTTCGTCAGCGGAGGCTTCTGCTCAGGGTCCGCCCACGATTTCTTTATGCCTGAAGTAATAGGGCTGGGGAGAGGGTTCCGAGAGATCCTAGGTCCAGTCAGACCGCCGAGGCCACCTGGGAACCTTGGCTTTGTCGCAGTTCGCGCTGTGGCTGTCTGCGGGGCCTTGGGCTGGATTGGTTGCTGCACCGCCAGTTTCTTTCGTGCGGCGACCTCATGAGGGAGAAGCAGACCGTCAAGCGAGTCACCCTGGCTAATAGAGCCCTTTCCGTCATCGGCTCCCGACGTCCTTGGGGATAGCCCGGCCAGAAATGACGGCTGGCCCCATCCTCCGCCAGCAACTGGACCACGCGGTATTGAAGAACTGCCAGCAACCCCAGACGGTTTCACACCATAGCCGCTACCCCAGCCTCCGGCTTTGTTGTTACCGTTCGGGGAGGGATTCGATGCGTCCGAGTAGTTGCGCCGGCCAAGGCTATGTTCTCGCGACAGGGCGGGGTGGCAACAGAAGGCGCAGACATAAGCACTTCTTCGCTCCTATGAAAGGTCAGATTTCTTGTCAGTCTGTCAATTGAAGGATACGAGCGACTCACGTTCCCTAACCTACATCGAAGCATGGTCTGTTGTTTGGCGCAACACGAACAGCTGCGGAAATTCGAGAAATACAAGACAAGCTTCAGGTTCGAATTGGCCCAGAAATTTCTCGAGCTCCTGGGTAATAGTTCAAGGCCAGCATACGGATACTCCGTACTGCTTCTGGCTGGTGAACGAGCTTTGATTGGTCTAAGGCGGTATCCACCTTGCGAACAGGTCGTGCTTACGTAGTAGGTACCTACCTAGCACTAGGTAGGTAGGTATGCAGGGGCGTAAATGAATATGCAATCTATCCCATGCCCCTTGAGCAAAAAGCTTGGAAGCTTAGACACCCTGGTCAAGCTCCTTTGAAACTTACAGCTCAACCTGCTATTACCAGTGTCACGACGGTCACCATGGCGCCCAAAATCAAAGCCGTCAAGTCCAAGTCGGCCCCCAAGAGATCGCCCGGCACGCCGCCAGCACCTTTCAAGAAACCAGCAGAGGTCCTTCAACCCTTGCTCGAGACTCTCTCGCCCAAACACGTCTACATCACTCATATCGATGCCAAGCCCACGGATTTCAAGAAGAAGATCTTTCTCGTGCCCGTTGGTATGAACCTGGTTGTCGCCGCGCTCTTTGTTTTGCGCGTGTACTACATACTCCCCTACTACTTCAAATTCGTTCAGTCTGCCATGGGCTATCCCAACGAAACAACCTTTCCGATTGGCGACTCAACGTGGGGGGAGCTGCTGTGGGAGGTTGCCAAGCGCGGCGCATCACTGACTCTGGACTTCATGCTCTTCGTCTTCGTCTGGCCATGGCCCGTTGAGTTTGTCTTTGGCCGGTCATATGGCAACCCGGCCAGCTGGCGATGGAAAGTTGGCTTCCGAGAGAAGGAGATCTACGTCCGGCGCAGCCGGGAGTGGGACCAGCAACTAGGCGACATCTTCAAGGAGAAGGAGAAGAACGAGGCGCTGCAGCAGATCATCCGACAGGCCTGTTCGCCACTCCTTCTACAGGAAAAGACCGGCTACCTTACCATGACCAGCCAGTGGGACCTCGACTGGCAGGCCATGATTGACGCGCACACAATGGTGGATCGTAAGGACATCGCGCTAGACGCTTTCCGACGCTTAGTGCTGGTGCACCACGAGGACTACGGCTGGATGTCTGTGGAGGAAGAGGGTGTGAGCGCCAAGGAGGACGACCGACGGAGGCAGGTCTTCCAGTTCAGGGATGCCCTCGCCGCCATTGGCAAGGAAAACCTTTTCTTCCGCTGGATCGAGATTGTGCAGTTCGAGTCTTCGCAACCTGGCGGCTTCGGGCCTGAGAAGCAGGTGGAGGTGGCCAAACAGATCCGGGACCTGTTTCAGGAGCAGGGCGTCGATTTCGACCAAGTGTGGCACGATGCCGTCGGCACAGACGGTCTGGCCGGCATGTAAAGCGGGCTATGTATTCGTACGGAAAACGGGGGTGCTTATCGATTTCATGTAAAATACGCAACTGAGCATGTCACAGAGCTGGAGACGGCCATCTGCGGATGCAGGCAGGGTGGTAAAAGCAACAGTGTTGTTCACATTGTGGTTTAGACGTGAGTATCCAACGCACGCTATGCTGCGAACAAATATGGACCAGGAAAAACGATGATGGATGATGGGGCGTCGCAACCAGGTTGCCAATGAGCATCGAGAGTCCGATATGTCGAGGGTCGCCTTATTTGCTAGTCTTCTTGCCCTTCTTAACGGGGCCAAGAGCGGCCTCTCTCTTCTTGGCCTCCTTCGCCTCAATCTCCCGTCTCTTGGCGGCCTCCTGGGCCTCGCGCTCCTCTCTCTCGGCCTGAAGTAAAAGATTCAGTCAGTCCCAAGGTGTGGGTCGGGGGAGATTGATGGATTGGTCTTCGCGTGTAAAACATACCTCTCGGCGAGCCGCGTCGGCAGCTCTCTGCTCACGGATCAGTCTCAAGCGCGCGAGGTCAGCCTTGGCCTCGTCCGTCTTGCCGGCCTCGTGCAGCTTGCGATATCTCTCCTTGGCCTGCGCCGCCTCCATGCTCTCGCGTTCCTTGCGGTTGTTGGCAACCGTAAGCTTCTTGACACCCTCGGCGGCCTCGTCGACCTCGGGGGCGGCGACTGGCGCCTTGGTCTGGTTACGAGCAGCCTTGGAGTGGTTTGGGTTGGCGGGCATGTCGGCTTCGTCCTCGCTGCTCTCCTCCGAGTCGGAGGGGGGTAGGTCGCCGACCTCAACGGCCTGAGCTCTCTTCTTGGCTGCGGCGGCGTCCTTTCGGGCCTTGGCGGCGGCCTTTCGCTCGGCACGGGTCATCTCGGCCTGGGGCTTGCCGTCGTCTTCCGAGTCGGACTCCTCAGAATCCTCCTCGGAAGCTTCTTGGGAGCTCTCGTCGTCACCCTTGTGCTTCGAGTCGGCAGACCACATGCTGATTTCGTTGCCATCGGCGTCAAGGGGTCTGAGGTCACGGGAGAAATGCTTGCCACCTGCATGGTTGTTGTGGCTGTCAGCATCGAAGAGGTGCTGTCGCAGGGTGCGTGTATGAACAAACCTCCACGGGTAAACTTTCTAAACTTGCCACCGCGGCCGCGAGAGTTGGATCCCGGCTGTCCACCTGCCATATTGACTGTGATTTGAATGGTTTCCTTTGGCTGAATTGTTTCGGTAGAGCGTAAATGGTTGCGGGGTTGAAGAGTGGGATGCTTGTCGAAAGCCGCTGGCGCAAGGGTGGATGGCGGGGTAAAAGTGTGCTCTGCTGGGTGGGTGGTGGCAGCACTTGAAGTGTGTGTGTGGTGGGTGGTACAAGTGAATGAGGGATACGGTAGCAAAGATGGCAAGAAAGAAGTATCAGTCACTGGGCAAAGCGGGATGGGGGAAAACACTGGACAAAGCCGATGTGTCGTTCAGGTACGGTCTCATTGGGCAGAAACCAACGAATATATTGAAGAGTCACAAGCTAAGGCACCGCAGACCAGAGGAGGGGCAATCATCATAACCGAAGCATTGGGACAGCGAGCAAGATGCAGTCCTCAGTGTCCACTAAATGCATGACTGTACAGTAGCTACCTAGATTCTCGCAAGCACAAACGCGTTCGCCGCTATTGGTTGACTGCCGTCTCTGTGGAGGGGTTCTGGGAGCACGTTTTCAGGGCCACGGCATTTTTGACCCATGCGAAGAACGGGCAAGTCCCTAAGTTCAAGACGCCGTACCAAAATTTACGCGGAGGCTGGCATACTTGATAGGGAAGTTTAGCTACGAGACTCCATGGTACTTGTTTCTATCTAGAAACCTTTCGTTATGGTGTTGAGTATCGGGCATGATACTTTTACTGTATTTTCCCGAATGTTGAAGTATTACTATTGTGTACCTAAACGAGCGACTTAAGGGGGACTGCCTTTCTGCAGACCCTCTGCTTTCAGTCTCAGCCACATGTGGCTGTCGAGATCTAATTAGAGAGTGGTGCGATTCAAAGAGAGAAAGAAGCCGAGATTAAGGCCTGCTTGAGTGTCATCCGTTTCTTTGGTAGAATAAACTCATCCTTCTAGCCGTCAGCCTGAATATCGGCCATGTCTCCGTACTCCGTAGTTCGCTATGAAATAATCTTGTCAACTCTTATCTTATCGCCATCGTCACGAAGGCGAACTGTAAGACGAAAGAATGACCAGGGCACTCTAGCTGGTTTTGCCCGGCCTCCGGCAGAACTCCAGTGCCGGGTGCCCCCCCAGCCGCCGCCGCGACCCACACTTGGGGGGGGGGAATCACATATCAAGGCCCCGATTTCGTGCAAAGCGAAGCTTTTTCCCTTTCTCTTTTTCTTCTTTACCTAATCATAAAACACAAACCCTCTCTATTCACTCTGGCTTTCACGTTATCAATGAAGGTTCCTGGAGGGGAAATGGGAGGTGAGACTGACGCACATCATTCGCTCACTTACCTTCTGACCCGTGGCAGCTTCGGCTGTATTGGTGATCAGAAAAATTTTATGCGGCGATACATTCTTCTTTCTAGCCCCTGGATTTGCTTGTGCGCCCTAGCATTGTATCATGATTGTTAATGGCAACATAATGGCAATAGGTCACCTTATGATGTGACTGTTGCTTCAACGAAGCATATTTGATGTCCAACGTACCCAGGTAGCCAGAGGGACGCGTCGTTTTCACTCCGTCTGTCAACTGGCTAGACGCGGTTGCGAGCACTCAGTGTGATGTGTTTACACACCGTGCATGTGCACAGTGCCCGTCAGCGTGCTTCTGAGCCCGACTCTCACCTGTATCATGTCACTGTTGAACGTGAAACCATTGGTTTACTCCTGCTTTTCGTTTAAGAAGAAGTGTTACGTCGGAGGCCCTCAAAGACGTTGTCCCCCAACCAATAACAGTCTATATAAGCCGCTGCCATGTTCGACGAGTCGGGACAAGTCTACAGAGAGGTCGTCGCACCGCGCCCTCCAGATGCGTATCAAAACGGCAGGGACTGGTCGAGGCGGACGGGCCGGCCACCCCGGAAAGGTCGCGGCGGAGAGGGGAGAAAGGGACCAAGGTCGCTAGCCGACATGGCGATGCATACGGCGGCGGAGAACATCGGCGACGTGACGGAACAGCACCTCTCGCGTGAGGACCTGCCCAAGAGGTACTTGTGGAGGATATGGCGGCTGTTAGAGAACAGGTTTGTCCGTCCATCTCACGAAGACCTACCCGATCAGACAGATTCATAGGTCTAATGCGTCATTCAAAGAGGTGTGTGCTTCCAGGCATGGAAGGTCTTTTCAAAACTGTTGCTCGCCGAGGACGATGAGAAGACATTGGGCCTTTACCGATACCGTCAACACATTTGTCAGCCGAGCGAGAACCTCCGCCACTACCTTAGACCGCTCGAATCCCTAGCCGTCGACTTCGTGACACATCTCAACATCACGGGATTCTGCTCCTTCGCCGAGAATGAGCTTCTGGCCCTTGCGCGCCTCAATAACCTTGCCATTCTCGAGATTATCCAGCCGGCAGACGAGCTGCGAACCATCTTCCCCAAGGTCGACGACCGCCTCGTTAGGGGCTGGTCGGAGGTTGATGACCCGTTTCCCCTGCTGCGTATCCTCAGACTCTGGGGCGACGAGTCGGTGACCAAGAAATCCCTCCAATACGTTTCCAGATTCCCGTCGCTCGCGCTCTACGACGTCAACGCGTCACGGACCGACTGGAGGGGCGCCGCGGACACGGCGCTAGACGAGGGCTGGGAAATGGAGGAGCCTCTGCACGGTCCTCAAGACAGTCTTCTTTGGTACTTGATGCTTTTCGACCTCGTTGAGGAGAGCAAGCCAAGACAGCTCCAGGGCCTAGCCCGGAACATCGACGACGGGCTCATGAACTTTTGTCAGAGCAGCAACCAGTCCATCAGTTTCATCCCTAGTCGAGACGCGCCGTCATTCCTCGACCACCTCAGCGACGCGGCCAAGAGGAACCTCTCCATGTACGTCGACGTCCCGGGCTATGAAGCCCAGACGTGCAAAGGCTTCCCTTTTGAGACCTGGGCGTTTTGGCTGTACTCGTTCATCGGGCAGTTTACAAATGACGAGGATTTAACAAGAGTGGGCTTGGAGACGACGCAGAAAACCGTCTCGGGACAACTGGTGCTTCCGTCCAAGCCGCTCGCGTGTCTCCAATTGGGCCACTGCGGCTCCGCGAGGCCGGGCATCATACCTGCCGTGTCTTACGTTCGCCGCGGGTTGTTCGCGACCTCAAGATATACCTTTTTCAGGACTTCGTCGCCGAGTAACAGGCAGATGTCTGCGAGGAAGACGGCGGAGCTAATGAAGCCGACAGTCCAGCTTGGGAATGTAGAGACTGGCCTGAATCCAAATCGGAAGAAGCGGCGGCGGCTCGATGATATCCTGCAGTCTTTTATGGGATCTTGATGGGAGGAACCACTATTCAGTAAAGGCAGAGTCAAGACAAGACCCGGCACAAGACCATCCACGGCGTGGTTGGGATACATTACATATCGATCTTCTCCAAGAGAAGACACCGGGAAGGAGGCGTTATTCGAGCATTGCAGAACATATGACGAGATATCGAGGGAGGCAAACAAATAAGCCCAACAGCAACACAGATCAAGGGCAGGAAAGAAAAAAAGAAAAAAAGAACTTGATTTGGTCCCCAACTTGACGCCGTACTCTAGATGATGCCAGCAGCATACCCTCAACAACAGTGTAATTTTCTTGAACAGACTCAACCTCTGGGATATTCTACAGATCGCTCTAGCCTTACAACATGGGCTTCAGGTCGTCAGCAACCCTGAAGGGCGCCTCAGTCTTGCTCTTGATTTCGTCCACTGTTACACCGTCCGCGATCTCGATAAGGGTCAAGCCGTGCGCGAAATCGACATCAAAGACACACTATCCATGCCTGTTAGTATTTGACGAAAGTCAAGGGCCTGTATCATGCAGGAACGACTCACCAATTCGGTAATGATCCTTGACACGCAGGCTCTGCCAGTCAAGGGGAAAGCACACTGTTTGACGATCTTGGCATTGCCCTTCTTATCCGTGTGCTCCATCGTGACGACGACCTTGGTCGCGCTGGGGTTGCTGACGAGATCCATAGCTCCACCGAAGCCCTTGACCTTACCGGGCAACATCCAGTTGGCGAGGTCGCCATTAGCGCTGACTTGCATGGCACCGAGGATGGTGAGATTGATGCGGCCGCTACGGATCATGCCGAAGCTCTCCTCGCTGCCAAATACGGCAGCACCGGGCTTGAGCGTAACGGTCTCCTTGCCGGCGTTGATGAGGTCGGCATCCTCTTCGCCTTTCTTGGGGTACGGGCCCAGGCCGAGGATGCCGTTCTCGGACTGCAGCTGAACCTCAACCTCGGGACCGACGAAGCCGGGAGCCAGCATGGGCATGCCGATACCGAGATTGGCGTACATGCCGTTCTTGAACTCCTTGGCGGCACGGCGGACGATGCGCTCGCGTTTGGCGGCGGTGTCGCCAGTGCCGAGGGCCTTCTTGGCGTCTGCGTCGTTCTCGTCCTTGGCAAAGGTGTACTTCTCAATGTTCTTCTCGGTCGTGCTCTGGATGACGCGCTTGACGTAGATGCCGGGCAGATGAACTGCCTCAGGAGAGATCTCGCCGGGCTCAACAATGTGCTCAGCTTCAACAATTGTCATCTTGGCGTTGCGGCCCATGGCGCCGTTGAAGTTGTTGGCTGCGAGACGGAACTGGCAGTTTCCGAGCTTGTCGGCCTTGTAGGCCTTGACGAAGGCGTAGTCGCCAGCGATGCTATGCTCGAGGAGGTATGACTTGCCGTTGAAGACCTTGACATCCTTGGGGTAGGAGAATTGGTCGGGTGAGCCGTCGGGCTTGTTGCGGAGGGGCAGCTCGCCGGTCTGGACGACGGTGCCAAAGGCAGCCGGGGTGTAGAAGGCCGGAATTCCCTTGCCGCCGGCGGCGCAGCGCTCAGCGAGGGTGCCCTGGGGGGTCAGCTCGAGCTCGACCTCGCCGGTCAGGTACATCTTCTCAAACGTCTTATTCTCGCCGATGTAGCTTGCAACCATCTTCTTGATTTGCTTGGTCTTCAGCAGTTGGCCGAGGCCGGAAGTGTCTGTGCCGGCGTTGTTGGAGACGGCAGTGAGGCCGGTGATCTCGGGCTTCTTTAGAACTTCGTTAATCAGGGTGTCCGGAACACCACAGAGACCGAAACCACCGCAGAGAAGCGTCGAGTTGGGCTTCATGTCCTTGAGAGCCTCGGTGGCGGAAGGATAGACCTTGTTGATCTCTGGCCTCCGCGCTGTCGCGGAGAATGCGCGGGCGAGAATGGCAGTGTGCTACTCGTGAGAAAAAGGTCAATTGAGCTGCCGAGTCTAGCGTCCGGGTGTTGATGGACTTCTGATCTCGATTGGACATACGTTAGAGCCATGCCGGGTGTAGGCACGCAACGAGCGCGCACACAGAGCTGCTGAAGGCATCGCGAACGGTGTGTGTGTGTGGAGGAATGTGTGGCAGGCCTGGCTACAGTTGGGGGTGCTGTAAGGGTCAAAACGGAAGGGCCGGTTGATGTTCAGAGAATGATGACCGAGAAGCTCCCACAAAGACTGCGCAACAGGTAGAGGACAATCAAAGGGAGGGCAGACAATAGAGAGGAAGTCAAGGGGGAGGAAGGACCATCCTCCACGAAGGATTGCAAAGGGGCCGGGTGAATTTATTGCATCCAAGTTACGTGACCTTGGACCCTTTGGCTTCCAAGGCCGCGGGTTTCCGTCTCATTGCGCCGTTTGTGATTCGGATACTGTCTGGGGGGGGATGTATGCTGCTCCGCCTTTTCGGGATTGAGCTCGGCAAGAAGGAGAGCAAGCTTGTACTTGGGGACGTTACCAGGGTGGCGTCGTGTAGGTCAGGTACCTCCTGGCGACCGTCCCCCTCCCAAGTTCCGTGACTCGGGAAGTGGCGGGGCTAAATGTTTTGGCGCCCACGCTCAGTTTCTCCATCTGAACCCCGCAAAGTCCTCTCTCTCTCCTTGCAAGGACGACAAATGTTCGTTGGGTGGTGGAGCCTCATTGTTACTGTGCTGAGCTTCGCAACTCGCAACCATTGTTGTCAATCGATTACCTGTAGGCGCATACTGCCACCATGTAGCTAGGTGGCTAGGGAGACAGGTATTGTAGACATGTATGCGTACGGATAGGTGGGCCCGGCTCGGATAGCGGCGCCTTTTGCCGAAGACTCTACCGAAGCGGAATTATGCCCCCCTAACGAATTCTTCCTCCGTTGCGATGCCGGCAACTTTCATGCTGGGTCGCATCTTAGGTACCTAACTTGGAGTTCCATCATCCCCCGCACTTGTCACGGACCATGCCATGACTTTCGGTCTTTCGTCCGGTACGTGGTCCGGCACTCAAGTTCTAGAAAGCATAGTTGCCATGGGGAGGTGTGAGTGCCTTCCGCTGGTTCGTCATTGCCCCTAGACGGAACTCAATTGGAATGAGAGAGGATCATGGGGACAACGCATCAGGATACGTGTTGGGTCATTGACAAGCAGCCCTACGATTAACAGAGAGACAAGCTGGCAACGACAGCATGTATTCTTGAACATTTATCTAACCCCGAGGCTGGGTGCAGTATCCGCAATGCGTCGCTTGTCTGTCTGTGTTCGTAAATTAGGTAGGTAGGTAGTGTACTCCAGTACATATTTAGGTTACCTTTGCCTAGGTAGGTAGGTACCTTTGCGTGTCTGGGGCACGCCGCATGTTTAGATAAAAGTGGGCACGCGGCTGGTGTTATGTCTTATCGGGCAATCGGCCAGGGATAAGTTTTCTCCCAGCGGCTTATCGGCCTGCATGGTGCCCCACGCTTCAAAAAATTTCCCTTGATCGCGGGTGGTTCCAGGTATAGACTGAATTCGTAGTCGCCGCCGTATTCGCAGTGTAATCGTATTCCTGGACCACTGTACTTGTCGGCCACGAAATACCTAAACAGCTCCCTTGCGCGATAACATCCTCGGGCTGGTCTGTCAAGTCGCTAAAATGGAGCAGAGTCCTAAGCGACGCAAAGTCTCTCACCAGGGTGACTCCAGGATCACGGCCAATATTGCGACTGCGAGTCCATTTGTCTTGCAGACGGACGAGCTTCTGAAAGAGGTCAAGGTTGACTATGCAAAGGCCTTGGACGGCGCCGATACACTTCTGCATAAGATCAGGAGCTTGATCGAAGGCATTGACTCTCACGGCCCTATTCCCGTTCGTTGAACCCGCCATACTGGCTCCCCGTACATGTGTTCATGTGGTTCCTAACAAGACTTCCAGATCGCCGAAGCCACTCGCAAGTTCCAAAAGACTCATCGTATAAAGATTCCTTACCCGGAGCCGAAGCCCGCCGAAGATGCGCCGTATAAGCTTTCCTACGAAAAGCCCGCGGCTTACAACGTCGTTGGAAGCTATGTCTCGAGAACCATGGTCCAGGCTCAGGCCAACAAGGGCATTGATATGATCGTGCAGATGCCCGCCTCGCTTTTTCAAGAGAAGGATCACCAAAACATGCGCTATTTCTACCGGAGAGCGTACTACATTGCCAATATCTCAGCGAACTTGCGCAAGGAGCTCGGAGGGTCGGCTCGCTTGGAGTTCGAGTACCTGAATGGAAACGCCCTCTTGCCTGTCCTTTCAGTCAGGCCTGTGGCAGAATCCGAGGGCCAAGACGATGAGAGCCGTGAAAGGAAGCAACAAAAGGCGGAATATGTCATTCGGGTCATCCCCTGCGCACCCGAGGGGCTCTTCCCCAAGACAAAGCTGAACCCGTCGTTCAACAGCAACAGGAGTGGACAGACTGACGCCAAGGACCCCAGTGCCGCAACACCATTCTACAACTCGACGATCAAGGCCGAAGACACATTCGTCACGTATCTCCGTGTTCTGACCCGGGCCAAGACAGAATGCAAAGCTTTTTCGGACGCTTGCATTCTCGGAAGGATCTGGCTTCAACAACGGGGCCTTGGTAGTTCGCTATCCAAGGGCGGTTTTGGTCACTTTGAGTGGGCCATCATGATGGCACTGCTCTTACAAACGGGTGGGCGGAACGGGCAGCCAGCCCTTTCTTCGGCTTTGAGCAGTACGGAGCTGTTCAAGGCCACCGTCCAGTTCCTCGCCTCTACCGAGTTCTCCAGGAAGCCCTTCGTATTCGGGACCTGCAAGCAGGGTGCCGAGGTCATCGGCGAGAACGGCCCCGTCATGTTCGATCCTGACCGCGAGGTCAACATCTTGTACAAGATGAGCCCCTGGTCCGCGAGTCTTCTTCACTTCCATGCCTGCACGACCATGGAGGTCCTCAATGACCACTTGGCAAACCAATTTGAGGCGACATTTATCACTAAAGCCGACATGCCGCTACAGCTATACGATGCCATTTTTGAGATCCAAAATGTCGATAGCAACTCGAAGAGCAACAACCCTGACCGCCGGGGAGCCGTCTGGGACCTCAGCTTCAAGGCGAACGCGGTTCTTAAGAAAGCGCTGAAGGAGAGATCTCGGCTGATTCACTTCTCGAGCCAAGATTCAGTGCCCTGGTCAATCACTAGCGACCACCCCCGGTGTCTTCCCAACATTCAAGTTGGTATTGTCTTTGACCCCGTCAACATGGGGCGGTTGATGGAATACGGCCCGTCAGCTGAGCTGGAGAAAGAGGCCGCAAAGTTCCGTAAGTTCTGGGGCGATAAGGCCGAGCTGAGACGGTTCCAGGACGGCAGCATTCTCGAGTGTGTGCCGTGGACGAACAAGACGGCCGCGCGTATCTGCGAGGAGATTGTCCGCTATATCCTCCAGCGTCACCTGAGCCTCGGCGCTGGTGATCTGCGCTTCCACGACGCCCAACTCCCTTCTGCTCTGGACATTTCGCCCCTGGACAAGGAAGCCTTCGAGGCGGCGAGAAAGGCTTTCGGGACCCTGGAACAAGATATCCGCGGTCTGGAAGACATACCGTTGTCAATCAGGCAGATCTCTCCCGTGGTTCCTGAGCTCCGGTTCGCTTCGATCAAGTCACCATTCACGCTCTCCCAGAAGACGAGTCCCCGCCCATGGATGTGAACGTTTATTTTGAGGCCTCCAGCAAGTGGCCGGAAAACATAGTCGCCATTCAGGAAACCAAGATTGAGTTCCTCCTGGACATTGACCGCAGGTTACGAGCCGTCAACGACAGCATCACGACGAGCTTGGGCCGCGATAATGCGGCGCGCGACATTGACAACCTCGCCTACCTGGACATCATTTACGAGACCGGGGCCGCGTTCCGTCTGCGTATCTACGCCGAACTCGAGGAGACACTCCTGGACCGCCAGGCCAAGAACAAGACCCTCAGCCCTCAGATTAGAGCCGAGGCCGAAGAGGCCCTCTTCGACCTACACTGGCGCTATAAGCACCTACCTCTGCACACGCAGACTATCACAACCTACTGCACGCGCTTCGCAACCCTCTCTACGACGATCCGTCTCGTCAAGCACTGGTTCAACGTGCACAAGCTCGCAGGCCACGTCAACGAAGAGCTCATCGAGCTGCTCGTCCTCCACGTCTTCCTCAATCCGCACCCATGGAAGGTACCCTCGAGCCCCATGTCGGGTTTCCTCCGTACACTCCTCTTCCTGTCCCGCTGGGACTGGCGCGACGAGGCCCTCGTCGTCGACTCTTCGGACGATATGGCGGCCGAAGACCGCGCCATCGTCTCGCACCACCTCGAGGCTTGGCGCGCGCGCGATCCCAACATGAGCCACGCCGTCCTCTTCGTCGCCACGCCCCACGACCACCTCGGCCTGGCATATACCCGCCACGGGCCCTCCAAGCTTCTTGCGACGCGCATGACCCGCCTCGCAAAGGCCGCGAGCAGGCTCGTCAAGGAGCAAGGCATCGCTCTCAACACCACTGAGCTCTTCCGCCCCTCCCTCGCCGACTACGACATCCTCCTCCACCTGTCCTCCTCGGCCCTGAAGCGCGTCGTCCGCGACGCTGCCTCCGAGGCCGGCACGCGCCACTCGCTCTTCAAGAATCTCGATGAGCGTACCGGCAAGATCCCCTGCCCCTCGCCAGGCACCCGACGATGGTGTTGTTGCGCGAGCTCGAGGCCGCATATGAGGATACCCTCATCTTTTTCCACGGCGCACCGGATGACCTTGTCATCGGCGCCATCTGGCAGCCCAAGCTGCGCAGCAGGCAGAATTTCCGTGTCGGTCTGCCCTACAACTTCCGGCAGGTCGAGAGCGCCGGCGATGAGGAGGATGATCCTGTCGAGGTGAACAAACCGGCTATCCTGCTGGAGATTGCCAGGGTAGGCGGCGACCTGATCAAGCGTGTCGAGCTCACCGAGTAAGAGAAACGAAGATAGCCAGGGGAGGGGCAGACGTAACTGTAAATTGTTCATAGCGGGGTTGGTAAAAGTATAGGGGCCACAAAACTCTGGTAATATCGGAATCACAATGCAATACCAGGAGTTCCCAGTTCGTTCTGGACTTTTGTGCGAAATGGCGAAAGGAATCCCGATGTGCCAAAAGAAATGTGTCTTTGGTTATGCTCACTACAGCATGAATAAACCCTTGATATCCCCGGAATGAAACGCCGTTGCCATGATATAGATGCCTATGCACACCAACAGCATATTACTTACACAAACATTGCCTCTTTCGTCATGATGCAGCAAGCCCAAGTGTATCACCCTCAAAACAAAAAAGACCCACCGAGTTGGTTTTATTCATGCTAATACTGCAACAGCTTCTGGCCCTTGCCAGTGTCGGCGACCTGCTGGGTGGAGAAGGCGCAGAACTTGTCTTTGATAGCTACCACTTCGTACGTGCCCTCTTGGCTCGCGCGAATGATCTTGCTGCTCTCATACGAGACGTCGTGTCGCGTCTCGAGAACCACGCTTTTCTGGCCCTTGCGAGCATTGGAGCTGCGTGTGTAGGTGAACTCGAACGGCGGGGTGCCCCAGAACTCGAAAAGGATCTCAACCTCGTTGCCTTCGTGTATGTCCACACGAGTCTGTCGACCCCTGCTGATCTTGACGGCGGGAAGAGGGTGAATGGTCTTGGTAATATCAACTGAGGCGCGACACTCCGAGGCCTTGTCAGAGATGGATGTAATGGTGAATTCGCCAGGAGACTCGGCGATGCGGCGGAAGTTGGTTGTGCCGGACTTGGCCTTGCGTTGCTGGCCCTGGAAATCATACCAGATCTCAAAGGGAGGTGTGCCGGAGAGAGTGTACGCAATACGCTCGCCAACACAGTAGTCCCCTCGGCTCTCCAGCGGGTAAATGGCCGGGGCATCATGAAGGTGCACCTGTACAGACGGCGCACCAATCTCGTACTTCTTTTGGCACCCGCGAGCATCTCTCACTTCGCGAATGCGAACATGCTGGATTCCGAGACGCAGATGCTGCCTTGGAATATGGATGCCGTACGAGTTGGTTTGGATTGACGGGATTCTGTACGTCTCAGGAACAGTGCCGCTGTGATGTTTGATCTCAATTTCGACGTAAAATGGAGCGACCCCGTTTAGCGTAATGGGAATTGTGTCTTCCCTGTCCTGCTCCGTCTTGCAGTACTTGAACGATTGCCCAGGCTTGACGAAGGCAGCGGATGGTTTGGCGTTCACACGCTGAACCACAGTCAGAGAGCGAGAATCCGTCGCGCTGTCGTAGAGGTTATCTGCTAAGTCGGAGAATTGGTAGGTGTACTCTCCGGGTTTCGAAGTATCCATCGGAATGGACGCTTTGTTGAGAGAGGTGTCGAGCTCCTTTTTGCTGCTACTACTGCCAGAGGCATGACCCTTGAAGCCAGACCCGGTAAAGGGACTGTGCTTGACGCTGTAGTCGACATGGAAGGGAGCAGAGCCTATTTTTGTTAGCAAATGATTCCTACAAGGGGGTTGGCAAGCTTACCCTTGAGAGTGACCTCGAACGTGTCGATATCACCCTCGCAAACATCACGTTTGACAAACTCGTTGCCCTTCGAGACAACCGTATCGGATTGTACCAGGGAAATCTCCGGCCGAGGATACCAAGCGATTTCGAACTTGGACGCCTGAGGATCCACAACTCCGGGGCATTGTTTGTCTTGGACGTCGACAATCTCGTACATGCCACGTTCTTTGACGGAAATGACGTCGTTATTGTTCCTCAGTTTCCGCTGGTGGACGACATCCCCTTCATTGATGTTGCGGTACGAAACTGTCCAAGGACCGTCTCCCTGCAGACGCAAAGGCAGCCTGACCTCGGCGTGTTCGATCGTGTAGAAACTTCGTTTGTTCTCAAGTAATCCGAATGCGGCACGCGGCCGCTGACGCCTGACAGAGATCTTCAGCTCATCCTTGAGGAATGTGCGACACCCTGATTTGTCTTGAACGCTGTTGAGAGAAAGTGTGTACTCCCCTCCTTTGGCAAGGGGCTTGGTCTTGATCTTGTATGTCGAGCCTTGGATGTCGGTGACGCGCTCAGCCTTGCGTTTGCCGTCGTGCACAAGCTCCCATTCGAGCGAAAAGGGAGCATCGCCAAGAAGGAGTATATCGACCTCGACTGGTTCGTCCAAACATGCGCTCTTCGATCCGGTACTGTGCTGAATTACCGCTGAAGCTGCCGGCTTGACGTCTGTCTCAAGTGTTATATCAGGGCTCAAGCGCTGCCCCGTATAAATCGCGTCGTCGATGGACTTGAAAATGTATTTGTGATGTCCGGCTGCCGTGGGCCTGAGTTCGACTTGCTGTCTGAGACCCTTGACTTGGACCGACTCATGCCTGGTCTTGAGCTTTTCGTCAACGACATCATACCGTACCACAAATGGCGGTGTCCCGATCAGGTCCAGGTCCACACGGAGTCCCACAGAGTTGCCTGCACACTTGTCGGGTATCTCCTCGGAGCGAATCGATAGCTGCGGCTCCAGAGGGTTGAGTAAAAGGCATGAGGATGGTTCCTGCACTTCTCCTTCACATGAGCCACTTGAGATTGATTTAAGCGTATACAGCCCGGGCTCCGAAACAGGAGGTTGATCATGCGAGTTGGCCGCGGCGTAGGAAACTACAGAAACCTTGTCGCCGTGATCTCCGCTGTTGGTCAACGAGTCGATGGGCGAAAAGTCCCACGTCAAGTGGTGAGACGTATCTGCAGCGTTGCCATCGATCGAGAAGCGAACAGGCAAACGAGCCTCTCGTCCCTTGGCAACTTTGATTGGGTTGCGTAGATCACAGCCTTCCAGCCTAACCTTCGGTCGTTCCTTTACCTTGAAGGTGCGGGAGAGGTCTTTAGGCCGGCCACGGGCTTCAGTCTCTTCTGCAGAAGGTGCGTACTTTCGAACATTGCCAAACCCGTCAGTAACCTCATCCACAGCATACTGCCATGGGCCTGGCTCATCCAGGGTCTCGTTCAGACGCACTGCCACGGTTTGCGGCTTGACCCAAGACATGTCCTCGTCGCCGGCAGGAATCACAGAGGAAGAAGGCGAGCCTAGCAAGGGCGACGTATAATCCTCGGGCTGCAGACTCTGGAAATGAAAACTCTTGTCCTTGTCCTTCACTGTTCGGCTGTAGACAATTTTCAACGGTGGGGTTCCAGTGACATCGACAAGCAAATCGGACAAGTCTCTGATGCAGCGATCCTCGTCGTCGGGGGTTCGAAACTTTGCCTTGGGACAGGGCACAACATATGTGTCTCGGGTCGCGCGCTGTACCTCGAGCTTGTATTCATCCAGAACCTTGCCGAGACGGTAAACACCGGTCTTCTTGACCGGGTATTCGATGATATGGGCTGCCGGGTTGGATTCTGCCGTTTGATCCTTGATCTGCTTCGCGATTTTCCTAACCTCGCGACTAGACAGTTTGATAGTTTCTTCTTGGTTGGTATAGAGATCAATGCGAGTGAGTTCTATTTCTGCGGGTACCGTTGAGTTGAACTGAATAGGCAGCCGGGCAGTCTCTCGACCGTCGTCGATGCAGAATGGGATTTGCTCGAAATTCAGAACCGCGGAGCTAAACAGCTATGTTAGCAATGTGCATAGCATAGTCGGGTGTAAGCTGAGACCCACCCCTCTGGCAAAATGTTGATTATCTGTCTTCCCATGATCAAGGAGTGGTTATGCAAGATGCTCGAGACCTTGACAGTATGCTCCGAAACGGCAACCTCGCGGTCGTAGAAGACCTTGAAAAATCCAACGAGCCATGGCTGAAGTGGAAGCTGCTTGTCGGTTAGCCGTGTTCGTATCCCGGCTCCGAGAGCCCGTTTCCTCCTACGCACCGGAATGTTAAACATCAACATGAAGTTGAAAAAGGCGTGGAATAGGAAAATGGCTGTGACGACGGGCTGCGACATCTCGAGCCATGGTATCCTCATCTCCGGGAGGCCGAATAAGAATCCAAAGTCAATAAAGACCCATTTTAGAAACAGCCAAGCCGACGTGTCGTTATCCTCCACCAGCTTGATCCAGTCATAAAACCTCCACGCCAACAGACCAACGTAAATGGCGAAGGCGTAAAAGCGCTGTTGGGGTGCATCGAGAATGGTCAAAGGGATAACTGGCTCTGTCGCAGGACCACCTCGGGAGGCATTTTCGGGAGCCAGAGGGAGCGCGGAAGATCGGCTGCTCTTCTGGGAGGAGATGGAAGAGTTTGGGTCGGGATCTTGTCGTCGTGATCTGCCCGGCGCTGCGGTTGCCGGTGTTTGTGGGAAACCACCAGTCCGCTGTCTCGGAGTAGCGCTCATCGCATGCCGTACTTAGGCTCGCCTCATAAGAATCGCAGTTTGCAAAGATCACCGTCAGGTAACGGAAGTCTTCGGGTGATGTGTGAGGGGAGACCGAGGAGCATCAAAGCTTGCCCGGCGTTGCAAGCTATTGTTGACGTCGTGAAGGCAGGAGAAATTACAGGCAGGGGCCCTAACATTCAAAATTTCCAACGAGTGCTCGTCACGTCTAAACGCGCCTAGCAATAACACCCACTCGCCCTGTTCTAAAAGACTATGATTGGCATAGCGGTCGCATAGTGGATCCGATCCGAAATACCAACAGGGTCGGAGCTTTGCAACACCTGTCATCCACATTAGGTACGGATACCCAGTGTGCCAGTATCCACGACAATATGCAGCCTGTGCGAATCAGCACAGACGCCCGCACGCGGCTGTTGTTGTTACCTCCTCATCTTCGGTTGACGTCGTTGGAGCTAGCGCAGGCTCATTCATCTAGGCGGGCGCTGTTGGAAGAGGCACGAACTGACCCGTTTCCGAAGCTTGCCTACCTACCTATCTTGAGGCAACACATTCAACTGCATTGAACGTAGCTCAGGCGCCAGCCATAACCCCCGCCAAAGGCCCCGGATCATTATATATAAAAGGTGAAGTAACTAGATCATCATCAGCAGTTATTAAACTTTAAACTGTCCTTGCCTTAGCTAGGGATGCAGAATCTGAGGCTAGGCAATCTAGGTACGTCTCTATTGCAAATTCCTACTAGGTAGTCCCTCAACATCAGGTGGTACAGGCTGCCCTTTGTGTGTTTCCAGATTATCGCATAGTGCCATTTTGTGTCTTCTCTCTCACAATGGCAACGATAAGTCAATCAATTGCTTAACCCAACGTTCCGGCTTCTTTGTGGTCCAGTCTCTTCCCTTGACGGCGCATCTTTCCCTCAAGCCCTCAATCACCCTCCCCTCATCAAATATCAAAAGTCGCATGCACCTCACGAAACCAACAATTGGATATTTCACCTTCGACAGAAAAGTCTGGTATGACTCGTCTATGAGGCGGTCTGTTCGGATCACCCGGCCGTTCGTTTCCTTCTTTGGAATTTACATAGTTCTTCTTCCTTACCACCACAATTCTCCTAACACAATCCCTTTTCCTCCCCCGTCGTTTGCGAATCATTTAAATTCACATCAAAAACTTCCCGCTCTGAAGCCAAGAAGTCACCAAGAGAGCAATCGAATGCTTAAGTCAAAGCCATTGCAGCCAACAATGGCATCTTCAAGACAACCGTGCCCCGAGTTGGAACGAAGGCAACTGCGAAGCCGCTCGGCGCAGGCAGGCGCAGTTGCGGCAAGCACCGAGTTACAACCCATATCTGACCAACATCCAGCCGCAGACAACGACCGCGACAAATGCGCTCTTAAAAAGAGTCCGGAACTCGATGCAATCGCAGGCCGATCCGCCCCTCAGGCAAGAGGTTTTCGTTACCAGAAGAGGAAGGAGTCGCCCTCGGAAGCAGACAGTGAAGCTACAATGGGCGACTCGAGACGGAATCCTAAGCGGAAGGCGACCGAAACCGCTGCTGCCGCGACCGCTGCTGCCGCTGCTCAGGGGAGGAGGGACTATCAGGTGCTTCTCCACGAAGCTCTGGCGCCTATAACCAAGGATGAGCTTCAGGAGTGGGAAGGCTGGTGTGAGGTGGAATCTGAACCGGTCAGTCTTTCAGACAACCAACTTGCCACACATGTCTAACGTCACCTTCAGGCCTTCTTCAATGCTATGCTCCGAGAACTGGGCGTCAAGAATGTGAAGGTTCAAGAAGTCTTTTCAGTCGACGAAAACTATGTTGCGACCCTTCCGCAGCCCATTTACGGTTTCATTTTCCTCTATCAGTACTTTTCCGAGAATTATGAGGACGATGAGGTTGTTGACAGCAGAGATCTTTGGTTCGCAAACCAGGTCTGTTCCTGTGACGTCCCTCCCCCACCTACGTCAAACACTAACGCACACGCAGACTACAGATAACGCCTGTGCAACCGTCGCCATGACGAACATTCTCATGAACTGCAAGGACGTGGATCTCGGCACGAATCTCCAAGAGTTTAAGGATTACACGAGCAACGTTAGTACTCCACTCCGCGGTCACGCCTTGGCCTCAAATGTGTTCATCCGTTCTGTCCACAACTCCTTTACTCGGAGAATGGACCACCTGAATGCGGATCTCTTTCTCGAGACCGAAGCCGCCGATTCCAACAAGAAACTGAGTCGTAGAGGACCTGCAAAGAAGACCAAAAAAACCAAGAAGCAGAAGATGGACTCGGAGTCGGGCTATCACTTCATTGCCTATATCCCAGCTAACGGCTCGGTATGGGAACTCGATGGCCTCAAGACAAGGCCTGTATGCCTGGGGTCCCTCGAGGACGACGTTCAATGGGCGAACCTCGTCTGCCCCGAGATACAAGCACGTATGCGCCAGTTTGAAGAGAGTGCCCTATCATTCAACCTTCTTGCGCTGTGCAAGAGCCCACTAACCATTATATCTGAAAATCTCGCGCGTACAATCCACGCATTTGAGCTCCTCAACAGCCGTACAAACCATCTCGACGGCTGGCAAAGTCTTGTGGCCGGGAATGAGCAGCCACTGAAAGGCGACGAGACAGAGCGCCTCGCCGGTTTCGGCATTGACAGCTCAGACTTGGTAAAAGTTGAAGTCGATCCAGCATTCAAGAAGAAGGTCACCAACCCGTCCATGGAGTCTATGGAGCTCTTCGAACTCTATAGCGACTTGGTGGCACAGCAGAAATCTTTGATGGGAGAGTACAACACAGAGATTGCCTTCATGAAAGAGGACGACGATCGCGTACAGGGACGCCAGAAAGACCATTCTCCTGCAATTAACCGATGGGTGCAGAAGCTGGCAGAGCACGGTGTTCTTGCCGATTGGGCCACCGGTTTGTGAAGAGGCGCGCGGGGGCAAACCCGCACAAAGAAGCGTTCTACGAAGAATCGATGCAAAACTCGCAATGTCCGGGCGTTTGGATTTGGGGAAAACACGTGGTCTAGCATCAGTAAAAAAGCAAATCTGCCTTGCGGCACCAGCATATTCGGTCATCGGGTGTAGTATTGACGGGATGAGAGGGAAGCATGCGGTTGCGCGAGAAATTTAGAATCGCTATTAGAGCTTTTGTCAGGCCTTGGTCGAACCACCAGTGACACCAATGTCTGAATCACCCTGGAGTATACACCAACTCGTTGTTGGATGGGATAAAAGAGCAACTTTCCCTGTCGAATCGTTTGAAGAAGAGCCCTGTGTCGGGGAACATTGCCGCTTCTGCCTCCTCGGCACTCCGCACGAGCTCCAAGCTTGAGGCTTTGACAAGAGAGAAAGTTCCCTGCATGTTTGGAGGTGTTCTAGTAGGGCGTCAGTATTGCCTTAATGGTCGTCATTTGATCACTTGACTACTCACAATAGCCTGTAGTATAAGATTGATCCCTGAGGAGGCACCTCTCCATTGATCACAACCCCGACAAAGCCGTATCTGCTGTGACGCACGACATTCCCAGTTTTGAACTCCATAGTTGCCTGCGGCTCACGGAGCACGGGTTCCTGCTCGTCCGCTCGGCGGATGAGGCGAAGTATGTACTCGGGGTTCGGAGCGGTACGGAATACCTCGCCGTGCGGGTGAGTTCGAGGGATGTAAATCTTCTCCACCAGCCAGGCGTCATCAAAACGAAGGGAGTTGAACCGGAGTGCGAAATGTGACCTGACGTCCACAAACGCCCCCGGATCAAGGAGCGTGGTGGCCCAGGCGGCGGCGTAGACGGACAGCTCTAGGTTCTGGAGGGCGGTGCCGGTTCCGAGGCCGGCCAAAGTCTCGACTGAGACGTCTTGAGACGTCAAGAAGAGGTTTGTATGCCTGATGTTGTGTGCCAGTCGCCCGATCATGGTAGAGACTGCAGCCGGCGCCATTGTGTCAACATCCAGACTATGCCACCCGACTTGGGCGATGAAATGCCTAAGCGTCTCTTTGCTGAACTCAGTATCGCCCCCGTAGGGATCTAGATACATCCGCTCGACAGGCCGCGAGGGGTCTGTAACTCTGGAGCCGTCCAGTGTCGTTTCCCGAGTCGCAAAGACCATCGCAAGGACGTGTCCCGGGAGCGCGCAGCAATGCGCATTCAACCCTAGCCTCTCACCGATGCAGCAAAAAATGGCGGCCGAGACCATGGGAAGAGACTGATGAGCCTCGTACCGGAGCGCGTGGCCTATGAGACAGTTCCGGAGGTTGCGATAGTTTGTTTCTGGGTTGATCATGCCAGTTAGGTTGTTGGATCTAAGCCAACGATTCAAAGCCAGTGATTGTTCCCGAATACAGAGGCTGTCAAAGTCCGAATGTCTGTTTCGAAACTCGACAGCTAGAGAGTCCAAAACTCTCGAGACCTGATGTAACATTAGTCAAGAGGCGCTTGATGAGCTTGGGATGTCGTACATCGTTCACGTCGCCCACGTCGTCTTGGATGACGAACATGTCAAAGGCTGCAAGTGCGCGTTCCAATCTTCTCGGCGCGACTTTCGGGACCGGGTCACGCCTCGGCGCTTCGAGTGCCTCCTCGTTACGAAGGTCGTCCCAGATTCGGACAGCGGCCCCTCGACGGATGCTCGCTAGAATGGCATTGCTGAAATACCTGAGCGGTGTTGATTAGCCAAAGACCGGTGAGCTTTGGGGGGCCGGCGCTTCCAACCTCCTAGCCAAGACATCATCAGCAGTGTCGGGAGTTTGAGCTTGTGTCAAGAGAAAGTCCTTGGCGTCGTCACCGAGTATACAGATTTCCTCAAACTTCTTTACGCGACCGTGCTTGGTAGCCAAAATCCCATGGAAGAGGTTGGCAACCTTGGCGTCCCTTCTTTTGCGGAAGAGAAATAGCTTCTTCCAAGGGACACTTGACGCAGGCTCCTCCAACTTCTCACTGAAATTGTGGCCGGGTTCCCAAAATCTGAAGGCGTTCAGACAGTAATACCTCCATAACAATGGCTCTTGAGCAATCTGACTCAGACGTCTAGAGAGGGGATGCACCGCGAGCAAATTTTCTTCTGGTGAGATGTAGTGTAGTATTTGGTGAATGATTTCCTCTGGGATCTGTTGGAGCGAGAGCATGGCGGCGAACACCTCCTGCCCGCACCATCAAGGTGCCGGTCGCAAGCACAATCGCAAACGCAATCGGGTCTGGCGGGGCTGGAAAAGAACTTATACAGATATTGGTTGCAAAAGCGCTCGAATGGGTGACTATTTGTGTAGATGGAAGCGCAATATTCTTGGCCAAGGCTCTGGACCGGGTGTATTGTGGGTATGCCTCTGTAGAAGGACGAGGGAAAGTGACGACGTTACGCTTGCGGTGGTATGTATGTATGTAAAGTGGTTGCATCACAAATCGAAGCTCTTCCCCCCTGGAGTGTCTCGAGCCGACAGCGGCCAAGCCGCTCCCATCACTGACGTTTCGGTCACCAAAAAGTGGGAATTCGGGCTTGGGAATTCTTAAACTGCGGGGACAGGCCTGGGCTTTCGAGTTGATGTGATTGGACCATAAAGTACACTCATTTCATTGGTCGAAAATTACGGCTTCTTCTTCCCTTCATCCCCCCACCTCGCTAGTCCCAAAGAGGATTTCGAGTAAACAACGCGGTCTGGGATGTGACCGCGCACCCTTGGTCCCTTGCTTTCTCTATATTCTGTCCCTTATCAACACTACGATTGACCAGGTTTTGAGCTATCGCGACCGCAAAACAACTTAAAGCCGCGCAGACATCACGCGTTTTGCTTTTGTGCGCCGCATTCCACCAGCGAACACCATTCCTATATACGGACTAACAAGCCACTGTCATGATCACAATCACGAGACCGCAATCCTAATCCGCGTACCGAATTCTCACCCCGCTATCAGTGGAACGCGGTCGAAATGGTGGCACCAGGCATTGACGGCCTCGACACGCCGCGCACAAATATTGGCGATGCGACATACCTTAGCAGACAGCCCGACTTCGACATTTCCCAAGAGGCCTCGTTCCAGTCCCCTCCAGCGAAGGAGAGCAACGTGCTCCATCAGCTGCGTAATGGACGCTCTGGGGGCATCAACCTTCGAACCCCGCGCGGTCGCGGACCCTTCGCAGACCGAAAAAACCTGCCTGCCGGTCTTGGAGGGGCAGAGTTCACGCCAATGCTCAAGTCGGCTACACGAAACAGCATCCGCCGTAGATCTGGCAAGGAGAATGGCGCCGTACCGAACACGCCTGCACTTGGCAGGGTCGACGAGGATATGACACCAATTCCCAACATTGACACCTCCATGTACCAGTCTCGCTCATTCGTGGACCGTACACCCCTTCCCGAAGCTGACAGCACGAGTACTGCCACTACACCACTTGTCGTGATACCGCGACGCGACGGAAAGGGACCCCTCCAGGACGGGAACCAGCTGTCGCTTCGGGAGCAGGAAAGCGTGATCGATAAAATCGAGAAGGAAAACTTTGGCCTCAAGTTGAAGATTCACTTCCTCGAGGAAGCCCTCCGGAAGGCTGGTCCTGGCTTTAGCGAGGCGGCACTGAAGGAGAACACTGAGCTAAAGGTCGACAAAGTTACCATGCAAAGGGAACTTCACAAGTACAAGAAGCACCTTACATCGGCGGAGAAGGATCTCGAGAGCTACCGACAACAAATGATGGACCTGCAAGAAAAAGCCAAGCGGAAGTACGCAGACCAGAAGCAGCTAGCAGAGATTGAGCGCTTGCAGCAAGCCCTGGAAGACAGAGAGGCCGACCTTGACGACATGCAGCGCCAGCTCAACCAGGGGCAACAAGACCAAGGCCAGGTGGAGAAGCTGCAGGACGAGATTGGTGATTTGGAAGCAGAACTTCGCGAAAAGGAGCGCTTGCTGGGTGATCACGAAGACGAAATTGACGACCTCAAGACGAAGCTGGAAGAAATGGAAGACAAGATGAAGGATACCCAAAGGCGGATGGTCGAGCTCGAACAGAACGCGCAGTCCAACGAAGATTTGGAGGAGGCGAGAGACACCATCGACGGGCTGGAGACCCATGTCCGCCGCCTAGAGGATCAGGTCAACGACATGAACGACAAGCTCAACCAGGCGATTGTGGAGAAGGAGCAGGCCAAGAGTGACTTGGAAGAACTTCAAGACGAACTGGCGAACAAGTCCATGGTCACCAAAGGTCTTTCTCGGCAGAAGGAGGAAAAGCTTCTGCGACTGCAGACTGAGCTGGAGGAGGCGGACTCTAGATTCGCCCACATTGAAAAGCAGCTCTCTGAAACTATCAAGGAGAACGAAAACCTCAAGACCGCCGCCAGGGAAAGCCTTCGCGAACGCGAAACCGCAGATAGGGAACATCAGTCTCGGATCGCCAGGATTGAGTTGCAACTTTCCGAAGTGACGAGAGAAAAAGAAAGGCTCAAGAGTCTCGCTGAAGATGGCCGTCAAGAGCAGGAATTTTCTGACCGAGAACGTCAGTCGCTGTTGGCTCAGGTGGAAGACCTCAAACATGAGCTGCAGTCTAGGCTGGATGAGAAGAACTTATTGCAGAGCCGCCACGAAGCACTGATGAGCGAGTCCGCCTCTCTTCAACGCGACGTGGCACGTCTGCAGAAATCCGTCGATGAGTTGGAAGAAAGTCTTGCCCAAGAACGGGATCACGCATTGGAGATCGAAAGGGATATCCGCGGTCAATACAGAGACGAGATTGACAGGCTGAACGATGAGATCTCGGACCTCCAGGCCGAAATTCGCGAAAAGGACAACTTGTACGACAACGACAGTGAAAAATGGGAGACAGATCGTCACACTCTGGAATCTGAACGCAAACGGGCGGAGGAAAAGGCGGCCGGGCTGGAAAGGACCATTGAGAAGCTACGCGAAGCAGAAGGAAACTTGACAACCAAGGAGTCAAGACTGCAGGAAGCGCTAGAGAGTGAGGCCCAGCGCCACAAGGATGAGCATGCTTCGCTCACCCGGCAAATCGAGGACCTTCAGCAAAACCTTGAATCCCGTCAGGCTACGCTCACTGAGCTCCGAGATGAACTTTCACAGGTCCAAGACGAACTCCGGCAGACTCAGCTGGACTACCAGGCGCAAACGGAGAAGGTCGAGGCGTTGGAGGATGAGGTGGAAGTTCTCCAAACGACTCTGGACGAGGAGTCTGAACATTCTCGAGAGGAGGTGGAGGCTGCGAAACGAGAATGTGATACCCTACGGCAGCAACTGGACGAATTGCGTCGTGGGACGGTTTCGGTCTCACAAGAGAGCGTCAAGTCGAACCAAACCGTCGACCGGCTTCGAGCACAGCTTGACGAGGCGACGTCGCTCGTATCCAAGCTCAACAAGGAAAAAGACTCGCTCCAGGACCAACTTCAAACGCAGATCTCAGAGTCTACGGTGCGGATGAATAAGGTGTCTCGGGAGAAACAGTCGCTACAGGACCAATTGGCCAGCCTCAATCTCGAAATGCATTCTCTGCGCAGCTCATTGGCTGAAGCCAGAGCAGAACGTGACGAGATCGAGAGCGGGATGAAGCGTATGCACCAAAACGGCGAAGAAACGCTGCGCATTGACCGCGAGCGATTAGACTTGAGGACGTCCAAGATGAAGCTCGACAACGAAGTACGACGACTAAAGGACGAGAATGCCGCTTTGATAGAGCAGATGCAGTCAATTGAGAGGTCGCTGGAGGACGAGATCGAGAAGGCCGCCGAAGAGGAGGACCGCCTCAATCAGGAGATCCGCCAGCTTCAAGCCAAGCTACGGGAGGTGTCTTCTACAGAAGGCCACGAATCCGCTGCCACCCGACGCACCATCCGTGAGCTTGAGCGGCGCATCAAGGATTACGAGGACCAGCTGGCACTGACACAACAGCTTCCTGCCAATGCCGGTGAAGGCAACAGCGAGATGTCCATCATCCGCCGCGATCTCTCAACGGCACGGCAGAAGGAGCGGGAATACCTTCACCGAGAGGCAGCCCACAAAGATGTTGTCAAGGGTCTCAAGAAGCAAATCACGGAACTGGAGCGGAAAGCTCACGATGCCGAGATGTCCCGACTAATCACGTCTCCTGCATCGTCCAGCCCTTCGGCCAGGAAGTCTGAAGTGTCCGAGCTACGCCATCAACTATCTTCGGCACAACAGTCAATGAACGAGCTCAAGACCAAGGCTCGTGACGCTGAACGTAGAGCCTCGCAACTTGAGCGAGACTTCCAGACACAGGTCGATGATTTGGAAGATCAGAAACTTGCTCTCGAGCAAGCTCTGGAGGACGCTCAGCGAGATGCGGAGGAAGCTGCTGCTCTACATGAGAAGGCTCTCCGCCGACTTCGGCAGAAGCTCGAAAGAGCAGAGCAAGACCGACAACTCGTGGCCCACGGTCGTCAAAATATCGGCAACATGTCTTCTTCTGAACGAAGGGAACTCCAGGAGATGCTTCGCAGAACACAAACCGAGGCAGACGCGCTTGAACACGACGTAATCCAGCAGCAAGAAACCATCGACGCTTTGATGGCCGCCGAAGGCTCCCTTCGTCGCAAGCTGGACAGGGCACGTAGTGAGCGGGCAGCCTACCGACTGACTGCAGAGAAGCTGCAGAAAGACATCAGGGATCTCAAGAAGCTCGCCGCGGCCGAGCAGAAGGATCCACAGGCAGTCCGCTTCGCCGATGAGAGGATGAGGGAGACGGACGAGGCTCTCGAGACAGTTATCCGCGCCGCCGAGAACGCAGAGGCAAAGCACACCAAAGAACTGCGCGGCATGGCGCTGCAAATGGAGTGGATGCAGGCGCGGTGGAAGCGCGAGGTCAGCATGCGCGCCGACGCGGCGTACGCGAAGAAGTTCTTGCAGCTTGAGCTCAGCATTGCCAACGCATGGTACGTATACATCCGCCTCTCCTGAAGCCGCTGCAGCGACTCGTGAGACTAACACTAGAAATAGCAACAAGGCACAGCTGCGCGAGCTTGAACAGATCCGCTGCGAGCTCCTCGGCAGCCGCAAAGCCCTGCCACCCCCATCCTCACCACCAGCGAAGAAGCAGGGTACAACGGCATCTGGCCGGCCGACGCTCAAGACGGTGGCGACGATGGCACGCTTCATCGCCCGGATGCGCATCTCGGCGCGTGACTGGGCCAAGCACGAGGCCACACGCCAAAGGCTAGCGAGCTGCGTCGACGAGATGCGTAAGACCAAGAGACGCAAGCAGCTGAAGGTGGTGCCGGCGGACGACGTTGTTGCTTAATGGGGCAGCGCGGCTTCTCGGCCTCTCCCAGAGGTCCGACCGAGACTGCCAGAACCGCTCTACAAGAGCGAATGTATGTGTGTGGTGCCGTCTACGCATGGGTTTCCTTATTGAGCGGCGGCGCGACCGAGCTGAAGATGCTGCCGCATGAAATGTCGCCCGGCCACTCCTTATACACAGCTACCCGCACCTCCTTCTTCACGGACACGCCTATGCATCTGCATGAGCAACGGTGTGGAACAAGAGTCTTTTATATGCATTGCATTGTTTTTGTCTGCATTACCCTTTGATGTTGTAACGGCAGCGAGCGGGAACGGAAATGGTACATTGTTTGAAGGGTTTGCCACCAGCTACTCTTGGGAATTTTCATCACTCGCGCTTTGGAGAAGAAGGATCAACAGGCTAGGTAGGCCATCACAGGATAGGTAAGAGTACGAAAAGGGGGAGGGGGCGAACTGAGGGGTGGGCATCTTTGAATAACTGTTGGCCTATCAAACATTGATTGCTACGCAGCTTCTCACCTGGCTAGGTTGGCTGGCGTCGAGAGAGAAAGGGGCTGCAGCTTTCCTAATATTGTTGGTCGATTGATTGCTTGAATAGGGCAAAGGGTACGAGGGGAAACAGGAGTCTGGTTCATGATTGGTTGTTTACCTGTCTGGGTTTCTATCATAAAGCACGGCATGATGAATAGATTGCATAGGACATGATGATATCAACAGAAGTGAGTGTTTGCCATTCCACGTCAATCGCTGCCAGGAGTGGGGTGCCATGAAGCCACCTAGGTACTTGGGAAGGAGTTGTGCATCCAGACGTATACTGCCCCTCCACACGCAACCAACATTCGTCACCGTTTCTCTGTGACCGTCCAGATGCGACCGCACCAACTTTTTGTTGGAAATCCCTTCTGGATAAACCAGACAAGGCAAAGGTAATTAGAATCTCTGCTTAATTGGACCAAATGGAGCAACAGAAAAGAGAGGAGGGGGGAATAAAAAATAGTAAGCAAGACAGACAAGATAGATACCGTAACCCAGACTATGAGCCTCCCGTACAAGAGGGGAACCCCCCAAACAAACATCGCCTTTTTTCGTGTTTCTTTTTCGCCAGGCCAACCTTTCCCTTTCCAGTAATGATATCTGTGCCTTACCTAGCTCTACCGAGCCCTGATGCTCATACTGAGGGGCCGAGAGGTAGGGGATTATGACATGTACAGGGCAGACCGGTTGTTTACACACGGGGGCATGATTACATGAAGAACAGGAGGTTGGTGTCTGCAAGGTTAGCGACATGGAACGATGCATATGGCCTTCCCAAGGTGGGCGACATACTCAAAGGGTGACTGCATGACAGCTGAGGCTTCTGCGTGTAGCGCGTCGCGAGTTCGTCTCTGATGCTGTTGAGAAGTTGCACGTAGCTCTGTTGGGGGTTCTTCTTCATGGCAGTGATAAAGGCCCACGACATTGCACCGGTGGCTTGAGCAGCGATTGTTGCATCCGCCCTGGCAGTCAGTTAGTGTTAGCGAATGCTGAACCCGACTCTACAATTTCATAAGGACGTCGGCAAGGTCTCAACACTCGCCAGCTTCTCCACACTCGTGGTCTGAACAGTTCCAACGTGACTCGTCGCTCTAGAAACAAAGCGCGACCGTTGGTACGTCGTACTTTGATCTAGAGCGTTGGAATAAAAGATCGCTGGCCTGGCTTTGACAGGCGCCGAATTATAAAACGCACATGCCACAAACTCTCTACCCCGGGGCGCAGGAAAACCAAGACTCCATGCTTTTTTACTTCCGCTTGTAGAAACGAGCCATCTCGCCAGGAGAGGCGACAACTGAGTCCTAGCTCGATACAGTAGAGGATTTCCCTCATGGTGTACTTGAAGAAAAGGGAGCGTCATACGAAAGGAAAGAAGGGATTTGCATACGAAGTTTGGTCATCTTTGCTCCCAGACAGCATAATTACGTCAGCGGGTGATGTCTTTGTGGCTATTGTGCGGTTGTACGCATCCTCGCCAGTGGTGGCTTTCTTGAAAAAGCCCATAATGTTGCTTGCAACCCCGCCGAGATCGCCTTGGCTGTATGACGAAATGACGCCGAGAAGCCCTTGGCCGGCCTCCTTGGCAAGATTAGGTTCTTTGAGGATGCCCTGGGTTGAGTAAATGTAAGGCAGGTCGAGAGCGGTACCCGAATGACAGGAGTCGAAAATGGCAGTGAGTCGCACGCCAGCCTGCAAAGGTTTCACCATAATTCTATGCATTTCGTCGTCCGTTATATGGCCTGTCTGGCGGAAGTCCACAGGATATATGACTTCGTCATACCCATCAGCCTCATCGCCGTCGAGGTCTTTTGTTTGCCCACCGTGACCTGTGGGAGGTTAGCTTCTGGCACTGGGAGTCGCGGCTCCAATATACCTTACCCGAGTAGTGAAAGAAGAGAGAGTCATTAGGTCTGGCGTCTTTCACCAGCCAGTGCATGGCTCTCAAAAGGTTCTGTTTCGTAGGCTGGCTCATGGGATTTTGCTGGTCGTCAGTAAGAATGACCATGTCTTCCCGCTTATACCCAAAACGGTCAACAAGATATGCCGACATATTCTTGACATCGTTGATGCATCCGCGCAGTTGGCCGCGCTGGCCAAAATAGTTGATTCCAATCAGTAGCGCTTTTCTCCTGCCCGTGCAGTTGGAGTACTGAAAGGCATATCCGTTGGGCGCGCCGTGTCCGAACTGCTGCGGCGCAGTTGGTGGCGGCGGGGGAGCGTTGTGATTTCCGTGCATGTACGCGTTCGAATTCGCCGTCGGCACGCCTGATGAAGGACTTGTAAGTGACTCATGACTTCGGCTTCCGTAACTCGAGGACCGAGTTCCCGAACTCACCTGGGCGACTATTGTAGTTTGGCTGTGGGGACTGCTGGTAGCCGCCGTATTGAGGTTGGGGAGGAGGCTAAAGGCGAGTTTAGCTGAAAGTAGTCAGACAATGGTAATGACCAGCCGTACTTGGTTGTAACCGTAAGGTTGGGGTGACGGTTGTTGGTAGCCGTATCCTGATCCCGCAGGAGGGTATCCGTTGTACCCTTGCTGCGGAGGACTTGAAGCCCTCAAAGTTAGCATCTAAGCGCGCAGCGCGGGGATTGGAAGGTTGGCGATCGTACGGGTAGTAGCTACCGGAAGGCGCGTATTGTTGTTGTGGTGGGGGGCCGCCTTGATATCCTCCATATTGACCTGGGTATCCTGACATTTTGTCGCGTCGTGGAGACTGAATGTACACGGACTCGATCGATCTGGGGGTATTTGGCGACCAAAGGCCAACACGTCGTGGTCGTGGGGGAGTTATAGCTCGATGGGATGGTATGAAGAGATAGGGATGCCGATGAGCAGGGGCGTTCGGGGACTGGACCTCTTTATAGGTGGGCGAGGACGACGGGCGTCTGGTTGTCGCGAAATCGAGAGACGGTGAGGAGAAGGGAGGAGGGGTGTAGAGTTGAGGTACGAGTACGGGACGAGAAGGCGCGTGCTTGGGTCTCGAGGCTAGTTTGTTAAGCGTAAGGACAATGTCAGCCTTCCGGAAGGGCGAAAACAGCTTAAGCAGCGTGAACAGATTTGGCGGCACGAGGACCAGGACCAGGACAAGCTGAGTAACTACCTAGCTATGTTAGACCAGCAGATGGATCATGCAGCAAGGGTGGCTAGGGGCCTGCTGGCTGACACCTTTTGGTGATTGAGAACCAGGCTCTCGGACGGATTTGGGGTAGAGGTCGTCTTCAGTGAAAGAAGAAGAGGGCGGGAGAAACAGTCAATTGAGCAGGTAGCTAGCGCAACAGAGAGAAGGGGCGACAGCAGTAGAACCGGCAACGATGCACTGCGCCCTTGAGTTATCGGAGTAGAGGCGAGCGGGAAGAAAGGCTGGCGGGTAGTAAGCGGAGTACCTAGGTGTATGAAGTGAGGAATGTAGAGGTAGAATGTGCTGGTAGGAGGAGGAGGAGGAGGAGGAGAAAGAAGTGGTGGTGGTGAGCAAGGAACCGTGAGATGCGCTGAGGGGTTCGTGTTATCTTAGATACCTAGGTAAGGTAGGCAAGCTACCTCACCTATGCCTACCTACCTACCTTGGGTACTAAAGGTAAGGTTGTCGGGGTTGGTTCAATTGTTTGGCGGGGGTTGCTGACGTGCGGGAAACAAGGCGAAAAACAGTTTCAAAGTGGAGGTACCCAAAGATGGAGCAACTAACAAGACTACCTACCTACGTACACATTAACATCAGGCCAGTCGTCGTAGTCGCCGAGGAAGGCGATGACATGTGGCAGAGGGGACGCATGATGGCTATTGGGCTTAGACGGAAAGGACGGCAGGCGACGGCAGACACGGCCTCAATGCCCAAGAGCCTTTTGCTAGCGGAGGTGGATCCGAGTACTTGTTTATCAAACCCCGGGTTTTGTGTGTTTTTTCTTCAAGTACGGAGTACACCAACATCTGATACCTACCTAGGTACCTACCAAGCTACCGGTACCTCCCTAGACAGGTAAGTGGTCCTAGCCACCTACCTAGGTAAGCAAATACGATGTATGGATACAACAGGGTGCTTCAAGGCCCAGTGACAGCCGAGAGATGGGGGCGCAGAGACAATGACGCTAAGCCTAGCCAGGACGGCCATCATCACTAAACTCCTGCGATGCCACGATGCAATGCCGCGTCCCTGAGAGAGCACCTACCTACACGTGTGTACCTGTACTCTGTCTATATCACCGGTCGCGAATGTGTGTGAGTATGTGCCGGTGCGTGTCCTGCCCACTACTATCCGTACACTAGCTGATTGGGTATGTACCTAAACTAACGCAACTACCCACCGTGCTGTGTAGGTAGGTAATCAGATTTGGTTCCATTGTGCCCTGCCTCACTTTGTAAGTTGGGTTAGGTACTCTGGCATCGTCGTCACTCCTCCGGTTAACGGATTTCCTGCATGCCAATCTACCTAGGTAGGTAGATAGAATACCTACACTACCTACCTCCCTAAGTACCTAGTACAATACCGACGGCAGCATGTATTGGTACTCGCAAATTACCTAGGTAGGTAGAGATGCAGAGCCGTTGCATTCCTTTTGCGATCCGCGCCGCCATCAGCCGCAGCGCCACACCCCCTCCACCCCTCCCCACGTCTGCTTGACTTTTTGCCCAAACCCAACTCCACGTTTCCAACTCAATCAACCCCGACCTGGACCAGCCTGTCGGTCTCGGCAGAAGTCACCAAAACGGAATCGTATCACGCACCTGCAAGTCGCGCGTGAAACACTCACCGCCTCGCTCTCTCTTGAAGTTGCTTGCACCAAAATCTCAACATCAGCTTCCCTCTTAGCCCTGTGTTCCTTACCTACCTGGCTTACCTACGACTGTACCCGGCGGTAGATACCTTGGCCCGACGACGACGACGAACCTCAACCAGCCTTGGTTCCTTGACCCTCCGAATCCCCACCCAGTCCCGCTGAACCTTCACCCCTGGTCCAGCTGAGGGATTGTCACTAGCGATAGCCGCTCTGCGCCGACCATCACGGCTGTCAGTGCGAGACGACAGACTACATAGACGCCGTCTCGCGTCAATCGAGCCATACGTTGAACTGTCTCGACCTGTCCCCAACAACATCAAAATGAAAATGCCTTGTGGGGTTGCAAGAATCGAGGCGGTGTTCATATCCAGGCACATTGCTGTCTCATGGGGTTTCCCGGCGCGTAGCCTAGCGGAGCATGGTGTCGACAGCGATAGATACGCTGTTCGTGGGCGATGGCGTCCCCCCTTGCCCCTTTTTGGCCGGTTCTTGCACTCGGCCCGCGGCCTCTGACACCACAAGAAATAAAGATACGATATCTGCGGTTGATAGGAGCCAAAGTACGGATACAGTCAGTACGCACCCTATTATTCCCCGGTCCAAAAGAGGTAAGGTGACGGGAACGCCGATCACTGTGGCGCACCTGACCAACAGGGGCGGCAGCGGATCTCGGCGAATGACAGCCGTTCCTCGGTCGTGACCCTTGAACCCCTTGCTCGGAGCAACTTGGGGTCTAGAAGCAACACCGCTAGCATCTGCATGCGCGTGTAAATGGTATCCAAACCTCGAACCCCAACCGCTGCTCTGCCGTCTTAGACACCGTCACTTGAAAGACATGCGTGAACTGGGGATGCGTGCCCTTGAGTTCTTGATAACACATCGCACCGGATTTCGCACGCATGATGCCTCCATTCTTCAAAGACGTCTCAAACGCACTGGCGACTGTTATCGTACATGAATTCTTGTCCGAACGACTGGACACCAGGTCATCGTGTCACGAGAGGACGCCGACGCAAGCCAAGACTCAACGCTGGGGGCGGCCACACAACATTAATCAAGCTTCCGGTACCAAGCCTCTGGCACATGGCGGCACGGTACGAATTCCTGGGGACTGCTCGACCAGCCAATGGCGGGTGATTCACCACTGACCGCGTGCGCTACATTGGAGCCTTGATTCAGTTGCTGTACCGACACCCTCGTAGCCTTGTGGCTTCTTCTCCTTGGATGTCAGATATTTCAGGTGCTTTCTAACCGACTCTGAGACATAGCGTGCGTGCCTACAGCAAGCCTCCCCGACGTTGATAAGCCACATGAGCTCTGGCCCCCATCTGCCTGCTTGGAATTTTAGTATCCTCCCGCATTCCAGTCAAACCCAGACCTGCCCTGCTCGTATCAGGTGACATGCTTTCCAAAATACCCCGAGGCCATGTCTCGGAGCGAACTTCCCCTAGGAAGCCCTCCAATATCGCTGCATATTACCAGTATCTTCCGAGGCCCGTGGTAGACAATATCCCGGATTGCAATGCAGTTGTCTGCGTCATGATCGACTTGGCACCCACTCCCTAGAAACCCGGGTGTCTCTGAGCCTGAGTAGTGACTCCGTAAGAATAAAAATAGTAGCTCTTCGAGGCATCTAGATTCGGGCACTGTCAACATGTCAAACCCCACTGTCTGGTTAATCTCTTCATCGGTGCTCAAACATCGGGGAGCCGACGAAAAGCATGACCTCTCAGAATTGGCACCGTCCGACCGATGTATAGTAAGAATGGAGTCATTCCCTGCCTCCTTAACGTCGCAGCCACGATCCCTCTCCTGCTCCCCTTATCAGGCAATCCCCATGCGGGATTATGTATTACGGTGGCCTCCCTCGACGCACCCTCGGGGGCCGCTTATGCCTTTTACAACGTTGATGTATCGTCGACCATAACGCAACTCGACAACAAGCAGCAGGATGACTATGTCTTCCCCCAGCATCCGCACAGTTCCGGTGAGGTGCCAACGCCCCGCTCCCGAAGAGGGGCGCATCGTCCCCCCCAGGCCTCCGCCATGAGCCCAAATCCAGTATGAACTATAAAGCAAGCCTTTGCCACGGTTGTTATCCACTCGGTTGGCGATCATGGTTTGAATATCACAAACCAACACAGCCAGAGGCTGAGGAGGTGTGGCGCAAAAAAACTGCCGAGAAAGCCTTCCATCCAGGTTCGGGCAGTCTGTCATGGAAGACGCTATCAAGTCTCTCTAAGCGCAATGGGCGGAAAGTGCACTCGAAATGCCTCTGGTTGATTGGGTTGGTTGGCTCAGCATACATTTGGGAGAAAAGCATCGAGACCGGTCTGCGTCCCCTCGGCCATGAAGGGAAAACCTACGCGTCGTCTCACGGCTGGGTGGGCAATTGGATACGGTGGTTCCAAGGCCAATTGCACAAAATTCGAACCCCAAGGTCGACCCAAAGAAGAGTCTTTCGTCATGTCTTACCACCCAAAGACAAAGGTAGTCGGCCACCCACTTCCACCAAAGCGTGCGTCGCCAGAGGCACCATATCCTGAGCCGGGCCGGCAAGTTCCACACTCAGTCTAAAAGTCAGAATGCTGCATAACTCTCAACCGAGGGAAGCGAGTGCTTGTTTCAAGAGAAAGCTGGCAGTGGAGAGAAACCCTCGGGGCCCAATGTGTAGCCAAGCAAACCCAGCCCATGCCGTGACACGCCGTGGGATCATTGGGTATTTTCAAATCATGGGTCCAGACTGCAACAGAACAATGCCATGAATAATAATCACGACCGATGGGGATGCGCTTGGTTTATTGGAAATCGTTTTTGGTAGTGTAGCCACGTAGGCAAACTACCGTACCCAGAAAGGAAGTTATCGACTATGAGGGATACTCGCTAGCCAAAAAAGCCTTATGCACCCGCCATCTTGACGTCCTCTTCCGTCTTCTCGGCCGCTGTCTCTTCCTTCCTCATGAGCCAGGCCATCAACGACCACACCAGCCTCATAGCGTCAAGACGCTGCTCCAAGATGAAAAAGTCGTACCAGGGACTGCGACGCGCCTCCACCTGACCCCAACTGCGGTGGACGTCATCCTCGCCTGCACCTTCAATCACTTCCAAAAGACGCTCTGGCACACGCACGCGCAGGATACTGATGTGATGAAACAAGGAACTGATGACATAGATGTCGTCGTAGCCGGCTCCTTTGACCTTGCCAATGGCCTCGTAGCGAGTCTTATGGTCCCAGCTAGCCGAGGGCGGGCGGACCATACGGTAGTTGTCGTAGATGGACATGTTCTTGCGGGGTCGCTTGCTGGCGGGCTGGCCCGTCTCGGCGTTGGCGTTGTCCTTGTCGCCCTGGATGGCATCCCGCTCAACCTCGCGGCCGATGGGACCTCCAGGGCCTCCTCCCCAACGAGGCTTGGTAGTCCACCAAGCATCTTCGCCAAACCGCTTCTCTGTCTTGCCCTCTCTCGCACGATGCTGTGCCGTAACGAGGGCAGCTACCAGCTCACGTGCCAGGTCGATGGCCTGATCGTTTTCGCTCTCAAATGAGGTGGTTGCGCGGGCAGAGACGGCGGCCAGAGGGCCTTCCACCACGCCTTGCCGAGCAGCTTCGCGCGTTCTCGGGGTGCGAAAGATGAAGATACACCCGGAAGCAAAGTAGGAGCTTCTTGGGGCCGGGGGTTCAACCTGATGCTTGGAGGACTGCGAGGGCGAGGGTGCGGCCGTAATGTGCAGCCGTGGCTCAGTTCGGGGAGCGGAAACGTTGCAACCAAAGTCGTATGCCACGAGCTTCAGGAAGGCCGTCAGAAGGCTTTGGCGATACTCGCCGGGCATCGATGAACCGGCCGAGCTGCGGAGGACACGTTGGTAGGCCGGGGTCAACGGGTTGTCCCGCTCGGACTTGTCCGCGTCGACGACGGTCTTGTCTCCGTCAGTCCCTTCGAGGGGCTTTGCGGGGCTGGAAGTATCGTCCCAGTAAGGGGTGAAGATCTCGAGGCATCTGAAAAACTCGTACGAGTTGCCGAGACGTGCCTGCTGCTGGCCCTTGGGCGCCGGAATGCGCCTTACTGTTCGGAAGGCATCCTCGTTGGAATGAGACAGCTCACGCTTACGATCGAGGTAGGTCTGGCAACCTGGGGACTCAACGCCGTTGTTCAGAACGTTGCGCGTCTCCGCATTCTTCTCACGTGCTTCATCTGGGGAGAGCTGGTCCCATGCTTCGAAGTCAGGCAGGCAAGCCGAGTCCGGGATCAGGTCTGCGAGAGGGACGTCCGGGATGAGGTGTACGCCCAGGGCGTCGAAGATGGCGGGTGTGACATCTCCGGGGCGATATACGTTTTGCAAGACTGAAGTCAATGGCTTTGTTTGGCCAGTAGGCGCCTGGGAGGCATGCAGCTGGGGTCGGCTCTGAGGAAGGGTGATGGGCGTCGGAGGGGGCACATCCTTCGGGTCGACCTTGGCACCCGTCGGCAGATTTGCTAAGGGACTAGTGTTAGGATGACATATTCTTTCGTGTCTCGAAAAAAGGTGTAGGCAGGTATGGGTATGACAGCGGCTCCGACAGGTACAAGACAGGAAGCGACATGCAGGAGGGCAAGACAAGGTCGAAGGTTTGATTGGCTAGAGGCCGGATCAATGGTATAGGCGATGGCCTCGGGCGGCGGAGGTGGACGGGGCCGGGTCTATGCGACGGGGCGGGCGGACCGCCAAGCAGGAAGGGCCAAAGGACCGGAGTAGATCAGACAGGCACGGGAGGGGCACGTTCCCGCTGTAGGATGATCCGCGAGGCATGGCGGCATGAGCAGCTTGCGTGGCTGAGGTTGAGCAGCGACGAAGCATTGGCACGTCGGATTGGGCGGTTGAAGAACCGGAGGAGGTGTTGAGGGGCAGGAAGGGAGGTAAGGGAAAGACTGGATGGAAGAGGAGGGCACAGTCATTTCGGAAAAGGAAGAAGAGAAGGCGAGGCAGAGTCGTCTGTTGCGTCGCACAGATGGAGGAGGCCTCTCGCTGGCACTGATTGGACCAGATGGAAACGATGAAATTGTCAACTCACCCAGGGCGGGGTACGTGCCAAACATTGGTGTCGTGAAGGTGACAGACAGGATTTCTGTCTGGTTGTGTGATGGGCGCAACAATGGTATTATGTGTCGACGGGCCGTGAAATTAATAGGTAGGTAGGTAGGTAGGTAGATAGGTAGGTAGGTAGGTAGAGAGACGAATTGTGGTACTGTCAGCGGCGGGAGTGGCGGTGGTGGGGAGAGAGGGGAGGGGAAGAGCGCGCGCGACAGGCGAGCGGGAGCGGGGTCGAGGCCTGGTTAATTCTGGTGACATGAGGATGGAGAGGAGAAATCTATCCGCATCCTACCTAGGTAACTTTGGCTCAGTTGAGGGACATGGTTGTTACTCGGGTCGGTCTGACTTGGTACGATAGCCGGGTCGACTGGCAAGCTTGCCCTCTCCTTTTCGGGTTGGAGGAACCAAGCAAGGAGAAGAGAGGGCAAGGCAAGAAGCAGAATGGGGGGGGGAGACGTGAGAAGACGAGGAAAGAGGTAACAAGAATTCAATCCACCCACCCCCCAGAAAGAGAGATATGGCATTTCAAGCAGACAAGCAACGCAGCAACTTGCAAGCACGCAACCCAAGTGAAGCCGGCTCGGAGGCGGCACTGCAGTGACCTTACCTGCCTTGTCAGTCCTAAGACGATGGAGCAGTTACCTACCTAGGTACATCGGTAGCACCGCTGAAAATGGTGGCTTCTGATTGTGCATGGGGCGCTGCGTACTAATTAGGTATGTACAAATAGGTAATTCCACCATCACATCACATCGCATGTGCTGCGGAGGGGGAAGGGGAAGGCGGGGTGGGCCAGCAGAGGAGAGCCCACACAGCAGAGGCCGCAGAAGCGAGAACTTGGCGGCCGTTGCTGGCTGTCCGACCTGGGCATGTTGAAGGTGTTTCCCAGTATTGTCTGTGGTGCTGATCGCAGCAGCCAGTTGGGCCTTGTGATTGTCCAGTTGGACCGGAAAGCCAACGACCCACTTGTACGATGCAGCGTTCATTAGCGCTTTCCCTCGTCGGGGTGGCATCTAACAGGTCAGTTTCGCAGTTTGTCTGTTGGTTTGGCGTAGTCTTGTCTTGTCGTCCTGGCCCCTGCAACACCACGGAAACAAGAACTGTAATTCGTTCCTCCAAATTGAGGAAAAAAAGAAGAAGGGGGGAGGATATGACAGAAAGCAGAATGCCTATCTATCTACCTGCCTACCTACCTAGGTATCTACCTACGATATCCGTACAGGTATGCACGATGTAGGTATCCGTACCCTGTTTTTGGTCACCTGGGTGGGGCTCTCTTCGGGCCACTTCCAACAGTTCCAACAGCAGTCGGACCCCTGTCTGAGATGAATGGGCTCTTGCTTGGCTGACCCCCGACTCCGTCTTGGAACGGCTGCGGAGAGCGGTCGATGTTTCCGTGAGGGGCTTCCTTTCCTCAGGTATCCGTACCTGGTAGGTATCCGTATCCGTTCTTACCTAGGTAGGTAGGTACCTAGAGGTAAGTGGGTACTTGCCACTGCTGAATCGTTTGCGGGTCGGAGAAACATGGCAGCGGCGCCCCCATCGTGGGTTAGGTCTAGTGGGACAACCACCTTCGGAGTACATAGTACCGACGGGACGGGATTCGACATTCCGGGCACTGACGCCGACCGCTCCGTTGCATGGTGAGCCTGACATGGCCCGGAGAGGAGGACCGCCAGCCGAGCCAGCATCCCACGGGCAGCCGGGACCCTACAAGCAGTCATACGTAGTAGGTATCATGCGACCCGCCTGTCATTGACGTCTGTCTGTCACTTCCTGCATAGACGGTGAGACACATGGACTCCTCTCTTCGCGGTAGGCAGACTAACAGCAGCGCCCCCCTCCTCTCTGCATTGGCTTCACTTCTGTAGTGGTTGCGTTCTGCACTACCTGCGTAGTATCTGCTTTGGTAAGTTATTCAGAATCCCTTCTACCGCTCCGATCAAACCTGGGCCCCGAGTGCAAAGTCTACCTTTTTGCAGGTGAGGCGGGTGCCCAAGCCGCCCGCCCTCCTCGCCTAACGTGTCCCGACCCAACCGTCCGGTCCCGCTCCGGTGTTTCGGGAGAGAGGTCCAGTTGCATCTCTTGCTGGTAGGTACCTAGATACTACTAGGGATTGCAAATCTGTCCGCCTGGGTGTACCTGAGGCAACCCGCATGGCGAGGATGCGTGGCTCTTCAACGGCTTGTTGCCCTTGAACCATGATGCCTGCCCGCCTGCCCGCCTGCCTGCTAGTTTATCTATTTATTTGTATGCCTCCGATTGATGGCGGCCTCGGTAGCTGTAGTGGTGGTGCAGAAGCTTCCCGCATGGAGGGTTGACGTGCAGATGTCTTGTTTGTCATTTTATTTATTGTATGTATTGAGTATCGAGCGCGATACTGGTACTGTGTCTTCCCACCTGTGTTGTCGTTGTGTACCTGTGCGACCTTGAGAGGGACCACCTTAGTCTAGTTTGTATGTTGGGCTCTGTTAAAACTAAACACTCTGCGGGACAACAGCATTGATCGGCCTTCATACTCTGTTGACTGCTGCAGTCGCCCTCCCATTCCCGATGGATGCCCAGGGTAGACGGCTTATCCCGAACGCCATAAGACATCGTGCTATCTCTCCTTGTTTGCCTTCCACATCATTCTCGTGGTGCCTGGTCGCCTGCCTCTGTCTGCCCAGGCGCCTTCTTGAGCTCACGTACCTAGTGCTAGTCCTACCCTGCCTGGGCTTGCATGTAACTACCTATGTCATTACACCACCCAGTCAGACTCAGACCCCGAACGCAAGGGCACCAACGCACCGGTCACGTACGCGTAACTGTGTTTCGGCGTTCTGCAAGCCCAGGAAAAGAAGAAGAAAGATCGTGACAAGAGTGAAGCTAGGTACACCCAATCTATCCAAGGCGTTCTCGGCGCACGTTCGTCTCTTTTCTTCCGACAAAGTTCAGTGATTGGGCAGTCGGGCAACCCGCCAAACCATCCGACATCTATGACAATATTGTCTAACATGGATCTAACTAGTCTCACCATCACGGGAGCCAATCGCTTTCAGGCGATCACGAAGCATCGATTCTGACAGCGCGCTCGGTATCGCTTGCCATTGCTTTTGTTCGTTTGTGTTGTCGAGTCTCGCTCGGTACGGCCCTGGCTGGTAGCCAACAGCGCAACCACCTATTCGGTGACATTCCCCATAGACCCTGTAATGTTTGGCCGTCGAGTTTCACTATGCAGTTATGGTTGTTCGCCTTTGTTTGATGGTCTGTGGATCCTGCACGTAAACTTGGTAGTGGCCCATCATTGCATCAACGCTGCTTTGGGACCGACTCGGCTGGCCTGCAAGCCGGTCTCCCGCTTCTCTCGAGTGGTGTTTCTCATCAAAGCCCCGTGCCATCCATTTCCACCCGGAACGGAAAATCCCTTCCTTCGTCGAGTACATCCACCTGTCAAAAGGAGGCTGGCCTCCAAAGTGGTCCGACCGAGACCTGCACAGTTTTGTCATTCTTTCTTTCTTGTCCCTTCTCGTTTTCTCGCGATAGTCGCAAGCCGAACCTGGATTGGGCGGCAAGGATGAGTTTGACGAATGGGCTGTGCTGAGAGCATGTTTGGAAGTGGTGAGTCTTCTCCAAGCTGATGTCAGAGACGCGCCCACAAGACGGTACCCAGTCGAGGCACCAGGTATTCTTGATTCCCCGGCAGCGATGCAGACAAATGGGCAGGTGGCCGAGGGTCCAGCGTGCAACGACATCTTCGCGTGCTTGCAGGGAACACTCTGCTCGGGTGTAGGATGCCTGTCGGTTGATCGACCAACCAGCCCCTGAGTGTTTGACGTCTCGGTGGGGGATGGCGAGAGAGAAGAGGGCCAAGACCAAGAGTGCGTAGGTAGGTACCTGGTCGCTTTCGTGTACGGGCTAGGGGGAGCCTGCGGGCTGCCATCCCAAGCATCTACTCTGGGTGGTCATGCCACGAGGCCAAAAGGCCAGGGTACTGCCTGTGACGGATGCTACACGTGCTGTAATATCCGCACAGGTAGGAGGTACGTGATGCTTGGACTCTTACGAAGATATGTTATGCGCTATATGTGAAGCCCGTCGTCTCACGACAAATTTGTTGCCCACCATTGCCTGCCTCGACCGTCCTAATTCTCACACTATCAGAAGCCGCCCGAATCGTCAGTGACTTGGCAAGCAAACCATGCTGCGGCGAATGTGACGGTGGAGGGGTGAGAGGAAGAGAGTTGCTGCTGCCGAGCTTCTGACGAGGGAGACGCGTAAATCCCAAGCAAACACCTGGTTCTTGCGACCTCTTGGTTGGTTGCGACCCTTCGTCCTCAGAACATCAGGTGAAGCAACACACGATCGAGCTTGGCCGAAGAGGAGACGAGGGTGAAGTGCTTGTTATCGAGGAAGCTTTCTGCCAAGTGCACCGCCGACCAGGTGGCCATGAGGACGATTCAGGCAGATGGAAATGTGTCCGCAATTCGGTCGGCTGGAGCGCGCGGACAAGGACTCGGCTTTTCGCTACTCGGCACTGCTCCCGGGGTACTGTTTCTTGTTTCGTGCAGTGCAGGCCTGGGTGCGGGCGCCACAGCGGTCTGTCCGTACGGTATTGTCTCATGCTGCCGGAAGAGAAGCGAGGTGCTTTCTGGCCAGTGGTCGCGGCAGGGCTTCTCCGGATTCACGAGCCATAAGGGGGACAGCGGTGGTGCGCGGCCCGCATCTTGTTTGAGAGATGAAAGCGGACAGGGCGTACGAAGTACGTACGTAGATTGGATGCTATTTACAGACGGCCTTGACGCCGACGAGGTGGACCGCGGAGGTGAAGGCCCAAGGGAGCGGGCGGGGACGAGGAGAGAGGGGAAGTTGAGAAGATCGAGAGGATGCCTTGCAGGGGATCAAGGGCGACAAGGTTTGCAGTCGGCCGGAGATATACTGCAGACTCGAGATAGATTGGCTGACATGTAGTGTACACGGTGGGCAATGCGCACAGCTAGCCTTTTGGCGGTGGTAACGCGCGCGCGCACACACACACAGCTACACTATCCGTACCTACGATGCCAATAGCGCGGCCGGGGAGGGCACTGCGATGGATGATGCATTCATCTGGTGTGGGGGACAGACATGGTGCTGTGAATGACGCCAGAAAGCACAATGGGTGACGACGACGATGGCAAACGGCGAAGGCAAAGAAAGGGCGGGAAGGGGGCGGAAAGATGCAACATCGAAGTATCTCATTGCACCTCAAACTCAACTCAACAAAACCAAAAAAACCAAAAAAAAACCAAAAAAAATACCAAGGAAGACGATGATCCGGCTGGAGGCGAACAGACCAAGGAGATAAAGATGTTATAGTTTAGATATGGTTTAGACACTGGCCTAGCATGAACTCTTGCGGAAGCGGTTGGCAGACGAACAGAGGTACGGATACCCAACTATGAATACCCAGCTCACCACCACCACACCCGTCTTTCTATCCGTATGTGTGCCGTAGGTATCCGTACACTACGGCAGGTCCCCGGTCTCTGCGCAGTGTTTCTGTCTCGTGGCCGGGGAGTGGGCCTCATGCAGGGGTTAAAGTATACCAAACAAACCGGCCGGGATCCGACGGCTGCTGCGAATTCCAAGTCAGGCGTGTAGGTATGTTAGGTACTCACTATCGAAGGTGTCTTTGCTAACGATGACCTGGAACAGATGGGAAGCCGTGAATACTACTTACTAGTGTCCGAGTAGGTACGGTACGGTACGAAGTACTGCCCGCGTATGGAGGGGGGCCTCATCAACGCACCTTTCGGGGCTAAGCTGTCGCAGATCTGGCGGGAGGAATGAGATGCAGCCATTCACAGTCGCCGTCGGTTCCTAAAATCGGTTCTAATGAGCAAGGTCTTTTTTTTTTTTTTTTGAGTTTCTCGAACAGTAGGTAGGTACCTAGTTTACATAGGTACATAGCACAAGTACCAAGGTATCACAGAAGGGGTGGGGCTGGGGACCCCTGGCCTGGAACACACTCGGGGACGCTTGGGGGCGGGTTTTTGTGCGTCAGGTCTGTTACAGACCAGGGGCTCGCCGTTTTTGAGTGCCACTCCATTGCCCAGAGCCGTTGAGGAACGTCAAGGGAAAACACGCCAACTTGAGCCTCCCCTGACAACCTATGTAGGTACATACCTACACACACACACTCTCTCTCTATCCCTGCAACACGGCCCCCACTTTGTGATGTGCGCACACATGTCCAAAGTAACCTCCTCAGACACGGCCACCGGTGTCTATTCAGCCAAATCTGTCACCGGGGGACTGTCCGAAAGAGAATGAGAGACAGAAAGAGCACATCAAACAGTGACCAATCTTTCTGGGCTCCAGACCATGACAAACACTCGATTGCTGCTGTTGATCCTACATGACTGCGAGTCGAGTTAACTAGAGCAAGTGTCTACGATGGCACTATCCAGGTACGAATAGGTAGGCTGTCGACGATGAGCACGCAAAGCCGAAAACCCCCCTTTTACCTACCTACCGAGGCATCGAGTCTGTGCAGACGCAACGGCCCCAAGCCCGCATGCATGCCCGTCCTCGCCGGCCACTACTAACGTGCTAAGTAAGGTACCGACTGTAAACTACGGTGTTCGGTACCGTTTAGCCTAGGTACTATATGGCTCTACGAATATCTCTGTCATGTTCGGCCCTGGTCTGTCATCTTGCTACTCCTCGATTAAAGTAAGGAGAGGTAGACGAAGTAACGCTATCGCCCGGCGCCTATCGTCCACTTCCTTCCAGCCTGCCCTGTACCCGACCCCTCCAAAAGGTACGATTGCCAATACGTACATGGTCCATGGCATCACCATGTACGATGTACATACGTAGTACACTCCATGCTGCTTGCATGTAGCATGCTGGGAATCCGTCTCTGTTTGTGAGAGGTTAAGAAAGAGGTGTGTGTGGTCCCACGATCAGAGAGGCATGCCGTCAGGCCCAAGACTCAGACCGCAAACCCTGCCGTACCGGACCAGACCGGTACCATTCCTACCTTATACCATACCATTAGGTACCTACCTACTATTACCAAACCACCCCAAACCAGGCCGGACCAGTCCTTTTCTGAGCCCCCCCCCCCCCCCCCCCCCTAACCATCCATACCCTGCCATACCCTCCCTCCTCTACCTAGTTCTCTTACACTTTCCCTTTACTCCGACCCTTTCCTTCATCTTTCCCCTACCTCCACCACATTCGATTCTTTTCGTGATCTTCTCACATTTTCAACTTCCCACTTCTTTCTCCTCCAACTAGTTTGGTGGTTGGTCGGTCGGTCTCGAGACCTACTTACCCGGTTCGACGATTACGAGAACCTGCTGCCGACGCCGACTAAACGATATCGCCGCTCACTGCCGACTTTCACCTACCGGGTTTCTCTTCCAAAACGGCTTCTTGCCGTCTTCAATTCGTAACAGAGGTCCCTATGATCCTTTGTAAACCGACCTAGATGGCCGGCTAGGCTTCTCCTAGTATCTGTCTTTCTTTCCATTTCTATTTTGTGGCCCTTTCTTTTCCCGATTCTTACACTCTTCGCTTCTCTGCGACTGGAATCGCACTATATATCGCAACAATGTCGAGTCCAAAGCGGAACGGAAACCTGCCGGATGGGGCTTTCATAACCACTTTCAACGGCAAAAGGTGTACGGCTAGGCCGAGGGGAGGAAACACCACCAAGTCGAATACGCAGCAACAACGCTCGACAAGTACGTCACAGTCGACCTCGACTTCGACCTCGATCTTAACATCAACCTCGACGTCACAAGCGATACCTCCGCCGCAAACAACCGCACCACCTCCAGTTGTGACCACCTCTGCTGCTCCGCCGCCACCGCCGCCCCCATCGTCGTCTACAACACAACTATTACCAGACGTTTTGACTACAACATCAGCGAGTACGACGAGCTCCTTACCACCCCTTCCTGCCCTTCCCCTTCCAGTCACGACTCCCTCATCAGTAACGCCGCCTGTTCCTGTGGTCTCAAACCCTCCTCCAGAAGCATCAACGACTTCTTTGCCGTCAATCGTTGATGCGGAGCCCCCAGCAACTATCCCTACTTTTAACAACATCCCCCTCATTCCCGTGCAGAGTGCACCACCTACTCCTGCTCAGCTCACCCCTCCTGTTTCTTCGTCTTCTTCAGTACCCGTGCCTGCTGTGTTACCACCTGCCCCGGGAACGAGCCAGACTGATGCAAACGCAGTCCCGACGCCACCTGCCGCTGAAACGTCGCCGGCATTTCTGAGCGATGTCAACCCATCGCCTTCGCCCACGAGCAGCGCGGAACCAGTACTAGGACCAGGAGTGGGTGCAAATGGGCCCTCAACTCCCTTGAACCCTGGCACAGCTGCAGGCGAAGCTGGCAGCGATTCTCCTGTATCCAGTGGAACCTCCTCTGGAAACAGCAGATCTGGCGGTGTAGCCACCTCGGTTGTTATCGCATCAAGCGTTGTCGGTGCTGTCGTAGTTCTTGGTCTGCTTGGCCTCCTTATCTGGTTCTGGCGTAAGAGACTACTCAAGAGGCGCCGGAGCACCCTTCTCACACCTTTGTCAACGGATCCTAGCTTCAGACGTGCCGAGAAGGCACCGTACATCATCGACAGAGCATCTTTGGGCCCGACACCACGTTCAGCCAAGCTCAAGGCGGCGCTCGGGTACAACTTCCAACGGTTCCTGGGTCAGCTTGGAGCGTTGGTTTCGCCCAACCGCGATAGCAGCTCGACAAGGGACCGCTCTCGGTTTATGAATGTTTCTCAGCACAGTCGTAACAGCTCGTCATTATCGAACAACGCGGCACCACGCGATGTAGTCACGACAAAAGACCGGGTCAAGGACTGGTGGGAACGATTGACAGCCGATATGAATTTCAACTGGCGACTTCGAGGCAACGGGAAGGTAGAAAAGGACACATTTGTCTCTGCACGCGACACGAAGGATCGGAAAGCCGCCAGTGGTGGGCAGCCCGATTTCCTGACGCTTCTTGGTATGGACGACAGGGAAGTTGAGAGGGAAGCCCAGCGAAGGCGATTCAGTCGGGGCCATGGCAGCGCCGGCTCAGCAGACCACTTCCTCGGAGGCCTCGGACTCAACTTCGACAATGCTGCCGCAAACCCAAACCCCTTCTCGGATGCCAATGCAGTGCGTCACGATTCAGCAAAGCCAGCACCGCTCACCGTGGTCAACCCTGACAATGACCCCTTCTCTGATGTCAACGCCATTTCGGCACCGGCTGCAGCAGCCAAACCGCCGTCGACATACGTCGCAGATGTGCGCCGGTCCCGTGGAACATCATTTGGCGGCGGTACAACAAGACCGCCTAGTGGCTCGACATACTCGCCTCGTCTAGACTCCATGTATCGAGACTCGGTGCAAAGTGTGGAGAGTTTCGCCACGAGGCGGAACAAGTTCCGATCTGATCCGTTTGACCTGGAGCGGCCCGAGCTGCTGGGTAGCCGCGCAACGCAGGCAAGCAGCAACTATAGCCAAGCCACCAGCGGTGCGCCTCGGGTACCAGGGTCTGTCCATACACGAGCTAGCAGCTTCAGCTCCAAGTACAGCAGCGGAGTGAGCATGGATGGCTGGAGTGACCCAGGCCCAGATGTCGGGCCCTCCAACGGTTCAGTTTATCGCTACGAGACGGAGAGCCCAGTTGCAGGATATCGCTCTGGAGAGCAGAGGGTGCTTGGTCGGAGACCCAGCGAAGGAAGCCAGAACAGCGTCGGCAAGGCGCTATGAATATGCTACCTACAATACTGTAACACAACCCCCCATTTTTCTTTTTACTTTTTACTACTTGTACAAACGTTGGTTGGAAAGGCCAACTGGAGAGGGAGAAACGATATCATGCGATTTGCAGCCTTGGAACGCAGCCGCCGGTGGCATTTCTGATGAGGAGAGGGAGAGCAAGCGAGGATACCAACGAAAGAAAAAAGGAATGGGCCCAGAGCCGGGTCCGGGCATGGTGTTTTTGGTGTTTTAAGGGGGAGTTCCACCACACACGTATGTGCGCGCACACACACACACACACGCATTCTTGTCTGTGTCCTTTTTGCTTTTTGCTTTTTTCTTTTTTCTTCTTCTTTTTTTTAACGACGTAAAGCCGGCTCACGGCCTCGGGGTTCCATATACCTGTCCTCCCATAAGCTTCTGCTTTTTTTGCGTAGAAGCCGGTGCGGAGGGTGGGGAACAGCACAAAGCCTGTTCTAAGGTAATGATTATGTTATATCAAGTCCACGAAAATGAAACATTTCTCTTATTGCTACATGCATGGTGTATCACTTCGTGGCATGTCGCTCATCAGTCGGGAATGACATGAAAGAAAGGCGCGCAGGCCGAGCTCCATAAGGCAATGCTAGAGTAACATGACACAATGACACTGGAGGTTGTGACTTTTACGTAACCGGAGACGAGGCCAGCCATCCGGACGCCCGGCCGGGGGTAGCCGGCAGGAAAGAAGCATGAACTTGGGACGACAACGGGGTTCTAATTGGTAATGGACTAAGGTACTGAAGGCGGTCGGTTCCCTTATGTAAGGTCGCACAGGTACGGAGTACACAATTGACATACCGAATTGGAACACAGTACCTAATAGGATCATGCCCTATACTTAATTGGTAATGGACACCCCAGGTAGCATTTGCCACATCATCATTGGCCCCAGGTGTTCGTCTAGGAGAAGGAACGGGCCCATCAGTGACAACCAGCCAGCAAGCAAATGGGCTGGGTGCTGGTCAAGCGCCTACCCCTCATCCCCCACCAGCATCAATGGCCACGGACGAAGCCAACCAAGCTCTTTGGTGGTACGTCAGTGTCAGTCCACCACTGTGGAAGAACATCGAGACCATGCCGCACTTGGCATCAACGATGCAGTTACAGTACAACTCATTTATAATGGAGATAGAATAAAAACCGTGGACCTGCCAGCGTGAATTAGTACCATGACCTGTCCTCCTATGCCGAACGTAAACCCAACCACGTACGAATACGCACCTCCTGGCCCTCCCTGCCCGGCTTTCCAACCCCTCTGCTGCGGAACCGATCCGAACCCACCGCCGCTGACCGAACCCGTCGTTGTTCAACCGCCTCCCTTACCTTCCGTTAACCTCTTGCCGGCTCGCTAACTGCCTTTTTTCTTCTTTTTCTTTTATCTTGTCTTATATTTTTATTGCTTTATCAACTATCTCGTGCTAGGCCGGCTGCCTGCCAACCAAACTCCTTGCATTTTATTCATTCATCGTGCTTACCCCATCCTGAGTAGTCAACCACGGTCGTTTCTGTCCTGCAATCCGTTTAGGCACGATTCCCTGGAGCCACCTAAGCCGGACGTAGCATATCCTCCAGTGATAAGTCCCCATTCTGCCACCGCCACCGCAACCAACCTCTTCTCCTACATGCCCTACTGTTTGCTCAACGCTCACGCTTAAAATCACACCCGCTCCCCCGTTACACCCATCACGTTGAAAGATGGCTTACCAGAGCCCTCCGGAAACACCATCCTCGGGCGCCCACACCCCGACACACTCCTCCACTACCCCATCGCTCTCGAATTCCATGATTACGACCATGTGGTCTGGTCTCATCCGCCGCTTCTCCTCTGATATTCCTGAGTCCTATCCTTATAACGGCTATTCACAAGAGCCATCACATCTCACACACGCGCACACCGAGCCCGCCGGAGCTGCTTTCAAGGATGGCGTCAACGGCGTCTTCATCCCCTCCAACATCAGACGCACCGCCAGTCCGTTCCGCCCGCCGCCCCTTGACCCCATTGTCCTTCATGGCTTCAAAGACAGCACGCCACGAAGCGCCCGGCTGCTGAGCCATGGCGTGGCCGAGGAGATTCGAATCATGCTGCCTGAGAGGCTGCGAATCATGGAGGATTGGAGACTGATTTACAGCCTGGAGCAAGACGGCGCCAGTCTCACGACGTTGTACCAGAAGGCAGCAGACTACCAGGGTCAGCGCGTCGGGTTCGTACTCGTTGTGAGAGACGATGCCGGAGGCGTAAGTCTGAACGAGGCTCCTTTACTTCTCGCATGCTCTTTTCCATCACCCATCACTGCGTCGCCAGCGCACTCGGCACGCTATTGAGAGCCAGACAGCTAACCAAGTATACATGACCAGACTTTTGGCGCCTATCTCTCCGAGTACCCCCACCCAGCGCCAAAATACTTCGGCAACGGGGAGTGCTTCCTCTGGCGAGCCTCCACCCTCACGCCCCTTCCTCCGCCGCCGTCTGCCGACACAACGAACCTCACACGTATCACAACTGTGGCGAGCCCGAACCGCTCCACCTTTCCCAATAGCGACAGGCCGACACCGTCCCCGGCCCCTAGCGAGTCCATTCGCTTCAAGGCGTTTCCCTACTCGGGTGTTAACGATTACTACATCAACTGCGAAACGGGCTTCCTTAGCGTTGGCGCCGGCGATGGCCACTACGGTCTATGGCTAGACGACAGCCTCAACCGCGGCCACAGCGGTCGCAGCCAGACGTTTGGGAACGAACCCCTGAGCGACGAAGGGGAAAAGTTTGGCGTGCTGGGCGTCGAGTTATGGGTACTGGGAGCTTGACGATAGAAGGAAACCCTTACAAATCGACAAACGACCCGCAGACGGGCCAGTGAGTACGACTGGACAAGGGAGGAGGACGTAGGACGGAGATGTCTACACTAGATGCAACGGCACCACCTGCACAAATGGGTGGGAAGTGATGGCTTTGTGAAAGCAACATGAGGTCGCGGCGCCACTCAGAAGATAGCACAGACGCTGCTTTGAATTGGGAGCTGGGAATGGGACTTGGCGTTATCTGGTAGCAGGGGCTGAGCGTTCCTGCGGCCGAAGGAGAGGGCAACATGCAAGAACGACGACGCAGCACTCCTTCACAGATGAGGCTGCATGCGCACGGGATGAGCGCCTGGAAAACTGAATGCCACGCAGACTATACTCTCTGCCTGGGGGAACGACGGGAGCGGCCATCTTCCCGAACCTCGCAAAAGGCAGGGCGCGCAGGACTGGATCGGAAACCCGGGCCACGAAGATACAAAGACATTTGAAGCAATGATACCCTGGAATTAAGTTGTAATACTGACCTCAATCACCGCTCTTCCCCCAACACACGCGCATATCGTGATTGCATCTTGTCTCCTCATCGCCTGGGTCAAGGGAGGCGGGGCTCAAGGCAACGGTCGCTTCATTTCAAACGGTGCGAATGCGTCGTCATCGGCCACAGGCCGATCAGTCTCCCGAACGCTTCGCCCGGGGTCTCGATCACTTGGTGGACCCGGCACGAGTTGGTGTCCTGCAGAAAATACATTTTCTACACTGGTTTGCTCCGACAAAGCCATCAAGAAATGGTAACGAATGCCGGAACGAGGCACCTTTGGTAAGCCAAAGAGCTCAGGTAAGTATGGAAATGACCAAGTTTAGACGAGAAATATTTGCCTATCCATCCGTTCGACTGATTCTGGTCGAGTCTGCCTGGAATCGCATATGTTACTGTGTATTTCCTAACCTCTGCAGGCCTTATGGCTCAAGTCTCCTCCTCTGCCAAATGGATCATCTATAGTCACTTCTGCCCCCTCCCCTTGGGTTTGGCTGCTTTGCTCAGCGCTCAGCGAATCTCTCGGCTTCTTGATCCTCATGAGTCAGGTCGTTCCCCTCAAACAAAACCGTGCATCCAAATGCAGGCAATGTCGTCTGGTTCTTTTCTTCCGTTGTTACCGGCTCCATTGCTCACCGCATAATTTCCTGGTAAATCAACTGCTTCAGCTGCTCTTTGCTCAGGTTGTCCTTGTGCTTGTCAAAGTCAAAGAACTCCTCAGGAATGGGAGGCGCAGTGGGCTCGTCATCCGGGTCGTGATACGGCTCAAGGTATGGATGCTTGAGAGCGTCCTCGACCGTGATACGCTTTACAGGGTTGAAAGCAAGGAGCTTTTCGAGAAGGTCGAGAGCCAAGTCGGACGTCTTAGGGAACAAGGTGCGGAAGGGAACCTTCTTCTTGAAGGGAAGCGAGCGGATGTACTCCCTGGCACGGCGGGACTTGATGCCGTAGTAGTCCTCCATTGTCGGGGTACCGAGAACATCGAGGATCAGGGTCAGCTGATGGTGGTCTGTCGGATTCCTTTATTAGCATCAACGCTCACAATAGCCCATGGTCGTCATTCAACTTACAGTCCTTGCCAGGAAACAAGGGCTTTCCGCTCAACATCTCAGCCAGAATGCAACCGACCGACCAGACATCAATGGCTTTCGTGTACTCCTTGAATGTCAACATGATCTCGGGAGCACGGTACCAACGTGTTGCAACGTATTCCGTCATGAATCCCGAATTGTCTTCTTGAGAGGCCGCAGAACGAGCCAGGCCAAAGTCACAGACCTTCAGGTCGCAGTTGGCGTTCAGAAGCAGGTTGGAAGGCTTCAAATCACGGTGTAGAACGTTGGCCGAGTGCATAGCCTTGAGGGCGCGGAGGGTCTGGTAGATAAAATACTGGCAATGGTCGTCGGACAGATCTTGGGTTCGGATGACACGATGCATGTCCGTCTCCATGAGTTCCTGGCAGACAGTGTCCGTTAGCAATGTTCCTACTTGCGTGAGTTGTGGTGTGTGGGATGTTGCATACCTGAATGAGGTAGACCTCATTGAAAGTCTCGTAGCTTCGGGGCTTTTGAATGTCGAGGATGGAGATGATGTTCTCGTGATTGAAGTATCTAAGAAGCTTCATCTCACGGAGAGTTCTCAGACAGAACATCGAGTGATCGAAGGGTGTGATCTTCTTGATGGCGACCTTTTGGCCAGAAGGCTTGTGTATCGCAGAGCTGTTGCATCCTCGGTCAGTGACATGGCTCCTCCTACGTGGCAAAAGATGGGGTGTCTAAATGTACCAGACAACTCCGTAGGCACCCTCGCCGACGACATCCTGAATGTCGTATTGCTCGCTCACGTTGAACGAGATCTTTCGGGAGCCCGAAGCATTGGGGGGGTTCGCGCGCGACATTATTGGCGATGTGCGACGATTGGTATCGATGTGGAGCGAAGGTTGTCGAGGTGGTTTGTCGACGAAGTAATGCCACAGGCGGATCCCTCGCGAAGGAGATACTTCCTCAGGTACTTCCTCAGGCGGAGAAGGAAAAAAAAAAAAAAAGGGGGGGGGGGGGGGGGGTTCGGGGAGGAAGAGAATTAAGTCGTCCTAATAAGGCCGTGTTGCAGAACCACAATTGCTGCTCTGAGACGTAGTTCGCTAAGGAGCCGTGAGTTTTGGTATCGTGGTCTGCGGGGGTATAACTATTGGCGGGAAAGCGGCCGTTTGTGGCTTGTCGGAAGACAAGGTGGGATCGACGGCTGCAAGGAGAAAAGACCGGGAAACTACTGATAGGCGTTCAGACGCAAAGCTTCACAGACCAACGGGGCTTTGTTGCTTGGCTGGAGGGAAGGGAAGAGTGCCAGGTCAGTCCAGTCAATGAACAGATACAGGCAGATCGGCTTTTGTGAGTATTTTTTGAGCACGGGGGGATGGGACAAAGAGAGACGAATGGGAGAGGGTGGAAGGGGACGAGTCGTCGTCGGAGGTTCGAAAGTGGGTGAGGGCCGTGTTCCTTGGGTCCGCTCGGGCCCTGGGTGTTGGGTGAGAGGTCGACGTGTCACAAGCCCGCGGGAGCGTGTTTGATTCTTGCCAGCGTCCAGGGTCTCTGATCGTGGAAGATGAGCAGAAGCAGTCAATCGGCTTCTGGTTCTTTTTTTGACGTCTCTTCCTCCGGGGTGGTTCTTTTTTCCCCCTCTACTCTTTTTTTCCCGATCCCCTTTGACCAGTGTGGTACTGAGCGGTTGGTGGCTTTCTTGAATAGGCGACGGAGTTGCCGGGTTACTGCACGTTTTGGGTGCGCTAATAGGGAAGGACTGAGAGACAGAGTTGGGTGTTAGCTGGAAGGAGCCCCAACGGGTCAAGTGACAGAACAGGCAGGTATCCCGGGATGGGCAAGGTTAGTTGAGTAAGGAGAGGGTCCAAAACAGCTGGGTCATGGAACGGAACGGGGTCGGGAGACGAATGCGGGTACAGCATGTGCTGTAGGATAAGGGAGAGAGTGTGTATGGTGGTGGATAGGTGGGTTGAAGCGTTCAGGGCTGGTCGAAACCAGGTCTTTGAAATCGAAAAACAGAGGAGCAACAACAGGCCGGCCCGTCTTGTTCTTCTCGGGATTCTCGAAAGCGATCGAGCCTCCGAGAAGGTTTGACGCGACAGGCGGTTACAGCGTAGACAGCCTTCCAGAAGAGGAGCGGGCGGAAAGCGCAAAGGGGATCAAGGCCACACGCGAGAGCAGGGTGAATGGGCGACAGTGAAGGGAAAGCGGGTCGTGACGCAACGAAACGAGGTAAAGGGAAAGGGGAGCGGGCGATGAACCGAGCACCCCTTGCGACGCAACTTCAGACGAGAAGAGCCCAAGGGGCGCGCGCAAGATGAGAGACAAAGATCACACCGCAGGAAGTAAACCGAGAGACAAGCAGCGTGGTTGCACCTAAACTTTGCAGACTCCTGGACCTGGGCGGAAGGCGAGGTTGAACGGACGGGCGAGACCGCGTGTGCTTGGGTGCGTCTAGGCCAAGCGAGATCGGATTGTGCATGTGCCTGTATGATCTTCGGGTCCAAAGAGTGAAGCGCGGTTCAAGGGGGGGGGGGGGGGGCAAAGGGAAAGGGGGAAAGGTCAGGAGGGGCAAAGTGGGATGAGGGCTACGAAGCACCGAGCGGACGGCGGCAACGACGACACAACGATGGTGTTTGCTGAAGACGGTGGACACGGGGAAAGACCTGGTGCAGAGAAGATAAAGTACAAGTACGTACTGAGGTTATGCGATGAGCAGATACCTAGGTAGGTAGTGTATGAGACGAGTGCGCGCTGGTGAAGCAGGACGAAGTAGGCGTGTCAATGTTTCGGTGAAAGTAAAGGTAGGGAAGGTGAGGTTAGCTAAGTAGCTGGAAGCTGGAAAAGAAGAGGTGTTCCTGTCAGCCTGCGATGAAATGGATGGACGAAGCTAAGGGTAATAAGGTAGAGTGAAAGAAAGGTGGACACGGCAAGGTTCAGGTCAGGTAGGTAGGTATTTGGTCTTACCCCGCTGCAGATTTGGCCCTCTTTCTCTCTCTCTCTCTCTCTTCCTCTGCTCTGTGCTAGTCTGGGGGGTGTCTCTCGATGAATGATGTGTCAGCCCGTTGGCTGTGTTGTCGGGGTGTTTCTCCTTTTCTCTTTTTTTCCGGTCTATTTCTTGTAGTGCTTTTGCATTCGTCCGAACTCCCGTCAGTTCGCAGCAGCAGAAAAAGAAGAAGCAGTTGAGGTGAAGGCGAAGAGACAGGATGCGAGATCGCGAGGTGAAGGACGGCGGGTTGATGTCGTGGGGTCAATCTGTAAGAGGCCACGCTAGTGTACTGGAAGGGGACGCGAGCGGAGAGCAGAGAGAGGGGGAGGGGGAGGGGGAGGGGGGAGGAGAAGGGAGGGGGCGGAAGGGGGCACAGAGTTGCGGGGCCTGCCTGCTCTCAAGCAAGCTATTTACTACCTAAGGTACGGATAGATACCTACCTAGGTACTATGTAGGTAGGTAGGTACCTACCTAGATAAGGTACCATCCTGGGCTGATCGCTCAGGAAGGGTACGCTTTAGGTATTACGCGACGGTTCATGGTGAACAATCAGCACCTAACTGGCCAGAGGGGGACATGTGTAAGTACCGAAGCTGGAGTTCAAACACAAGGTCCTGGTACCTTCGTTTGGAAACGGGCTTGCTTCAGAAAACCCCGCTAGAGGGCCAGGACCACAAATACTTAACCATCCCCGGTCCACCAGCCAGTGCTCGATTCATACGATGTATGTAATTGAATCAGGGTCCAACTCGGCCTGGGTACCTAGCTGAGTACCCAACTAGGCAAGCACGCTGTAAAAGGCGCATGCAATTAACGGTCTATTATGCAGGTAATGAATGAAATCAAAGTCGATCCTGTTTCGACCGTTGCGTCGATGCCCACTGTGTGCATACATGCCGGGAAGGATTTGCTCTATGTGAGAAACATGCCAAATATTCCATGTCAATGCGGTAAGGCCGATTCCACCATTGGCTTCAATTTCCACTGCGCTGCGCCGCGCCTTAAAGAAGCACGATAGATAAATCCGAAGTTCACGATGGCCGGCTGGTGAGAGAGCGACCTGGACTTCCAGCTCCATGAATCCCAACCTGATTTCATCGGCGAATTACAGTGGCTTCAGAGGCGCCCTGTCAAGGTCACCCCACCATCGCGTGAAGCCAATTGATGAGCAGACGAATGTGAATGTTCTACGACCATGGCATATACTCCCTTCAGTTCGTTCCTTCGCTATGTGGATAAGTGCCCATCTGGTTGTTCCATAAGGTCTAGGCTTTCAACTCAGCCGGATGCGTCGTTAATCAACCCAGCTCTGATCGCGAGGCAAGTCGCGAGGTCTGATCAAAGCAGGCGACGCATTGCGGCCTCAGAACAAATCAGTATGTTTACAGATTCCATTGCCCGCCTGCGATATGGCTCTCTCGCCCCCCATCCCCCAACTCTCGAAGGACAAGATCGAACTTACTTGCATCCAGTGTGTCAGCAACTAGATACCAAAACTCTCCCATATCTTATAACACCTCTCCATGCCGTCGATACCCGCCTCGACCCTCCTACCGGGACACTAAACAAGCTTGATGTGGGATGAACGGTCCGTCCGCTGTAAACCAAAGTGAATACCTACCGATGCGGGCGGCAAGCAATGCCTGTTGCGTTTCACGAATATTATCGTTACCCACTCTCAAGGGTAGGTAGCCCTTGAGTCAGCAGGTCAAAAACAGGCTGGTAGCAGAAGCTTAGTATTCGTACCAGTACACCGTATGCACATATCCGGTACTGTGCTGATCGGGGACGTCCTCACGGAGTTTTCTGAAGTGATAATTCGCTGGATAGAAAGGAAAAAGGCGCGCAAACTTGCCGTGTGATGAATCAGAAATAACTCAATCAACTGCCAAAGTCAGTTTCTCGACCATGATTTGTCAGCACTCTGCAGCGCACACGTCCAACGGCGCCTAGCCCTGCCCACCATTGGCCCGCGAGCCGGAGTTCTCCCCCCCTCGGCGCGTGTGTTTCACCTCTCACTGGCACCAGTTTCACTACCACCAAAACCACCCGCTTCATTCACACAACTCGAGTCACCCAAATTGCGAACTATCCTGGGCGAAGCCCGCTTCTTCCCCTTTCTCATCTAATCGCCTTACCTTACTGGTGGCCATACTGTACTCTGTATCCGTACCCAAAGACAACAAAGGGACAGAACAGGACGGTGGGCTGCCATCATGAAAGGGAGGGCGCTGCTAACTAGAAGAACATCATGCCATTTTCCAGTGCTTGCCTATGAGAAGGGGGTGAATCTTGCCTTCTTACAGTTCTGGTGTGCGAGAGTTCATCAGGGCCACAAACTTATCAACTTCCCGAAGTGGGGGCGAGCTCGTTTCTCCAAGGCGTGACCTTCCAAGGGGCAAACTCTCCGACAGGCCCTGTCATTTGTCATGGATTGCGCCTCAATTGTATTGGCATATCCGTACAGCTGCTTGCAACCGTGAGGGACATGTAACGGTATTGCAAACAAACATCCAAGTGGGTTCACACGCCAACTAAAGTCGCAGACAGTATTCAGCCGCCATTAACAGTGCATGCGTATTCATTTTTAATTCTCACAACGAGATTCTAAATAGACCTAGCACCTCCAAAAGTCCGCTACAACACCACCGCCCCCTCCGCCCTCGTAACGGAATTTTTATTTATTTATTCAAGTCACGACCTAACAAAGTAGTGTTAGCCGTTGCCTCATCGTTGTGATACTAACCGCCAAGAGGACTTACCTTTTCTCTAAGGATTCCAAGCCATTGCGCGGCGCTCATACCCTGATCCGCCCGGTCCTCGACCAGCAGTGTCTGCGCCCACAACTTAAGACTCGGCTCTCCATCTTCTCGGACGATGTAGAGATGCGGCAGGGTGATGCTACCGACTCCCTTGGAACGGTGGTCTCGACTTTTGTGGACAACCGCCCGTACCCGCTCGTTAAAGTCGTTCTCCAGCTCCGGCAGCGCACCCTTGCCAACCCGCAACTGGGTCCTGTCGTCAACCCCAAACACGTCGGCCAGCAGTTGCGGCACGGCGTCACGACCAGCCCACAGGAACTGGGTCTGGCCGTCGTCAATGAGATACAGTCCATAGGGAACAAAGCGTTCAGATGAGAGGTTCAATGGCGGCGGGAGCACAATCTGGCTCGTCTCCTGATCGGGCACGCCTGCGTTGTCCGGCATATCGTGCAGCGAGTAGAGACGCGGATAGATATACTGCATCAGGAGGGGAACGGGGAGCGTTGACAACAGACAGAGAGCAGCAGACCGCAGGTCTGATGGGATCTGTGCCGACTTGCGCAGGCCAACATTTTTCATTAGGCCGAGGAAGAGGATAGGGAGGCCGCGGAGGTTCGAGGGAAACTGTAAACCACCGCCCATGCTGCCGCCTGCAAGCTCCTTTCTGAAAGTCTGCAAAAGCTCGATCAGCTTGTTCTGGAGAGAGTCGCGGGCGGCTTCCAGGCCTCCACTCAAGGCGCGCTCTACCGCCTTGTGACTGAAGTATGTGGTGATTGCCTGCTGATCTGCCGAAGCGTAGATGTCGGCAAGGTTCGTGGTGGTCGGCAGAGCGAGCGTCATGACGCGGATGCGGCGCTCCCCATTGCAGGTGGTGTGGAGAACCGCCGTCTGCAAGCACACAACGTTCTTGGTGAGGTTCTCGTCGATAGCAACCTCGACGACGTAACACTGGTCGCGGGGGAAGGCGGGGAAAGCGCAAAGATCCGAGCTTCTATTGAAGAAGTTGCCGTAGAAGGCGTTCATGCGCAAACCAGTGGTTGCACGAACACGAAGCACCGCCTCAAGCCCAATTTCCGATGACAAGTGGTCGCTGAATTCTGACGCAAACTTGATGGCATCCTCTGGACGACCGGCGTTCCAGCCGGGATAGAACCAAGTCTGACCACCAGTGTATCTCGGCAGGTTACTCAGAGACGCAACATCCTGGTATTGCGAGGAGAATAAAAACATGTCGATCGAGACCTGGTTCTTGGAGCATTCGACGGCGAAGCTCTTGTAGAAGCTGTTAGCAGTCTGAAGCAGACTGCTTTCCTTGCTTGTGCCTAGTAGCTTCTTGTCCTCTCGCATGTCTAGCTTGCCAACGCCAACGTTGGGCAGAGAAGCGCTCAGCACGACAATCTTTCCACCGAGAGCCGAGATAAGCTTGTGACCAGCTCTAAGAGCAGAGCCCATCGCCGAGCCATTGTTCTGGTTGCTTTGGTACATCTCGGGCAACTTGGTCAAGAAACCCTCGATGCTCTGTCGGCTTTCCGTCAGGGGCACCAACAAGTCTTGGGGAACAGGCAGGAACGGCTCGTCAAGATCGCTGACGACCAACATGCTGGTTTCGGCATTTTCCTCGCCGTCCTTGGGGACCGAGAAGTAGTGCAGACTAGAATCCACAGCGATGAACCCAAGGCGCGTGCGGCGATCAGCGTTAGGTATTCTGTCGAGACTGTCGAGGATGGTTCTAGCACTGGTAGCGAGGAGACCGGTGGAGACAGCGGCATAGCTGACGTCGAAGAGGAACAGATACACGAGCGGCTGAGGCGGACGGACCATGTACTCTTGGGGCGCAACGAATTCAACGACGGAGTAGTTGAGCTCGTAACGTCCCCATCGATCGGTGCTCCTTTGGGAAGCAGCGTCCCAATCGAAAGCTTGAGGCACGTCGTTTGTCAGGTTGCACATGTTGCATCGCCAGCGGTGGCCATGGTCGAGGAAAGTGACAAAGGGGTTGATGTATGTTCTGCATCGTCTGCAACGCGCAATGACTTGGTCCTGCACAACGGGGACCGGGTCTTCACTGTCATGAAGAGCGCCATAGGGTTGAATGACGAGCGCAAAGGGTAACCTCGACTTTTTCAAGAGAGAGTGTGTTGTTGGTACGGCGTTGAGCGTAGAGCGTACGTATTTGGGGCCGCAATTCGCATCGGGGGAGGGAGTAACGCTGGCCTATATTTCCAATCGTTAACAAAGGGCTCGATATGAAGGGGGCAGGCGGTGACGTACATTAGGGGGCAAGACAATGGGGGGTGGAGGAAGATCCAGCTCGGAGACGTTGAACGGCTGGTTCATCAAGTCGGTAGGATAAAGCTGGTTGAGAGCCACAGGGCGAGTGCCTGCCGGCTGACCAGGGGGGGGCTGCTGAGGGTTGCCGCCGAGGTTCATGCCGGCCATCTGCTGGTTGAGGCCAGCGACTCCGGGGGCAGCGGGTGTGCCGCCGGGAGCAGAGTACCCGGCATCGGGCGGCTGATAGCCACCGTAGCCTCCAGCCGGGACGGCAGCAGCAGGTTGCGGCATGCCGTACTGCTGTGGCTGAGGCGAGCCATAAGCTGCGGCAGCAGGCTGGACATCTGGCTGGGGATAGCCCCCATAGGCCGGGACCTGAGGTTGCGGCATGCCATACGGGGCAGCTTGCGCAGGCGCGCCGGGTGCCGTGTTCGCACCAGCTCCAAACTCGTAGGCTTGGGTAGCATAGCCTCTTTTCTTCTTTTTGCCGTGGTCGGCGACAGCCGGCTGAGGAGCTTGGGCTCCCTGTGCGTCGTAGCCGTCCTGGGGCTGGTGGGCGTAGGGCTGTTCCTGTGAGGGGTATTGGCCGTAGCCGTCGTTCGGCGCCGACATGGTGGGCAGTCTGCGGGGGCTAGACGTTGTGGTGGTACTTCTTGTTTGCACTGGGGGGTCGAGCAAGCAGGCGTCGCGATGGATTAACAGGTGGATGTTTGAAAATCGAGATATTTGGCTGTGGCCGGTGTCGAGTTTTGAGGGTACGCAGTAGGCGGCGTGGCGTAACGGCGTCAGGTAGCGAGGGGTGAGGAGGACAGCAGGCAGCTCAACAGACAGAGATGTGTCCACAGCAGCCAAGTGCTAAGGGTGGTGGAAGACGGGAACCGTGTCGTGTGTCGGGACGAGGCTGACCAGAATACCCAAGCCCGGGCCGCGATTGAGGGAGAGAAAGGCGAGATGCAGTAGGCGGCCTTGGGAAAGCGTTGAGTGGACAGGTGGTTCAACCCACAGTCATTCCAGCTTCAAGTCGGGCAGGTGGGTGTTTACCTCTATCGCGCTACAGGGCTTAGTTGGCCTTGCGTCTGGTACTGCTGGTAGCTCAAAATTACATGTGGCTGGAGTCGATACCTAGCTGTCGTGCACGGTCCAGATGGGGCTGGAGATGACGGATGTCGGGGTATTATAGAGCCGTGCACACGGAGAGAAGAATAAGAGGATCAATCAGAGCACAATCACATCATACACCCCCCCGTGTGCCCTGACTTACGGGCCAGCCTTCGTTCTTGATCTTGATCTTTATGATAACGCCTTTTCCCCCTTTCTATATAATTTTCTTAGAGGCATCCAATGACTTGGGCTTGACCTGAGAGGAAAAGTGGGGGCGGGATGCCGAGAAACAGTCGGCACAGAACAACCGTCCCAAGGCTTAGCATACAACCGAGCATCCGAAGAACGAATGCATTGCTACCAGTCGTCCTCCTGGACCACACGGTTTCTCTCATCTCAAACCTTGCAACACACAAGTGCAGTGCGACAGGCCATGGCACCTGATGAAGCTCCTAGAATGAGTCTTCCCACACCTAGAGTTATCTGGTGCGGGTTTCGCGAGTATGACGAGATTCGAACGCGATGAGACGGGCGCTAATCTGTTGTATCTTAGTTTACATATCCTGGCTATGGTTTGTTGCATCCTCTGCGAAGCCTCCGACACCAAACGCCAAAATCACCATGTTATCTAATGCCCGTCATCCCCCGTCCCCGTCCAATGGATGTGCCGGTGTTTCCAGCATCGAGCAGGGGCTGCCGGTGCTCAGCATTGCCTAAAAAGGAACATTAGGGCGGATGGTGGCCCCTGCCGTCCATGTTCTCAGCTTTTTGGGCCCTGTGTCTCCACACGACGACCACCCAAAGTCCCATGCACCGAGCACTGGGTCCGTTGCTCGATTGCGCGTCGTCTGTGATGATGCGCATTCATTCATGTGCGTACGCAGTACTCGGAAGTCATGGGCATTTTATATGTCAGAAAGGTACTCAAGTAACCTAAATAAGTGGTGTATAATATCGACATGTCTAGGAACTCGGAGAATGTGGGAAGACGAAGGTACATTTGTACTAAGCATTACTAGTATGTACTGTAAATGTAAAGCTTGTAGGTTGCCTCGCCTTGCTTTGTCAAGTGCCCATACCTCGATCACCTCGCCTCGCCTTGCTTAATACACTTCCTCCTGTTCGTGTCTTCGTCTCTAGGTAGGTTTTGCCCGGGAAGTCTCACCCGAGCCACACTATCTTTGCTTCTACTTAACCGAGCTACATACGCCACCTATCATCTCCTCAGCTACCTACCTAGGTAGGTACCTTAGCTTCCCGCCCGTCGTGTCGCCCGTCACCAGTTGTTGTTTCTTCCTCCTTTACACTAATTATAATTCCCTCGTCTCCTACGCCTTCGCCTGCTCGGGTCAGCCTCGATCTCTCCGCCGATCTTCCTTCCACCCTGTCCCTCGAAATCCACGTCCTTACATCCACTTACTTGACGTTGTCAACGTTGGCTCGTTCCGTCCCACGGTAGCGAAATTCTTGAATCCTTCCCTCGGGCAGAGTATTCTTCCGAGACCTTGAAGTCCCTTGATTGATCTCTACCACCGCAACTTTAATCCCAAGGATGGCGTGGGGTAAGAAAGCGCACCCGCCACCACCTTCCACTATTAGGTGAGATATATCTCGAACTCCAAAGGACAGAAACGGATGCGCAGTACAGGCCAACCTGGCGCGTCGCATACGAAACCCTCTCTATCCCCCACCTCCCAAAAACCTCGTCCTTTGAGTCTGTCACCCTATACAACGAGCACGTCTTATTCTTGAGACGTAGGATGCTGACCCGTGTGCGTTTCGCAACTCGCAGTCAAGTCCTTCCCCTCATCATCACAGTCGTCTTCTTCGCGGGCGTCGCATGGGTGCTCTGGCAAATCTACATTTCCGTCACCAAGATTCAGCATTCGGCCTCGGAGCGCATGGGCAAAAGGAACGTTGTTTTCACTAAAGATGGCGTGCGGGTGGGTGTCAGGCACACCTCGACCGAGAACTATGTCGACCAGACTCAGAGCTGGGTCGTTAAGGCTTGGAACCTGAGCGGAAACACCGTTGGCCAGATCAAAAAGACCAAGTAGCGGGTGTCTTACACTTCGTGTCCCAGGAGCGGGCTTTACTAGCACGTTAAAGGCAAAGGGCACGAGGACGGAGAAGACGATTAAGAACAAGGCGACGGAAGATTGGTTCTTGGTTCTACGCACTGCGACGGAGGAGATACGGAACCCACAAACATACGTGGTGGATGGGCGGACATCGAGATACCCCAGCAGACCTGTGATGGTCACAGTAGTCGTGGCGGGAGAGGGGCAACGGGCAATGTGCATCGCCCGAGCGCCGAACTGTCCCCAGGGTTGAGATGGCATCTTGCCGGAACATTTGCCATGCAGACTTGGGCGGTCTTGGCGTGTTCAATATTATTACTCAAGCATGTTTGTTCTATCTTGTGCTTTTGGGCTGACATGGCGACAAGGGGGCGGTCAGAGACGGGTCCAGCCGGTTACGCCTGTATCCTCGGGCTGAAATTATATATGCAAATGACCGCAGACGAAATGGAAGAAGACATTGGAGATGTATTGTCGCTGTTTCTGATACATGGGCTAGGTTAGGTAGGTCTGTGATGCGACAAGTACAAATGCTTTTGGTAAGGATCGGAACTACATAGGTACGTAAGATGAATTTCAACCGTGAACTCAGCAACATACAACCCGACGCCGTGGTATCAAATTCCTCCCAACGTCAGCACTCTACTGTTCCTGTCCACAACGCAACGATGGGGAGCCACATTCCAATAGATATGGATATATAGCCCCCCCCTCCCCTCTCTTTTGCTTTGACGTCGCGCACCCTCGGAGATGAAGATGAAGCGATATCTGCATATTTTCCTCCGGTCCCCCGTTTCGTTCCGCTCTGATCATCATTGCCAAGGGAGCGCCACATCGGTTTGGATGACCAGCAACCTCGTAGAGCTACTGTCGGCACATCGTGGTCCCGCCAATCAGAGGGTATCCATACAAGCCGAGCTTCTAGGAGTGAGCAGGCTCACTGGGCCCCGGGCCGCACCGTTAGCCAGTTTTGTGCCACCCATTGCCCCGCCTGGCCCGCAGTCCCGGTAGCCTTGGCAAGCAGCTCAGCCTTGTGTTTCTCTACAAATTCCTTCTGCATAGCCTCGCGCTGTTGCAGAGGGTTCATCGAATAGCCCGCCGATGGTGGCGCAAGCCTCGCAGACAATAGCTTCTCAAAATTGTGCGCTTGCGGGTACGGCTGGGCCATGAGGCCATCCCTCCTGATGAGCATCGAGGGAATACGGACTTGCATCTGCCGCGTGTGTTAGCCAGGACTCTCAACGTGGCAATGGTTCTCGTGGCTTACCTGTGACAAGATATGGGCATACTTGACGCCCAGCTCATCACCAATGAACTTCAAGCGTCCCACCACCCAGGCTCGTTGAGCATCTGTGGTGTAGTCCTGACCATGCAAACATGCCAAGGGCCAGGTTAGGAAGTACCCAGGCAGGCCTTTTTGTGATTCTTCTACCCCACAAGCGAAGCCCGAGATGTTCGCTCTCTCAAGGAGTTCCGGTCTCTTTAGGTGCCAGCCCAAGTGATATGGTACTGATGCGATGATGTCGCTGATGGTGTCCACACAAGTGCGCGCGGCCGTTGCGTATTCAGGTGTTGTGCGATAGTCTACCGGCGAGCAGACCCAAGCAGCGCAGCGAACGATGACCGAAGCGAGGACGAGACGGGTCACCCTTGCCATGTTCCATACACTGGCAATCCAGAAGTCCTGGTATACGTCAACCCGACCAGGGAACACTTCGGCCTTGGAGTAGTCTCCATTGGGGACATTGTCCTCCCATGCCACTGTCGTGTATTGAAAGTAATCAGGCGTGTTCTTCATCCAGTTCACAATCTCTTGGTCGACGGTTTGTGCCCGGCGGATCATGTCTAGCATGATGTCAATGTTCTCTGGGCTTCGGGCCACTGTTGACATCAGCCGTGTGACTTCGGCCCGCAGCTCGGCCGTCTTAATGTTGAGTCTCTGACAATGAGCGGCGGACTCATCTTTGACAGCGTCACTAAGCCACCACTCGACGCCCATGATGGGTGCTGTGCCCGTGCTGAGAGTGTGGATGATCATCTGAGTCCGAACGGCGATGAACAGAAGCAAGCCGGTTTTGGTCCGGAGTTGCTTGCGACCGCGTGCCTTGACCAACTGGATGGCACCTTCGATGTGCGAACCCCAAGCGAACATGCCCATTTGGCGAGCAGTCATATTTTCGAAGAGACCCAGCATAAGGACAGAAGCAAGAGTAGCGTCCGACTTTGACAGTTCAGGGTCCTTGAGCGCGATATGCGTCTCGGCCAGTGCCTTAGTGTAGTGTCCCAATGCCTTGTCACTCAAACCAGTCCCCAGGGCGTTGGGGCGGTTTCCCAATGACGCGAGTGCACACGCGTTGAAGGCATGCTGCAGATGATGGTTCCCTTGCTCGACCTTGAGTAGCGGCAACAAGTATTCCATGAAACCGCGAGTGCTGCCCTGTCTGGGCAGCAGGACGTAGTTGGCCACAAAGTGGCAGCTGGCCATCTGCTCCACGGGAATGTCCAGGCAAGGAAGGACCGCCATGGCTGGATCGAATTCCTTCTTGAAGGTGGGCGAAATGATCTTGTCGGAGCCCGAAGTGGACGGCTCGATGTCTTTGCCCTTCTGGGCAAGTGCTTTGCGGTTTGCCTTTTGAGCTCTCCTCTCTGTCGCCTTTGTCTCGTTCCTGAAAACGAGGTCAAACTCGTCCTTGTAGCCAGGGCATTGGCGACGGGATTTTGCGCATTGGTTACATGTAGGCTTTGTCTCGTCACACTGCGCAAAAGTTTTGTCAGTAGGCGGCTCCCGTCTGCCAAGTAACCTTGGTTGCAATATCTCGAATTTCTCTTACCTTTATCCTGCGAGTCCTGCACATCTGACAGCCCCTCGAGGGCTTTCCGCAGTAGACCATGATGCCGATTGAAGTCGGAGTTGTCAATGCGGTGCTGAGTGGGGTGATTGTAGCCGTCGAGCCGTGTAGCTGTAGTAAGAATGGCTGGCAGCCGGGTGTCTATAAGGTGCTGTCCGGCGAAGATGTAGCCGGGAGGTTCGTCCGGTGGAAAGAGCCGTGAGGTTATTCAATGGTGGTTTAGCGTATGATGAGGCACGCTGACGGTCGATCAGGGTGAGCGTGTTTGGGTTAGGGCTGCTAGTATATGAAACCCGGAGGCAACCAGTTTATTCTGGAGTGCGGAGGCGACAATTGATCAACCGAGGTGAGGGGAGACAGCCAGTGGCCATGTGAGTGTCTGGAACCAAATGTCGGGGATGAGCTGCGTCCGAGTGCCGCGTGTTCGTGTTGAGGTGATGGGAGAGAACAATAACGTGACACGAGACGGCAAGAAGCCAATGATAGAACCAGCGTCTGCCTTGTTGATGTCGCGAGGTTAAGGTGTGGTAGTAGAGCCCGCGACTGATAGCAAAAACAGACCCGGGTTGTCTTATGTACGTAGTATGGTCTCCAAACGTGGATGGGGGTCTGGAGGAACGAATATTGGAAGGAGAACGTAATGTTAGGTCAGATAGTGGCTGGCAAGCGCATAGATGAAATGCTTCCAAGCCACGCCGATGGTGTTTGAGAACCGGCGCAGTCGGGAGTCTCAACGGGCCTGTTTCCCTAGCACGTCCGGGGGTGGCCGTTGTTTAGATGATCCAGGGTGGTCCTGGTCCTGAAGTGTCAAGATGGGATTGATGTTGCAGGACGTAGCGCTCGGCGAAGGATATGGATGGGTTGAGAAGCTAGGGTCGAGCAATAACGGACAGGTAGGTAGGTAGGCCAAGGTACTACATAGAGCGGGGTGATTGGACACTGTTATAATGGTGTATAATATCACTTCCTCTGGCGGGAACTGCTTGTGCGCATTGTTTCTCGGGTCAAGCAGGGCGGCGTAGAGGGGGTGGGGGCATAATAGACGGGAAATGCCACCCAGGACAGGGGACGTGTGGGCCCGTCTCTTTCGTCTTATGGCGATATCGAGTTGAGGAAATGGATAGCTCCCGGTTGGAAAGAATCTGGCTCCTCTTGACACGCTGGTCAGTCAGTGGTCACATGACGGCACTTATATCCTGCAGGTACCCTTCCAACCGATAAGAGAAGAAGCAGGAACAGGAGCAGGAGCAGGAGAAGAAGAAGAAGAAGAAGAACAGGAGGAGGAGGAGGAGGAGGAGGAGGAGGAAGAGGAGGAGGCACCCCTACTAGCTCATGATGCCTTTGGCTTGTGCTAGCGCCTGTAGCTAGCCAATACCAAAGGCGATGCGTTACCTTCATTCAGAGGGGTAGGTAGACGGATACGCCTGTAATGTTAGCCACATGTGGGGAGATAGGAAGAGCAGATGAGGTATGAGCAGGGATGAGGGGCCGCAGCAGAACAGGGGGGAAGGCACAGAAACGCTGCGCAAAAGGAAACGGGGGGAGCCGCTTTGACGATGGGCTGCGGACATGCAGATCCGACACTCGAAGACAAAAAGTCAGTGGCCGAAGAGAAGAGGGTGGTGCACGTACATACATCATACATACAGGGTAGGTAGAGGATGCAGCTCTGAGGGGTAGACATCAGGGAAGCAGGCACCGTGCTGGTTTGCGGTTTGGCAAACTGCTGTTTGTTCAACTTGCAGTTGGATGGAGGGTTTGTATGTCTACACTACCTACCTACGTGCCTGCCTGCCTGCCTACCTAACTAGGTACCTAGTACACTTGACTTCCCGCCTCGGCAATATGAACTGGAGGTGACTGAGGAGCCTTGAATGAATAGGTATTGTCCGCAGCTGTCGCAGACGGCGTGACAATGAGAGGAGGAGAATCCGGCCGAGTCTCTTCATCGCCCGCCGGTTTACCTACCACAGAGTAGGTAGTGAGCTACCTAGGTACCTATGTAGTGAGTGGGTGGTATACGTGTACAGTCCATATACGATGTAGGTAGGTAGGTACCTACCTAGTTTAGGATGCGCCCGGGAATCGGGGACTGGGGAGGGACAAAGACGATGGAGTCTCTTGAATCTCGAATGGTGCCTGCCACGCTTTCGCCACAACCGCCATGCCATACCTCGCCTCGGCACTTGTACAAACAAAACAATACACATTGCCCCGGTAGTTGTTACATGCCAGTTGTGTTGTCTTGCCTTGCTACCGTTGGTTCGGGCTTTGCTTCGAGGATCTGAGCCTTGTGGATCACCACCTAGGTAGGTAGGTGGCCAAGACTTGAAGCAGCTGCAAGTAAGGCTGGTTGGTGTACATACATAGTAGTATGGCTGCTGAGGGGCATCTGGTCTGCTGGCAAAAGAGGCAGGGTGGGCTTTGAGGAAGGACCAAATAAACAGCCGGGAGGTGGTACCTGGGTATACCTACCTACTTACCTACCTAGTGTATAAGCGTTGGCTGATATCATTCTGGCTGCATGCGTCAGGTACAGGCTCTGAATGTCTGACCCAGTCCCTAGAGTTCCGGACAGTGACGGCGGGCGAGTTGGCAGCCCTGCCTCGACGGCGCTGTACTAGCGCTGCCGTCTTTGGTCTTTGGACGGTTTCACCGCACACTCAAAACGAACTGCAGTAACAACTCCGTGACTATGGCGGCAAATGCGTATCTTCGACAGTTTATGTGTATTTGCACAGTACTTTGAATAGTGTACACTACTGCGAGGTACCCATGCCCCATGTAGTACCAGTAGGAATGATGGTATACGATGTACGTTTGTACATGTATTGTGTATGTCTGTCTGTCACCTTGGATACGTACCAGCTTACCTACATACCTAGGTAGGTAGGTACGCGGTCAGTTTGTCCCCTCTTGGTTTATGAACAAAGCCATGGCAAAGCAGAAAGCAGGCGAGCCGAAGGCAGGGCAAAGAAGACAATTTAACCCAAGACAGGACAAAACGAAGCCAAGTCCACCAGGGTGGGGGGAAGGGGAAGAATCGGCCTGTTTGAGTCGGAGGTCTCGGTGATGATGGCTCGACAAAGAAGCAAACATGATGGAAGGCTGGAAACGCCCCAAGACGACGTGGCAGCCCCTTGCTAGGCCTTGCGTGGCATTCCGGGAAGTAAAAGGCGCGGCAGGGCATCTACTATCCGTATAATCTACACGTAACGAATGGGCGGGTTAGCAACCCGATCCATCGCAAAACCGAAAGAGAGATGCCACCTCGTATCAACTACCCACCCACCCACCCATTCTACCTGTACTGAGTATGCTTGCTTCGGCTCTGGCATCCAGTCAAAGCTCCCCCTCAGTTGACAGTCGATCATTTCTACCAAGCTACACACGCAGGCTGTTTGACAGAGGGAAACTTAGTTTATCTGACCTGCGGGAACGCTCGTGCTATGTCCAAAACTGGGTTTTGTGGACAGCAGACTTTCAACAGAGCCACTGAGCAGTAAAAGTATGTGCAAAACACAAGGAACAAGCCCCATATCATGGCAAGTGGATGACAAAAAACCCGCACTCACAAATGATAGTGCTTAACCTGGGTACCTATACGCTAAAATTTAGGGTATATAGGTAGTCTTTAGTTATCCATCTCCCTAACATATTGCAGATCCCTAAGGCGTAACTCACCTTAAGTCAACTTTACTGAGTGCGGCTTTTTTTGTCATCCACTTGCCATGGATACTCCAGAGCATTCCGGACAGGTGCTGTTTACCGACCGCCAAAAGCGAGGCAGCAATTTGATTGGTTGCAAAGCTGCCGTTTTTTACCGAACAACCTTGGTAGGTACCTAGAGCTTCCTATTAAACCCCCAAAAGCTACTGTACAACAACTGTAGAGAAAAAATATGACAACACGGGCCACGCGCGCCCCTGGTCAATCATCGGCCATTCGTTTCCTTTCCCGTCTCGACCCCTTCTCTCTCTCTCGTACTCATACAATTTCTCAATCCTCTTTCACGATGCTCTCGAGAAGACTTGTCGCGACCGCGCGCTTGGTGCCACTGCGCCGGCATCAGCCCCGGCAGCTTCTGCTGCGGCTGCCACTTATGATGCAGCACGTCCGTAACTATGCCGACAAGATCGTCAAGGTGCCGCAAATGGCCGAGTCCATATCCGAAGGTACTTTGAAGCAGTGGACCAAGCAGGTTGGCGACTTTGTCGAACAGGACGAGGAAATCGCAACTATCGAGACTGACAAGGTATCGTTATCCAATCGTGCAATTTCAAATACCGCGATGCATTTGCTGACCCCTATTCTTCTCTAGATCGATGTCGCTGTCAACGCCCCCGAGGCCGGTACCATCAAGGAGTTCCTGGTTAACGAGGAGGACTCTGTCACTGTTGGCCAGGATATTGTTAAGATTCAGCTTGGGGGCGGAAGGCCTAGTGAGAGCAATGACTCCGGAGACAAGAAGGAGGCCGCAGAGAAGCCTAAGTCTGAATCCGAGCCTAAGCCAGAGCCACCCAAGACGGAGTCGAAACCCGAGCCCAAGCAGGAGGAGCCAGAACAAGATGCATCTACCAGCAAGCCAGCTCCCCCGTCCAGGGAGACGTCCAAGGCTGCCCCCGTTTCAAAGGAGACGGCAGCAGCCAACGCGCCAGCCTTTGGCAGCCGTGAAGAGCGCCGTGTATGCTTCCCCAACACCAGTTCTCATACCTTGTCCCTGCGAGCCGCGGAATTAATTCGTACTTCTAGGTGAAAATGAACCGCATGCGCCTACGAATTGCCGAACGACTCAAACAATCGCAGAACACTGCTGCATCCCTCACCACATTTAACGAGGTTGACATGTCTTCTCTCATCGAGTTCCGGAAACTCTATCGCGACGAAGTGCTCAAGAAGACGGGCGTCAAGCTCGGATTCATGAGCGCCTTCTCTCGTGCCTGTGTTTTGGCCATGCGCGACATCCCCGCTGTGAACGCATCTATCGAGGGCCCCAATGGTGGCGACACTATCGTGTACCGTGATTACGTCGATATCAGCGTTGCTGTGGCCACTGAGAAAGGTCTTGTCACGCCTGTTGTCCGTAACACTGAGTCGCTGGACATGCTGGGTATTGAGAAGGCCATTGCCGACATGGGCAAGAAGGTGAGATCATTTGTATATCCATAGACCAAGGTGCTGAACTAACAGTGATTCAACAACAGGCCCGTGACAACAAACTGACCATCGAGGATATGGCCGGCGGCACCTTCACCATCAGCAACGGCGGTGTCTTTGGTTCCCTCATGGGGACTCCTATCATCAACCTTCCCCAGACTGCTGTGCTTGGACTACATGCCGTCAAAGAGCGTCCCGTAGCAGTCAATGGCAAGATTGAGATCCGCCCCATGATGTACTTGGCCCTCACTTACGACCACCGCCTTCTCGATGGAAGGGAGGCTGTTCAGTTCTTAGTCAAGGTTAAGGAGTACATCGAGGACCCCAGACGGATGCTCCTGTAAGAGAAGCCGCCTTGTATTCTGTGAAAACAGCAACATATACCATTTGCGTTGGTGAACATTGCCATGGCCGAGAGGAGCGTTTGTACCACCAGCAATGTCACCATATAGACGAATAAGAGAGTATGAGGATAATACATGGCCTGAATACCATAACATGATATTGGCGATCTGTACCAATGGTGCTGATGAGTTGGCAGCCCGGCAGGCAAAGTGAAACTCGTCTTTGGCAGAAGCTCTAAAACATGGGGCAAGGGAAGAGGCCCCATTCATCTTATTCAAAAAGGTATTATGCTGGAAAATAAGGGCCTTTACGTTGTGCTACAAACTAGGCATCTAAACGTCTGTTGGAGAACGAGGTGACACACACACACACACACACACACACACACACACACACAATACCAGGTACCTACCTAAGGTAGGACCCCGACCCGATTGTTCGCATGTAAAAGAACCATTAAAAGTTAGATGTCATTTGGGGGAGGGAGCACCGCACGGTCCGCGACACACGGACCTCGCGAGGCGGCCGCTGTGAGACACTCCATCGCAGGTACCTGCCACCCTGCCACCCTCCCTGGCAAACTACCTAGATAGGTAAGGAGCACACGTGTCCCACCTTTTGAGGAATCTTGCATTTGGATCCTCCTTGTCGGAACTGGCTGGGTTGATGCTGCCACTGCGCCAGTGCGTTCAAGAAAGAAACCCAACTACGGATAATACGTTTACACCCATCTTCTTCAACCCCCCTCTTGGTGCGACGGCGGCGGTTGTGAGTGACGGCAACGCGCTCCCCTCGGTTTATTCCATTCATTATATCACGGTCACCAACCTCCATGCTCTCTCTCTCTCTCTCTCTCTCTCTCTCTCTCTTCATGGCCCGTTCCCCCTCCTCCATGGGCGGGCCCTTGGCGATACGAGGTCCAGTCCAGACGCCCGGTTGAACGGGGTCAGGACAGAGACGGGTATTCTTGTGAGACAGTCTTCCTTACGAGCGAGATACGAAGCATGTACGCCTAGCGGTGCACTGAGGAACCAGTCGATTATCCGCCGCGTCGTCTCGCTGAGGCAGGCTCTGGATTACAATGTTGCACGCTACCTACGCAGTATACCTATGTAAACAACTGCGTTGCCGCCACTGCTGGCTAATGCTAACCCCCAACCCTGCAAGCTCAGGACTCTAACAATACCTACGGACCCGACAGGACCGCGGCACAACCTCAACCAGAACCACCTTACTAGTATCCGTAGATGGGTGTCAAATGTCTGCTCGGCCAACCCTCGGCCTGCAATAGTAACCAGGCATGGCTGCTCTGGCCCAGTGAACCGCACTTGGTTATCCCAGAGCTTCATATCCTGCTCTGGTGCTTGAGCGTGAGAAATGCTCCCGATGCGCGTCGTTTTCTCGGGTCAAGTACTGTGTGGACACAGTGTATCGTCCTAGTTTATTTGAGGCGCACTGCCTTGGATCAAGATTACAACTCAAAAACAGCAAGCCAAAACATGACATGTCAATGTTTAAAGGATAATCGCCTTACTCGCACTCTCTAACGCAAGGGACGTGTTGACCTTCTCAGCCCAGCGCCCTCCTACGGTGTCTTTTCTGCCCTCCCAAGTGACAATGCAGGCAACACTGACTCTAGCACAGTCGTCCTGTCCCTTAACCACACTACCTACACTGACAAGCTTCCTACCCAGGTACCTGCCTAGGTAGCAGAGCATGCGCTTGTCATTGTTGGTTTGGGTCGCTGCGAAGGAGAGAACGATTGTCAAGAGGGCAGCTGCACGGCTGGTGCTCTGCCTGAGCATGTGCACACCTGTGGCCGACCACCTTTCCACCCGTCAGCCTCGACCGGTTTCTCCCATTTAAACGAGAGAGACAAGTTTCGGCAGACTGCGGCAGTCAACCGGGTTGGTGTCCTCGCCATCTGCCAATACCTGCATGCATCATCCCATGATCCAGCACACCGCTCTGCAGTCCTCTCCTTCGGTCCTGCCCGCACCCTACAGGACAACATGTCTCACGCTGTTCTAGAACGATCGGTTGTCACTCACTTCCAGGTTACATCTTCTCGCATCGATTGACGAGTTGGTTCACTGGGTCCCAGCACCTGATTCACCGGGCTCAGTTGATGCAGTGCATCCCTCGAGGTGGCCCTCCATCATACCTCGGATGGACATGCGGCTACCTCCAAATTGCAGATTGCCAAGCACTTCAAGTCAGAATCACATAGTGATGCCTTTCCCCAACCAACCCAAGTCAATGGGACAATCTCCATCACACCAGATTCGAGGGCAATGTTTCCTTGATACATGGAGCGGAGACTACCATAGTACACAGGCACAGTGCTTATTCGTCAACAAGCCGCCGTTACCACATAATCTTCGGTCGGCTCTGAGTAGAATAATGCTCTTGCAGCGCTGAGGCGTGGCAAAAACCATGACGTTGGGCAGCCTTTCTTGTCTCACACTTCCGTCTCGTCAATGCCTCGGCCACAGACAGGGACATGAGAGGAGGCGGGCAGGCAAACCAGACTGATAGGTCATTCTCCTTCGCCCCGTTAACAGGTCGTCCGAGTGAATATTCGAATGACTGGCAGGATGTACATCAACAGGAACATAGGTACTCTCGCCGCACCCGATTAGGTATCACAAACGCACGCCTCCTCTATTCCTGAAAGTCGCTGTCCCAATCCCATGCAGAGTTCGAGATTGATGAACGCACACGGATAATGGATCTCGCTTCTAGCTCTCCCCACGGGTCTTCGCTAGTTCATCCTAGTAAAACATATCAATGATTATCATGGAAGTGAATCAAAGAACTAAACACACTTGAAATGTGTGGTTTTCGGTCCTGTGAAGGCCATACCTACTAGTCGTATAAATGTATGGATCTGCCGTGCAGCGATGTTGGAGGGGATAGGGTCCGGGTGGAGATCCTCCCCACCCCCTCCTCCTCCTTTGATACAGCTAGTCAAAAAAGAAACTGCCCAATCCTGCCAGAAATTGTCCGAGTCTGGAAATGTTTGCGGACTTGTCTTCTGAGCATGTAGCATGCGCCGCAGTCACCTACTTGACTTGTCTTCATCTCAGCCCCCGTTCGCTGTCGGGTGATTACACTGCTTGAAGGGATATGGGCGATATGCCTGCAGGCTTCCATCATGTACCCCGCTAGCTCACCTGTCTCCCGATGCTGCTGTGTGCATCGTGCTTTACGGTGCCCATTCCCAGCTGCACCTCTGGGCCTTTGTTTACTGAACTTCTCTTCAAACACCGTTGGTTATACCTGCACAGGGCCTACGGCGCCGTTTTGTCCCTGCAATTTCGCCCTCGCTAAAGGTCAGTAGATGCTCAATGTTTGGGTTTAAGGGGATATCGGTCACCGATGACACTGTCGGAAAGGTGGAACTTGGGTGTTTCTGGCATACATCTCTCTCCACATGTCAAAACGTACGGATGAACGCCCGGACACAAATTCTTCCAGGGCTCAACGGGGCCGCCAGCACAACGAAGAATCACGATGCGGCTTTTGGAGAACGTTGGTATCTTTTTTTATACCTTCCAGGCCTGGACTGAAACATTAGTACCAGTCCGTTTAGCCCATGGTATATCTCTACGCTGCTTCTACTACATCCTGCCCCTGCGACATAGCCCAGCCGACATGTCTGTCGGCATGATCTGTCCGTTGGGTGGGCATAGCTCTCGAATTCCGTGTCTCGAATATGGTGATGCACAACCGCCTTGAGCCTTCTGATCACAAAGGGCCCTGCCTGGACCTCGAAGCGGTACGAGAGATACAGGCTTCCAAGAAGGGCCTGCCGTTGTAAGCAGGCCCTTTTGCAAGGAACCTGGCCCTCCGCAAGGTTCGTAACAAGCCGCCCTAGCCCTCGAACAAATCAGCCACTCCCTCGAGGGCGTCTGGCGTAGCCCGTCCTGCGTCAGCAACTCCGCCACCCCGCGTTCTTGTCTCATTAGCCGGCGTCATGAACTCCTGAGCCATTTTGCTGCGGCTTGACTTCTTGCTTCGTCCGAAACTGCTGTTCTTGGGGAGCTTCCCCATCTCAGCGATGCTCACCCCCTTAAGGTCCTTGAGGAGATCAAGTACCAACGCACGCTGTTGACGTGTGTGAGATGCTGGTTTGGAAGAGAACTCGTTCAGTCTGTCGAGGTCCGTTTGTCTGATGTTAGGCAGAGACATGAGCACGTCCCGAGGGGTACTAGTGACTGGGCTGTAGTAGACCACAATGGCTGCGATCAATGAGGCTAGATCCTTCTGCAGATCTACGAAGTACGGTTCGTGAAAGGAGGTGATGCATGCCCGGAGCACATCTGATGCAATGTATTCTCTGATGGCGGTAGCTGCCTCCGGAGAAACTGGCGTTGTGTCAAGGTAAGGGTCCCTGTTAGGTGGTCCAGCATCAAGCCCATCCTGCGGAATGGCTTTTGGCGAGAGCGGTTCGTTCAAATGAAAGTCAGGAACAATCGAGCGGAACACTCGCAAGATTATGCTACAACACCGAGTGTCTCGCATGCGAATAGCGTGGGTGCAAAACAGTAGCAGAGGCTCTACGATGGTCGACTGCATCAAGCAAAACTTCCTGAGCGATGGGTATTTCCGTGGCTGTTCGTGGCCATTCTGCGCTCTCAACAGCGGAGGATCTAGATCTCATATTAGCCCCAATCTATAGTTGATTATGACCACGCTCATCAAGATGTGAACGATATGTACAATCCCTAGCCGCTTTGTTCCTTCTCGATCTCAAGCCAAGACATTTGGGAAGATGGCAAGGATGAGGAACAGGAATAGTAGACGCAGGATAAACAGACTGGGCAGGGGGAAGAAGAAACATGATTTGGACGAAGAAGTACACAGGGAGAAAAGAACAAGACACAAAATCTATGAGAAATTCAGAATGGAGAAAAAAAAAAGACTTACTCCTCTTCGTGGGGTCCAGGAAATCCGCCACCATGATCACCGCGGTGTACGTGACCTGGCGCAGGATACTTTCAGATTTCATCTCCTCTGTGAGTGCATCCGCCGCGGCCTGTATAGCTTGCTGGCGCTCAAGGTTCTCCCATTCCGCGTTGATCTTAGCGTCCATCTGCTGGAAACAGGCTGCCAGCAGTGGAGGGAGGAAGTGTTCTCGTTGCTCCAATGGACAGTCGTCCACCAGATATCTCACAAGATTAAGCAGGTTAATTTGTTGGTGTGCCGAGAGATGGAAAGAGTTTTGAAAGAGAGCCTGCGCAAGCGGACCAGGCAGCTCGCTGAACCCGTAAAACTGCATCTCCAATCTGCTCATACAGTAGATGATGGCGTAGCAGGTCTCTCTAACAAACCTTACAGTTCCACGAATAGTCGAAGCGAGCCCTTCGAGTGTATTCTTCTTCTCCATGACGCGAGCATAAAACTCGTCCTTGCTGCCCTCTGAGATGCCCGCCTGCCAGAATCGGTCACTGAGTACATTGCCGACGACAGACCGAGTTTCGGCGGGTAGTTCTGTCCAGTTATCAGGGTTGTGCGATGCGTGTGCGTGGCTATGCAGCCGGTCAGTCAATATGAAGCTACACATGGTGGTTGTCTTTACCTGAGGAACTGTAAAAGATCTGGCAGGATCACGGGAAAGCTATCGTTCCACAAGCGGTACGATATCTGAAAAGGATTAGACGACTTCTCCAACTTCTCGACTGAGAACGAGAGGAAAGACTTCGTAGGGCGAAGCGGCAACATCTTTAATCGAGTAAGCATTCTGGGCCTTGAAGATTCTGGACGGACACTTACCTTCTGCCTCTCTTCCAGCTCACTCTGCAAAGCCAGGCCTTCGGCATCCAGTTCGCAGGAACCCCAGTCTCTGACCTCGTGGACACGATGGCTCATGAGATACCTCTTGGCCTTGTCCAGAGCCATCAACTCGCAGAAGCCTGAATAAGATGAGAGTGAATTCCTGAGTTCCTGGTTCTGCCATGAGGACGTGACAGGCTTGATGAACTCCTGTAAGCGCTGAGCCTGGCTGGCAGGGTCGATATTGGAAGCCCGGTGAATGATGATGAAGAGGAAGCTCTGATAGGCAATCTGACGCTTCTCGTCCAACGTGCCAGATGAGATCATATCGTTTACCCGTGCCTCTATTTGGTCGTACACTGCAAGCAAGTGATCTGGGACCTTTGACGCGAGTCTCTGCAACTCTACCATGCTTTCGGACTGGAAGTCTTTGATGGCCTCATTGAAGGCACGATGATCCGGTTGAGGGGCGGGCCAGGTCATGAGAATGTGTTCAAGGACCTTGAGCATGAATCCCGGGTTCTTGTCGAGAGCCGTAGTCGAAAAGGCCACCAGGAGTTGCAAAACCCTCTTTCGGATCAAGGGATCCTCAAACTTCATTTCAAGGAGTTTGATGCACCAGGATTCTAGATCTCTCTCCAAGGTGGCACGCTGTTGTTCCTGCGGCTATTAGTATCATTCTCAACGAGAAAAAGCAATTGGGACAAACATAGTCTGGTAAGCTCTGTTGAGTGGTGCTTGCCCTCCATTTCATGTAGCCCTTGAGCGCGGCCTCGATGACGGTAAATTGTGCATCGACACGCAGAACCGGCATAGAATGTTTGAAGTATTTCGTGACTACAAGATCAGCTTTTGGCTTCCGGGAGCGGAAAAAAAGTATATACTCACTGTCCATAGGCGGGCCGTCATCATAGAGACGCTGCAAAACCTGCTCTGCCTGGCCAAGAATATGGTAGACTGCTTCAGACAGCTTCAGCTGGACAATAGTCTCAATGACCTGAGTGCTGTACCTCCTGTAGTTGCCGAGAAACGCATGCCTTTCGGGGACGGTGTCGGTATCCTCCATGAGGAACAAGAACGTGGGGTCTTGAGTGTCCTCGGGCATATTCTCGTACCTAATCAAGCGAGAGCCGCAGACTTCAAGAAGCGGGCCAACGAGATGGCTGTTGGCCGGGCTCTGTCCGATCAGCCTATTGTTCAGGAGGCGAGTCCAGGTTGCCAGGACAGGAATTGCTATAATGAGACTTTGGCTCTGCACCGTGAGCAGCAACAGGTTGAGAAAGCCGCCAACGTCTGAGTTTGTTGGTATGGCAGAAAACCTCCGGTCGAGGTAGTTACCGAGCAGAGATAGCATCTACATCCAAAGTAAGCATAGTGCGCATTGTAGCATGCCGTAGTCCATACTTCTGAGAATTTCTTGCCGAATTGGTACTTGTCTTCGTCGATGTCCTCGACATCCACGGTAGACCATTCAGAGAGCCTCTTTAGGAGATCCACCGAGCTAGCATCGTACATGGGCGCGACGAGGTCCTTGAACTCTTGCTCTGAGAAGTTTGAGCGAGAGTAAAGCGCGTGCAGAGCTTCCAGAGAGGCCTATAGCAGGTAAGCCAGTGCCCGTCTCGACCACTAAGAGAGGCAGCTCCGAGTAATTACCTTTTGAACAGAGACTTCGGGGGTCGCAAGGGCTCTGCACATGACGGGGACGCAGTTTGCAATGGCGACAGACTTGGGGATTGCCCAGGGCATAAGGGAATAGAAAACGGACAATGATTTCACGGCGCAAGAGCGGATTTGGTCGTTGTTTTGGGCGTCGCCGTTGAGGCATTGACTGAGAAACTCGGATACCCTGCTAAGCCACCCTTCTTCACCGAAGCGCACCTCGGGGCCAGCGGCTCTGTTGGGAAAGGCTTCTCTCAAGACGGGGGCTGGGGTGAAGACTTCGACACAGCTTCTGCTGAGCACGCCCTCGCGCATGGCCACGACAGCGTCGTCGCCATTAAACACCTCGTCGGACAATGTCTCAAGCACGAAGAGGACGAGCTCCTTATGAACAGAAGAATCAGGTACCTGCCACAGGCGAACCAGAAGCTCGTCCATGTCCATCCACTCGGAGCCCCAGCATCTCTTGGCGACTTCCACCCACAGCTGGGCCGTCTTGTTTCTAATGTATAGCGGGTCGTCCTTTGACAGGTCGCGGCAGAGCCCCAGCACCCACTCGCGCAGCATGATAGACTGCTGCTCGTTATACTCGGCCCATTTCTGTTTGATTGCGTGCTCGAGGAGGGACAGAGCGTAGTGGCGCACGACGGGAGACTGAGACTTATTGGAGGCAAGCGTGAAACCGTGGAAGGGGGCCTCGTCTATGTTCTTGATGTTCTCGAGGAAGAGCTGGGCGTCTCGGCGGGATTCGTTGGAAGAATAGGGGCTGTGTATGACCTCGAGCGCCTGGTGAATCTGGGAAATGATGCCGACATTTCCGCCGTTCACGGAAGCAGCGTTCTGGCCCGCAGCCAATGCGCCATTGACCGAATGTCCGTCCATGATGGGCTAGACCGGTCGCAGTACACCAGGAAACCCAGCCTCGGAAGCTGCTTATCCAGCAGTTGGCTCAATGTTGGGTCATACGTTGGGCGTGGCTTTGGCGGAGACTCGACGGGAGGTTGAAAAGGCGGAACACAGGCTTGGTGAGAACTGCTGCCCAAGAAACAGATGCAAGAATTAGCCGAAAGGCTGCAGTCGGTTGGAGGAAGAAGAGCAGCACAGCGGATGGGGCCTTACAGGATGTGCAAGTATCTGGAAGTGCTTCTCTGAAGCTCTTGCTGCTCCACGAGCAACAACAAAAAAAAGAAAAACAAGGAAAAAGATAGGCGCGCCCGTTGGTGCTTTTGCTTCGGTACTGTCCCAAACACACGGGAAGATGTCGGGGCTGCGGATATGGTAGGAATTAGAGGGGATTCGGTAGAGGCAAGAGCAAGAGTAAGATCAAGCGGTCATATAGACGCACGATGAGATCACAAGGGGTGGGAGCAAGTTCAGCATCAACGATAGCAGAAGCATGATTTGCAATATCCAAAGCAGAGAGGAAGCAAATAAATGCGGCGGGAAGTGACGGTCGGTCGGTACCTTGCGTAAGGCAGACCAACAGTGGGGATAAGTCGCGCTGTCCGCTCTCCTGGCCGCTGACCGGCCAGGGGGATCACTGCGAGCTGTGTACCTAGGTACCTGGGGCTAGGCTGGGCCCTGACCCAATTGCCCATGATGCCTAACCTTTCGAACCTCCACTCCTTGTCTAGGTACCTAGGTAGGCGAGTGCAGGTAGGTAGACAACGCAATACTGAGGAGTACCTCTTCTTCATCGAGGGCTAGAAAAACATCGTCTTGGGAGCTTGTGTTGATTCTGCCACTGCATTTCCACCCATCCAAAAACAATGCCACATGTCCGACCTCTTCTTGGACTCGATATCTTGGCCGTGCCTAACCTGGAGACGGTCCAAACTAAGGCAGCTGATTTCGAAAGCTGACGGGGCTCTTCTTCCGAAATGCCCTTGTGAACAGTTATCGCCCCGGAGCAGTTTTTGCATCATCCTGGAAATGATTGACAGCATTGTATGGAACACCATAACATCGAGGCCCCTATTGACCCTTCAGCTTCCAGCCACATCCTTCTGGGAAGGCACATCAATTACTCTAGGATCACAATAAGTGCTGGCTTGTCTACCGTTGGTCTACACAGGCAGGCAGTCTCTACAACGCGAGGGCCCTGCCTCGTCACGCTTACTGCTCACGGCACGTTAGAATCTCTTTATCGTATATGGCAAGTAGAACTTTTCTCCTTTTTTCTTTAGATCCATTCTTGACTATCACTCGGCCTCTTAGATATGTAACCACGTAGCAAGGTGCAGAGCCCTTTTCTTGGTGGTCATAAGCACCATGTCCAACGTTGACATTCGCCTCGCGTAATGCCCCTTAAATCATATCTACCTCCCATACACATAATAGTTTGTCGTAAAAACTCGTAGAAACACATTCAAGGCGGTCCTGCCCTCCCTGGGACGAAGTCACTGCCATAGTTCATGCTCTTATGTTCCTCAAACCGGGCCAGGACCCGGATATCCCATTCTCCGCCATCCAATGGCCCCTCCAGCTCAACAATCCTAGCGCCGGCATGCATACACGATGCCAGAACTTTCAGGCAGCAGCGACCGTCCCTCTCCTGTGTTTCGATCAACTTGAGTCTCCAGACGCCTCCTTCCAGGTTCTTCTCCCCAGTATTTTGGATTTGCGAAGACCGTACGTCTCGTGCGCAGGGTGCACGGCAAAAATTCGTATCGTGTCATCGTAGCTGCCTGTAATCAGTATTCTCGCGCCGTCCGCCAGTCTGGTGGCAATTGGCAAAATGGCCGTCACACCGGCACCGTGTCCCTTGATGTTGAGAGGCGGGTTCAAGGTCCTAAGTCCAAGACCGTCTTTCTCGCCATCTTCGCTGCTGTGCGTACATGATGCGTACCGGAGCTCGGAATCATCGCCTCCAGAGTAAACCACGAATGGGTCCTCGGCGAGAGAGAATGCCACCGTCCAGGCTTCCAGAGAATGCGTCATCACGGGCCCCGAGTCGTCGTTGATGATTCGCCATGAATCATCGAGCGTCACGACGCGCACTTCGCCGGCAGAAGTTGTAATCGCAATGGAAGTTGCTTTGTTGGCGTCCCAAACTCCCGAGAGAAACAGGATGCCCTCAGGGACCTCGGATATCCTGCTTGTAGCCAAATGCCTTAGTGGCTTTGAAGCATCTGCATCTGGGTTCAGTTGAAATATGGACAGCGTTCCTGTGCTGGAAACCACAGCCATAATGTCATGACTGCTCGGAAAGGGGCAGAAGTGCAGATCGAGAATGGCTGATGGGTGAGAGACGGTTTGAACATGACGTCTAGAGGGAAGTCAATCTCATGCCAAAATGAGTAAGGACTCTGCCAACTCACACTGAGCCATTCTCTAGTCGGAATACAAGAAGACTACCATTGCGGTTTTGGGTCTTGTTGGCAACAGAGGAGCCTGCATCGTCCGACTCATTCGGCGGCTCCTCGTCCTTCACCAAGTTGTAAGTCCCAACCACGAAATATGTCGGGTGTAACGGGCAAAATTCGATGCAGCTCGGGGCAAGTCTAGAACAAGAGACTGCTTGGACGCAACAGCAACGCTTCTTTGGTGGCTCATTCCTGGATCGTGGGGATCCCCTCTTTTTGGGCTCAAAAAAAGAGAAGGAGGAAAAGAAGGAGAGGAGCGAATCCTTGACCCTCAATGCCGACCGAATCTGTCACCGTTGTCTCAGGAGGCGTGCGGTGTGATGCGATCCTGGTCGTTGGTGTAATTTTGCGTTTGTGGTTTGGTGCAAGGTTCCAAGCACCAAACGGAAAAAAGAAAGCAGTGACCAGAGAATTTCCGGGAGAGGATCGGCCGCGCGCCCCGGGGAGCTCGGAAGGATCCCGCAACTTGTACCCCCGGCATTGGCAGCCGCTCATCGGATCGGGTCCTTGCTACGCTATTCCACCCCCCCCCCCCTCTTTCATCTTTCTGATACCCGTGGACCTCTACACAACTTGCAACATCATCGTGCGCAACGACATAGGACTCTGCAGCCGTCTGATGTTTTGTTATATGCGGAAGTTTGTTCATTGAAGCAGGTTCATCGAATCACGGCGCTCTTTCATTTCCATGGCGTTTTGAAACGGTTTCTTACACCGCAATTGGGCAGCAAGACACAACTCGTCGACCTTGCGCCTCAATCACCGATCATATTTCGTGGCTCGCGACACTTTCAACCGTCGGAATGGACTCAGACGAATCGGACTTTTACGGTTTGTGCCGAGACCTAAATGAAGCGACACTCAATGGCTGACTCTTGAGCCAGGGGACGAGGAGACGGTAGCTGGACTCGAATCCCGAGTTGCGTCTTTCAATGTTGCCGGATGGTGGGAGGAGACCAATGCTGTCCATATCAACCGGAGAGTGAAACAGGAGCCTCTCGACAGCACCAAGCTCCACAATCCGTACGCTGGCGTTCCATACGCGTGGCAGTTGACAGAGACGGTCGACGATTTCCTTGCCCGTCTGCCTCCCGGGACAACCGAGCACGACGATCGTCTCCCGTGGATCTTCATCTGCAATCCGTACATCCATCGCAAAGACAAGTTTGAGGCCCAGAATCAGCATAGTAGGGGTAATGAGGATGAAGCCCCGAGGAGGAGGGCTCCCGGCTCGATACCTTGATTGAAGGAGGCATCGAGAGGCTAAATATCTTGCTGAAATTCAAGCAAGGCATCAGCACCACCAATAAGTCCACGGCGGCCAAGACGAAAGAAATAGATCAAGAAAAGAAGGAGGCCATTCGGGATATCTTAGGTCTTGCACATGCGTGTAAGATCAAAGCCGGCAAGGCAAGCATTATATGGTCTCGGTGATGCAATTGCTCTTAATGACTGATCCTCATCAATAGTGGATGCTTTTCTGTCAACCCAAAGACGTTGACGAAGTCTGGCGCGTTGTGGCGAAGGCTACGGCCAATAATCAGTTGGGAATCGCGGCCAAGGTTGCGCCGTGGAACCCGTGCAACGACCCCACTGGGCGCAAAGACCGGATCGTGTGCGTCTACACGGCCGACTTTAGTGATAAGGGAGATGTTACCCGGGTTCTCCAGAAGCTTCGTGAGCTGAGACTGGTCGAGGCCATGGAACGTCCCATCTATTACAAGCCAGGTGCGTGCATGCTGACTTTGGTGCTATTGCATACATGTCCAGACTAACAAGGGCCGAGATGCGTTCACATACCTGGGTATCGCCTACGGTAATCATTGGGACGTGAGAGCCTCCATCTACAGCTCCACCGATCTTTTGTCAAACTCGCTGTCCGCAGGTTATACGACAAGGCCGCCCAGAAGGGATCATCAACGGCGCTGATAGGGAAGTTGCTTCTTGAGCAAGAAGGCATCTGGCAACGAAAGCACTGCATTGGTTGAAACCTGCACTCATGGAGAACATGAAGGAGGAGCCCCGAACCAGTCGCACACGGCCTTCTAGACAGGGGAGGCCAGGAGCACTGTCATGAACTCTATACACGCCCGCCCTGACCTGTTTGGACGTATTACATGCTGGTTAGCATTTCATATCGACGCAGTACGCCCGCAGGATGCGTGTGTTGTTAAAATATGTAACGGTGTTTCGCAAAACAAGCTAGGAAACACCTCATACCGTATTTCCCCTTGCAACACAGCTCGCCCAACTACCGCCCTTGAGCTGAGAATATGCTGAAGGACCAAAATATATATGCCCATTGCCTATGCCATTCACTGTTGTCACTATCAAGGAGGTGGATGCCTCATCCAGAACAAGAAGAGAGCCCCATACACCGCTCCAGGGCTACTGATGCGGCCTCTGGCCGTATCGTATTTATCCAGGGCACAACCTTATCGTTGGACCGAATGCTAGATGACGATGCAAACGCTCTCCAACAGCCCTTTGGGCTTGAGTAGCATACCGCCAGAGCCACGCTCTAGTCAAGGAGACTGGTCATCAGAGTCCTCGAGGACAGCGTCCGGGTCGATGGATTTCAGCAGCAGGACCAACCTGTAGGCGCTGTTCCCATTAAGGTAATACCGGTGCAGTTTCTTGGAGCGCAGGAAGCCTAGCCGCTCATACAGGCGCATGGCCTGTGTGTTGGTCTCTTCAGTTTCCAAAACGACCTCGTCGGCATTCCTCTGAGCCATGGCGTCGATGGCTCTCTTCACGAGAGCCGTAGCGATGCCCTTGCCGCGATATGGGGAGGCGACAGCCAGCATGGCGATATAACCGCGGCGCGTCGGCGGCGAGTGAGATGAGTGAACCTCAAGCTTGCACACAATCACGCCGATGAGAGACGAGTCTACGGGGTCCAAAGCCTGGAGTGTAGTCAGCAACACGACACTGACCAAATGGCTAGGTAAGAGGAAAATTCCGTACCATGAAGCACAGGTGACCCCATTGGTAGAGAAAATACCGGTAAACATAGATACTGTAGGGTTCGCTCAAGTCCTTCGCGATCAGCGAGCGAATGGCGGGTAGGTATTTCGCTTCTAGACCATGCTCGTATTGAATATACTGCAGATCCGCAGGTAGATGTGTGATGCTGGAAACGTCCATGCTGGCGGCTTCGGAGAGAAGGACAGCTGCCTCGGCAGCAGTGAAAGGGACGAGGAAATGCAGCAGGGTGGGTACGTGAGAATAGCGGACGAGCCTGAATCGGCAGATGATTGGTGTGCTCAACTCATGACAATGTCACAGCGCAACGGGAAACAAACGAGGTTGCTGGAAAAGGGAGGACTGCGAGTGAAACCCCTGTGACGGAAGGCGCCGAGACCAACCAAAAATAAAAATAAAAAGGCGAAGGAAAGGGGAAAGGGAAGGCAGAGGTGCGGCTCTGCCGCAAATCTGCTGGGGATGATGAGATGGAGCGAGCCCGATGAGTTGGAACCACGATCGCGGACTTGAGCGTTTGCAAAAGGAAGTGAGGGACCGGTGTGTGTAAATGTATGCAGCAGGCGAAAAAAAGTGAATCGGATGTCTTGCAGTGTACTTCGTACTTCTTGAACCTTGACACTTGAGCTGTGCTTGCCGTTTACTAATTATTAGGTACCAGGTCTAGGTGCAATGGTCTCCACGTCCAATGTGCCTGTCCACGTCGAAATCAGTGGTCGGAGGTCCAGCGGCCAGGCCGTTGCTCAAGTGGGGCTCGCCGGGCGGGTGCTTTTTTCACTGTCAGCCAAGTGCGACACATCAACCAATTCCCTTCCCTTTCCAGTGTCGCTGGGTTGTCATCCACAATCACATGCCAAACGGCTACAACGACTTACACTAGGTATCCCTTCATCAAGGTGGGAACCTGGTGCTCGCGTGCCGTCTTTGTTGGATCTCTGCCAAGGTAGGTAGTTAGGTAGGCATCGCATGACCACTGGTTCCAGAAGAATGGGAACAGAACGAAAGGTACGTTGTACACCCTGCTTGCCAACGCGACAGGTACGACATAGGTAGTCGAAGAGGGTCTACCTAGAGATGGTGAAGTTGAAAGCAGTTCGGCCTGCTCAATCAAAAATAAGGTCGCTGCCGCTTGTGGCCCAAAATGCTCCAAGACCGTCCCGGTTAAGAATGTCAAACCGCGGCAATGCGGCTCGACCCATCGCTTGCATGTTCGCCTTGAACTCTACACGTCTCTCTAGAAATTTCAGTTGTGGTTTTTTTATGATTCAGTCCGAGGTAGGTAGGTAGGTATCACATGGGTGTCTCTGCGGACTGACTGCCTGCTGACCGCTTCCGGAACAATTTTTTGGAACGGAAGTATCTCCGGCCTTTCCTGATGGGAAAGATACATGATGCTGGGCTGCTTCTGCCGGAAGGCCGCAAGCCCTCATTCCAGTGGAGTCAGTCGTGCCCAAGGCGGAACGGTACCTGTCTATCTGCCGCACATGCTCATGCGCTGAATGGTGAGCGAAAAAGATAAGGAGACGTCGGGACCACCAGGAGATTGACGTCACGCCGGATGCTCCCAGGAAAGGCCGGCGGGGGGGGGGGGGGGGGGGGGGTGGTTCGCAGCCATGGACCTTTTTATTTATATATTTTTTATGCTATGCCCCGCCCGTCATGTCGTTCCCTCGGCCGCCTCTATTATCCCACCCCCGAGCTCCTGATACCCTGCTCTGTGCTCTGCCCTGCTCTTTACCTTGCTCTCTACCCTGCTCTATCGGCACTCCGGCGGCCTACGCAGTTCCTCTCAACTACCTACCTGTACTGTATGTACGCTCGCCCACGTGCTGAGTTCAAGTTCAGTCTTGCTAGCGTCGCGACTGTCGCTATTTCATCTTGCTCGCTGATTGATGGCGAATTTAAGCTTTGCGCACCGCTCTGTTTCTGTACCTGTTTCTCATTTCCCCCTCTGCACACCCCTTGTTTGGCCGATTGGCTCTACATCGCCCGTCCGACCTTTCTAATAAGTCTCGAGCCATCCCCCTCAGAGCGCGACGCACGCCCTCGTACGGCTATTCCACTCTCAGGTACGAGCTACTTGATCCTGTTTAGTCCCACTTACACCGGCCTCCTTGGCCGCCTTAACCGTTGATCTCACAGGCTGACGTTCTCGACCCTTTCAGTGTTGTCCGCTCTCTCACAACTACTGCGACAGCGGGCATGTCTTCCTCAAACCTTAGGCGCCGAGCGCTTCCCGTCGATACTCAAGTTGACAGCGAACCGTCTACTCCCCGAGACGAAAGCCCCGAAAAGTTGGAAAACACCGCCCACGTCGTCCACCATGTGAAGCCCAAGACACGGAAGCGCCGCAATGGCGCCATATTTTTGCTTGGAAGCCTTTTCGGCATCATAGCTGCTGGCTTCTTCGCAAAAAGCAACGATCTCATAGACTTCCCCGAGCTTGGGGAGCTCAGTATGGACAGTCTTTTTGATGTCCTGCCTGCTGGGTTGGTCAAGGACATGCGGGATCTTGTGGTCAGTAATACTTCGTATCTGAGCTTCGAGGGTGACCTGGCGCCTAGCTGGCCTGAACTAACCTGGTTGCTCGTGAAGCAAGGCGAGCGCGAGTTCGTCGATAGCTACGATGCCTTTTCTGTAGGCTTACAGGCCCGCGCCGAGGGTCTCCACGCCCATCACCCAATGATAATGGTTCCCGGCGTCATTTCCACAGGCCTCGAATCCTGGGGTACCGCCAACGTCTCCCGTCAATACTTCCGAAAACGCCTCTGGGGCAGTTGGAGTATGATGAGAGCATTGGTTTTGGACAAGGAGAATTGGAAAAGACACATCATGTTGGACCAAGAAACCGGCCTTGACCCTCCGCACATCAAACTGCGAGCCGCTCAAGGTTTCGACGCAACCGACTTCTTCATCACCGGATATTGGATTTGGAACAAAATATTCGAGAACCTAGCATCCATAGGTTACGACCCGACCAACTCCTTCACGGCAGCCTACGACTGGCGCTTGGCTTACCCGAATCTCGAGACCCGCGATCAATACTTCTCAAGGCTCAAATCCTATATCGAGACGGCACACGAGTTCTCGGGAAAGAAAACTGTGCTGGTGTCTCACAGCATGGGCGGACAGGTTCTGTTCTATTTCTTTCACTGGGTAGCGTCCGAGAGCGGCGGCAGGGGAGGCGACGATTGGGTCGAGCAGCATGTCGAGGCATGGATCAACGTGAGCGGATGCATGCTCGGCGCCGTCAAGGACCTCACAGCCGTTTTGTCGGGTGAAATGCGCGACACGGCGCAGCTCAACGCATTTGCCGTCTATGGTCTTGAGAAGTTCCTGAGCAAAGACGAAAGGGCGCAGCTGTTTCGCGCGATGCCCGGCATTTCTTCAATGCTCCCCATCGGCGGGGACGCTGTCTGGGGCAATTCCACCTGGGCTCCAGATGACCTACCGGGACAGGATTTTTCGTACGGTTCTCTCCTTAACTTTCGCAGCGGCATGAACTGGACGACACCGGATCGAAACTTGACTGTCGAGTCGGCCATGGATTACCTCTTCAATACGACCGAGGAGTGGTACTCAAGGAACGTGAAGGGGGCGTACTCGCACGGCATAGCACACACAGAAGCCGAGGTTGAAGCCAACGAGAAGAACCCTCAGAAATGGATCAACCCGTTGGAGACACGACTGCCGCTGGCACCCAGTCTCAAGATTTACTGCTTTTACGGCGTGGGGAAGCCCACGGAGCGGGGTTACTACTACCGGTCACCAGAGATGCCGGCTTTGACGAACCTGAACATCACAATCGACACTGCTCTCACGCAGGGAGAAGTAGACCACGGCGTCGTCATGGGCGAGGGCGATGGAACGGTGAACCTGCTTAGTACAGGTTATATGTGTAACCGAGGATGGAACTACAAGCGGTACAACCCGGCGGGTGCCAAGGTGACTGTTGTCGAGATGGAGCACGAGCCCGAGCGATTCAACCCCCGAGGCGGACCCAAGACGGCTGACCACGTTGACATCCTCGGGCGGCAGCATCTCAATGAGCTCATACTGAGGGTCGCGGCTGGCAAGGGCAATACAATCTCAGACTACGTCGTCAGCAACATTTTGGAATATGCCGACAAGGTCAAGGTGTACGATGACAACGAACGACAGGTCTCAGAGGAGGAATCTTAGAAAGAAAGCACGAATGGCATGGTTGGGACTTTTTTATGACGGGTTCGTTTAGAGGCGTTTCTGGCGCATTGCACAGAGGGTATCAGGAAGATCGAGGACGATTGCGCAGCAGAAAATACCCTCTTCGTTCAACCACCCAACTGTTTAGGGTGGTATATACACTAAACATAGAGCTCATAGCATTGATACAGAGCATCGTCTTTATAAGCAGTAGCGTTAATCTGTACACCGAAACTTGACACGAGCAGTGATGAGAGGGGCCCAAAGCGACGCGCTGTGACGGACGATGGCCGTTCAGCTGAACGCACTCGTTATGTGGTCTATGCTGCGTAGGTTTTGTGTGTCGGTTCTGACGACGGCCTGACAAGCGTCACACATGCACCATTCGACGTGGGGGGGTCCTTGGAACCGTATGCGCACAGAGCTATCCAAGAAGCGCGGAGTGATTCAGGACATGGCATGAAGATGGTCGCAGGGCATTTTGGGAAGGCTAGGAGCACTTGGTGGTGCGGCCGCCGGATTCAGAGCTGTCTATGACAGAAAGGGGGGTTACGGTTTGACGTAAGACACAGATAGCGCTTCTCAAGTGAACGTCTACTACGTACGGGTGGGTGAGTTCAGTATTTCTTTTTTTGTTCGGGGGGAGTGTGTGGTTCCCGTCAACCTTGACTCTCCCTCCAACACGACAGAGCTTAGTTGGGCTGAATGAACACTCACCCACTCACACCAAACCGCCCCTCACTCGTGCCCTCCACCACTCGTGCCCCTCCCTCTCCACCTCTACCTCGTCCCGTTTCCCGTCCTCCTCATCTCCCCACCTTTTGGAATCGTGGAGCCCTGACTGCACTGCGCTGCGCTGCACCTGTTGCCTCGACCTGACCTGACTTGTCTAGAGTAAGAAGCCCCCGACGCCAACCAAGAGGGGCCCTTGTTGGCAAGCCATGCGTTGTTGTATCAAATCCCAAAGAGTCGAAACTCCAGCCAGCCTCATTTTCATCTCACCAAACAAATCTCCCTTTCTTTCTCTGCAGCAGTTGCTCGTTGCACTGTGCCAGTGATGCAGACCACTCTGCTCGTCCATCCACGGCGGTTAATAGCATCATGGCCGAGTTTGACGTCTACGAATCCCTCGAAACCCAACACCAGTTTTGGGAAGGTCAGTTAACCAGTCCATTCAATCGCCCTCCCTCCCCCCTAACCTCTCCGTTCCGTTCTCTCGTCTTGTCGCTGGTGTTTTTCTTCACTTTCCAAGCCATAGCCCAGAAAGATGCGCTTCTCGAGCCTCGCAACTGACAGGACCGCCACACCACCCAGAGCTAGACGACGTCGTCACGACCCAATACCAATCGCACGATTTGATCGATGAGACCCTTAGGGCTTGGCTATACCTTACTTCGAGGTTCAGAGACAAGTTTCCCGAAACAGAGGACGATGTGGCCGTCTGTTGCGAGAAGCTGCTACAGTGTCGGCTGTTTCGAGATAACAAGGACTACATTCGGACCCAGATCATCTACAGTTTGCTCCAGGAGGATGACCCTTCATCGCTGCACGCCATCGTGCTATTTCTGTTACTCGACGGCCATGCCGACGAGTCCACGTACTCTCACATGATCGAGGAGGCGTGCTTCCCTCGCCTCCTCGAGCTGATCAACGGTCGCAAAGATCAGGATCTGAGGCTGCATCGCCTACTACTCGAGCTGATGTACGAGATGTCCCGAATCGAGCGCTTGCGCACCGCCGACTTACTGCAAGTCGATGATGGCTTCATCGCGTACCTCTTCCGGATAATCGAGGAGCTCTCCAATGATGTCCACGACCCGTATC